>CM036315.1:42049505-42714505 GCA_020567845.1 Rhododendron henanense subsp. lingbaoense | reverse complement strand
GGTTGTTAGAGAACGAGTCCAGAAACAACAAGTGTCAATTGAAAATTGAGTACCACTCTTTTTTTTTTTTTGCTCGGCAAACGAAACTTTTTATTCACTCGAAGAGGGTACATCGAGAAAACAAAAATACAAAAAAGAAAGACAACACCGTCCCACTCTTATGATTGTTGATCTGTTAACGAAGGGATTGCCACCAAAGACTTATAACATGTTGTCAGGATGAGTCTTTTAACAACCCTTGATGGAGTGGTTATTGTGCATGACACTGTTAAGCGCAAATAAAAGTTTGTTTCTGATTTTCTTGTTTCCAATTATGCGTGCACATATTATTTTGGATGTTGTACAACAGGAAATATCTTGACAAGACAAATTACAGGGGCTTTAGGCGTTATAGCCAAAATAATGATATTTTTCCTATTATGGACTTGGTTAGTGAAAGTTATCAATGGTGTGGTGCATAGAAGGGAATATGGCGTGGTGCTATACAACCGCTATGACTCACATTGGTGGTCTGAATTAATCACAGTATTAAAGTTTCTAATTGGTTTGGACCTATTGGCTGTTTTAAATCCGTGATCACGTGTCAAAGTTTTTAGTGTGGAGCCCACTCGAGTCGTTTTAAACAAAATGCATATTTTGAAGAAATACACTTTGCATCACAATCGGCTTGATGGGCCAAGTGGGAGAAAGTTAGTTTTTTTCTATTAGTGTGGCCCATTAGCCTCACCATTTTGTGCATGTGGGACTCCACTATCAGATAAGCCAATGAAGTGAAATGGTTCATTACGATAACTAATTAGAATTATAGATGAAGGAAAACTCTTGATAATAAAAGAGACCCTGATGGACTAGGTGTCTTTTAATAATTATCTCTAAGGCTCTCTTCTCTCCTCTATAAAAGGTAGAATACCCACCCCTTATTCTTACGATTTTTCCATCAATTAAAGTATTGGGTATTCTAGAAAAGTAGAGACAGAGAGAAGAAGGTGAGCCAAGAATTAAGGTGTTTTTCATTAAGGGGTTTGTTCCTTCTAATCTCGATGGCTAACAAAGGTACGCTATTTATTGTTCTTGAAATGTGTTGAATTCAAGATCCTGTTATATCTGTTTTCCGCATAATAATTTTAATACAGATATAGATTTCTCCTCCTCTCCCAACCGGCCCTCTCCCTCCTCTCTCCTCTCTCCCTCCTTGCACCCCACTCCACCCCACCTTTATAAATAGCACTACACACACCCTCTGCTGCGCCCAAAAACAAGGAAGAAAGAGACAAAATTGAAGCTCCCCCATGGAAGTCTAGAGAGAGAGAGAACCGGTGGGTTTCGGCTCCACACTCTCCCGGGTACAAATCCGGATTACCCAACCGTAGCCCAGTCCTCAAGTATCCCAGAACCAATTCGCAATCAACCAAACCGTTCCCGAGACGTCCTCCGTCGCCATCGTCTCCTCCGTTTTTTTCCGAAACCGACCCGGAACCGTTTCACTTTTCGGCTGAATCCAAGGTATTATAATCCATCTCCTACCTCCTCATAAGTATATTAAGTGTTCATGTATTGGTGTTTAACGTTTCGGGGTAGGAGAAATCATCCCCGACGTCGCACGGTGTCGCACGGTATTCCCCTGTTTTTTTTTTGTTTCGAACAGTTACTGTTCACGTGCTGATATTGAAAAAGAAGATGCTGATTTTACACTTATCCCCCTGGCTTTCCTGAGTTCATAATTTCAGCCCAAATGATGTGTTTTGTCCTTTTGTGAGTTTAATTTGTATACAAGTAATTGATAAATAAGTCCATAATCATGTTGCTTTGGTTTAAACAAAAAATTGGCTATATCAAATAATAGTAATGTTAATTCTTTGGGAATAGAACAATATTAAATAATTATTTGGATATCTCTTTTTAAAAGAAAAGAAATTTTGATACAACAAAATACATCGTGGAATAAAATTTTGTTTATGATAATAAGAGACTCAAATACTTTTAATAAAATGGGTGAGTGGTTTACTAAAATTATAGATATATGATGATATTATTAAGTAAGACCATATTGTGTTAGATCAAATAATTTGATAAATGTAGGAGTTAATAACTTAAACTAATCTACTTGTTCGACAAAAACTATCAATTGCCATGCTTGCTTTTACATAGAAACGTATCATGTTTATTGATCACATGGATTCATGACTATTGTATTTGTTGGATCAGACTTAGGTTCGCTTGGTGGTTTCAAATGAAAATTATGCGGACGTTGTAATGATTAATGGAAAGGGAAAATAGATGAAAGGTTGTGGGCTTAGCAGGACCTCAGGGGTAGCCAGACAGGACCTCGTGTTAATCGGGGTAGCCTAGCAGGACCTTGAGGGCAGCCTGAAAGACCCGGTAAAGCTAGGGTGGCCAAGTAGGACCTCCGGGGTAGCCTGGCAGGACCTCAAGTATTGGGGGTAGCCTAGCAAGACCTGGAGGGTAGCCTGATGGACCTAGAATTGTGAGGGTGGCCAAGCAGGACCTCAGGAGTAGCCTCGCAGGACCTCAAGTATTGAGGGTAGCCTAGCAGGACCTTGAGGGCAGCCTGATGGACCTGGAATCGTGAGGATAGTCGACTAGTACAGCATGATATTGAAGGTAGCAAGATGTTTAAAATATGTTCAATGAAATTCTGAGTTTGTAAAGCGATGGATACTATGGTGCAGGAATGATTATGAAATGTGAGATTCAAAGGCTTGCTAATGGATTTACTTATTTAATACTTGTCGTTCTATTATTTTCATATGAATTGTGATAAATCTGCTTAGCTGTAAAGTAAGGGGTCAGTAGGGCTATTCTACTGAGTGAATTATCACTCACGGATACGTTTGTATCCTGGTAAATCGGTTGCTTCGGCGATCAATTTGCCAGAGGGTGCAGGATTCAATGGTGGAGCAGTTTGACACAGGAAGAGTACTAGGAGTGAAGACCGAGTATGCTTGGGATCTGTATCAAGATTAGAGTCGCTCTGAAGTTATTTCAATAAAATGTCAGATTTTGTTTAGGTTAATTAAGTTTTTTTTTTTTTTTGTCAGTATCTTCCAAGAGAAGCCGGCTCAATGCTTGTCAAACAAATGTTTTCGTTTGAATAAAAGTTTCGTATTTTCAATTTGGGTTGAAACAAAGAAACTCCTATGTTAGAGTATCCGTGTATATTTGGTTGACTAAAGAAATCTTTTTCGGAAAAAAAATGGTAATTAATGCTGCTGATATTCATTTAAAATATCGGGGCGTTACACGTGTACCTTAAAATTATTCTCTTTAAAAATTTATAATTGTTATTTGGATACGCATAGTTGTTTATAATTGGTTCTTTAAATTGGCATGTGGTAGACATTTGGTGAAATCATTTGTTGTTCTGATAATGTTTTTGGTGAGAATTTTGTGGATATTGTTGGGAACATATTTTGGAAAATACAGGAAAATTAATCATCTATGTGCGGGTGACTCTGGCTATTGGAAAAGAGACTTGGATTTATTCCAATATCTTTTTCAAGCAAGTTGGGACGATAAGGACTATGGTGGTATTTTGGATTTATTATGTTGACCTCCTTAGGATGATGCATTTTAGTGTGAGGATTTTTATTTACTTGCTTTCGCACTTTGTAAAACATTTTCGATAAAAGTAATTGATTCAAGTTATTGATGGTGGTAAATAGGTTATTGTTTGGTTCATGGGATGGTTGTGCTCCGTAGTCCATACTTATGATTGAGACATATTTTGCTTTGAATTTGATTAATAACGAAAAACAATCTTTTGATTTTCGATTACATTAATTTATTTAGGCTACGTGTTTCATGGGTTAGGCTCATGGTTTACGACTGGTCACTTCATTTTGAGGTGTGACACTTATCATAAGTTGTCTGGCATTAAGCTTCAGAGCTTAAATTTGACATCCGAAATTGTGCATTTAATTAGATTTGAAAATATGCATAGCATCTGTAAAAAAATACCGATAATGATACAAAATTAAGACACATTACTTACCCAGATCCAAGTGCGGAAACTTTGATGTACTGCCCTCAGATATCTTTTCTTGCTCGTAGTCTGCAAATAACAATTCATAAGAAATACATTAATTGGTACAACGGCGGGGTACATCAGAAACTCTAAAACTCACGGAATATATCATATTCAATTGATATTCAATTGAAGAGCTCTAGCTACCACAGTATTATTAAGGACAAAATGCCCAAAAAAAGACTTACGAGAACAAGGCCTTATTGTTTCATGTGGTGTCTGAGGCTCTTCCACCATCATTTAATGCGGGACACCAAGCAACCATCCCTCAAGGGCACTAAAAAATCTCCCATGTGCACCGGATGCTTTGGACTAATGACGTTGCAAAACACTCTCACCAACTCGACTAAGGCTAGTGTGCTTTTCGCAGTAGCTCATGTCTTAGATTTGGTAGTTTTGGTTCGTTCCTGTTTATTGTGATGAAATCTTTTACCTTTGAATATTGGTAATGAAATGAATTGCTCGACTGTTGATGAAAAAGAAACCTCGACTAAGGCGTGTCAAATCAGCTCTCCTCACCCCCACAATCCCTACTTTCTTTGATTGAAATCACGATTATTGTTCCCAGTGACCAATAACATGTGAGCACATTAAACTTTCTATTTTTTCCCTCCTAATTCCAGACGAGCCAAATCTAATAGAAATTTAGAGAAAACAATCAAAAGACAGAAAAAATCAAGAAGTTAGATCTTAAACTTTCTACTCCTATTTTGGTGGTTTTGGTTCATTCATGTTTATTGTGATGGAATCTTTTGTCTTTGGATATTGGTAATGAAATGAATTGTTTGACTGTTGAAGGGAAAAAAAAAGTCGACGATGGCGTGTCAAATCAACTCTACTCACCCCATAAATCCTACTTTCTTTGATTGGAATCACGATTATTGCTAAACTTTCTATTTTTCCCCCCTGATTCCAGACGAGCCAAATCTAGTAGTAGAAATTTAGAGAAAACGATCAAAAGACAGAAAAATCAAGAAGAAGTTACATCTTAAACTTTCTACTCCTATTTTTTCCTCCTAATTCAGCCTTGGCATTTTGCAAGTAGCCGTTAATCCAGTGACATAATTGTTGGTGGGGCCAAAACGTGCCCAATTAAGGCATATGTTAGTTGTTTTCTCCTAGCTACTTGGGGGGAATTGTGACCAATAATTTTCTAAAAAAAAAAAAGAAAAACCAAAGAGGAGAAGAAGAGAAAAAACCAGAGTGTTGCAATTATTTTCGATATGAGCAGCTCTATGGATTTGTTTTATCCCAGTTATAATGTTGATTCCTGATGTTTTATAGCTTCTGGGTTTCCACTGTATGCAGATTCATGAATGATGAAAAACAACCGGAACATTGTCCCTGTTATTGGCAAAGTCTACAAAGTCTACTTTAACCCCATATGGTCATCGTCATGTGCGGATACCTCCTTCATGGTTCAAAACTGAGCACATAACCTACTTCTAATTTTGAAAATGTGCGAATAGACTTCCTGCCGTCATGTTTTCCATCCTTATTAACGGACACAACATTAAAAGACCGATATACTCTTATCATGTCCCTTGATCCTTCTTCTTTTTTAAATCTAACCACACCATCCCTTATATCAAAAATTGAATCCAAATCGTTGATATTGTAAATTTTGATGAGTATTACATCTATACCAAAATTCAAGTCAATCAAAAAATGAAAAGCTCATGGTCGAATCGATTTTGTTATGAAATTAAAATTTCAAATTTGAATTTACTAAAAATTAGATCACTGGGTTATTGATGCCCGATCGAGATGATTTTTTACAGAGATACTCTATTCTTTATTTAATACTACATTATAAACGACTCAGATTACATTCTAGAGGGCGTATGAGATACACCTCCGTTAATATGGATGAAAAACATGATGGCAGGGGGTCTATCTGCATATTTTCAAAACCACATGTAGGTTATGTGCTTAATTTTGAACCATGAGGGGGGTATCCGCACATGGCGATAACTACATGGGGTGAAAGTGGATTTTGCCCAAGAAAAAACGTAGGATGACTCTTATCATCCACAAGTTCCAACAAAGTTCACAATAGTAGCCCTTTAGTTTCGTGTTAATTTTTTTTAGATTATTAATTCGTCTTGACAAGAAATTAAAAAAGTAAAATATAATTATCCAAACTTAAAATCAGCCAAAAAGCCACATTTTTTGGCTTTGTTCAAAAAATTTGAGTTTGGATTACAATTTTTTACTTTTTCTCATCGAGACAAACTAATAATGCACAAAAATTTGATGCGAAACTAACAAATGCGAAAAAAATTTGAGTAAAAACAAAAAAATAAGTTTATTTAACCAAAACACCCTTTAAGGGGCTAAACGGTTTTAAGGGATTAAGAGGCTAAAATGGAAAAGGATTAAACGGACAAAAATCACCTTCATAAACTCCACATCTTTTGCAATAGAGAAAATGGTGGGCCAGTCCTGCTTTTGAAATCTATTGCCCACCAAGTCTTTGCGGTCACAGTGCACCGACTCTTTTTCCCTCCCTCTTTCCTCTCACCCACGTGCAGCGACTTCCTTTTTCGGCTTGTTCTGCTTTTTCATTCACACTAGTACTCTCTCTCTCTCTCTCAACCCCCGAAAAGTTGTCTGACAAATATTACACTGCCGATATCACACAAAAGATATCCAATACTCTCTGGAAATTGCTTTCCCCCCCTACACACCCCCCGGCCCCACGTCCTTTTTCCCGCTTTACCCCCGCCCCCCCCCCCCCCCCCCCCCTCTCTCTCTCTCTCTCTCTCCCCCTGACCCGCCCTACCCACACTAAACGGTACACACTAAACGGTACCGTTTTGGTTAAATAAAAATTAATCACCACGAATTTGCAATCTTATGGAGCAGAAACGTAATTATTAGAGCTTTAGAGACAAAATTTGATTATGTCTCTTTAGAATAATATGATCAGAATAGTAAGATCTTCACACCCGTTCAAACATATTAAAAATTGGACCACTTAATTTTTTAACTATTCTCTTTTTTTTTTTAAAAGGGTCTCAAACAAAATTAGTGCTCAAATTTTCACTCCGTTTAAATCGGTGCAAATATCGTTTTTTTTAGGAAAATAGTTTAGTAAAAATGAAATTTTTTTTTTCATAAAGAAAACAGTTTTTTTTTTTTGTTGAAAAACTGTTAGAAACCGGGTCCCCTTAAATTACTCCCACTTTTAAATTTCTTTATTTATTTAATTACTTTTATCTTATTTATTTAATTTCTATAAATACACCCTTTCTATATTAAAAAATATAATTCAAGAATTAAGCGCTCCAATTTTCAGTTCCGTTTAATCGGGGCGAAGATCATATTTTTTTATCATTTTATTCTAAATGGTCATAATGACTTAGGCCTTTCAACGAACACCCTAAGACTCATTATTTAGTTTCAGGACTCTCTTAGGGTGTCTATTGAAAGGCCTTGGACCCAATACAATAATTACGAGAGATAATTACAAAAGTGGATTTCAAAATTTAAAAATTATATAATAACCAAAAAAACTCCTTTATTTTTCAAACGGATTGAAAATTGAAACACTTATTTTTTTACACCGTTTATATATTAAAAAATAGTTAAAAAAATAAGTGTATTCAAAAATTTACTACGACCATTTAGGATGAAATGTTTAGAAAAATAACATCTTTGCACTGGTTTAAACGAATTGAAAATTGAAACACTTATTTTTTTAACTATATTTTTTAATATATATATATAGGAAAAAAGGAAAAAAAAACAGTTGGATTAATTTTTAACTATATTTTTTAATATATAAACGGTTTTAAAAAATAAGTGTTTCAATTTTCAATTCGTTTGAATTGGTGCAAAGATATTATTTTTCTAATCATTTCATCCTAAATGGTCGTAATAAATTTTTGGCTCCAAGGCCTTTCAATAGGCACCCTAAAAGAGTCCTGAAACTAAATAAAGAGTCTTAGGGTGCTCATTGAAAGGCCTTAGAGTAAAAAATTTAATTAACACAGTCGGGATCCAATCCTAGCACGAACTCAAATTGTTTTGGCATTAAAAGTAGAGAAAATATGTTAAGACTGGTTAATGTTGTACTTATACATATTTATTTATTTTATATAGATTTTTGAAAGCATAGAAAATATGTTAGTTTGGGCGCGGAGCGTTGATCTTAAATATGGTATTGTGGTGGTTAATTAAAAATAGAATTTGAGTTAACCAAAAAAAAACAAAGAAGGGGGAAAAATGGGAAAGGAAACAAATAAAGAAAGGAATTGAAAATTAGAAGAAAAAAAGAAGAAGGATTAAAACTGGAAAGAACGGGAGGGGGAGTAGAGAAAAAAAAGAAGAAGAAAAACTGGAAAAAAGAAGAAGGGAGGGGGGAGGAAGAAGAAGGGAGGGGGGAGGGTAAAACGGGAAAGGAGGGGTGGGTCCGGGGGGGCTGTGTCGGGGGGGGGGGAAAGCAGCTCTCATACTCTCTCAACTCTACTGTACATAACAAAAAGGTTTTTTTTGGGGTAAATTTCACTGACCTCCCCTGAGGTTTTTGACAAATACAGAAACCTCCCCTGAGGTTTCTGAAATGTCACTGCCCTCCCTTACTTTTTAAAATATTCTACAGACTCCCCCATACAGCTAACTTGACTTAAACGGTGTCAACTTTATGAAGCAAAAGGCTTCAATGCCCTCTCCTATATTCTGCTTTTCCTTTCCCTTTATCTTTTTCGCTCCCTTTAACCCTTTTTCCTTATTGGGTCAGAAGTGGAAGGAAGCTAAGCATATACTTTTGCAAGAGAAAGAAAATTAACATAAAATTTAAAAGTATATTTGGCTGTGTTTCTAAAGTGAGTTTTTAAGATTAAAAAATCAGATAAGGTTACTTTTTTTTTTTTGCCTTCCGTCATTTTTTTTCTTCAACTTATATTATCAAACTTCATTACTTTTATGTACATAGTTTAGCCACATAAGAATGGATAATATTTAATGAAAAATGAAAAAAAAATCACCTTTGACTTGGCATTTTGAATTTTTGACCTGGAGTTTTAATACCTTTTCTTTTCAATTTTAGTAACTTTTTATTTCAATAAGTTCCTTTAATTTGAAGATTAAGATAGACTAGATGTACTAACAAAATTTCAAAAACATTAATATACTGGAGTTTTATAAAATAAAAAAAATTGGAGTTTAAGTATGTTTTCATTATAAAACATTATTGGTAGTTTTTGGATTTTGTTTGATGTTTAAGTACAGTAATATTTATAACAATTTAGTTAAATGTTTTTTTAAACAAGGGAGTCACAATTTTGTTCAGTACTTACTAAAAAGGTAGGTGAACAATACTCACTTTGGGTGAGTATGAGATAATTAAGTACAAACAAATAAGCTCAAGTCCATGTCTTGAATTGAATGCGGAGAGATTTATATCCTACCGTACATATAACCGAGCACACTAATTTATAAAGAGAATAACTTAGTCACGGAGTAAAAAACATAACTTATTCACGGAGCTCCGTGAATAAGTTATTACGGAGCTCAATCTTGGCCGTTCAAAAGTATTTTTGGACGATTCGGATTAAAAACAATCTATTAATTACCAATAATAGATTGTTTTTAATCCAAATCGTCCAAAAAAATACTATTGAACGGCTGAGATTTGAGTGCTTCCGTGAATAAGTTATTCACGAAGGAGCCGTGAATAAGTTATTCTCATTTATAAAACCAAACACATAAATTTATCTAACTAAACAGTGAAACAAACCAACATATAGATCACTAGAATACACAAACCAATGAAAATATATCTACGAATATTTCTGCCTGTACACAACTCCACTATAAGGCTAATTAAAATAGCTATTAAACTTCTACTTTTGTTATTCTCACTAACAATTTTTTAATGTACACTCTCTAAAACACTGTACTTATTTAACTATATTCCTTTGAATTTTTTTTTCTTTGTGAGAGCATCAATTCTAAGCTTAGCAATGTTGAGCTAGATTACAACTAAAAGGAAACTTTTTTTATTTTTATTATTAATCTTTGAAAATAAATTACAAATATTAAAAGGATCCTAAGCATGAGACAATCAATACGGAGCAAGAGCAACCCCATAACACTTTATTTATTTATTTTGGTAACCACTTTTTTTACTCCCACTCCACCAATAGAAATAGAGCCGAAAAAGTGTGTTCACTAATTAGAAAAAACTCTTTCGTTCATGACCAGCACAACTATTCAAGCGTGAAGAAAACTATTGCCCCTATGTAGTTTAGTAATTGTCATTACCGGTTAAAAAATGCCTATGTATCTATATATGTTCATGTTATGCATATGGTAGGATTTTAAAAAAATTATCAACAAAGCCGAGTTCAAATTTGTGGTTCCTTCAATAAGAAGATACTTTGTCTTGACATTCGAAATATAGTCACAAGGCCGGAGAAAAACATAGTCTTTGATAAAACAAAATAGTGTGAAAAATGTTACTCCAAAAAATGAACTTAAGTTTTCTGAAACAATGCAACTTCCCAAAGTTTCCAGAAAAAAGACATTAGTCTATTTTTTTTCCCTGTACATAAAGAGGAGGTGTAGAATAGTTTTATGTAAAAGTATGGGATATTACATGGGAAGGGAGAAAAGAGAAATGAAAAAAAAAAGGAGGTGATTTGGTAGTTGTATGTAGCTGGTATGTTTTTCAAGGGTAATCTTGGCATAAAACAAAGAGGCAATGCTTATGTCACAGTTTTCTGTTAATGATTTAACGTTATCTTCACGAAAGGGGGAATGTGGACAATAATTTGAAAAGTAAGGGAGGGCAGTGACATTTTAGAAACCTCAGTGGAGGTTTCTGCATTTGTCAGAAACCTCAAGGGAGGTCAGTAAAATTTACCCTTTTTTTTTTATTGCAGGCTCTTGTTATTATTATTTTTATCATACTTTAAAAACAATACTATTCTCCCTCTGTTCTGATTTGTTTGTTCAATCTCGAGTTTTCAACTTATTAAGAAAACAAAATCTGGTCCATTGATTTGAAAATTCACATAATCTGGTCCGTTGATTTTGAAATTAGACAGTCAATTTGGGATATCCATAAGTCAAAAATTAGACAAACAAATTGTGACGGAGGAAGTAGTTCATTTTGGAAATTCGTGTCATTTTTTAATTGATTATATCTTGTAATTTAATTGATGAAATCTTTTGCCTTCGAATATTACCAATTTAGGGATATAATTAATTTTTTATTCGGTTAAAATAGAATGAGAGACTATTAAATTGAGACGGAGAGTAATTAACATGTAAATTGGGAATTTATTCTGTTTATTTCTAATTTAACTCCGTTAATTGTTAACTTAATGCAATTAATTATAAATTATACAAAAATTAACATTGTTAATAATAATTTTAGGTGTTAATTAGCACTATTAATTATAGTTTTAAGTGTTAATTATTAATTTTAACACTGTAAATTTTAAATTTAGACTATTATCAATTTAACCACATTTAAACTATTAATTATCAATTTAAACATTGTTAGTTATTAAATGAACACTATCAATTGTGAATTTATAATGTTAATTTTAAATTTGGACAAAATGAAATGAACATTGGAAAATGAAAATTTTATTTTTTTCTTAATTTTGCATTCAATAATGATCTCATTAGCTAAATCTCTACACGTAAATTTCAAAAATATAAATTTTATAAAAAAATAGATATGTACAAAAAAAGTTATAATCATTTTTTAAGATTTTAAATTTTGAAATAAAAAAGGAGGGGGGGCGGGGGGATACACGAGAAGGAGAGAGGAGAGAGAAATGAGGACTGTGTAATGCAATCTGCGCTTAATTCAGAGAGGGAGATATCTGAGGAGACCGACTCGGAAGCGATCGGCGATGTCTGGGGCAGCGTAGAAGTCGGTGAAGAGACGTCCAAGAAGTGGATGTCGGATTGCTTCTGAGAGACAGCAGGCAAAAGAAGAGGAAAATTGGCTTTTGCTTCTTGAGTAAGAAGAGACAGCAGGTAAAAGAAGAGGAAAATTGGCTTTTGCTTCTTGAGTAAGAAATTGTACGATGAAGAGGTTTTCTACCTTTCCTTCCTCTCTGAACCACTCTGTCACAAAGGTAGCGTGTAAAGAACAAAAGCCACCAAAATTATCAAAACACCCCCCGCCAAACCACAGCCGAAGCCACCCAGACGTAGGGCATTTCCGTCCGCACAGCCGAACCAAAAATTTCGGCCTTCCAGAGGCGTCATGCTCTTAAGGCCTCCAATTCTCTTTATAGATACTCCGTTTGGATACCACTGAGATTGTGCAATGCTTAGCCAAAAACAAGAGTGTTGTTTATTGCATACCTCTGTACCAATCTCTTTGTGGTTTTCTAGATTTCTTCCATTCATGATTTTAATCTTCCATACAAATGCAATATTACCCTTGATATGGATTGTGATAAAATAACGACCAGGCATGATACAACAACAAAGGAAAGAATAGGAGTGGCTGAAAAACGAGAGCATTTCTTACTCGCATCGTAATAATTAAGTGAACAACCGAAAGAAGAAAAAACTACATCAAGTGCAGATTTTTAGGGCAGCAGCCGCAACACTACCATCAGATGCTTACAAGAAAGTCCATATACGTAAGTTGGTGATAGGCTACTTTTGAAAAAGCTCTATCGCAATCGAACTTATGCCCAGAGATCTACAAGCGTGCAAATAATATTGTAAATCATCGTCGCAAGCTATTAAGATTAACAAACCATTCTCATCTGTATACTTGATATCGTAAGTTCCAGCCTCGAGGTTCAGTCTTTTAGCCACTTCTTGCTGCATCTCTACTAATGTTGACGACCAAGATAGCAGAAACTTTATCACATTTTTTTCAAATATTGCAATAATTGTCACCATATCCGCATCTTGGAATGGTGGCATTATGTGAGCAACACTAGCTGAGGCTTGATTTGAAGGCAAATCATAATTAAGTTGTGGGGTTTGTCCCAGGTTCTCAACAGGCAAGGGCTGATTGGAACGGGGATCTTCAATGTTGCGAGGTGGCCACCTATTGATGCCAAAACCCCTACAGACACGCTTAAATGTAGCTATGCTAACTGCAAAACAAACAACTCAGATAAGATTTCTCCTCTATGCTGCCAAGAGCCCAACAATTTCTATCTAAAGCAAGACCATCAAATTGAAAATTACAATCTGGACAACAAGGAAACTTGGATTTTAAAGTTTGGGGGGTGTACTCTTTACCTTTGAGCTCCTTTGCAGCATCTTCACGCCTCATCTTCGAACATTTAAGGATCTCCTCCATAGAAACTTCAATTCGAAGGCGAGTATGCTTGGAATCCGTATCAGACTTAGAAGTTGGCACTGATACTTTACCTATTTTATTATCTCAAAGACTATCATTAGAATTTCCCAGTGGTTTGTAATAAATGAATCTCTACGTTAAGAATTCTGTTTTGGATTTAAACTTTAATTTAATAAATTTTTCAGACATTATTATTTAAATGCTTTCAATTTTAACTCCGAAAACCGGGGCGTTACAATCTGAGCCGCTTATTGTCGAGATGGACGGCTGAATTGACCGCACTACACGTGTAATGCGAGGGGTGCACTACAGCACCCCCGGTCCCCCGTGCTATGCACCGCTATTAAATAAAAATCATAGTAATAAAAAATTGAGCATATATTTCCTTCGTGCATTATGTGTAAATTTATCGAGTCGGTGCCATGCATTATGCGTGTCTCATTGTTAGGCCCTAACTTTTCTTTTGGTAATAATAATATTTCCCGTTTAGGAACTTGGTTTTAAGGTTTGGGTCCTAATTAATATTGAAGAAATTATGCCGTTTAAAAAAATATATTGAAGAAATTAAATAATATAAGTATTGTCGGCATTATTAAAGTTTAAGGCCCATTATAGATGTGAGCTTGTCCCAAAGGGTCTATATTTGGTTGGTTTCTTGCTAATCTCGAATTTGGGTCTCAGATGGTCATACTATCAATCTTTGTTCCTATTAATCTTTATATTATTTTCAGAGATTAATAAAATTATTTTGCCTTTCAAAAAAAATAAATAAATAGGTTGCTATATATATTTAAAAGGGTTACACTTGGTTAGGTAATCACAAGTTCATTAGGGTTAACATTGGAGATAAGAGGCTGGAGACAGCTGTGGCCGCATAAAGGTTTCGAAGTTGTCTTCGTACTGTGTCTTCCATCGTGGTAAGTTTCGGTACAATTCTTGGGATCAGTACTATTCATAGAGAAGCAGGTTTAATTGGGTGTGTATTATCAGTTTCCAACTTTGAAAAATAAATTTTACCATATGTTTTTGGAGGATTGGGTATAGAGCTTTGAAATATTAGGATTGGTGAGCTTGTGTTTAGTTTGTTTTGGGAAAGGAACAGGTTGTTAGCTCCATAATAGCGGCACTTTTTTTTGGTTGCGGACATAACATATTTTGGAGTTCCCTTGTAATATATATATATGCATTTTATGCAAAACTGTTCGGATCAAGCCATTCTCGGTCATTTTTTTAGGCGATTTCTCACGGGTACTCTTAAAATCACGTTCTGAACACATTGAGCGGTTCGGTTCGTCACAATTCGATCGGGAAAGGAGAGTCCCTTACGGTAAGAGATCCCTCATAGGATCTGTATAGAGTGGAATGAATCATAATTTGTAAATGAAAGTGTGTTTTTTTTAGTTGTTTTTGGAGCAGATCGATCGGCCTATCAAACTGTGATTCATCGGAATCAACTGATCAAATGTTGCAACCATTTGGAATTGAAGTAGATGGATTGACGGATCGATCGGGATGCAATTAATATTAAAAGCGGCTTCCTATTCTCTGCTAGCTAGGGGACTATGGCTCCGTTCCAGAAACGGAATAAGAACTTATTTTTTGTTCAATAATAAGGCTTGTTCCATACACTGTTCTCATCTCTCTGTTCCCCCTTCTCTCTCTAAACTTACCAGCAGTTAGGGTTTTCCCGTTGGGGGGAGGGGCTGCCGCCCCCCTCCTCCCCCTCCTTCCTCCCCCTTTTTCCCCTAATCCCCTCCTCTCTCCCGTCCTCGCTACTGTTCTCATCTCTCCGTTCTCAGTTCATCCGTTGTTGTTCTCGGCGATTGGACTCCGGCCATGGCGCTGTGGGTTTATCCGTTCGATTCTCACGGTGGTGACTCAGTCCTGGTAGCTGGTGGTCGGTGGTGGGGTTCAAATAAGGTGAGGTACTTTGGAGTTAGGGTTTATCTTTTCTTTTTTGACGTTTTTTCGTCTCTTCCACCGGCTGGTTTTCCCAGTCCGGTTGTGTACCGATTTGGGTCTCCCCCGGATCTGGTGAGGTTGTGGTGGTGGGCAAATAATCTTTTCTTCGTTCTTGTTTTGGTATGGGTTGTGGATGGGCTACAACGGATAGTCTTCCTGACGGTTACCGGTCGCCGTGACCACGCTCAGTCGATCGGACTTAGTTTGGTTTGCTTCGGTTGCGTGGTTGGAGCTTGCCGTGGCAGCGGGGGCTTGCTGCGGAGTTTCTCTGTTCGGCCGGCGTGCTAAAAGGGCAGTAGTCCATGGAACCGAACGGCTGCCTATTTGGTTGCTTTCCTGTCGTGGGCCAGCCTTGCGCTGGCGGAGATGGCTGCAGGTCAGGGGCGAAGGAGAGTCTGGTCTCCGGCGTCGAGCTTCTCTTTTCAGTCGGCGAGTGCTGAGATAGATTCAATTTCGTTTGTGATCTGTTGGTTGTGTCTGATTACATCTGTTTTCCTTGTGTAAGGGTTTGTACTGGGATTTTGTTTCGATTTCCTTTCTGCCTAGTCCCGGACGGGATTCTCATGTCGGCATCTAGTGCTGATTTGCTTTTGCGGGGTGTCCATTAATCCCGGAGTAGGTAGTTTTGGTGCTTTCCTGTATTTCGCGATGTAATCTTCGCCTTCGGGCTTATGAAATGATATTGACATTTTCAAAAAAAAAAAAAAGGCTTGTTCCACAAAAATAAGAAGCTGGTACTTATTTTTTCAGAATTTATATAGGTACCAATGGGCGCCGGGGAGGGAAATCGTACCGAAGGCCGCGCCGGGCCGTCTCCGGCCACCGGACGGCCGATCCGAGTCGTCCAAAAGTTCTATAAAAAAAAAACCGAGGTCATATACACACGGAAAAGGGGTGCTCGGATCAAGCACCCTACACACCTCGGATGCCGTTGATTCCCGCGTTGGCCCCCTCGGTTTTTTTTTATAGAACTTTTGGACGACTCGGATCGGCCGTCCGGTGGCCGGAGACGGCCCGGCGCGGCCTTCGGTACGATTTCCCTCCCCGGCGCCCATTACTCATAGCAGTACTCGGTTTTTTAAGCCTAGGCAACTTCAAGCTCAAAAATCATGTGTTTATGCAAATAATTTTCTTATCACTATGGATCTTATTTGATAGATCTCATTGAGATCTTTAATATGGTGCAAAAAAATTTGTTTTTTTTTTTCATTTACATTATTTTTGAGTTTGAAAATGTAAAATAAACTTTTTGTTTGGTTTTTATGGAACAAAGCTTCTTATTTTTGAAAAAGAAGTTGCCAAATAAGAACTTATAAAATAAGAAGGGTTGTGGAACACAGCCTATGTATGAAATAGAGCAGTCAAAACATTGAGCTGCTTGGGGCTTTAAAAGAAGAGATTTACCACTATGTCCATTTTCACAAAATCTTAGGAAGTGTCATCCTAAGATTTTAGAGTTTAGGGTACCCAAGGGTTTAGGTTTAGGCACTTTCATATAGCCCTAGGATTTAGATTTAGGCATTTTCATAGGGATTTTAGAGTGCACTTTCCTATTTTAGGATTTTAGCGGTTTAGTCACTTTCATAGGGTACCCTAGAGGTTTAGGCATTTTTATAGGGTACCTAAGGTTTAGGCACTTTCATAGGGTGCAGGGGTTAAGCACTTTCAGGGTGCAGGGGTAGACACTTTCATATGGTTTCAGTGTTTCATTAGTTAGAGGAGATCTCGTGGTAATTACTTTCTATTTTTTGGACCTAGAGGTAAAAAGCCCTAAAGAACATGCTGCTTTGGTTTTTTTCATATAACGAGAAGTATGTCAAGATTGAATCTGGGAGTTGCAATCCAATCGGTGGAACCTTGAAGCATCATTCAAACTCCTAGAGGTGTTCACGTTTCTTATCCAACGGACCGTGAGTTGCTCTTCGTTGGATTTCTGAAGGAGTGTGGAAGGCTTGAGGAGTCAAGGCAGTGGCAATCAAATACGAGGTGTGGTGAACGAGAAGTCAACAATCATCTTAGGTCAATTGTGAGGAGTCTCAATTGTGAAGTAAGGTCGATTGTAGCCACACAAGTTAAATATAGTATTTAATTCATTCCCGTGGTTTTTACCTGTTTTTGGGTTTTTCACGTATATTTGCATGTTCGTTGTATTGCATTTATTCTGTATTTTCGCTTGGTTTGGATTGGAGTATCTCGTATGAATTTTCACAGGTGGTACACGTAGAGATAGATTGCTTGGAGTTTTTTTTTTGCCATTCATTAAACCAAATCTACTATATCTTAGGGGATTTGGGGAGGGAATGAGTGCTTATGGAAATCGAATCCTACCAATGATTGCTTGGAGTTGAAAATTACAATTTCGGTTTTGAAGTTATGGTGGCTGATGTCAAGTTTTTTTTGATAGGCAACAAAATTTTATTAAAAACTCGACAAAGGGTACATCAAGAGAGGGCCAATTATAGACTTCAAAGTTTGAAATCCATAAAAGACCAAAAGGAAAAAAAAACATACGAAATAGATTACATTCAATGAAACTTGAATAAGCCCCCGATTAAATGCCATTCAACCACCGTCCCAAATCAGAAATGTTGGCCTTGAGAGTCGCCATCAGGCTACGTTATGGTAGTTTATTACTTATTACTCGTAGTAAATTGAGTTCCTAGTTACTTGGTCAGTGCAAAATTCATAGTTGTTAATTATTTCAAATATTCTACTGTTGTTGTACAGGTTAGTCTATTTTTGTGTGTTCGCTTTGCATTACTTTTGGACTTAGGTAAGTGGTTAAGTATGTTACGTACTTTCAGAAGTTCCCCGTGTACCTTAAAATTATTCTCTTGAAAAATTTATAATTGTTATTTGGATACGCATAGTTGTTTATAATTGGTCTTTAAATTGGCATGTGGTAGACATTTGGTGAAATCATTTGTTGTTCTGATAATGTTTTTTGTGAGAATTTTGTGGATATTGTTGGGAACATATTTTGGAAAGTCCAGGAAAATTAATCATCTGTGTGCGGGTGACTCTGACTATTGGGGAAGAGACCCGGATTTATTCCAATATCTTTTTCAAGCAAGTCGGGATGATAAGGACTCTGGCGGTAATTTGGAATATTTATTGTGTTGACCTCCTAAGGATGATGCATTTTAGTGCGAGGATTTTTATTTACTTGCTTTCGCACTTTGTAAAACATTTTCGATAAAAGTAATTGATTCGAGTTATTTCTGGTGGTAAATATGTTATTGTTTGGTTCATGGGATGGTTGTGCTCCATACTTATGATTGAGACGTTTTTAGCTCTGAATTTGATTAATAACGAAAAACAATCATTTGATTTTCGATTACTTTAATTTATTTAAGCTACGTGTTAGATGGGTTAGGCTCATGATTCACGGCTGGTCACTTCATTTTGAGGTGTGACACTTATCATGAGTTGTCTAGCATTAAGCTTCAGAGCTTAAATTTGACATCCGAAATTGTGCATTTAGTTTTGAAAATATGCATAGCATCTGTAAAAAATACCGATAATGATATACAAAATTAAGACAAATTACTTACGCAGATCCATGTGCGGAAACTCTGATCTACTGCCCTCAGATATCATTTCTTGCAAATAGTCTGCAAATAACAATTCATAAGAAATACATTAATTGGTATAACGGTGGGGTACATCAGAAACTCTAAAACTCACGGAACATATCATATTCAATTGAAGAACTCTAGCTACCACAGTATTATCCAAGGTGAATATGGAATTAAAATGAAAGTGAATGGTGCATAGAGTTGTGGAGAATATTAGAAGACCTTATGAGGTTTTGGGGACGTTTTTAGATTTTGGGTTTGGGTAGTCATTTGAATTTACCATATATAAAAAGAGGTTAGAAGGAATAATTTTAGATTGTTTCCATTTACCATATATAAAAAGAGGTTAGAAGGAATAATTAATTTCCCCGCTTTTTGAGATTTAATATAGATGTAGAAACTCACCTAGGGATTTTAATTAAGTGAACGTTACCTATATATGGAGGGATAGACGCTTCCCAAACATGAAAATTTATTGAACCTATGTCAATATAATAAACTTTGGACACAGGTTATAAACCTGTGCTACCCTATGAAAACAAGTGCATACATCTCAAAGTTTGGTGCATATTAATGAACTTTAACTTTAATAATGAACTTGTCATTTCAAATATGGGAGCACAGTTGAAAATTGTGTTCAACAATTTGATAACATATAATAAACTTTGTTCCAACCATAGAAAAAAAACTTTGTTTCTAGATATTTGCTGCTTTACTGTTATATTTAAGGGTCAAACAAACTTGTTACCTTGGATGTTGTCTTCATCATCAGACTCAACCATTTCATCATCAGACTCATCATCAGACTCAACCATTTCATCAAGACCAATCTCTGGGGAACACCAAGTAAACGTAAAATTCAATCAAATATCAAACATATTCACATGGTTCAACTGAAGAGAAAGCAAGGAACAACAAAGAAAAAGAATCATCATGATAGTAAAATCAAACAATATACTGGCATTATAAATATATTCTCTCTTTTTAAAAAATATATATGTTGAAATGTGCACATCAAATAAGATAATAAAATCTCACCAGAATTTTGCATGGGAAGGGAGAGTGGGGTGAAAGAGGGTTATTTTATAACGGAAAAGGAAAAACTCGATAAGGATTGCGAACAATATGATCTCATTGTACTTACCAAAAAAAATGATCTCATTGTGGTTATAAACTTTGAAAAAGGATAATCTAAGGATATGTTTTCTCTTTAATGGGAATCTATCAATAATTATTTTGTTGGTCTTAAAATATAAAAGATTGAAAGGGAGTAATTTATGATTTCAATTTTAGAATTCAAAAATGGAAGTTGAATCCATAATTCCTTTGGCAGTGCATGGGGCTATCTCGTGAAAACTAATGAATCAATAATTCCTTTGAATCTGTAATTGATTTCCTTAAGTATGATTAATAATTTCTAGTTTGACCGGAACATTCCTTCTGTACGTATGTGTGTGTGTGTGTCTATATATATATATATATATATTTGTATGTATGTGTGTGTGTTATATAAATGTTCTACTTCCATAACAAACAAAATTGCTCAACAAATCATTCATTTCAGGGAAAAAACTACCATGAAGATTTTTGCTAATAATTTAAAACATTAAAATGAAACTAAGATTGTGAATGGGACGCTTGTTGCATCCACGTTCCTTCTCACGAATGTCCTCTTGCTATACTATGTAGTATAGATTAGTATATAGTCTTGACTTAAATGAACAATCCGCTCATGATAGTATTAGTATATAGTCTTAAGTTAAATAAACAATCTGCGCCCTGCACGACTGTTCTACCAGACAAATGCAATCTATACATAACGTTATTTAACATTTCAAGACGTTTTCCTATTTGATCATAAAAGACAACATTTAAACGGGGATACATTACCTAAAAAGTGAAGCAGAGAGGGGGGTAAATTTATTAGGAGAATATTCTTTGTATCGTTGAAAAAAGAAATGGTTTTTAGGCTGTAACCTTAACATAAAAATATATATAATCGAACGGCTGTAGATGTTGCATTGTTGGTATGCCTAGACATCTAGCATAAAAATATATAACACATAGATTGGGGATTATAAAGAGAAACGAGTGGATTTTCAATCACTGTCGGATTGCATCAAGGGTCAGCTTTGAGCCCGTACCTCTTTGTCTTAGTTATGGATGAATTGACTAGACAAATTCAGGAGGATATTCCTTGGTGTATGATGTTTGCAGATGACATTGTCCTCGTAGATGAAACCGCTAGAGGTGTTAATACGAAACTAGAAATTTGGAGGGAAGTATTGGAGTCAAAAGGTTTTCGAATAAGTTGGAGTAAAATTGAGTATATGGTGTGCAAGTTTAGTGGTACCAGCAGTGCGCTTGAAGAAAGAGTGATGATCCAAGACCAGAAGATACCTAAGTGTGATCATTTTAGGTACTTAGGCTCAATTATTAGTAGTGATAGAGAGATTGTCGATGATGTGACCCATAAGATCCAAGTGGGGTGGCTCAAGTGGAAGAGCGCTACTGGTGTACTTTGTGACAAGAGGATACCCACAAAATTGAAGGAAAAATTCTATGGAATTGTCATCAAGCCAGCGATGCTTTATGGGACAGAGTGTTGGCCTATTAAGAAACAACAGGTGAACAAGATGAGTGTAGCGGAAATGAGAATGTTGAGGTGGATGTGTGGTAAGACTAGACGAGACATGATTAGAAATGAAATGGTTTGTAAGATGGTAGGTGTAGCACCTATAGAAGAGAAGTTGAGGGAGAATAGGCTAAGATGGTTTGGGCATGTCTACCGTAGACCATGAGATGCAGTAGTAAAGAGAGCGAATATGATAGCTTTGGGTAGCAATGCTACGGGGAGAGGTAGACCTAAATTGACATTAGATGCTGTGGTGCACAAAGATTTGAGTATAGTAGGTTTGTGTGAACAAGTGGCCCTCGACAAAGCTTAATAGAGAAAAATGATTCATGTAGCCGACCCCAAGTGATTGGGACATAAGGCTCGGATTGGTTTGGTTTGGTTTAGTAAATACTGTAGTAGTTGAGAAATTTTTGCTACCCTTGTGTTGTGTGATGCACCTTCTTCTTGGGTGTGATTGCCAAAGAATTAGGTAAATCCAAGTCTCAATTCGTAGAAATTTTCCCTCTCCGTATCCTTCTCCATTCTCTAATTTTTTGGGCGTTTGCTCCGTCATTTAGCATTGTAAATTGTACTCCCTCCGTCCCTTTTTAAATGTCCTGCTTCGTAACTCCAACTTATTAAAAAGACATCATCATTATACCTTTCACATCAACTTTTTCATCCACTTTCCCTACTTACCCATCATCATTACATTTTTACTCACTAACTTTTCAAAATGGAATTTACTTTTAGGAGCAAAATAGACAATGTACTAACTTTACAAAATGGATACTTATTAAGGGACAACCCAAAATGGAATATTGGACTATAAATAAGGGACGGAGGGAGTAAATGGTCATACAAATATACTCCCCTAGAACCCACTAGCTAGCAGACGCAAGAGGGTGCGGATGGGAGCCACAACACCCCAACTTCAGCACAATCCCACTTTTTTCTTTTAAATGTAATTTTGGGTGATACACTAAGATTTTCGGACCCTTCGAAACCTTGATAATTTTACTTTATACCCTTCCAAATACAATTATTTTTTTTGGCCACCGCCCACCAACCTTCACACTAAGTGGGTGTGTGCAAAAAATTAATTTGACAGATTCTTAGATTATAGCTTTAGGTGTTTACGAAAAATTGTTTTTGCTGATTTTGAGATTCCAGCTTTTCAAAATCAGTTTGGAGTGTTAACAAAAAAAAAAATTAGATAACAGATTTTTGAATTCTACAGATTTTGAAAACCTAAAAAAGGAATGAAATTTTAAAAACCAAAAGCTAGGTTTGGGTATAGCTTCTAGAGCTTTCGGATAAGATTTTAGGTTTTAAACTTTATAAAAGCTATTTTTCAACTTTTTGAAGTAAACCGTACTAGCTTTTCCTCCAACTTAATCATAGTTTCACAGCTATGGTAAGCACGTTTATTTGCTTCTACTAAAATCTAATCTTACTCTAACTTAATCATAATTTCACAGCTATGATAAGCATGTTTATCTGCTTCTACTAAAATCTAATCTAGAGTCTGAAGCTGGAATTTAAAATTTGTACCCATAACTATCGCAAACACGCCCAAAATCAGTTAGAATGTTTGTCAAAAATTACATAACTGATTTTTAGAATCTATAGATTCTGATAACCTGAAAAAGAAAATAAATTCTCAAAATTTTAAAGCTAGATTTGGATAGCTTCTGAGATTTTACAACACAAGTTCTTAGAAAAGGAATAAATTCTCATAATCTCGCAACTGCAACAAACAGGTTTCTCAACTTCTACTAAAATCCAGAATCTAAAATCTGCAATAGAAGTTGAAGCTAAATCTAAAATCTAGGTATGGCTGAGAACCTTGTGGTGATAAAGGAGTCAAGTTAGATGAGATGCTCAAAGCAGAAGGGGTACCACAGACAGTGTAACTGCTTGCTGGAGATGAATCCAGCGTGTAGTAATTCATCACCATGCAATCTTGTGCATCCCAATCCGTTTTAAAAAGTAAAATACTATTAAAAAACAAAAATATAGTACAAATAGCATTATTTTTCCAAGAACTCTTGGTTGGGCGGGTGTTTCATAGTTAAAAAGGATGTTGGGCAGCAAGCTTATATATAATTACAAAGTTTTTAAGAAAAAATTACTATAATTCTAAGAATACCACACGGCCCCGACCCTGCCCGCAATCCTGACTGAGTAATTTGTGGGTACCTACGTTTCTATCCAGGGCGATGAACGGATTTACCCGCTTCGACCTGAATGGAGAAAATTATTTAACCTAAAAGCAAAATAGGGAAATAGTTATATAGGGTGGTATTTTGGTAATAAACATAAAATTACAAGGGTAGAAATTTAATTTTACACAAAAAATCTTAGGAGCGGTTATCGGGTTGGGATATTAACCTCCCAAATCCTACTCGACCCGGATTGAGTTCTTTTAATTTTCTGTTGAATCTAAACACGCAATGCTGAAAAATTGGAAGGGTAACCCGCCCCGATTGGATCAGGGTCGGGTCAGACTACTTGCCTAGCCTGATCGTCCACAGCGTGCTGGACTCAACACCCTCTACTTAGGTACAAATAAAATAGAGAAAAAATCACAAATGAGTAATACCTATTATGTGTGAACGTGTAATATGTGTATTCAGAATTCAGAGAGTGATCAGAACGCAAGATTTATGAGAATGTGTGGTAAAACCAATGCTTTTAGGAGATGTAAAAATCCACCATATCTCTTTAGTGGGTGAAAATATAAGATTACCTGGCTTGTCAAAGTCCATCGGCGAGTATATATCTCTTACCAATTGATCCATGAAATCTTCTTCTGTTTGAAGTTCATCAAAAGCTGGCTGAGTCATACTGCTCCATTCAGAATCAAAGTCCATCGGCGAGTATACATCTCTTACCAATTGATCCATGGAATCTTCATATGTTCTAAGTTCCTCAAAAGCTGGCTGAGGCATTCTGCTCCAATTGGAATCATGCCACTTTAATGAGTCCCACCATTCCTTCTCTCCTACGATCTTGCAATATTTTGGAGATGTTTCCGCGGTATCCAAACTTTCGAGCATCGGACAATTATAAACGAAAAGACTATCCACTTCTTCAGCAAAGCATAGAGGGCCTGAAATGGTAACCAATTGAGGTAGGTCAAGGAGTGCTATCTTCCTCAAGCATTTCAAAAAACAACCCGATAGCACGTTGGCATCTTCTTGAGTCACTATACTGTGAATTTTGGGGCAGTCTTCCACTATAAGCTCTTCCAAGCAAAAGAGGTTACCAAGCATATCTGGCGTGAAAATGGTGGTCAACTTTGGGCAAGTGTGCAATGTCAAGGACCGTAGACTGATTAGTGAATCCTTAGGAATTGAGCCTTGCCAAATGCTCTCCAAGTTCTTCATGTAGTGAATACTCAGGTGGTGTAAGCAGTCAAATATAGATTCATTCGGACATTCATAGTCTCCATCAACTATGGTTTGAAGCTCATTACATTCCACAAGCAAGCAACTTCGAAGTTTAGCCAAATTTTCATGCCCAAATTCAGACAAGACCTTGACAGTCCAATGCCGGTCCAGGAAAAGCACAGAAGCATGCTTGAGTGCCTCAGTAACACCACTTGGCATGCCTTCACCATTTATGTACTTAAGGCTTTTTTTAAATTTCTCCTCCCATATATAGTATCTCTCCTCAACTCCATTTGGCAGACGATATATGTTGCGCTGTTGATGACGACCAACAATGAATCTAAAATCAGTTAAATTCAGAGACACTAATTTTTTGCTCTCATATCTAAGTTGCTGCAATAATTCAACTGATGGGAGATATAACTTGAGGATTCTCAGCTCGTTTGAGCTACTCAATGCATTTATTATAGTCTTCACATTAGCATCCCACCATTCACTATCTGGGTTTACGTCGTCATCCCACCACTCACCGTCTGGGCTCACATCAATGCTTAGTTCTTCCAATTGAGGGAATAATGATATCACCTCTGTCGGGATTGCAATGCCTGTCTGCTTTGTTTCTCCATAGTAGTTTGCACGTCTACAAAGAGATACCTTGAAGCGTCTCAAACTGATTAATTCACCGATTTCCCTGGGCAAATACATAATTTCAGTTCCTTCAAGATCAAAAACCTCTAGTTTCCGGAGTGCTCCAATATGGGGTGGCAGCTCATTGAGAAGTTCACAGCCTCTCAAATAGAACTCCTGAAGTGACACCAATCTGGAAATAGAAGGTGGCAAGGACTTTATGTTGGTGTGGGATAAATCTAAATGGACTAGAAGAGGCATGTCTTCAAAGAACAATAGAGGTATTTCCATCAGATCGCAGTTGTTTTGTAACCATAGTTTTCTGAGAGTCTGGCACTTAGGGTTCTCTGGTAGCTCAGATAATTTATTGTCGTGCAACTCAATCTCCTTGGTATAATTTCCAATGGTTGGTGTCTTGATCAATCCTAACCCCCCTCGCCTTATAGAAGGACTAGGCAGATAGGATGTAAAATACTCATTCAGCACAACTTTAGTTTCTTTCCGCATAAAAAAACGGGGGCCGAATTTCTCTAGCAAGAAGGAACCGATAAGATCCTTCAAAATGCCTTCCCCTTCTTCTGTTGTTTCGACTAAGTAACTTGAGACCCATTCTGATACTGGTGAACCCCGTCCCTGTTTCCAACGACGACTTGTGCAGTACTGAATGCAATATTTTGTCGTTAGATCCTTCTGATCCCATATGAGTTTCAACACATGTTTCATGACTTGGCTCGATCCTTCTTCCATCACAAACGAGTGTGATGATAATTGCTGGAGCGCAAGTTCCCAAACACTGATATCAGTCACATCTTTCAAGGCTCTAGCAAGAAGAATGACGGCAAGTAGGTGGCAATGGCACTCTTTGACCAACTGGATGGCCATTTGTTGGAGAGCTGAAGAAGAATCAACAAGTGATCGCTCCACATTCTCACAGAATAGGTCCCATGGTAACAGATGGTCCTCCATTCTAACCTCCACATCCACATCCATGATCTTATAAGCCTCTTGTGATTGAGTCGTAAGTACTACGACTCCATGATCAGGGAGTCTTAAGTCATGTAGATACATCTGTCCATCGACGCATTCCACAAGCAGGAAGAAGTTGTGAGGTAGTAACTGATCTAGCGGCAAACTGAAGATGTGATCAATTTGTTGAAGTACGTGAATCTGCTCCGCGATTTTCTGCCTTACCTCTTTGTCACAGTCATGTCCACAGACAGAGATGCGGAGGACAACACTGCCATTCTGTCTCATCCTTGCTATATCCATGACTGCTCTGGCTACTTCCTCCCCTCCGCTCCCTGAAATCCCGATTTTTCGAAAAGTTTCTGCCTTAACATACGCCGAAACCTGCCTAATAGCAGAATTGATGGCCAAAGTCACCATTTCGTCTGGGGCTTCACAAGCAGCACTGGTTTTATGAGTTAGCCCAAACTCGCCCCCCTTATGTGAACGTACAAAATATGCTCGAGGTATATAAGCTACTAGATCAAAATCATACTTGGCCACTATTTTTTCAGCTGCCTGACGATTGTGCTCAATCTCGTTCATCAACCTATCTAATTGCTCCATGCGTACTCCCTTATTGGCCAACCCACCAAATTCATCCAAGTATTTTCCATTATTGATCTCTGATTCCAAAGCCTTCAATTCTCTGACGAGTTGGTTCATTTTGGAGAAACAGTTGTTTTGAAGACTAAGGTCCCCATAATACTTGGTAGAATCTGTGATAGGGTATGATAAGACAAGGTGGAACAAGTCCTTCTTCCGTATCAAAAACTCAGCTTTTCGCATCATCTCCAGTGCTTCTCTTGCAAGGCGTGATACACTGAGTGTGTGTGATACCTGTTCAGATGTGATACATGATACACTGGGTGTGTGTGATACCTGTTCAGATGAGATACCCTTTTCAATTGGATGAGAAGATTTGGGGGCCTTTCCTTTGGACAGTTTTGGATTTGACTTCGAAGGCTCTAATTTTGCTTGGTGAGCTCCAGTCCATGACTCATTTTCCGCAGATAAACAACTGCCTTCCTCGTCAGCCTCCATCACAGCTAAGCTTTAAACTGCGATTCGCATGAACTTCATGTGAAGGGAAATTGAAATGAATGTCATCACACTAATTGGTTGAGTAAATAAAAGTACAAGTTACTATAACGCATTTGAGTCAACTTTGTTGTTTTCCTAGTGAAAACATTTCAAGTCTAATTTAATTTTGACTGTCAAGAAGTACTAATGCAAATGATGTTAACACTGCCATTGTGAACGACAAAGATGATCGGAACGGTAGTCGAGACTAAACAAAGATTGTGAATGTCATTTGTCAAGAATATTATAACGGAAATGACTTTCACACTACATTTTTAGGATAAATGCACTCCATTTCCACTTCTTATCTTTTAGTGAGAAAATTAGACACAACCGTTCCCTAAAGGATAAAAATTGAAGTGCATTTATCAAAAAAAGGAGTAATATGCTGCCTCTCTCCCAAGCTTTGTGGTTTCTGCATCTGGCTTTGCCTTGACCTTTGCTCGCTCTTGATAAAATCACTACATCTATTATAATACACAGCTTATATACATCAAAACATTTCATGTTTAGGTGAGAATCCAAATAGTTCTAGTACTAAGTTAAACCAATGGTGACCGCAGACTCCACTGATATCTCGCTCTCCCTTCTAACACCAAGTGGAGGTTCAAACCCCAATGATACCTACACCACACCCATTGCACAGTAAAAATGCTTGTATTTATTTTATTAATTTTAAACTATGTGAGGGTTTGTTATAATATTATTTATAAGCAAGAAGAGAGAGAGCATACCCAATTGGTTTTGGGAAAACCACGTGTAGTGTAGTGTAACAGTTAAAAGGGGTACTTAGGGTATAGCGTAAATGTGAACCAGCTTTCTCTATCATCTCCAAAAAAAAAAAAAATTAATGTGAACCAACTTCAATTTTGCGTCCACATAGAAAGGGTGCTCTTCCTTTATGTCCCGTTACACGTAAAACATGAGAAAGGGTATAAAAATCAGAGATGCAATGTTCACCGCATTGATCCACTACACGGTCCACCGCACGCCTACGTAGGGTCCACTTTAGACCCCACAAAAATACAGAAAAATATCTGTAAATTTTAAAATGTTTTTTTATCGAACCCTGTAAAAAATCAGCTCAATCGCATAAAAGCTACAAATGGTAGGGTTTTAGGTGTTGACAGCGGTGGTGTCATTGCTTTGCAGCAGCGGAGGTTGTGTTTCTATGTTTAGGGTTTATGTAGTGGTGTTGATAGGTTATGCCTGCTTGGGGCAAGCCCATATGCTGTTGGGTTGTATTTTTTGGGGCCTGGCCCGTTTAGGTGTGTTTGGGCTTTTTCCAAACAGTTTTTTTTTTTATCTAACCCTTGGTTGGATTCCCCTATCTCCCATCTTGATGTACCATTTGTCAAGATTTTTGAATAAAACTTCTTTGCCAATAAAAAAAGAGAGGTATTAATACCTAAGAAGCACGGATACCAATACGGGATACGATACGATACGGATACGCGGATACATGATTTTTTCAAAAAGAAGGATACGATACATTGGGGGATACGTTGAATATAAAAATAAATAAAAAATATATTATATATAATTTTTAATTCCTAAAATTTCATTAATAAGTTTTCCATTACACAAGTTCACCATTTCACATGCCGAGAGAGATATATTCACGTATAGTTATATATATATATATAACTGTATCTATATAGTTACTATATATATATATATATACATACAATGAGAGAGAGACGAGAGACTTACAAGGTTATCGAGATTCGAGGGAGAGAATATCGTCGGTGTGTTTATGGTGTCGATTGGTGAGGGAAAAAGAAAAAAATAGTCCTACTTGCAATTTTAACCCATATATTTTAAGTAATAACATATTTACCCTCGCGCGTATCCGAAACATATCAAAGCGTATCCAACACGTATCCGCACGTATCAGATACGTATCCGGAGTGTATCCGAGAGTATCCGAAACGTATCAGGATACCCAAAAATAATTCTAAATGCAGGATACTTTAAAAAGCGTATCGGATACGTATCCGGAGAGTATCCGAGAGTATCGGTATCCGATACGGATACGATACGTGATACGGAGGCCAAAATAGAGTATATGTGCTTCATAGATTAATACGGGTGGAAATTACGAGCACGATAGAAAGTTAGAGGGCTTGGGTCAAACACATTTTGATACAAACACGAATGACACAACCCCACTAGCACGAAAACTAAACAGAACGAATACCGGTGACTCAAAAACTTGATAAGAACATGGATAACCCGTTTAACTTTTTGTGTCACCCTTTAACCCGAAATGACACGACTCGACACGATACTAGCGATGCCAATCCATAGTCCGAACTTGTGTCTTCTTAGAGATTAGTTTTGATTCTTTTAAATTTCCTAATTAGTTGAAGATTTGATTTTCCAAAATCATGCTTGGTCAATTGTATATGAACATATAGATCATGTGATTATGGAAAGGCAAGAGATGCATAATACTATCAACCTAAAAAAAAAATTTCTAAGATCAAACCTATTGATATTGAATTTCCTAATCACTGTGTTTCTACTTTATATGCTAAAAAGTACAAAATGAATTAAATTTGTTTAGGCTAGTGTCCTAATTACCTTGAGAGCAAAAGTTCCTATAAATAATAAAAACACTGTAGGGCACAAAAAAACTTCATATTGATTGTGGCTTAAGGCATTTTTCAATGTCATGATTTGGTTATGGTTAATTATGCTGTGTTTGGTTGGCTTTATGAAAAGTATTTTCCAAAAGATTCCTCCTACTTCCAATCATTTCTCTTTCTATCTCTCTCCACTTAGTCCCTCAACTATTTTTTCAAAAAGCCAACCAAACACAGCATTAATTTTTTTTGTTGGTTTAATCATTTCTGTGATTATGATGTGTTATTGGATCAAATAAGTTGTTCATGTGCAACATTGCTAGGTGTACAATTTCATGTACATAAATAAAACATAAGGAAAATGATTTTCGCACTCCCCTTTTAACTGAGGCGAGGGAGATGTTGTCCATTTAAGGGGCAGCAGCGTCCGATCGAGCGGAGCCCACTCCTGTCTCGCTCTGATGATCGAAAACGTTCACTTCGTAGAGCTCGTTGAGTAGAACAAGCAAAAATCATCTCAATCAAATATCATTAAGTGTCTAATCGGAACATTTTTATCTTGAAAAGAATGGATTCGAAATACTGGATCAAATCCACTGCAACTCATAATTGGCATGTGTTCTAATCAGGCACTTAATGATATCCGATCGAGCTAATTTTTGCTTGTTCTACTCAACGAGCTCTACTTCGTGAACGTTTCCGATCATCGGAGCGAGACCGGAGCGGGTTCCACTTGGCCGGGACAGCACTCTGCTGCCCCTTAGAAGGACAGCAGCTCCCCCGCCTCCCCATTCACACTCTCTTTTTTGTTTTTATTCACATGAATTTACAATATTGCCCTTAATTGTGTGAAAAATATAACCAAAAGGTGATGGGAAATGATATTGGCACTCCAAAAATTGATCCAGACACTCCAAAAAATAATAGAGTTACACTAATTTTGGAGTGCCTGCATCAATTTATGGAGTGCCAATATCATTTCCCGTGATGGTTGCACTAGAAAGTCAATAGTGGGTTTAACTTTATAACCAAAAGGTTTTCCAAGATGACAAAAATATATATAACGGTGGTTGGTGCACTAGAAAGTCAGTACGTAGTGGGTGATCTGTGGTTTGCGGTCAGGGGTGGTAGTCGGTGTGTGGTGGTGGTTTGGTTGGTCTGGAGTGGTGGTCGGCGGCGTGGTAGTGTTGTTTGTGGCATCTGATCTGTGGTGGATTTGGGTTTGCTTTGGGGTTTGGGCCAATTTTTTGGCCCTTTGGTATTGAGCTGCGGTGGTGGTTGCTGGTCAAGGGTGGTGTTGGTGGTTGTGGGCGGATTGTGGTGGGCGGCCTGTGGTGGGGTGGTCGGGCCATTCTCCGGGGTAGCAATAGGGGCTTGTTTCCCGGGCTCCGGGGACGGTGGAGGCAGCAGCCCGTCTCACTCAAGGTGGCCGCAATTGGTGGTGGGTAGGGTTGCTGTTTAGGCTGGCTCATGTTGTCTATGGGTCGGTCTCCGGCTAGGCCTATGTTGTCTATGAGTTATGCCTTTCGTTTTTGGGTTAAGGTTTCAGTGTTTCGGTCTTCATTGCTGTATTTGGGTTTTGGGTTTCTTGTGGGCTTTATTGTTATATTTATACCCTTTTAGATCCCATTGGTGATCTGAGCTTGGCCCATTGGGTGCTCTGTTGGTTTCTTGTCAACTTGAGCTTTGTTTTGTAATCTCTCTCTTTTCTTATCAATAAAATTTTTGCTTCCCTGTTAAAAAAAAAACAACTTTATAACCAAAAGGTTTTCCAAGATAACAAAAATATATATATAACGGTGGTTGGTGCACTAGAAAGTCAGTAGTGGGTTCAACTTTATAACCAAAAGGTTTTTCAAGATGACAGGTTTCTTGTTCTACTGGTATTTGATCTATAATTGGTATATTATATAGGAGAGTATTGCATGTTCTTCTACGTACTTCTTAGCTTTGGTTATACTCTTTGTCATCTACCGCCTATAGTCAGACATTTGTAGTGGAATATTTAATATATTCTATTCTAATCCTAGTGGTTGTTTCACATCCATTCAGAACTTTCTGCAATATTTTCTATTGGTTGTTTCGAATTTCATTTCCTATTGTAATATTTTCATCTTTGCATCTTTCTGATTAATGAAAACTTTCTTCGCCGTTGAAAAAAAAATCCATTCAGAACAAGAGTTGATTTTTTTAAAAACGTGTATTATAATTAGTCCGCAGTTGGGATAGCCATAAAGGTGTGATTATTTGCTAATTGGTTTTGCAAATTAATATTAAGAGCTCCTGACTTGTTTGTCTATCTTTGGCATCTGCACTCATATCCACTGAGGTGTTTTTTGGGCTAATTGTTTGATTCGATCCGAGTACACCCGTGAAAGAAATTTTCTAGCTAGATATTGGAAGAAATTTTTGTTGCAAGGAGAAATGTATTCTAAGTTTAATGTTCGCTGAATAATCTTCAAAAAAACAAGGTCAATAGTGTTCTCCGATATATGTTGTGTTGCCCTTCTTGATTCGATGGTCTATTCAAGAGTTGATGATGATTCATACCATTTTCAGTACTTGTTACTACGGCCTCTTGACTTTTATTTTTGGATTTCGTAGACGGACCTATCTAATCCCTTGCAATCTCATGTTGAGTCGCTTAAGGCCCCAACGGGAAAAGGAATAGGAAAGGAGGAACTTAACGAAATCTCCATATCTCCTATATATACACTCTTTGAAGCAGATTTGTATATTACGAATGTTAACATCTTCATCTGCTTTTCCTTTACAAATTTGGTCTCACGTAAGTTTGGATTTGGAGTATGGAATAAGGAAGAACTATCTTCTTATTTAGGGAAACAAATTACTAACAATATTTTTAGGAAATTGATATTCGCGCTCTCTTTTTTGATGCAGGCGCTCTACTTTGCTCCACTTCATGGAGAAAATGGAACGCCTGCATCAAAAAAAGGAGCGCAAATATGAATTCCCTTTTTGTAACATCAACTAACATGTACTTTGAAGAGTTTATTTTTCTCCTCATGTTCTCTCCTTCAGCTACTTTATTAACTACTCCTATGTTTCTTTTTTTCCTCTATATATTAAGGATCCGTTTGAATAGTATGAAAGTGATAGAAATTACAAGAAAGATAAAATAATAACACTTTTTTGGTGTTTGATTAGCATGAAAATACAAGTGTAAGAAAGTAAATTTTCTTCTACAACTCATTAAATCATAAGTACATAGCTTCCATATTCTTGCTAAAAACACAAGGAAATTTTATTTTCTTGTGACACTTCCTATTATGTCCATAGCTACTTTTCTTTTTCTATCACGATCCATAATATATGTAAAAGGGTGGAAAATCATATCTAAAGAAGATAGCTTATGGGTCTCATTCTCAGGGATAAATATCTCCATAACAATTCTTTATTTTCTTGGCCTTGCAAGAAACCTGCCTCTTTTGTGTGGAGAAGTATTACTAAAGCCAATTATATTCTTAAGAAATGAGTTAAATGGAAAATTGGAGATGGGAAGATGATTGATCTCCGGCTTGACTGGTGGTATGGGGATGGGCCTCTGATTTCTAAGTATTCTGGTAATCATGGGAATCTCAATGTGAAACTTAATAGTCTTATTGATAAGAGTGCTGGATGGGATCTCTCTCCTATAGCCCAGATTGTTAATGATCAGACTTTGGCAGATATTCTTTTTGCTAATATCCCTAATGCTCATGGTTTTATTGACCATCCCACCTGGGTGGATTCTCCCAATGGTACATTCTCCTCTGTTGCTGCTTTTAACATTGTTAATCCTAGGGACTCTGATTCTGCTGACCGGAAATGAATATGGAAGTTGAAAGTACCTGCTAAACTTCAATTTTTCATGTGGTTGATTTTTCATAATTCTTTACCCACCAACTCTCTAAGAGCTCATAGAAGCATGATAGCCATGAGCTTCTGCCCTCGTTGTGATGAGACCCCTAAGGATATCAACCACCTTTTTCGTGGTTGCTCTGAATCTCAGGATATTTGGCCCATATTTCGTAGTCCCCACTGGCTCAGTTCGAGGTTGAACAAGCCTATTTTGGAATGGATCAAAGTTAATTCCAAAGCTAAATATCCTTTCCATTTGGATAAGAATTAGTCTTGGAGCACAATTTTTTTGGTAACACTCTGGCAAATCTGGAAAAATCAAAATTTAAAACGCTTGCAAAACACTGTATCCACAGCTACTATGAGCACCAAGACTATTCTAAAATATGCGAAGGATATCACGATTGCTTGTCAGTCTCAACTAACCAGTGGGGCCTCTTATGGGCGTTTAATATTTTGGTGTCTTCCTCCTACAAATGGTGTCAAGCTAAACACGGATGGATGCTTCTACGAGTCCAACAAGAAGACTGGGATTGGAGGGACTTTTAGAGACCACAAGGGCAGCTGGATTCTTGGGTACTATATATGGGAAAGCTAACTGCTCTTCTAGCCTGGAGGTGGAAATCTAGGCAATCTACAAAGGCCTCTCTCTTATACTTGAGAAAGGGATGTACAATGTTAATATAGAATCTGACTCTAGTGTTGCGATGAAAGTATGTAACGAAGGTGAGGAGTTGATTGCCACTATAGATGTTCTGTTTGCGGCCAGGGAGTTCATCCTTGTTGATGCCATGGGGGTTGGCCATCTTAGAACCTAGTTATGGTTCTTGTATTTCCACCTTCTAAGATGGTCTGTAATATGTTACTTTGTCTTATGAGTGTTTTTTGAGTTGAGAATTTTTTTTTCAAAAAGCAATCCAAACAAAGCATAAGTTTTTCTCTCATATTATCTTCTTTCTTTATTTCATATTGTGAGATTGTGTGCGCGCTCTTGCCGCCAATAAAGTGGTGTCACAGAGAGAGAGAGAGAGAGAGAGAGAGAGAGAGAGATGCTAATGAATGATTCCATTTCAAATACCCCGGTTCACCAATGACAATTATGAAAATTGGTGTATCCACATGAAGGCGATTCTTGGATCGCAAAACTTGTGTGAGCTTGTTAATACAGATTCACGCAACCAGAAGATGTAGCTGCTTTGACTCAAGCCCAAAATGATGCCTTGGCGGCAATGAAGAAGAATCAGAGAACTCTTTCACTTATCCACCAATTTTGGATGACGCTTTGTTGCAAAAGATTGTTGAAGCAACCACCTCTAGGGAAGCACGGGTGATCCTCCAAACTTCTCATGGTGGAGTTGAGAAGGTGAAGAAAGTCCGCCTCCAAACTTTTAGAGGTGAATTTCAAGCTTGATTTAAAAATGAAGGAATCAGAATTAGTTTCGGATTATTGCAGAAGAGTCTTGACTATTGTGAATAATTTGCAAAGATATGGCAACAATTTGAAGGATTACCGCGAGATAGAAAAATCCTTCGTTCCTTGGACAAAAAGTTTGACTACGTTGTTGTAGCCATTGAAGAGTTTAAAGATTTAGACACATTGGCAGTTGACACACATGGGGTTGTTGCTAGCCCATGAAGAACAAGTCGTTGGAACAAGTGCTACAAACAAAACTTTCCTTGAAGGAAAAAGAAGGCAAGAGTGAAGTCAAATAGGTCGAGGTGGATGACACAGTGGACGAGATTGTGGTAGAGGAGAAAGCAATTTCAGAAATTCATCCTTGAGGTTAAAAGACATACCATCCAAGAGGGCGAAGAAGAGGAAATAATTCTAAATTTTCTGAAAGAAATTAAGTGATAAATCCTGAGTTCAATGTTACAATTGAAATCAATATGGTCACTAATTCACCACCCTCAGCCCTTCTACCTCCGCATCACCCCTTGTGCTATCTGACCTAGCTCCTTGCTATTCCAATTTCCTAGCTCGATCGGCCCAAATTTTTTTTATGATACGTTCTTAAACTTGTCGGGAATTTTTTTCACAGCCCGTGAAGTCGCGAACGCTAACGGAAGCACCCCCAGAGGGCCAGAAGCACACCAAAAAGCAAATCAGAAGATCGGAACAAAACCAGGCTACTTCTACGGACTAGAGAAAAATAACTAACATTTACAGTATTTATTATGCTATATACCTGCATAACTACTGAAGACAAGCGAGCTCTCAATGCTCCCAGGTAACATTTGTCATTTGCCCTCTTCCTATTCCATTTCGAAAATCCTATTTTTTTTCTTTCCAATCTTTTCAATTTTAGATGTCCTCGATCAAAATCCAATCTTTTACTTTGAATTCGAGTGCATTAAATGAATTCCCTCAAATGAAGTTAATATATATCTCCCAAAAAGAACTAACATTACAAAGAAGGGAATAAATTCATATTTCTGAACAAAAGAAAAATCTGTATGAACGCAGAAAAAATTACCTTTCAGAGTGTATACTACCAGCAAACACTCAGACGATTGGCAAGATGGCTCTTATTTTTTCCTTTCCTCCATTGATACTCAAGAGTTTGGAAAACGGAAACTGTGTTTGAGATGATTATCTTGACTGAAAGAAAACCAAAATAGCAATCCTTCGGGAGAAAGATTTTGGTATTGCTCCTAGTATTATTTTATACGTGATGAAGTGACTTGTTCAGCAGGTTAATTTGAGTAGTGAGTTACGTACTCCCTCCATTCCACAAAGTTAATTTTTTACGAAATTACTTATAATTTTTAAATTTAAAAATAATGTACTTACCATATATATATTTTTTTGCAATATGAATCTTATTTTTTAGTGTTCTTAAGAGTATATTCGGGCAGCTGTAAAGCTGGTATGGGTGGAGGTGCGATAGATGACATCCCCCACCACCAATTCCAAGCCATTTTTTTTTACACTAAGATAATTCGGTTAGTCACATAATCGAACAGTTTATATAATATAAAAATAATGTAAAGTCTCTTTTCAAAAAAATGAAGGCTTTGCATCATGACAGTAATATCTCAATAAGGGTCGGTTTGGATTAAAAAGTAAAGTAACTTTTTTGTTTATCTTTATTTAATTTTTTTTTGCATTTGTTCGTTTTGTGACTTATTGATTCGTCTCGTCGAAAGTAATCTAAAAAGCAAAAAATTATTATCGAAACTCAAATTTTTTTTGAATAAAGACAAAAATAAGTCAAAAAGATCGTTCAATCAATTTTTTAAATTTCCGATCGAATCAATAAGTTACAAAAGTTTGATGCAGAATTAAAAAAATAAAAAAATTGAATAAAGGCAAAAAAAATTAAGTCGTTTTGACTTATTAAGCCAAACCCAGCCTAAATTTTATTTAAAGACTAGAGAAGAGTTGTTCCATATTTTTTTTAATAAAAAAAAGGCCCACGACAAAATTTGATAATATAAATATACACGCACCCTTTTTTTCACTTTCGGGGGATAACATGCAACAACAAAAGAGGACTCCTATTTGCAAAAAATATTATTAAGTTCAAATAAGTTATGATAAAAGATAAATATTATCTTAAACATAAGTATAAGCCATATACACTCCAATTTGTCAATTATTAGACATTTCGAATCACAAAAAAGAAACGAAAGTGATGGAATTCGAATCACATAAAGTAAACTTCAGTGGTGTGAACTGGAATCCATTACTCATAGCTCCAATCATTATTATCATTTCTCTCTTTATCTTTCTCTACTCATTACCCCTACTTTAAATCATTACTCAAATTTATTAAAAAATCATCCAAACACAGCATTGATCACCACCCTCCACAACTAGGGCTGTACACGAACCAAATATTAGAATGTTCAGATTCGTTCATTAAGTTTTTTAGCCAACTCGAGTTTGAGCCGAACTCAATGAAAATTATGACAAGGCAAACTCGAACCAAGCTTTCCTAGGTTTGAGTAAAACTCGAACTTGTTCACGAGTCTTAACGATCCAATAATATCATATATTTATGCTCTCATACGGGTTTAAAGCTTCAAATAAAATTTTAGTATGTACATAAATACATTTATATATATATAATGATAAAAACATATACATAAGTAAGTTTCTAATAATTGTAAACGTTTAGATTTGTACAAATTCTAAAATTTTCATTATGTAACTATGTAAATTCCCCGGCCATATATACATATAATCCAAGTTCGCATGCTTAATCGAGCCGAATATTACTACGTTCATATTCGGCTCATTTATGAAACGAGCCTAAAATTGAAGCTCGGGTTCAGTTCATTTAGAAGATGAATTAAATTCGAACGAGTCTTTACCAAATCGAGTCACGAACAGTTCACGAATAACTCAATTCTAGAGGATGGGAACAGAGAGATGGGGACGGAAAAATGGGGACAGGTGATCCCATGTCGTCCAATCGGCTTACAGTAAGAATCGCAAAAGGAAATTACTGATCCATGTGCATCTGCATGTGCATCTTCTCACAATAAAAAAAGGAAATTACTGACCCTTGTGCATATGCATCTTCTCACACTGACCCATGTGCATGTGCATCTTCTCGATCACAATAAAAAAAGGAAATTACTGACCCATGTGCATGTGCAATGTGCATGTGCATCTTCTCGAGCACAATAAAAAAAAGAAATTACTGACCCGTGCATGTGCATCTTCTCGATCACAATTAATAAAAAAGAAAATTACTGACCCATGTGCATGTGCATCTTCTCACACTGACCCATGTACATGTGCATCTTCTCGATCACAATAAAAAAGGAAATTACTGACCCATGTGCATGTGCATCTTCTCACAATAATGCATCTCTCCTTCTCTAGAGTCTAGACCCAGGAAAATAGTATTTCCTCTGTTTCATTTTGAGAGTATCATATTCTTTCTCTTATCATTTTTTAAATCAAAAAATCATCTGCTTCGGTGTATAATGTTTTGAATTTTTCGCACCATATTAAAGATCTCAATTAGTACTTTAATTTGGTGCTAAAAAATTAAAAAATTTATACACGGAAGTAGCTGATTTTTTAATTTGAAAAATGACACGACTTTTCGTTGTGAACTCTCAATATGAAACGGATAAAGTAACCAAAAACGCCATGGCGAACCTAAATGCACCACCAATAATGCATATGTGTTCGAAGTCGTTCAATATTTATAGCTAGACCACATATTTAACATGTGAGAGCCACGTGCATTAGACGATTGTTCACACATTTGTTTCCGTTCTTCACGTGATTCAGTGGATTTCAGTCTCTCAGTTAGGTGATCAGAGGTGCACACGGTATGAATTGATGCTGTTCAACAAAAATTCAATAACCAGAGCATTCCAAAACATTATAGAATATTGAGAACCAAAACCTAATTAACCATCACATATGTGGAACCGGACCAAAACAAAAACTTGAAGCCAGGTCCAATTTGGGTTCGGTTATTATGCATCCAAAACACTTTTCCACAAACAAATATGAAAAATTTCAACAAGATTCAAAATCCAACACGGTCTGAAAAAACGTCCTTAATGATAAATATCTACAAACACTATGTAATTAGTAGATCCGATACAAAAATTGATTTGTCAAAAGCCCAATCATAGATAAGAGAGAGATAGAAGGTAGTGAAACACGTTTAACGTATGAGTTGTTTGTTTGATAGTAATTTTTAAACAAATATAGGAACTAATTTAATTCTTTAGGGTAAAATGAAAACATCATTTGCAAGGATAATTAATCATCGACATAGCCTATCTTGATTAGGCACGGATCGGCTTTGAGTACTTTAATATATTACTAAAAATTTAAGTACGAATTGTCACTAATTGACTTCGATTATTCACTAGGTAAAACTATATTCAACACTTATTTTACACAGCGAAATACGTTTTATTCACATAGCTGTCGATGTCCGTTCAAAAATATATTTTGCACACATGTTTTTTTATTTAGAACTTACGAGATGAACGATTCAAATCCCTCGAGACCGAAAGATTGAAGTTTGGTGAAATTAGGAGGATAAAGGTATTGAGAGCTAAGCGAAATAGTGCGCGCGCAAGAGAGCATGCTGAGAGCGTGAGCGTGAGGGTAGAAAGTGTCTTTTGATAACATTCGAAATTACAAATATATAATATACGACAATGAGAGGATTGAGAGTGGATCCTGCTGAAAGATTACGAAGACCCCTTTTGTTGAAGAACCGAGCTTCTTCACCAACAATGCCAGAATGGTACTGAAGTTTTACCAGTGGAAAAAATGCGAGCGTTCAGGTGAGAGCGCCATAGGCTAGGAATTAACATCTCCAAGTCGACTACAGCATCGTCGCAAAAAACTGCTCCAGTGAGATGAGAATCAAATAGGCAAATTTCAGTCTTGGGTTTTATTCAGAGCTTTGATAAGGTATGCTCTATATATGCCCTCCTCATCTTCTTTTTCTCTCATCAATCGTCGATTACTGTAATTGCTAGAAGTCTTCCTAGGTTTTAGTACGTCTTCTGATCTGATGGTTTAAGTTGAATCATTTGTAAATTGTAATAGCATACCCACCCTTTTTTTTTTTGATAGACAACAAGATTTTATTAATACTCGACAAAGGGTACATCGAGGCGGCCAAAGCTCTAGATGCAAGGAAGAACTTGAATCATAGAGAATGGGCAGAAGAAAAGAGAAAAAGAAAAAAAATACATCCAATAGGAAATTGAATGAAGCCTCAAGAAGAAAGGAGGAATCATCCCATTTCAAGCAACATACCAACTTTCACACAAAGGACTCCTCTTGAACCATTAATTAATACATGGTCGACACAATTGCAGGATCACTTTCCAAAAACATCTTGCACCAAATAGCTCCGTGGTAATCAACGGGAACAGTTGAGAAGCATCAAAATATAAGAGCTTAGGGTCATTAGCAGCATCAGACCATGAGCAACAGCAGAGGATTATCTCCAACAAGTCACTAATGATAAAGACCGCATTAAAGAACCCTTCCAGACAATATAACAGCTCCACCAGCAACATAGCATCAGCAATATTGCACACTTCCATATATAGGCCATGGGACAATTAGAACCATGACCGTCAGAGAGGACCAAATCAACATCATACATTCCAATAGCATAATTAGCAGAACAACACCTTAACTTCAGAGGAGTGGCTTGGCAAAGTAGTAGTTTGCAGCGAAAAGGCGAGTCAAAACAGGCCTCCAATTCGGAGAGAGCAGACTGGGTACAACTCTTAGCCCTCCGAGAGATTGGAGTTGCAAGAGTCATCAGTCACAACACACCAAATGAGCTCTTTGCCTTCCAAAATTTGGAGTTGAAAAGAGCAGCAAGTAGCATCCATGGCAAAATCCCTAACGAGAAGTCGAGATCAGCTTCAAAAACTCAAACTTAGAGGTAGTTTCAAACATGACTTCCAGCTTCATATAACATCCCCAATTCAAGCAGAACAGAACTCCAAAGTATCAATATCCATCACAGCAAGTTATATCTCAAACCTTCGTTTAAGATCAAAAGTAACAAAAGTAGCACAATAATCCCCATAGTTCATTGGAATCCCAGCAGATAGATTTCCAGCATGAAATAGTAATCTATCAGCTCAACATTCAGCAGAAATCATCAAGCATTAGAGAAATGAATACACCCAAAGCATAAACATTCATCCATGAATACTAGCAGCATAAATTATTTGCTATATCTCCAAAATCTCTTAGCCCTCCCCAGAATAGGGAGTTGAAGAGAGACAGAACTCATCTGCACCTTTCGCCATCTTTATTTTGCACCAACATCAGAATTTGACAAATTGGCCTCAAGGCAAAATGCCCAAACCTGGATTCCAAACTGTCAACACTCCCCCAGAAAGTCCCATGGCCCCAAATTCATCATATTTCACATCAGCAGAATCCCACATTCTATGCACAATAGACATCTCAAATCTCTCAACTTGGTTTCTTCCAAAAATAAAACATCTGGGTTTCTGACCTTAATAAAACAAAATATTGATATGCAGCATACCTACCCTTTCCTCGTACTTCTCCCTACATATCTATTGATATGCAATTGAGCTAATATTTTACAGGGCTCCATAAAAAAATATTTTAAGTAAAATTTATGGATATTTTCTGTATTCTTGTGGAGTCCGGAGTGGGCCCCACGTAGGTGTGTAGTGGACCGAGCGGTGAATGTGTGCGGTGAGTGTAGACTTAATGTTCACGAAATTAAGAGAATCTCCGGCCTTTACTCACATTTTTACTCAAATTTGAATAATTTGAGTTAAACCTTCATTTAGTATAAACCACTCTAATATTGGACGAAACCAAATCTAAGCTCAACCCAAGTTCTCGGTTCTGGACAAATGGTACCGGTAGGAGGGAAAAAGGGGTACCGGTAAGGCCTGGTATCGGTAGGAGGAAAAAGGGTGATACCGGTAACACAACATTTTCTGTTCTGATGAAACGCTATCGGTAGGGCCCAAAATGGGCTACTAGTAGCACCTGGGTTCACAGTGCACGATTTTTAGTTTCTTCAGGTTTCAACAAAACGAATCATAGATGATGAAATACGAATTTGGGCACCAAATCAACACATAAACACATAGAGAGAGTTAGAAATCTCTACCTCAAAGATTTTGAGCAAAACCACAAGATCCAACAAACCCTAGACTTTGAATCCAAAATCCACCAATAACAACCCACTCCAAAATTAGTCACACGATCCAAGAGTTGAGGATGCTAGAGTATGGTGAGATATGCGTGGGCTTTCAAAGATTTGAGGTAATGAGCAAGATCCAAGTGTACGTGAGGGAGGGAGGGAGGGAGGGAGGGATGGAGGTGTGAGAGTGAAGCGTGAGAGGAGACACAGAAACGTGAGGGAGATGGAGAAAAGAGGAAAGTGAAATACTCCCTTTGTCCCAAATCTTTTGTCACTCGTCCTAGCTTAACTGGATAAAAAAACTAATCATAATTTATAATTTGTAATATTATTTATATGTAATATGGATTTTATTTGATAGATCTCAATGACCTCTTTTAAACGATATTTTCAGAATCACCTAAAAGATTATAAATTGTAATATATAATCAATTAAAAAGTGGCACGGACTCCCAAAAGGGACTAAAGAATTGGGACGAAGGGAGTATATTTCCCTCACTTTTTGTATCAAGCCCCTCAAACACAACACTCACCAATTTCCACATCTATCATGCCATTACACATTGAACCCCAAAATATTACCCGTTCTGCTAAGCCTTCTTAAAACATACTCCCTCCGTCCCTTTTTAAGTGTCCTACTTCGTAACTCCAACTTATTAAAAAGACTACTTTTCACATCAACTTTTTCCAACACTTTTCCTACTTACCCATCATTATTACACTTTTACTCACTAACTTTTCAAAATGGAATCTACTTTTAGGGACAAAATAGACAATACACCAACTTTTACCCACTAACTTTACAAAATAGACATTTATTAAGGGACAGTCCAAAATGGAATACTGGACTGTAAATAAGGGACAGAGGGAGTATATAAGTATTTATTTATAATTTTCAAACTTAAAAACAATAAAATTACTAAAAGAATTTTTTGTATAATATAGATCTTATTTGATAGATCTCGATAAAAACTTTTGAACGATGTAAAAAAATTAAGAAATTATTTTCATAAATACATTATTTTTATGTTTAAAAATGGCAAATAAATACTTTTGAACGATGCAATAAATACATTATTTGAAAGTTTAAAAATTGTAAATAAAAATTAAAAATTATTTTCGAAAATGCATTATTTTTTAAGAAAGTTTAGCAGAACGGGCATGAGTCTCTACAAATTAGCACCCCTATATGTAGTTGTTTGACCCAATCTTTAAATTTTTTTGCACATATCCAATTGATCTTATTTTTTGCGGGCAACTCAAAAAATTATTTTAAAATTAATGAACAATTTGGATTATTCGTGTGGAACTCCAAAAAATGGGCCTCACATGCCTTTGTACATTTTCGGCACCGCAATTTCCAGTACTCTAGTATTTTCTGTTATTCATCGCCTTCTTCAGAACCAACCCTAAAATCTTTGTTTGATTTGGATTTTGAGAGAGGTTTTTTGGGGTAATGATAGAGAGAGAAAGATCGAGAAATAAGAGTAATAATTTTTTTATCATTCGTCAATGAGTTAACTTATCTAGTCCAGTGGAGCTAGTTTTTGCGTACTTGCTAGATAAAATTTTAGCCATTCACACTATTGAGGGTTTTATCGGGTCCATTGGAGATGCTCTTAGCCTATTAATTGTTTTACAAGTATCCCCTCCCAATTTATATCTATTTTGGCTAAAATTTTAGCCATTCACACTTACATTATTTTTGCGCTCATTTATTGTGGATTAAAAATTGACTCGACAAGAAGAATATAAAAAGTAAAAAAATATTTTCAAAATTAAAACTTTTGAATAAAAACAAAAAAAATCCAAAATGGACTGATTTTTGAATTATTATTTTTACTTTTTCCAAAAAAAGTCTAGTTTTGAACATAATTTTTTACTTTTTACATTCTTCTAGTTGAGACAAACCAAAAATCCATTAAAAAAAAACTGCCACAAACTAACAAATGCAAAAAAATAAAGATAAATAAAGGAAAAAAATAATTCTCTCCTATATTATTTAACCAAAACAGCCCTTAATTAATTGCGCAAAAACAGAATTACTCTCTCTCTCTCTCTCTCTCTCTCTCTCTCTCTCTCTCTCTCTCTCTCTCTCTCTCTCTCTCTCTCTCTCTCTCTCTCTCTCTCTCTCTCTCTCTCTAAGTGGGTTAAAATTAGTTACGTACTCACCTTGTACCCATTAATTTATGTGATTCCTTTTAATTTTGGGTTACCAATTACTTTACAAAAAAATTAACAATCAGTGTTAGTACCCATATATGTTTTTCCTTTTCCTGAAAATTAAGTGAGCTTCAACTTTGAGCAGGAGGGAGAGAGGAGTACTTCACAGAGATCATCTACATTCTACATACAAAGTAATTCTTCGGTTGACCATTTCTCATACTAAAAAAGAGTATCATGTCGATTTTTTTATTTTGTTTTGTTTTGATAAGCACACTTCCATTAAAAGCCCAAACAAAGATACAAACTACACTGGGGCATACCCGGCCATACACAATGGGGCTCTACAAAAAAGCCCCCAAAAGAAACAAACTAAACATTTCAAATAGGGGTAAGAAAAAATCCGTCAAACCGCTAATCCAGTCCAAACCTTTCGGTTTGGTTCGGTTTTCTAGTAGTATGGTTTGGTCATGGTTTAAAAAAAATTAGAAACCGCGTTATATGGTTTGGTTTGTGGATTCACATTCACGGTTATGGTTCCAAACCGATCCGAACCATATAATACATATATCTTAGGACATGATGTTGATACTGGTCCTTTCGCTACCTCATTCCAATTCAATAGTTTTAGCAATTACCTTTGGCCTTTTATTTGGTTAAACTATCTTAAGATGTTTAGTACTCCCTCCGTCCCTTATATACAGTCCAGTATTTCATTTTGGGTTGTTCTTTAATAAGTGTTCATTTTGTAAAGTTAGTGGATAAAAGTTGGTGCATTGTCTATTTTGTCCCTAAAAGTAGATTCCATTTTGAAAAGTTAGTGAGTAAAAGTGTAATGATGATGGGTAAGTAGGGAAAGTGGAGGGAAAAGTTGATGTGAAAGGTATAATGATGATGTCTTTTTAATAAGTTGGAGTTACGAAGCATGACACTTAAAAAGGGACGGAGGGAGTACTAGTTGGTATTCTTAGTTCATTTCAGTGAATGTATCATTTTCTTAGTATAAGACTTGAGGCAATTGTTGGTTAATGTTAGTGTGTTTTGATAATTTGAATGACATTGGGTTTAATATAAGTTTTCTTTTAATTTATCTTCGTAATTTTAAGTACTTTAAATATTTTTTGAAGATGATAGCTTAGTTCAAAGTAAACCGTGGTTTAAAACGGAAACCGAACTGTATTTTAATGGTTTGGATTGGTCTAGTGTACGCCTTTTGTGGATTGGTTTGACTATCTAGATTCATAATCCGTAAATATTGGTTTGGTTATTGATTTACTATAAAATCGAACCACTCCGGACCATGCTCACCCCTAATTTCAAACACTACTCAAAGGCAAAGGGACAGAGAACCACTATACAACCAGAATAGACAAACAATATGACTGTTAACCAAATCAAATTTAGGCCTAACATATTGAGTGGATCATTCTCTGAGTAACATATTTTAGGCCTAGTTTCTTAAAAAAGTCAACTTACTTTTTTTCATTGTCCAAAATCAAAATTTTCCTGCATTTGTTAGTTTTATTTCAAACTTTTGTGGATTTTGTATTTGTCTCTACAAAGGGAATCGGAAAAATAAAAAATTATGACTTTTACCCAATTTTTTTTTTAAATATCCAAAATTTAGCCAAAAAGTCCAAAACGCTGGGTTTTTTTGGCTAAATTTTGGATATCTAATTTCTATTTTTCGTTTTAGAATTCATGGCACTAAATTTTGGATGAAAACTTCAAAGATTGGATCAACCACTTACGCAAATTCAATTGAGTTGATTTGTTGCAAAGAGGTACCCAAAAAATTATTTGAAAATTAATGAATGATTTGGATTATTCGTGTGGGACCCAAAAGTTGGTCCCACATGACATCTGTGCAGCATCGATACTCCTCCTATTGGTTCCCCTAGCATTTAGAACCAATTCCTCAAATATAAGGAAAAAATCACATCAGTTGCTCAAATGGTGACTAGAGGTCGGGCACACGGGATGCATGTGCAAGTCGATTTTTGGCCGCTTATTGTTTGATCACATTTTAAGAAAATATGTAAAATTCAACTTGCACACGTTTGTGAGTTCCCGGCCTCTAGTTTGTATTCAGTGCCGGCCCAACCCCAAGGCCCAAGAGGCATGGGTCTTGGGCATCCCAAAAATTCTAAATTTTAGAGGCACTCCAATATTTTTACTACTTGGGTTTGAGTAGGACTCTTTTTCTTTTTAAGCCAATAGAATGTAAAAAAATACCCAATTGGAGGTAATGAGTTAGCCCAACCCACCATCCTATAAGCTCAAGTGCTGAACCCACCATTCCATAACCCAACCCTTGTTAAGTATTAACTCTTTAAGAGCACACTTTTTTTTTATTAGGCTTTGGGTAATAAAAACCCTTGTGCCGGCCCTGTTTGTATTATATGAGAAGTAGTAATTGACCCCAACATGGAGGTACTGAATAGACTCACTAAGCAAAAAGTGGAAATTTTCCTTGAAACGAGACATAAATAAGGGAAAGACTACAATACACACCTCTTATTTGGGTGTGTATCATATGCACCCCCCAAAATGTTATGAATTATAGAGAAAATGTTACGAATCGTATTGCTAAAAAGTTACGAATCGTATAAAGGTTACAAGATACACCAAAATGTTATGAATCATAATAAAAATGTTACGAATCGTACTGCTGAAAAATTATGAATTCTAGAATAAAAGTTACGAAACACGCAAAAATGTTATGAATGAACAATAAAATAGGTGCATATGGTACACCATTTTATGGGGTGTGTATTGTAGACTTTCCCTATAAATATCACTATAACGAGAACCATAATTTCAACTCTATTGAATGATCTTAACATGGTAGAGATAAGTGGATTGATCTGTATTCTAAAGAGATTTACCTTGGATCAGGTTCTTAGTTTCCTGATGGCAATGGCTGGATTAACATTAGCTGCCAATCTAGGGGCAGCACTAGGAACAGGAGTGCAGGCTGTGGCCCAATTTAAGCAAGTGTTCTGGGATTCACAAAAGGAGAAAGACGATCTCTCTGGCCATGTGGAGGAGATTATTGATGATTTAAACAAGGCAGTTCGGAAGCTAGGTGGCATAAGGACGGACTTTGATAATGAAGTACGGAGAAATAATATGAAGGCGCCATCGCAAATGTACTTGGAATGGGTCTGCTCGGTGGTGGAGATTCACAAAATTGTTATCTAGTCCCTCTTTGTTCACAACACGTTTGGGTAACAGATCAACAAGCATTTTATATTGGAGTTGATTGCTTTCTTCCCCAAGACTCTTTACTTTCTTGTACATGTTTTTAAAAGCTTCTCTAAAATCCATATATGTGGAAGACCGGAGAAATAATATGAAGGCGCCATCGCAAATGTACATTTTTCCGGTCTTCCACATATATGGATTTTAGAGAAGCTTTTAAAAACATGTACAAGAAAGTAAAGAGTCTTGGGGAAGAAAGCAATCAACTCCAATATAAAATGCTTGTTGATCTGTTACCCAAACGTGTTGTGAACAAAGAGGGACTAGATAACAATTTTGTAGCATGTGAAAGGCAGATCGAGGAGATTCTGGACTTGCTGGGAAGTTCCAAGGTCAAGAAAATAGGTATCCTTGGGACGGTGGGGATTGGAAAAACAGCCATGTTGAAATACTTGCATTACCATGAAAAAGTTGCCGAAACTTTTGAAATGGTCATTTGGCTTGACGTATCCATAGAGGGGAGCAGGAAAAATCTGACCAGGGAGCATCTCCTACAGACCATTGTGAGAAGACTGAAAAATATAGGAAGTTCTAGTAATGCAGATGAAGTTACATCTAGCAATGCGCATGAAGTTGCCGAAAGAATATCAATAGAGTTGCAGGGCAAGAAGTTCTTGCTACTTTTGGATGATGTCAAGGAATGTCTCGATTTATCGAAAATTGGAATTCCTGAGAGCAACAATGGCAGCAAGATAGTATTGACAACTAGGTTGCATCGTGTTTGTCGCCCAATGGTTGAACGGATAATTAAGGTTCCTTATTTATCACTAGACGAGGCATGGAAGATGTTTCAAGATGTTCTAAAAGGTTTTGGAGTTCTTAAAGATCCAGAAATTAAGAAAATTGCACGGCGAGTGTGCAACGAATGCTGCGGGCTTCCAATGTTGATACAAAAAGTAGCAAGTACATTCCAATTCAAACATAACCGTACCGCTTGGAGTGAAGGATTGAATAATTGGAGGAAGTGGCCTGAAAAAGACCGCGAAGGCATTAAGGAAATGTATAATTTGTTGAAATTTTGTTACGATGACTTGGATGATGAGCAACGTCAGAAGTGCTTTCTTTATGGTGCATTGTATCCGGAAGGCCATGAGATAAACGAAGATTATTTGTTGGAGTGTTGGGCAGCTGAAAATCTCTTTGGCGGTGATGATAGCATAACAACGAAGTCGCTCAATTATGGGCATCATGTATTGAGTTACCTTAAGAAGGTGTCATTACTTGAAAAAGGTAAGATTGAGAATGAAGTTACGATGCACAAATTCATCCGACACTTGGCGTTATATATAGCAGAAGATGTTCCTGATTGTAAATACATGGTGGAAACGAGCAAAGGATTAAGAGAGCCCCCAGAAGTGGAACTTTGGAAGGAGAAGAATAGAATCTCCTTTGGTGACAATAAATTGAAGAAATTACCGCCTTCCCCCGATTGCAGTAAACTTTCCACACTCTTCCTGCAGAAAAATTCGAGCCTGGAGGAAATCCCGTCGACTTTCTTTGAGAACATGACAGAACTTCGAGTTTTAGATGTATCTCATACAGGAATCAAGGGGTTACCTTCATCACTTGAAGTTTTGGAAGGTCTCAAAGTCCTATATCTAAATGACTGCACAAACTTGGCCGAGCTTCCTTTTCACATTGTGGCTGCACTTAAACATCTTGAAGCACTCGATATTGTGGGGAGTGGAATCAATAATATACCGTCTCAAATTGAGAACTTGGCCAAGTTAAGGCGACTGCGGGTATCCTTTTCAGCATCTCAAAATGAAAATGCCACCCAAGAGGTAAATTTCAACTATGATGTCATTTCAAAGCTTTCTATATTGGAAGAATTGGTCATTAATGTGAAATCACTTGATATTTGGTCTGATGATGTCGAAGAGAATATCATGAAAAAAGTGGCTACGTTGAAAGAGTTTAAGTCTCTGAAGTTTTGCTTTCCCAATAAGGTTGTAAATGTCGTTGAGGTTGTTGGGTCTCAAAATCAAAATCTCCGTATCCGTGTTCCTGATGCCACAACCCTTCTCAGTTTCATTGAAGGGAGTTCATGGAGTAAAGTCCAAGACATTGAAAACTTTGAGTTCTACATTGGTTGCAAAAGGTCGGAACAGCCTCAACTCCCCAACTTTGACGAGTATGAGAAGTATGTGAAGTATTGTGGAGTTGAAGGTAGAAACTTATCGATTCTCGAGGTCCTTGTCGAAGCTGCTGCTTTTGAATTAGTCGACAACAAAAACATCAAGCAGCTATCGGACAAAGAACTCAAAAAAATGAACGGTATCCAAAGTTGTCTAATTGAAGGTTGTGATGCAATTGAAACCATCGTGGGTACCTCAGGCAGAGTAGTACTACCAAGCTTAGAGCACTTGTTCATAAAGAATCTACCAATGCTGGAAAGCATTTTGAGGGGCCCACTCCAACCTGGAAGCCTAACCAAATTAATGACTCTAGAACTGACCGGTTGTCGAAGTTTGGTCACAGTTTTTCCTACAGGCTCTATCCAACAACTTTGTGAAATCCAGTGCTTGAAAATTGAGAAGTGCGATGAAATTGTAGAAATAATTCCAACATCTGGAGCTGGTGGAATTGTGCTGCCGAAATTGAAGAAAATGATTCTCCTTGACATGGGAAAACTTGAAAGCATTTGTGCCAGTGAGACGTTGAACTGGCCATCCTTGGAGGTGGTGGAGATATTCGAGTGTCCAGGTTTACTGAAATTTCATTTCAACAAAGATAATGCGAAAATTCTGAAACGCATTGATGCAGACCCGGAGTGGTGGGGAAAATTGCAGTTTGATCAGAATGACGAGAACAAAAAATGGCTTCAAAAAAAACGTAACCTGAGGTAATGTTTCATCTTCAAAATGTCACTACATTGTTTCTGTTTCAAAAGTAGTTTTTGGGAAGGTCCTTCAGGAACTTGTCGGATTTCGAAACTTGTTTTTGAGGAGTCTATTTGTGAAAACTCAAAAAAAGGTGGTTCAACTTGTTTCATACCAAGTTTTCCAAACAAAGCTCTTTCATTCTGAATTAAAGAATTCACAACGAATCAAATCTCCCCAAGTTGGACTCGAAGTAGGACTGATCAGTACTTCCCTCCTCCCACCCCCACCTATATTACTTGGACTCGGGTATGGTTGTCTAGAGCTGTTATATATCTAAGTTTCAGTTTACGTAATTCTCGTATTAAGGACAGTGCAAAATATTTCTCTTCCCTTGTTGATTTCCTTTACTTTCTAGGGTAAAAGATGATTTCTAAAAGGTGGCTTATTTTTTCCCAGATAATATGGGATCGAGTTTTATACGTAGTTTCATGGTATATTCCTTTTCTTTTTCTCGGTGCAACTTTTCAGGTATCCAAATAATGCTTCCTAGGTGAACTTCTGCCACTAGCCACCTCTTCAGCGAATTATGATAACTTGGTAATTTATTCTAATCACTGCTGTAGAACTTTATTAAAATACATGTCTTTTCATTCACTGAGACTTCAACTGACGAATTTTTAACCGACTTCTTTTTCAGGTAAGTCAAGGAGTTAGATAAGGACTTTGGCGGCATTTCAGGAATTTCTCGTGTTTGACCTCCTTAGGGTGTCTTATCATAATTTAGTTTTTTTTTTTTTTTCCGCTTCCGCATTGAAACATTTGGTTAGATATTTGGACTCTTTTCAATATTGTTGGTTCATCCATATTGTATGGTTCATGGAATGATTGTGCCCCATGCTTTTGACTGAATCTTTTTGGCTGGAGTTGTTTGTAATAAAAAGACATTGGTTGCTTAGTAATCGATAGCTTTGGTGTTTGATTTAATTTTTTTTAAGGATGCGTGTCTTACGAGTTCGGGTCTTGTTGTTCATAACCGATCACTAACCTTTTTGGGATGTGACAGCCCCACCTCCAGCCACCACCTATAATGACCCTCGGATAACTCCTCTGACCTTCTACATTTCTTTTTCCTTAAGCAACAATCCCCTCACTTGATTCCAAAACAAGTTTTAAACGTGTACACAGAGCATATTTTTTGCTTTAATTATCACCGGAAAAAAAAGAAGTAAAAACGTGTTTAATGAAAACAGAAAACTGGAAGCTTTACCAAACACGGTTTTCCGAAAATTCTTCATAAAATTTGGAACTTGAACAGCAGACAAAAATACAGGTGTCTTCGTGTTTTATTTCATTCTTCTGCCTAACTCAAACCGTCGTATGTTTATAGATCACGCAACGATGCTGCTCTTTGAAGAAAAGATGGTCCTGGGAGCTTTTGAGAATTTTGGCTTCAATGGTGTAGTAGGCCGAAATATCCCAAGGTCAAAAGGCTCAGAGGGTCCAAAGAGTCAGGCAGAGAAATCCACTATTCAGTTGTCTCAGTTCGTCTGTTATGTCGTCACATGTCTTGGGAAGGTGTTGCACTGTTCCGCCGAGTGACATCATACTCCTAACGTCGTCACCGAATGTCACACCCTCGATTTTCAACATAAATATAAAGATTATCCATAAATAGAAACCTCGCAATATTCCGAATAATACCCCAAAAGAGTTTACATTTACATCTTACGATTTCACTTCCTTCACCAAGGATATCCAAAAGATTACAATTTTCGGCATCGAGGCCCAAATTAACATAATCACCGAGTGTCAAAGGAAAGTTTAGAAGTTACAATATTTCTTAATCAAATAGTTGACAATAGAGTTACAAATACATCTTCCAAAAATAAATACAAAGATGCCTAAGTAACTCCACAATGTTAGCTTTCAAAACGGTGTCCAAGATCAAGCAATCCAAACAAGCAGCTAAAGCCCTGGGTTAGCACCTGAAAAGAAGGAAGGTCTGAGCTACACTAGCCCAGTAGAAAGTTCTATGCTCAAACTATATGAAAATGAAGTGAATCATGCATCGAGAATGAGTAAACATAGACAGAGATGCCCACAGAACGAATGATTACCAACGAGCTATACGCTTTGAGCAAAGGATTCTAGACTCCACCGGAATGTCACTAATCGTTACTCCTCAGACTAGATACATCAATAAACTTATGTTAGTCCACACTAGTTCATGCGTCATTCCAATTTATCATATTATTCTTTATACGATACCACAATCGTTCTCGTGTCTACGGTCATCATTGTCCAATCCCTTCATCACAGAGTCTTTCTTTCCTTTTAGTCTGACATTCCCATCAATAGTCACTAGGGTCACCTCGGGTCTAGTTCCCTCGAGCGCAGGGTCACCCCGAGTCTATTCCCTTGATAATAAAAATAATAACTTGGGTCACCTCGGGTCTATTTCCTCGAGCATAGGATCACCCCGAGTCTATTCCCTAAATAACAATCGTTTGGGTCACCTCGGGTCTATTCCCTCGAGCGCAGGGTCACCCCGAGTCTATTCCCTAAATAATATCATCATCATTTCGTAAGTCGCTGGTTAGCGGAAACGCACATCGCTTAACCGACCATCTATCATTTCATAATCAGCTCTATCATTTCATAATCAGCTTCATCATCAATCTAACGGTTGTACCACAAAACTTTAATCTACCTTTATATAGCTCCACAATTATACATGTTCATGCCTTTTCATTAGTTAACGTATCCGCGTCGCACACAACGTACTAAGCCCATTTATATACAATCCTACAATACTCTATCCATTAGTTATCCACATCTATTCCACTTCCATTTCATGAACATCAAACCACTCAACCGAATCCAAGAATCATTCAATCAATCACATGGCGTTACAAGGCCAACAATCAACCGTATCGCTTATAGGCTAATACACTTGTCCTCACCATACCTCCAATTATATCCTCGCACCTACGCGACATGCTACTTACAAGCGGTTTCCAAAGTATCCGACCTATTAGTTCCTATACTTGAATCCCGTGATAAGTGTACCAAGGAGGATCGAGAGGTTCAACGAGTTGTGAAGATACCAGTTACTACCAAACCCTTAAAGTCATTATGCCGCTCCCATCTACCAATTATGCCACCACGATATTCGAACAACCTACGGCACTCATAAACACTCTATGATACGTTCTCCATTTACCATGATACTAAGTTACGCTTAACCGGTGCCTAGGGAATGAGAACAATCAACGGACCATCAAGGAACGAGCAACCAAGCTTAGGGATCGTTCGGGAAGTGTTTGAATGGGTTGGAAGTGATTAGAAACCAAAACGGGGAACAATGAAGCAAAACAGTCAAAACTGGAGATAAGCAACAGGTATCGATACCTAAGGCAAAGGTATCGATACCTAAGGCAAAGGTATCGATACCTCTGGGTCAAAAATGACTCCAGACGCAAGGGTATCGATAACAAAGGCATAGGGTATCGATAACAAGTGATATTCTGGGTTTTGGAACACAAAGGTATCGATAACAGTGGTTAGGGTATCGATAACGAAGCTGTTCGAGTAGAATTTCTGCAGATTTCAGTGGGTTTCCCGACAACAACAACAACAACAACTATAACCACGATCAAAGGCAAGAATCAAGCTACAAGAAACAAGTCATAAACATATATTAAGAGTTAGAACTCCCTACCTCAAGATTGAAGAACGAAATCGAAAGGATTTCCAAGCCCTAGCTCCAAAACTTGCAACCGGATGGGATACGCCTCCACCGAGCTCAAACCAACGAGGGACGAGCTCCACCACGCGAAGGAATGAAGGATTGAAGGCTGTTTTGTGTGGGTTTTGGGTTGAATGGGTGAAATTGTGAGAGAGGGGAGAGGGAGAGTGGGAGCCGAGAGAAGAGAGAGGGATCGGGAGAGTGAGAGAGAGAAAAAAGGGGAATTTCATTCCCTACTCCCTCACACACACATCTATATACACACCACACACACTAACCCCTCAACTATAACACTCTAACACATTAATCCCAAATCAAATAAACTTGACAAATTCCATATTTTCCCTCAATAATAATATCGAATAAACTTTTTAATAACTTTTGAAATTACGGGTCTTTACACCGAACGTAAGGGCCTTTTCTGGGCCATCACCAGTTTAACGCTCGGCTCCATCTTCTATCATTCGGCGGTGAAAGCTTTTGCTCGGCGATGTGAGCTTACACTCGAAAACATGTTTTCGTTCGGAATAGTCGGTTCCCTTAGAGAGAACGCTCATCTATGGCCATTCAACGGTCTTATAGAAGCTTCCATGTTAGTACGAAGTGACATCTTTGATTGAAAGTGACGTTTCTGACACTAGCTCGTGGGTTCTGCTGACGCATCGCGCATTAAATGACTCTGACAGGTGACGTTAGCTGAACAGTACTATGTGCGTGCTAAGGCACGACCAACTTGCTCAATACTCCAAGGTTTGCCTATAAATAGAGGACCCCCTCTTCAGGTTTGAGCATCTTTTTTCCATATAACTTCTTCCTTAAGTCATTACTTTCTTTGCTTCTTCACCCTTCTAACTTGCCCATCGGAGCTTCTTCCCAGAGGTACAACCCCCTTTGGTTCTCAGGTATCTAGTTCACCGCCGTCCATCTTCTCCGTTCAAGTCAAAGGAGGGAAAGGGTTAAGTGGAATTCACCCCCACAAATGGATCCTAGCTTTCTGCCCTCACCCTTTTGCCCGAAATAGTTGAAATATATTCTGGTGGCATGGAGTTTCCAACTTGTTTGGATGTGGTCGTAGTCAGTGTTGAGTTATTCCTATTTCTGCTGCAGCAATTTTACATGTATAAGCTTTTAACATGGAAGTAGCAGAACTACTGTCTTCTACTATTAATTTGTATGGTATAGCATGGGCCCTCCTAAGGCATATTCCTCCTTTTGCTGCTCCAACAGCATACGGGTATCACCAGTCGAGACACTTCCCCTCCTAAAGGCAAGTTCTTATGTGTCAGTGTGTTACTCACCCATTCGCCACTAAAAATACCTGTGGCGGCTCCAAAAGTTTATAGCAGGGTGTTCAAAACTTATCATAATTTGTAGCAGGGTGTTGAGAATATTAAATCACCCAAAAATGTTAATACTTGACTTCCTGGAACAAATCTCCACAAAACTCAATATTTGGACCACGTTCAAGGTTAAAAACCTTCAATCCATTCGCCATTCGGACAAAATTCGATGTTCCTCTTAATGACAGTTTGGACCCATCATTTGAGTTGATTCAATCATGGGATTTGCTTTAACATAGCGCTTTAACTCCAAATGTTATCCATTGGCTCCGAGAGTCCTAAAACGCAATTAACAAGTATAAAAATCAAGTAGCGCACTAAATGAACATAACAAGCCTAAATTAGGGGGTGTAAATAGGCGTATTTACCCACCTATCAGGCCATGGACATGAACGATATTCCTTGATAGTAGTGATCTTGTAGCAATTCTGCCTTGAACTGCTTGCCAGGAAAAACCTCAACCTTTGAAGGTCCATGGTTTCTCCAAATGGATTTTAAAAGTGGATTCCTCTAGTGCACCTTTGTTTCCCATTCCTTCTACATTGATTTGACGGAGAACTTTTGTTGGAACTCCATTGCCATAGCAGATAATCCCCTTTCGTTGTATCAGTCCTGAAGTCCCTTAACTTCTGATTTAATTACCTCAGTTGTTCTTCTTCCCAGACAAACAAAACTCTTGTAAACCGTAAGGACCAAACACCAGATTTAATGTCCGTTTCCATTTCATTCACCAGTGCCAGTTTTTGGAGTGGATAGGAGATATATAGTCTTGGATTTTCAGCTTTGAGGGATGTTTCTCCAATCCAAACAGAATCCCGGAAACTTTCCACATTACCTGCATTCACCTTGGTTGTAAAGCCTTGTTTAATCACCCTACCAATGGTGGTCTCCATATTTCCCACTGCACATATGTCTTGCCAAAAATTTGAAGCATCCGCATTAGGTGGTAATTTGGGCAGCCATCCATTTTCCATCCTCCCATATTTACGTATGTTTTTCACCCATAGAGCATTACCATAATGTACCTCTGATACAGGTGAAGTGTCTGTGAGACACGCAGGATTGCTTTTTGAATCGGTTATCATTCCATAAGGTCAAATTGCCTCCAGATCGATGCTCTAATCGCTTCTGAGACTGCAAAATCCACTTCATCATAACCCAATAATCTCTACACAATAATTTTATCAACAGCCTCCAATTGGACTCCTGAATAAAGAGGATATCTGGCCTTTCGTCTTTGATTAGTTTCTTGATAATTTTCTTCTTGATTCTGCTCCCCAAACCTCCAATATTCCATGAGATGTACTGCATTAAAAACTGTTATAGCACCAGAAATCACCACAATCTGGTACAAGCTCAATCCTGCATGTCTACCACTGCCATTGTAGGAACTCTTGAGACTCTACTTCAATCATCCGTTGAAGAACCAAGTCATCATTCTCTGTATAATTCAAACCCTTCCGTTGTCCTACAGAAATTGCTACCTCTTATTTCTCTGATTTTTTAAAGTATCTTCCCCTTACTAGAAACCTCCACCATTCTCACTCCCGTGTTGGTAAGAACTAAGTTATCGTTCAGTGTCTGCTTTTGAGACCATTCTTCATGAATTTGGAACAGTAATGATAGTTGTCTTTTCCTTCTTCTGCAGTCAGTACCATTTAGGTCCACCATTAAGTTGATAGCTTGAAATTGAGAGGGTCTCGCCACATCCTGAGAGTATGGAGCCAACTGCCGAAGTGTCTCATTTGCTCCCAGATCTTGAACTTCGCAGATTCTGATTCAGACAAATCAGACCCGATTTCTAAAAGGGCTGAATTGGTCCTATTTTCCATAGGTCCAATTTCAATTTGAAATGATCATATTACCCATTTGAAATGATCCACCGCTGAGACGAGACAAAACAACTGAAGGAAAAAGCAAAATGAGAGGAATTCTTGAAGATCGATTGCAACAGATCACTCTGATCTTCAATCACCTCTAGTGTTTAGAATCAGCTAAGCTAAAGCTCACTCTGGAAAACCTGATTAACTAGGATGCTAGCAAGGGTTAGATTGGCATTTGTTTGCCAGGGAAGAATTCAAAAGGTGGAAACAATTGGATGTGTGTTGCCTATTCTGGATCTTTGATCATCAAATGACTCAAAGTGGGTAGCCAGGAACAATCTCATTGGAACTTTTTGGACTATAAGTGACTTGGCCGAAATTTCTTTGTCCTGCCAACTTTTTTGTGAAGAGGCTGATTACAGTGACTTGAAAAGGAAAAGTTCATCGGGTTAGCCTAGTTAATTAAGTCAGTTTCTGCTTGAGGATTTCTTGATGTTTACAGCCACAAGAAGGCAGAAGCGAAGTTCAGCTTAAGCTCCATGACTCCATTGAACTATCCAATCTTCAACCAGACAACCACAAGGGCCTTTGTGTAGCTTTCATAAGCTGTCACCCAGCAGACAGCAATGACAAGTTCAGATTAATAATTAAAAAAAAGAACTCAGTCAAGTGTCATCATAACGAGGCTGCTCAAAAGGAGCAAATGGGGTTCTTGCTCACTAACAAGGTGGGCTGAGGCGACCAGCCTAGGAGGAGGGTGAAGTTAACTCGTGAACTGCCATTTCCCACATGCAAATTATGTGTCAAACCTTGCAAGGTCCTTGATAGAAGAACTAGACAGGCTCCCCCGCACGTGAGGCGTGGAATTTAGGCCCATTAAAAGACCTTTACGATAAATTTCATAAATTGCAAAATAATAATGATGCATGTTCTTCCATGGTCCATGGATTCCCTCAGTTTTTTAGGAAATGGAAGGTGCGTTGGATCAAATATCACATGTATGAAGTTGCCTTAGCTAATGTATGGGCAGCCCTAACCACAGCTCTAGGAAATTTAGAAACCAGTACAAACTCAAAACACACGTGAATGTGGGCCAACTTGCTCGCACCTCGACTAATTCTGGGGTCCTAAAGTTAACAGATACCTCTTGTTTTCTTCAATAGGGACACTGACAAAGAATCTCCACTTAACTACTGGTGTTTAATCAAAGCCACACAACCAAGCCTTCGCAAACGTAGAGTGGAAGTATTCACACCAAACCAGAGGGAAATCTTCTTCAGCCCAACTTCTAGATCGTAAATATTAATCTTCCTATCTGTTTCTCGGATCCATCAATTGAAATCCTTCCTTTTAGCCCAACTACTTCCTCCACTGATAAAATGCTCCCCAAATCACCTGATAAATAGTGATGATTGGGGAAATAACCACATTACTGGAAGACAACTGTGGAACCGTAAAACAAATCTGACGTTGTCATCGAATCTCCCGCATCAAAAGATGACAAAAACGACTGCAATCTTCGTCATCGTTCACTATGGCCTCGACTAATCTCCGCATCTATTTCTTGTATCATGAAGCGCCACTTATGAACTTGTGTGAGAAGCATTAGAATAGTACTGTTACTCCCGGAAGTAAATTAAATTAAACGGAACATAGATTTGAAAATGGTAAAAGAACAAGAAGTCAACATCAAGAACACAAAGAGCACTCAACATAATTATCATCACAGACACATCCACAAGGACCCAATGATAAGGGTGCTATTTCTGATATCAGTTTTTAAGTACAGCGGATAAAACTTAAAAGCATTATTACATCCCAATGAGTGCAAAGACACTTTGGAAAACAGCAACTAGTTCATAACTTAATTGACGATTTCTGCTTGGAGATTTACTGATAGATTCAGCAGTAGGCCAGCAGCAACAGTTCCTCAGCTTTAGATCTCCATTGGCTTTTCCCAGAATCTGTCATACAAATGGAAAAAAATTAGAAGATTATGCATCGGAATTGGGAAGATATTTTTTTGATTGGCGAAAGTTAGTATTGTTAGAATAATTAGATTAACGCATTGAAATTGGAGTTGAACTCTTGACCTCCTTTCCCTTGGCACCTAAGTGCACACCTGATGCCATTGGGCCTAAAGCCTCTTGGCGAATCGGTATAGTGTTTAGAAAAGAAAGAAAGAAAAGGTAATCTCAGAAGATACATCAGTCATGTGCCATCTTTCTGCTTCATGGTGAACATAAATGTATTAAACGGTTTGGAATAGGGAGGCGATAAAGCCACGACTCCAAATGTTAGTGACACGATGTTTCTTGTTCTCTTACAATTGTACCCTTTACTCTCCTCTGTCTCTCTCTGTCTCTGCTCATCTGTACATCTCTTCTCTCACTGCTAAGCCCACAACTCCCTCTCCTCCTGTTCTTTTTTTTTTTTTTGAACCGCACTCCCTCTCCTGTTCACTCATCTCTCAGTTGCCTCTTTCTCTCTCTCTCATCCGAATCGTTTCTACTTTTTGCCTGGTGAGGAGGCCAGTATAGAGGGCGACAGATTTTGATTCTATTGTTTTTGTCAATACTTGAACTCTGTTTTGTTTTTTCTTTTTTGTTTTTTTTCTTTTGATCATCAGAACTCCGTTTCGTTGGACTAATTAGATGACGCTCATAAGTGTATATACTCTTGAAATCAAACGATAACACCGTACTAATCGCTTATTTTCTATCTTGAGATTCTAAATCTGTAATTATGTGTTACTTAACGCATGAAGTAGGAGTCTACAACATGACAAAATCAGATGGTGGGCTATGAAGGAGATGATTCCAAGGGGCGGTGGGGGAAATTGGGTCTTGGGGATGTGGTGGCAGTGGAGGAGGGGAAGAGCAGGGGGAGATATAAATGAATCCGAGGGCAAGCCGTTGTACGTTGACGAGGATTGAAAGCAATGGAAGAAGATGGAAGTGGGTTGACAATGATTGAAAGCTGTTCCAAAAAAGACATCAGGAGAGGGAGTTGTGGGCAGTGAGAGAAGTACAGAAGAGGGGAGAGAGAGAGAGAGAGAGAGAGAGAGAGTAAAGGGTATAATTGTAAGAGAACAAGAAAACATCGTGTCACTAACACTTGGAGTCGTGGTTTTATCGCCTCCCTTTGGAATATTCAGCTAAATATGCCATTTGGCCCTTTTTTTTTTGTCCTTATTCAATTTTTTTTTTTTGCATTTGTTAGTTGTTCGTCGATTTTTTGAGGATTATTGCTCTGTCATGACGATAGGAATCTAAAAAATAAAACATTACGATCGAAATTTAATTTTTTTGAATAAAGATGAAAAAATTGGCTTATTGGCTTATTTTCGTCGTTATTCAAAAAAAATTAAGATTTTGATCGTAATTTTTTACTTTTTAGATTCCTCTCGTCATGATAAAGTAATAATCCTCAAAAAATCGACGAAAAACTAACAAATGCAAAAATAAATTTGAATGAGGACAAAAAAAAAAGCCAAATGACTTATTTAGTCGAATAGCCAGCCTAGTGAGAATAAAAACTGGATTATATGCACAAGTATGCTGCAGATATCAAGTACATCGTTGCAGGGAAGGACACAGAAATTCAAAGTAGAGTGGACGAACATTAAGTTAAAATAACTCAAGGTGATATTACTGTTACCAATACAAATTGTAAGAAAACTACCTACAAGGTTATTATGTATGGTTTCAATTACTACGAATATATGGTCACTTATAATTATACCTGCATGCAATCTTGTGCATCTCAATCCGTTTTAAAAAGTAGAATAACTAGTGCTAGCCCGTGCCTACGGCACTACGCATTCCGGTTGAAAGGGGATGACAGTTGTGTGATTTAGGTGAAAACCATGGGTACTTAACGGGAAAGTGGGAGGATATACTATAGCCTTTGGATCAAATGAATCTAAGCTGTTCCAACAACTTGTCCCCACACTCTTCTGTTTTATAATAGAGATAGTAGTATTATAAAGAACAAAAAAATTAGTACAAATATTTTTCCAAGAACTCTTGGTTGGGCGGGTGTTTGATAGTTCAAAAGGATGTTGAGCGGGCAAACTTAAATAATTCCAATTGTTTGATTGAAGAAAAATTACTTTAATTCTAAGAATACCACACGGCCCTGCCCCTGCCCCAATGTAACAACTCGGATTTTCCCACATAGTAATTTATTGTGCTTTCGCCGTTTGGAGAATAAAAAAGGAAAAAGGGATAGATGTGTCGGCAAATCTTGAATGGGGCCTTGTAGTTATATGTGACTTATGGAGAACAAAAATAGATAAGATTAGATATAATTTATTAGGATTATTGAATGAGCTACCATTGGACCGCATGTTTAAGATGGATGTGGCATGGATCGGTTGCTAGGTGGCATGCACCCTTGAGGTTATTTATTTTCTAGCCATATAAAGGAAGCCTTGGAGAAACAAAGCATCCATAGCTTCCTATTATTATACACTCATTTTACAGTGGAGATGGAGTTGCGATGAGATCACTTTAAGTTATGGTTACTTGGTCCAGTAATTCACATATCCTACAGCCGCGATTATAATTTGAGGTATTGGGTAGTGTGCAATACATTCCTAGCTAAATTTCTTTGCAAAGAGTGTTGTTAGCTCCCACAAGCGATGCTATTTTTTGGTTGGCAATTCCATTGACAAAATGGATTTTCAATTGTACTCCTTTCTTTATCAAGTTGTAGTTTTTTTAATATATTTTCTAAGCGTAGTGAGTCTGTATAGGATTAGAGTGGAAGGAATCATAATTTGTAATTGAGAGTGAGTGTGAATGTTCTTTTTGGGCGGATTGTTCGGGCTATCAAACTCGCATCCATCGAGACCAACTAATCAAGTGTGGCAGCCAAATGAAATAAAAGCAGATGGAGTGACGGATCGATTCCCCGATCGATCGGAAGGCTATTATTATAAAAGGGGCATTATCGGAAGGCTATTATTATAAAAGGGGTGTTTTTCTTTCAGCTAGGGTACGCAGCCATACTGAGCATATATGCAGCAGCAGAAGATAAAAAAAGGTACGAGGGTTTTTGGTTAAAAAGGAAGAGAGGAGATTCTTCCTTTTAAAAGATTGGAATGCTCACGTAATTTCTGACGATCAGTCAAACTCCAATCGGTGATCTCGATTTTCTTCAACATATACAGAGTTATTTCTTCGGTGGATTTCCGAAGTATTGTGGAAGGCTTGAGGAGTCAAGGCAGCGGCAATCAAATACGGGGTGTGGTGAACGAGGAGTCGGCAATCATCTTAGGTCAATTGTGAGGAGTCTCAATTGTGAAGTAAGGTCGATTGTAATCACACAAGTTAAATATAGTACTTGATTACTTCCCGTGGTTTTTACCCGTTTTTGGGGTTTTCCACGTATATCCGTGTGTTCCTCATATTGTGTTCTTTTTGTATTTGTGGTTATTTTCGGATTGGAGTATCTCGTAGGAATTTCAAGTGTTCTTTGATTCTCTCATATTTGTACTCATTTGGTGTTTAAGTTTCTTGATTCAGTTATTGTCACTTCTTGTATCGGGACATGGAAAGTATTTGGCTGAAAGCCATGGAACAGATTGGTATATGTGCAAGCCTACCGGGTCATAAAGTTATGAAAGATGTACGATGGGCCCCAAGCGGCTATACAGAGCTTAGACCTGGGTGGTGCTTGGCATGTTACCGAGATGAGCCGGGTATGTGGCTACAAATGAAATGTTGATCCTATTTGATTTGTTATCTTCGTTTATTGAGCATATCTTTATTGCTAGCCATGTTAATTGTCCTCGTATTACATATACTACCCGGTCATTTTATATTTTTCAGGTTCAGAGCAAGTTAGTGGGGACCCGAGTTGGAGTACTATTGAAAGATTTAGTTTTAGAGATTGTTTAGGAAATCTGTAGCATTTTGGAGGTTTTTAGGCCCACCATATATATATTTATCTTGAGGATCACTTGTACGTAATTATTAGAGGATGTATTTATTTTGAGGCAATGTAAAAATTCGGGTCGTCACACCCAAATCCTGACTGAGTAATTTGTGGGTACCTTCGTTTCTGTCCAGGGCGATGAACGCGTTTACCCGTATCGACCCAAATGGTGCAAAATTATTTAACCTAAAAGCAAAATAGGGAAAATAGTTAATATATAAGGTGGTCTTTTGGTAATAAACATAAAATTACGAGGGTAGAAATTCAATTTTACACAAAAAATCTTTGGAGCGGTTATCGGGTTGGGATATTATCATCCCAAACCCTACTCGACTCAATTGAGTTCTTTTAATTAAATGTGGAATCCAACCCGGCACCCGAAAATTTGAAAGGGTAATCCGCCCCGATCGGATCAGGGTCTAGTCGGACTAGTTGACTAGCTTGATCGCCCACAGGGTGCTGGACTTGACACCCTCTACTTAGGCAGAGCCGCCCTGAGTTAAAACTTGTGTTGTGCCACTTCAGGCCTCTAAATTTTTTTGAATTTCAGGGGGACATTCAATTTGTTTACCCCTTATAATAGTTAAGCAAGGGAAATGATTTTGCCACTCTTTTTTTTGTTAATACCACTCCTCTGCAAGTGTATTTTGCACCAAAAATACACTTACAGGGGAGTGGCGTTAACAAAAAAAGGAGTGGCAAAATTAGCCGACTTCAACAAAAGGCCCTCATTTATAATTCTCACTTTGCCTTAAAAAAGTCAGGGCCGGCTCTGTGCTTAGGTACAAATAAAATTGAGAAAATCACCGATGAGTAATGGATTATGCGTGAAGGTGTAATATGCATATTCAGAATTCAGAGAGTGATTAGAATGCAAGATCTATGAGAATATGTGGTAAAACAAATGCTTTTAGAAGACAAGTAAAGATCGACGATATCTCTTAAGTGGGTGAAAAGATAAGATTACCTTGCTAATAATAGTCCATCGGCGAGTATACATCTTTTGCCAATTGATCCATGAAATCTTCATCTGTTCTAAGTTCCTCAAAAGTTGGCTGAGCCATTCTGCTCCATTCGGAATCATGCCACCTTAATGAGTCCCACCATTCCTTCTCTCCTATGATCTTCCAGTATTTTGGATATGTTTCCGTGGTATCCAGACTTTCGAGCATTGGACAATTATAAACGAAAAGACTTTTCACTTCTTCACAAAGGCATAGAGGGCCTGAAATGGTAACCAATTGAGGTAGGTCAAGGAGTGCTATCTTCCTCAAGCGTTTCAAAAAATGACCCGATTGCACGTTGGCATCTTCTTGAGTCACTATACTGCGAATTTTGGGGCAGTCTTCCACTATTAGCTCTTCCAACGAATAGATGTTACCAAGCATATCTGGCGTGAAAATGGTGGTCAAATTGGGGCAAGTGTGCAATGTCAAGGACCTTAGAAATGATAGTGAACGCTGAGGAATTGAGCCTTGCCAAATGCTCTCTAAGTTCTTCATGTAGTGAATACTTAAGTGTTTTAGCCACTGAAATATAGGTCTCTTGTCACCACCGAACGGACATTCATAGTCTCCATCAACTATGGTTTGAAGTTCATTACATTCCACAAGCAGGCAACATTCAAGGTTATCCATATTATCGTGCCCAAATTCAGACAAGACCTTGACAGTCCAATGCCGGTCCAGGAAAAGCACAAAAGCATGCTTGAGTGTCTCAGTAATACCACTTGGCATGCCTTCACCATTAATGTACTTAAGGCTTTTCTTAAATTTCTCCTCCCATGTATAGTACCTCTCCTGAACTCCATTTGGCAAACGATATATGATGCGCTGTTGACGACAACCAACAATTAATCTAAAATCAGATAAATACAAAAACACGAGATTTTTCCCATCAAATCTAAGTTGCTGCAATAATTCAACTGATGGGAGATATAACTTGAGGATTCTCAGCTTGTTTGAGCTACTCAGTGCATTTAGTATAGCCTTCACATTAGCATCACACCATTCACTATCTGGGTTTACGTCGTCATCCCACCACTCACCATCTGGGCTCACATCAATGCTTAGTTCTTCCAATTGAGAGAATAATGATAACACCTCTGTCGGGATTGCAATGCGTGTCTGCTTTGTTTCTCCGTAGTAGTTTGCATGTCTACAAAGAGATACGTTGAAGCATCTCAAACTGATTAATTCACCGATTTCCCTAGGCAAATACATAATTTTAGTTCCTTTAAGATCAAAAACCTCAAGTTTCCGGAGTGCTCCAATATGGGTTGGCAGCTCATTGAGAAGTTCACAATCTTTCAAATAGAACGTCTGAAGTGAAACCAATCTGGAAATAGAAGGTGGCAAGGACTTTATGCTGGTATGGGATAAATCTAAATAGACTAGGAGAGGCATGTCTTCAAAGAACAATTGAGGTATTTCCATCAGATCGCAGTTATTTTGTAACCATAGTTTTCTGAGAGTCCGGCACTTAGGGTTCTCTGGAAGGTCAGATAATTTATTGTTGTGCAACTCAATCTCCTTGGTATAATTTCCAATGGTTGGTGTCTTGATCATTCCTAACCCCCCTCGCCTTATAGAAGGACTAGGCAAATAGGATGTAAAATACTCATTCAGCACAACTTTAGTTTCTTTCCGCATAAAAAAGCGGTGGCTGAATTTCTCTAACAAGAAGGAACCGATAAGATCCTTCAAAATGCCTTCCCCTTCTTCTTCTGTTTCGGCTAAGTAACTTGAGACCCATTCTGATACTGGTGAACCCTGTCCCTGTTTCCAACGACTACTTGCACAGTACTGAATGCAATATTTTGTCATTAGATCCTTCTGATCCCAAATGAGTTCCAACACATGTTTCATGACTTGGCTCGATCCTTCTTCCATCGCAAATGAGTGTGATGATAATTTTTGGAGTGCAAGTTCCCAAACACTGATATCAGTCACATCTTTCAAGGCTATAGCAAGAAGAATGATGATAAGTAGGTGGCAATGGTACTCTTTTACTAACTGGATGGCCATTTGTTGGAGAGCTGAAGAAGAATCAACTAGAAATCGCCCCACATTCTCACAGAATAGGTCCCATGGTAACAGATGGTCCTCCATTCTGACCTCCACATCCACATCCATGATCTTATAAACCTCTTGTGATTGAGTCGTAAGTACTACGATCCCATGATCAGGGAGTCTTAAGTCATGTAGATCCATCTGTCCATCGAAGCATTCCACAAGCAGGAAGAAGTTGTGAGGTAGTAACTGATCTAGTGGTAAATTGAAGATGTGATCAATTTGTTGGAGTACATGAATCTGCTCCGCGATTTTCTGCCTTACCTCTTTGTTGAGGTCATGTCCACAGACAGAGATGCGGAGGACAACACTGCAATTCTGTCTCATCCTTGCTATATCCATGACTGCTCTGGCTACTTCCTCCCCTCCGCTCCCTGAAATCCCGATTTTTAGAAAGCTTTCCGCCTTAACATACGCCGAAACCTGCCTAATAGCAGAATTGATGGCCAAAGTCATCATTTCGTCTGGGGCTTCACATGCAGCACTGGTTTGAGTTAGCCCGAACTCACCCCTTTGCCCCTTATGTGAACGTACAAAATATACTTGAGGTATATAAGCAGCTAGATCAAAATCATACTTGGGCAATATTTTTTCAGCTGCCTGAAGATTGTGCTCAAACTCTTTCATCAACCTATCGAATTCCCTTTGTTTTCGCTTATTGACGGACCCACCAAATCCCTCTATGATTTTTTGTGCATTGCCGAGTACATCTGGTACCAAAGGCTGCAATTCTCTGATGAGTTGGTTCATTTTGGAGAAACAGTTGTTTTGAAGACTAGGGTCCCCATAATACTTGGTAGAATCTGTGATAGGGTAAGATAAGACAAGATGGAACAAGTCCTTCTTCCTTATCAAAACCTCAGCTTTTCGAATCTTCCCTCGTGCTTGTCTTGCAAGGAATTTTTGATAAACTCCACTCCATGACTCATCATCCGCAGATAAACTGCCTTCCACATCAGACTCCATCACAGCTAAGCTTTAAACTGCAATTCGCATGAACTTCATGTGAATGGAAATTGAAATGATTATCATCACACTAATTGGTTGGGTAAATAAAAGTACAAGTTATAACGCATTTGAGTCAACTTTGTTTGTTTTCCTTGTGAAAACATTTTGACTCTAATTTTGACTGTCAAGAAATACTAATGCAAATGATGTTAACACTGCCATTGTGAGCGACATAGATGATCAAAAAGGTACTCGAGACTAAACAATGATTGTGACTGTCATTTGTCAAAGTATAAGGGAAATGACTTTCACACTCCATTTTTTGATAAATGCACCCCACTTCGTATCTTTTAGTGAAACAGTTACACAAAAATTTCATTAAGGATAAAAAACGGAGTGCATTTATCAAAAAAGGGAGTGTTAGGCTGCCTCTGTCCCAACCTTTGTGGGTTCTATATCTGGCTTTGCCTTAACCTTTGCTCTTGATAAAATCACTACCCTATTATAATACGTCACAGCTTATAATACTCGTTTGTTACTCCCATTTAGAGTATTACGTCGAGTATGATACTCGTTTTCCTCGTTTCAAGACTTGCAGAGCAATTATATGACGGGAGCTAAATTAAGGAGTCAAGTGCATTCAAGGAAATTCAACTAAATCCTATAGTGATCATTATGAAATTGGCCAAGCCAAAACAGCAGAAGATTTACTAGTGGGTGTTGGAACATTTCCAAAATATTTAATGGATATTAAATGTAATTATTGGTGAATGGTTTTAATCAAAGAGGCGTGTCTATTCAGGTTAAATGAATAGACGTGAACATTGGAATTAAGTACAAGAGGTGTGTCTATTCAAGTTAAATGAATAAACATGACTAGACCAAAAGGTGTGACTATTGGGGTGAAATGAATAGACATGGCTATATAAATAGACATGACTATTGAATTTAATCAAAGAGGTGTAATCTTTGGCCAACGGTCATGATCCATGCCTATAAAAGGCAAAGGGTTCTACCAATTCGAGATAGAGATAATCAAAACCATTCTGATTGTTGTTTCTCTCTAGAATTATCTCCTACGTTTATACTTGACGGGCTTGCAAAATCCGAAGGTATTCAAGTCTCTCTTTGGTAGTGCATAACGCAGTTAGACAACAGTTTGAGACCAGGCTTCATTTTATCTTGGAGGCGGCTTCGCTGTAACCTAGTGCACACCAAATTCTCTCGAATTTTGGTGGGGTAGAATATCGTCTTAAGGACAACGACATAGTAACGTGACTTGAAGCATCTCTGTTTATCCTCTTTCATCAACTTCGACGAATTTTGCACCAACAATCTTAAGACGATAGTAGAAGATGAAAGTGGATTGATTACGTTATGGGTCCTTAAGACGATATCGGATAGATGTGACCAGAAGCTCGTAAGGAAAACGGTTATTCAAATTATGGTGATCTGGTTTTCAGTAGGTTGTTCTCATCATATTAATTTGTAGTTCACATGGAGTAAGGTACGTTGTAAACTCTCTTTCCACCTGTTCTCTTCCCCCACTTGATGTATCCTTTGTCAGGTGTTCTTAATAAAATTTGTGTTGCCTATAAAATAAAATAAAAACTCTCTTTCCACCTGCCCATGTTATGTGAACTATGTTTTAATTGGTTTCGATCCTATTTGAGATTTTATGTGTCGGGGCCATGAGGGAATAGGATAGTTAACTGCTAATTCTCTTTTATAATTCCCCGGCCAGGTGTGACATCGTTATGGAATGATTTTATTCTGTTGAACATTGACATTTGTTCTGGTGCCTTTCTACTAATCTTTTATCTATTAAAGATCCCGTGTAGCCTTTGGGAAGAGGTGCTCCATAATACTAATTGTTTACATCCATTTTGGGCCAAATTCTAAAAAGAAATTTGTTAATGGATTAATGGCCCAAAATGTTATTTTGGGCCTTGGTTGAATTACGCCTGGATTGATTTAGGCCTTTGGTCGAATTTATAGTGGGCCACAAAAGGGTTGAAAGGGATTCATGGGCCGCATTAATATTTGGAGCATAGCCTAGTTAGTTAAGGCCCAAATTAGTTTTCAGGTCTGGGCCCATTCTTAGACTTATTCGGCCTAATTGAGTTAAAGTCCAGATTAGGTTTGGACCAGTTTTTCAAATTTATGCAGGCCTGAAAATTAAGAAGTCAAGAAGGTCATAAGCTGCTTAGTCATGCTTGGGAAGCAAGCTGCTCACAAGCAGCTCAAAGGCTTAGAAGGTTCTCCCTTGCAAGCTGCTCCCAAGCAGCTCAAAGGCCTGCAACTGTTTTCCTTCATCATGAAGCAAGGACACATGGCATTCATTCAGCCCATGTGGCCCAAGCAGCTCAATCAGATCTGTATAAAGCTGCTTAATCGTGATTGTAAGCAGCTCAAGTCCTGCACAACTATTATTCTTCAGGATGAAGCAAGGCCAAGAACATGTGGCATGCATGTAAGCTGCCAACACAAGCTGCTCACAAGCAGCTCAACCAGGCTTGCTGTAGGAAATACTTAAAATAGCAAGTGGGGGAAGAATCTAGAATGGCCAAAAGGCACATAAAGGCCACATTTTTTGGCCTTGGTGGGCCCAAATATCCCTTTTTACAAGCATCCATGCACACAAGCTGCTCACAAGCAGCTCAAAAGGCCTAGGGATGCTCTGTTGCTGCAAATTCCTCTTGCTTTAACTGGTTTTTGGGCAAAAATGAAGTTTTTCAGACCTACAACCGTTTTCTTGTAGTGGAGAGCAAGGTTTGGACAGGTGGCAGCTTCCCATTGGAGCATTCTAAAGCAGCTCAAGGCCTGGAACTTTGCCTATAAATACCAAAATTGAAGGCCTTAGAAAGTGTCCCCGACCAACAACCCCATCGGTTATGCAAAATTATCTTTCAATTACCTTTACTTTCCAGCAAAGTTTGTACTCTATCTAGCCAAGCCTAGATTTTATTTCATTTCCTTGTACCTCTTTACTTTGTTAAACCGTTAGCAAAGTTCATTTTCCTTATCGTTCAGTCTTGTTTTTTTTTCTTTTTCTTTCCATTTACTACACGATTGGGAAATTCTAAGTCCTTATCCCGACAAGGCAAACCACGAACCACATACGGCCTCACCCCTTAGGTCGTATGCAATCGCTCAATACGAAGTCAGATTTGAGGCATTCAGGCCTTAGCACAAATTTGGACTGCAATCCAGTCCTGGCACGCCCGCATCAGGTCTAAAACTGCACTACTCGTTGTTCCTAGGCCAAATTGTTACTTTTCGGGGAAAAACATTGGCACGCCCAGTGGGACCCTAATCGTTTCAAGGGGTATGATCACGCCGATTCATGTCGATTCAATATGTTGAATTAGATGTTGAGATTCAGCGTCTTGAAGAAGAAATTAATTGGCGAGATGATAAGGTCGACGAACTTGAAGATGAGATCAACTATCTCGACAGAGAGAGGTATCAACTCAATCATACAGAGGGTTGGTTTCTCGACACACAACACTTCTACAATGATGCAATCCAAAGGCTTGAAGATGAAGTTGGTAGACTTGAAGATGAGGAACGCCAATTAAACGATGAGGTAGCCTATCTCCTTAATGCCAAGTCACATGGCTATTCAAGTATCATGCATTCAGGCCTGCCTGAACAGCCTGAATTCCAAAATGGTGGCTTTGGTAATCCTTATACTCAGAACTTTAGGGGCCAAGTTGAAGAAAACATGAACATTCAGGCCTGTACCATTGCATCCAACGAAGAATTGTCGCATGAGTTTATTGATCCTTGGGATGCATTTTTTGCATAGGCTCAAAGAATCCAACAAGGCCATTATCAACTATAACCAGGCCATTGTTAAAGCAATGGATAAACTCAAGGATAAGCTGTTAACTCCTACTCCACCACCGGTATCACGGTTTAACACTTTAGGCTCGACTTCAGGCCTGAATGTGTCTGAACAAGCCTCTAGCAAGCACACCAGGCCTCCAGGCGCCTCTCAGGCCTTAACTTCTGAAAGCCCTGCACTCGGGGGGCAAGGAAGCCAAGGAATTGGACTCGAGGGGCAGAATTCGCAGTTCAGGCTTTTAAGGATTCCAAACCAGCGGCAAGGCCTGGATGATGAACATCAGAATGATCACGGGAATAATTTTAGGCCTGAGTGCGGCAGCCAACATTCAGGAGTTTTTCAAAAACTTCTAGATGAAAAGCTATTTCCAGGCAAGGAGGAGCAAAACAATAGGCCTGTTCCGATGCAAGCAGAGCAAGATCTCAGGCCTGAGAAAAGCCAGCATACAGAAAGTCCAATTATGAGGCAAGATCAGCCCATTTTCTCCTCTCAAGAGCTTTCTGAAGTCTCTGAAGGGCTACCACATCCAGATTCAGTCCTGGGCGATGAGCAGATCATTAATGTAGGTCAAGAACGATCTAGGCTTGCCGTCAATCCTATTGGTAGGTCTGAGTTACATGTTGCAGCCGTTTTAGAAGAGGAGGAAAATGATGACACTCCAGGGCTTGACCATGATTCATTTGTGATTGGAGATCCCCCTCCTCTCCCGGTAGATGAAGGCCTTTTTGGCATTGTCCGACCTGCCAATAGGCATTTCAAGCGTAGGCCAACCGTAGGCCTTAAAGCTATGGAATTGCGCCCACAATGGATTTGTGGGGCACATCAAAAGCGAGTGTTAAAAAACTTGGCTTACATAGAAACACCAAAGTGGTGTCAAGAAGGGCTAAGTACAAGAAAAAGACCTTCAGAGGCTGAACATGCATCTCTAAAAATGTTCGGCCAAGGCCTACCAGTCATTGTGTAGGCCTTATTTTTAAGTTCTTACCAGGCCTTTTCCGTAGAGGTTTAGGCTTGCCAATATAATTTCAGTACTTGCTAGGCTTATTCATGGTTCAAGAGTGGACACAAGCCTTTTATTGGTATAAACAGGCCTTTTTGCAGGAAATGAGGCCTTTTAAGCTATTTCTCTAGGACTGAACCACTTTTTTAGGCCTTTCAATGTACTTTAAGGCCTTTTTGTCAAACTTTTCATAGGTTTGGAGCTTCTCCTCAACTGGGACTGAGAAGAGGCCTCATATTGGTGACCGAAGGCCTTTTCCATAGAGATGAAAGCCCTTTGAGCTCTGTAAGTAGGCCTGAATCTTTATTATGAACACTCTAAGTTGGAGTTCAGGCCTTCCAAACATATTTTTAGGCCCGAACATAGGCTCTATTGGCCTAAACATGCCTAATAAGAGGCGATATTCACAGCCTTGAGATTTAGTTCTGATAAAGGCATGATCATCATCAAATTGCTCTAAGCAGCCATAGAGGATGCAGATTGAGACCTTTTATCTATAAGAGAGGCCTTTCACAGGTCTGTACAACAAAAAGATGGTTGGTAGACTCATTCCAAGGTCTGAATTTAGATAATATTGTTAAAGGCTTGAAGGAAGCGTGGAAAACGCCTAATGCCTACAATGTCCATAGGCAAGGCAAACAAAAAAAGACATGCTAAAACAGGAATCGAGGCCTTTTTGGATGCCAAAAATGGTTTTACTTTTTATACACGCCTTGATCCTAAAAGTAAGAATCAAGGCATGGGGGGGGGGGGGGGGGGGGGGGGGCAATGTTTACACCCATTTTTGGCCAAATTCTAAAAGGAAATTTGTTAATGGATTAATGGCCCAAAATAACATGTTATTTTGGGCCTTGGTTGAATTATGCCTTGATTGATTTAGGCCTTTGGTCGAAATTATAGTGGGCCACAAAAGGGCTAAAAGGGATTCATGGGCCGCATCAATATTTGGAGCATAACCTAGTTAGTTAAACACTTGTTTACAGCACAACCGGAAATAAGATTTTCTCTATATTTATAGCCAATTGCATCTGTTCAGTTTTATTTGGTGCATGTCCTCTGACTAGGCACCTGTTCAAATGGTTTTTGAACATCTATTGGTCAACTTTGGATGATGTTGCAGAGCTTGATAATAGGTTTTGGAACATTTCAGAAGTGGATTTTTTAAACAATGAGGATGATGGATCCAGCTATTTGTGGATCTCAATTTAGCTGCAGAGGTTAAGGGGACTAGAAAAGAAAAATGGAAACATAAGTCGATTGAAAATATGTTGGGAATTCCGAAATCCAAGAAAAGAGGCGGCATGAAGAAGAAAAAATGTGTTCTATTCAGGTCGGCAGTAGCAGCAGCCGCTTTATCATCTGAAGGTAGTAATAATAGGAATAGATGCATTCTCAATGAAACTCAAGCAATTTGGGCTTTTGATGAGGCTCGAAAAGTATGGGATCTTCATGAAACTCTAGGTTTGAGCTATGATGGTGACAAGGAGGATGTGATAAGAAGGATTGCTCAGATGGAGGAAATGGATGAGGAGCGTTATAGAGCCATGTTGGCTTCAGAGTATTTTTGTTTTGAGGAGTTAGTTCAGGAAGATGTCTCTTGGCATGTTGTTTGAAGTCTTAGGAGTCTCTTTGGGTGTTGGGTTGAGTCTTAGTTGTCAGGTGTCTCTTGGGTGTTGGGAGTGGTGTTGTTTTGTCATTGTTGGCTTCTTACCAACCTTGGATTGTTATTCTCTCCCTTTGGGTCCTTGTGGCATATGATTGTTGGAGTTTGTTGTTGCCTCTTTGTGGGTTCACTCTTCTTCGGCTTGATGTCTTATGCTTTGGGTCTTTTTAATCTTTGTAATTTGTTTTCAAAGGTTAATAGTTTGATTGCCTTAAAAAAAAAAGTTTTATTGGCCATGGGTTTTTAGCAGTTGGCCTCTTTTTCGATATGTAGAGAATCTCTCTTTCAAGTGGGATTTTTTGACTCTTGACTTTTGTTTTTATGGAACGGTCATGTTTATAAAATCTTTCCTTTTATAAGCATGAAAATAAGATTTCAGTGATGGAAACCTTTTGCCATATTCAGTATCAGAGATATTTTTACAGACAAGGTTTTTGTGGCCTGTCGCGATGTGATACCTAACATGATAATTGTGTCATGGTGGTGTTTATGTGAAATGCGTTATGTGGCACTCAATGAACAATATTTGACGGCCTTGATAAAAAACTAGATAATGTGTTGGGTACAAGGTTACAGTACTGTTGGACACGTGGTCGGTAGTTATTTAAATTATCTCGAATGTTTTGCTTTGTGCAAATGCTAGATGTGGAGTTTTTTGAAATCCTTGGTTTGGAAGCCATTTCAAAACTGAAGATACCATCATGAGTGTGTAAATTTTATATGCATGTTCTTTGCCTAATGTAATCAAAATGGTGGATGTTGTGAATTCTTTACATGAATGGGTTTGTTTTTATATAGGGAAATAAAAATGGATGGTGTGTGGCTCTTCTTTGGCCTTTACCAAGATACATCTTGATATATACATGTTAATTAATGTGTTTATGTGGAGGTTAAGGATTTAATCAGTGGGTGTTACCCAAAAGGTGTGGCTTTTGGATTTAACCTAAATGGTGTAACCATTGGAGGCTAAATAAAGCGGTGAGGTTTTTGAATTTAAAAGAAGAGTCCTAATTTTTCCAAGAAGTGAGGAAAATGAAACGTTATTTCATTGCATGAAATGTTGTAGAGACCCATAATTTTGTTTAATAAAGTTAAATTGTTTTGTAAAGAATAATTGAAGATATTATATGGAAAATTGTTTGAGGGGTTCGATGTGCAGGAGTTTGGAAGATTTGGGTGATAGTGTAATATGCTTTTGTGTGAGTATATATAGGGAGGAGTGTGAGAAACACACTCACACCCCTCACTCTCACTCTCCCGTTCATCTCTCTCTCCTTTCGGCTCTTTCTCTCTCTCTCTCTCTCTCAAAATTATTTTTGGCATCCAAACTGTTGTAGCATATCTTCTTTTGTTTGCCTTGCCTATGGACTTAGTAGGCATTAGGCACTTTCCATGTTTCCTTCAGACTTTTGACATAATTCTCTGAATTCACACCTTGGAAGGAGTCTACTAGCAATCTTTGGACAGGCCTTTCAAAGGCCTCTCTCTTATAGATAAAGGCCTCAATCTTCATCTTCCAAGGGCATTTAGAGTGATTGATTGATGCTCACTCCTATATCAAAGCTAAATCTCAAGGGTGTGAATATCGTCTTTTATCAGGCCTCATATTGGAAAGACTGAACCTCTACTTTGAGTGCTCATAATAGTGATCCAGTCCTATGGGAAAAGTCTGAACTTCTGTTTGAATTGCTTATAATATTGGCTCAGGCCTAGACAAAGAACTCAAAGGGCCTTCAAACTTGTAGCAAAAACCTATTACACCAATAGAGTCCTATGTCCAGGCCTGGTTGTAGAGAGAACATAGAACCTTGAAAAGGACTGAAAATAGCTTGAAGGCTTGAACCTCTACTTTGAACTTTCAGGTATGCTTAATGAAATAAAAAGGCCTCCACTTCTGCAGAAAAGGCCTAATAAAACTCTGATAGGGCCTACTCAAGGACTGATAGGCCATGGCCGAACATTTTAGAGGTGCTTGTTCGGCCTATGAAGGACTTTTCTTTGTTCTTAGCCCTTCTTGACACCATTTTGGCATTTTTGTGTAAGCCAAGTGAATGACATTTGCTTTTGATGTGCCCCACAAATCCAATGTGGGCGCAATTCTACACATTTATGCTGTGTTTGATGAGTTTTTGAGAAATTTTTTATGAGAGTAGTAGGGGTAATAAGTGGAGAGAGAAATGATTGGAAGTAAGGGGAATCTTTTGAAAAAAACTTTTCAAAAAGTAAAATAAACAAGGCATTAAGGCCTAAAATTGGCCTATGCTTACAATGCTTTTTAGCAGTTTGGACAATGCCAAAAAGGCCTTCATTAACAGGGGGAGGAGGGGGATCTCCGATTACAAATGAATCGTGATCAAGCCCTAGAGTGTCGGTGCTTTCCTTATCTTCATTTTGTTCTTCCTGCTCTAGAACGGGTGCAACATGCAATTCAACCCTGCCCATAGGGCTGCGTCTGGATCCTTCCAGACTTGCATCAATGATCTGCTCACCGCCCAGGAGTGAATATGGATGTGGTAGGTCTTTAGACACTTGAGAAAACTCTTGAGAGGAGAGAATGGGCTGATCTTGCCTCATAATAGGACTTTCTACGTTCTGGCTTATCCCAAGTCCGAGATTTGGCTCCCTTGGCGTTGAAACAAACCAATTTTTTTGCTCCTCCAGACATGGAAATAGCTTACCATCCAAAAGTTTTTGGTACACTCTTGAATGTTGGTTGTTGCACTAAGATCTGAGACTATTGCATTGATCATTTTGATATTTATCATCCAGACCTTGTCACTGTTCGCGAATCCTCAAAGGGCTAAACTGAGAATTTTACCCCCCGAGTCCAAGTCCTTGGCCTCCTTGCCCCCCGAGTGTAGGGTTTTTGGAAGCTAAGGGCTTAGAGAAGCCTGGAGGTCTGATGTGCTTACTGGAAGCTGGTTGAGAATTTTGCTCCCTGAGTCCAATTTCTTGGCCTCCTTGCCCCCTGAGTGCAGGGCTTTCAGAAGTTAAGGATTGAGAGAAACCTAAAGGCCTGGAGTTGCTGGAAGCTTGTTTAGACACATTTAGGCCTGAAGTTGAGCCTAAAGCGCCAAACTTTGTTGACAACTTATCTTTGAATTTAGCCATCCCTTCGTTAATGGCCTTGTCAAAATTGATTTGAAGAAATTCTTCAATCTTAAGCAAAGATGCTCTAAGGGATGAGAAGAGTCCAGCAAGAGTTTTTCGTTGGATGCAGTAGTACAGGACTGAGTGCTCATATTTTCTTCAACTTGACCCCCAAAGGTCTGAGCAGGAGGATCATCAAGCCCATCATTTTGGAATTCATGCTGTTCGGGCAGGAGTGAATACATAATGCTTGAATGGCCACGTGACTTGGTACTAAAGAGACGGTTTACCTCATAACGTAATTGGCAATCTTCATCTTTAAGCCTGTCAACTTCGTCTTCAAGCCTTTGAATTGCATCAGGAGTTTAGTGCATCATGAAACCAATCTTGTGTAGGCTTGAGTCAACGCCTTTCAGAATCAAGGCGGTAGATTTCATCTTCAAACTAGTCGACCTTATCATTGCGCCAACGAATTTCTTCTTCAAGACGCCAAATTTCAACATCCAATTCAACGTATTGAATCGACATGAAAATGAATCGGCGTGATACCCCTTGAAACAATTGGGGTCCCACCGGACGTGCCAAAAGTTGATGCCCACTTTTTCGCCGCGTAGGCGTGAGCGTAAAATCAATGGGGTGTGTAGTATGAGTGCAGGCGTGTCAGGACTTGTCGTCGTCCAACGTATGAAAGGCATGGACGCCTCGATCTGACTTCGTATGTAGTGCGATTGCGTGTGACCCAAAGGGTGAGGCCACAAAGAGGTTTGTGGTTTGCCACAACGAAGTAGACTCAGAATTTCCCAACCGTGTGAGAAAAAGTAGAGAACATCGTAAAATAAAGACGAACTTTATTATGTCGGAATAATAATGTTGGGTACAAGGAAAAGTAAAAATTTGAATTACTTGATGAAGTAATTGAGTTGGGTAGAGTAAAAGTAAAATAGGTGTTTCGCTGGGAAGACTTTGGTTTAAGCGCTGGGCTTTGAGGTGTTGAACCCTTTTTTCTCTTTCGGATCTTGTATTTATAGGCGAAATCCCACACCAGCCGAGCCATGGAAATCAACTGCCTCCTTAGAATTGGACAAGTGTCCCATGCACCATGCACGTTGCAGTTGTTAGTGGCCGTTAATTGAGATCATGGGTTGCAGTTGTTGGAAAACGACATGGTTTATGAGAATAAGCTTGCCACTTTCTTTTCTAATTAAACCCCATAATGGTTTCCACTTTTGGAGGGATATTCCAACTGTTAGCTATATTGGCGGCCCACTCCCATCTTTGTAGCAATAAATTGAACATGCTCGAGTCATTTCCAGTATTTTCATATGTGCACATCTCCGAATAAATCACCATGAAGTAAAAGTATTCGGCATATCCCGCTCCACTTGAATTTTAATTAATCGGGCCTTGTTCCAAGTCACAAAATTAACGTGGCCCATTAATTTTTAGCCCAAGAAATTCATAAAAATCGGCCCGATTTAATTATGAATTAATTAAATGGCCCTCCAGCGTTAGTCCAAGGTTTGGTGCTAAAAACGGGTGCAAACAATTTCTAAACTGGTCTTGCTCAATCCCATGGGGATGGGGGATTCATAGTAAAATCCACAGAAACCCCCCCCCCCCCCCCAATCATATGGTATTACTAATACGCCCATTTTGGAGGATTAACAATCCCATGGGACAACTAGTCCCTCCCACAAAAGCCTAACCAAACAAGGTATTAGGGGCCCCATAGAATTATTAATCCAACCTCCTATCAAACATGACCTTAACCTCTAAAAATTGCAAACAAGCTGATGCATGGGACACATGGCGCCATGAGGTGAAGGCGGGAAAGTTTCCTTCAAAACAGTGAAGAGTTTTAAAGCCTATAAATACAAGAAATGAAGAAGGGAAAAGGGTTCCAACACCACAATCAAGCCCTACGCTTAACCATATCACAAAGTTTCCATCAAAGTTTGCCTATCCTTTTACATTCCATTTGCAACAAGTACCTTGTACTTTTTATCTACTTTCTCTTGTAACCATGAACTCTTTTAATCCGATTTAGTGGATTTTGATTAGTTTTTATCCTCTCATACATCCTTTCTTTCCTACACGGTTAGGAAATTCTAAATCCATTTCATTGTGGCAAACTATGAACCGCTCATGGTGTTGCCCTTAAGATCGCAACACTTTCGCAGATTGCAACACTTTCGCTCTAGTTAAGAAGTCAGAAAAGGGGCTCTTAGTCCTTCACGTTGGACGCGACAAGTCCTAGCACGTCTGCAATCGCTCCGCGTGAAATGAGCCGAATAATTTTTTGGTATGCCCGGTGGGACCCTAATCATTTAAGGGTTTTACTATGGCAAGAAAAGGACAACAACAACAGGATCCACCTGTCAGCCCTTATTGTGTGGCTCATGAAGTGCAAGTCTAGGAAGAAGCCGTTCCTCAAGTTAGTGCTCAAGATCTGCTCGACGCTACTGATAGGGTCAAGAATTACCTGTTTATGACAGGTTGTGAAATATCTCACCACATCACTCAGTCGTTGAGTCAATCCATAGCTCCTCTAAACTTAGAAATTCATGACATGATTGCTACAGTTAAAGAGAGACTACCACCTGTCGCTCAACAACCAACATTCCCACAATTCAGTGTTTTTGGCATTGGCCAGGAACAGACAAGTTATAAGGAGGCTATGCCGCCTCCTCAAGTTTTTTACCAGACCTCCACATCAAGTAGCCCTTCACCTAGGGGGCAAGGAGGCCAAGGGATTTTGATTGGAGGCGGACAAACACCTTCAACGAACAAAGATCAGAAGTTTATTTTGGTTGATGGCCAAAGCGAACCTGACAAAAGGCCTCTTCACGAAGAACATGGATCTAGAAATGGCAAAAATGTTGACATGCACCCAAGGTCCGGAGACACGGAGAACAACTCAAAATTAGAACCAACATGCTCAAGAGGCACACCCTCAACCACCACCAATACCAAACATGTTCCTGGGTAGGATGCAATTAGGAACTGGTTTTAGGCCTTTGGGAAGGCATGTGTAATGAAAGCCTCACATTGAGGAAGTCGATTCTACGCCTTTCCCAAAGGGCTATAGGGTTCCAGATTTTTAGACGTTTAACGAAGAAAGCATGCAGTCCACAATGGAACATGTGGCCAGATTTCAGGTCCAGTGTGGAGAGGCATGAGCTGAAGACGCGTTAAAGTGGAGGGTTTTCCCCAACTACTTAACTAGGACAGCCTTCACATGGTCATCAACCTGCTGCCCAACTCTATCCAGACTTGGGCCCGTTTGGAAGAAATGTTTCACCAAAAATTCTATAGGGTGGAACCAGAGGTGACGATGGCAGATCTATCGTGCTTTCGTCAGACTCCTCACGAAGGGGTGGAGTCTCTCTATTTTTTAGAATATTCTTTATCTGTGGATATAGTTTATATCTGGTCAATATTAGGTAATTATTTGCTTGTAAACATCAGAACAACAAAGACCACAAATTCTCAATAGCCAAATTTGTAATAGTAACTTTGTAGACAAAGAACGAACCATAAAAGAGTACATAGAGCAAAGAGTTAGGGAGATAACCAAATTAATCTCTCGCGAAGTTGAGAAGGTGTCGCAGGGGTAGATTTATCATCTCCCCATCTTAGCTTTGAAATAGGCTTGTTAATGGATCGGATCCGATCCGAAAAATTCGATCCAGATCCGGATCCGAATCCGATAACGTCGATCCGATAATCCGAATCCGGTAATCCAAATATGGATCAGATCGGATCGGATTAAATCCATTATCAATCTGAATTTGAACTTTATTTTTTTAATTTTTTTAAAAAATTGTAAATTATTTATTTTGAAAAAAAAATGTTTAAGAAGTTGTATTTTTATTTTAAACTTGTATTTTTATTTTAAATTTTTTTTGAATTTTTTTTTGAAAAAAAATTGTTTTTTTTGAATAAAATTTTTAAAGTAAAAAAGTTTTCGGATCGGAGCCAGATTTTTCGGATTCGGATCCGGATTATCCTATCGGATTCGGACCGGATTCGAGTCTTGTCGGATCGAATCTGGCCCATTGACAGGCCTACTCTGAAACTATTGATGAGCAAATAAACACAGAGAAGATAACGAAAAAAACTACTTTTACAAAATAAAAGCACAATCAGACCGGCAGGAAAATCTATTGGAAAAGATCAAGAATTCTACCTTCTTAGCCCTTTGATCTTCCAAAGAATTCGGCCAAGCTAGGGCAGATAATTCTACTTCCTCTTCAGGCACAAGCCCCAACGAAACACAAAATGAAATAAATTCCTGCACGCAGATGCAGGCATGTCATAAAAATTTCAAAAACTACTTGTAACACAACAAACTTGGTATGGAAACACAAATTTGAAGACAATAAAAGACTTATAAAAAATTCTTTGTCCAAATAATTTTGCAATTATGCTTAGGCTAAGAACAATTGCCTTTACCTACTGTGGACAAATTTCAACTAACTATAATACATAAACTGACATAATTTCTAACATGAACTCTCGCTTGAGGTTGGCTGTGCTAATATCCTCTCTTCTCTGATAAGCAGAGAAAAGCCACCCTAATCTGCTTATTGTCTCCTCGCACAGTTGCAGAGCTTTACACCCCTTCTCACAGTTACATGCGGGAAAAAAAAAATCCGTAAACCAAATACTATAAAGTTAATTGAAGGACGCCAAACTTGGAAACAGAACCAAATCAGAACATATAGCGTTAATACTTTTTGATAACATATCCCGCTAATGTACAAGAAATGCGTACCTAGTAAGCAAAATGATGGACCAACGGAATGGACTGCCGAATCGCCGGAGAGGAAAACCGGCGTGGAGGAGATTTTTTATTTTGAAAAATGTAGAGGAGATGCTTTCTTGGAGAGAGGGGGGAGGAGACTAATAGTAGTAATACCAAGTCAGAGCAAAACGAGATTGGTTGCAAATGTCAAAATTGGCTGGTAGGAGCTCTTTTAGTAGTCACTTTCGTGGTGTGGAAATTCTATTTAGACCACCCTATCTTATCAGTACTCTCACGAAAATGTGGAGGAGATTCTTTCTTGGAGAGAGGGGGGACGAGACTAATAATAGTAAATGTCAAAATTGGCTGGTATTTGGAACATTCTTATGTGGTGATAAAAGAACAATCAAGTGAAATTTTCCCTAAGAAGAATAACAACTCCAAGTCGGCTGCAGAGAGAGGATCGCCAAAAAACTTGTGGAATGAGGATGATCGAATAGAAACTTGTCAGGAAATTTCAATCTGAGCTTTGATAAGGTATGCGCTAATCTTCTGTTCCCTCACCAATTGCTGCTTCGATCCTCGATTACTGTAATTGTTAGTAGCAGTCTACCTAGATCTTACTACTACGGCTTCTGATCTGACGCTTTAAGTTGAATAATTTGTCATATCATCTCCACCATTCCCTTTCCCCATACTTCTACTGGGTGCCTTCCGAGTCCCAACAATTTCTTTGCCGCGTGTTTTTGGTTGTTTTATCTAAATTCTTATTAGAGTTGTGTCAATTTTTCGTATCTTCTTATTTCACTCAATGCGAGGGATACGAAATGAATAAAAATATGTACCGAAGTTGAAAAAATTAATGAAAGATGATGAAAAAAGACCAATTTGGGAAAGATAGACTTTTTGGATTTTTTTCCGTCGTCTTATATGATTTTTTTTTAAAAAAATTGTGGTCTCTATATGTATACTTGTATGATTTCTCCCATCAAAACGAACGATACGTAAAAGTTATTCAAATCTAGTAAGAATCAAGAGAAAATAACAAAAAAGATTGAGCAAAAAAGTCATCAAAAAATTAGGCTGAAGGGGTTTTAAATATGAGTACAAGCCAGAGTAAAAGCTTTCATGGACTAATTTAAATTAATTTAACCATCAAACCTTCATTCATTCATGGCAGAGTTGTAAATTTGGAAGGCACAAAAAACCTTTTAAAAGTTGATTAAAGATTTGAATTAATCTCTCTTGATTTGAATAAAACTTACTTTCATAAAGTTCTGAGGGTTTTCAAATTTGAGTTTAAGTGAAAAAAGAGTAATTGCTGGAGATGCTAACTTTAAGCTTTTTTTTTTTACTTTCATTTTTTGTATTTCTCCAAAACCTCAAATTTCTTCTTCTTTTCTTCTTCTTCTTCTTATTATTATTATTGACACTTTGCCTAATGGCTATGGCCTATGAGGCGGCCTGTTCGGCAGAGGTAAATGGGAGCTGGATATGGCCATTACCTGGATGTAGAAATCTGGATCGATGCTCTTATATTCGGTGTTTGTTTCATCCCTTGGACTCATATGATCTCCTTATTTCTATGTCACCATGGAACCTGGGAGGGGGATAAATTTTGGACACCCTTTGACGGGACCCGGGGTGCCTGCCGAGCGGCCAATCCGGCTGTCCATCTCGGAATCAACGGCCCGGATCGAAACATCTTTTTCCTTTTCCTTTCCTTTTTTTTAAAATCCATTCGGTACTTTTGCATCCGGGCCGTCCAAACCACTTTTGGACGGCCGAGATGCGCTCGGCACCCCTGCCAAGCACCCTTGCTTGGCAGAATCTCCCGATCCCCCTTTGACGTGTCCAAAACATATCTGACTATAGATTACCAAAACACCACCCCTTCTATCTCCCTCTTGCTGTGTACGACGCATGCAAAACTAACAAATGCGAAAAAAAAATTAGATTAAGGACAAAAAAATTTATAAAAAAAAAAAAGGCCCAAAAGGCCAAGTGATATATATATTTTTTGGAAACTAGGCATTAGTGTGTATAATGAAATCAAAAGTATCGTAAAGATGAATAAGAAGTTCGTGGATGGAAGCATTACAGGTGCATTGCTATAAATGTTATTCTCAAAGTCTGACTATGGGTACCGATATGGGGAGTACCAATACTACACACGTAGTGTGGGGCTCACTTTTGGGTCCTACACGAATAATTCGAACTATTTATTGATTATTCAAATCTAGTAAGAATTGAAAGAAGACAACAAAAAAGATTGTGCGAAAAAGTCGTCTAAAAATTAGGCCGAAGGGGTTTCAAATACATAAAATCTGTTTACACCAACATGCTCAAGAGGCGCGCCCTCAACCACCACCAATACCAAACATGTTCCTGAGTAGGGCATAATTAGGAACTAGTTTTAGGCCTTTGGGAAGGCATGTGTAATGAAAGCCTCACACTGAGGAAGTCGATTCTACGCCTTTCCCAAAGGGCTATAGGGTTCCAGATTTCTAGACGTTTAACAGAGAAAGCATGTAGTCCACAGTGGAACATGTGACCAGATTTTAGGTCCAGTGTGGAGAGGCAGGAGCTGAAGATGCTTTAAAGTTGAGGGTTTTCCCCAACTCCTTGACTAGGACAGCCTTCACGTGGTCATCAACCTGCTGCCCAACTCTGTCCAGACTTGGGCCCATTTGGAAGAAATGTTTCACCAACAATTCTATATGGTGGAACCAGAGGTGACGATGGCAAACCTGTCGTGGTTTGTCAAACTCCTCACGAAGGGGTGGAGTCTTACCTTTCAAGGTTTAAGAGAGAGGTATAATTTACTCAAGTAGAATTGCTTGGCTAGGCGCATGCTTGTCACTTTGTCAGTTCTTTAATCAAAATGTTTTTGTTGTAAAAATGAACCCAACAAGATTGTGAAAAGGTAGATTAATATCCATAATTGGAAAAATTACCCACAAAAGAGTAAACGGGTTTCAAAAATCCCATATTTACCTCTCTATTTTTTTAGAATATTCTTTATCTGTGGATATAGGCCCTAGTTTATATCTGGTCAATATTAGGTAATTATTTGCTTGTAAACATCAGAACAACAAACACCACAAATTCTCAACAGCCCAATTTCTAATAGTAGCTTTGTAGACAAAGAACGAACCATAAAAGAGTACATAGAGCAGAGAGTTAGGGAGATTACCAAGTTAATCTCTCGCGAAGTTGAGAAGGTGTCGCAGGGGTAGATTTATCATCTCCCCATCTTAGCTCTGAAACTATAGATGAGCAAATAAACAAAGAGAAGATAACCAAAAAAACTACCATTACAAAATAAAAGCACAATCATTTGACCGGCAGGAAAATCTATTGGAAAAGATCAAGAATTCTACCTTCTTAGCCCTTTGATCTTCCAAAGAATTTGGCCAAGCTAGGGCAGATAATTCTACTTCCTCTTCAGGCACAAGCCCCAATGCCGCACAAAATGAAATAAATTCCTGCACGCAGATGCAGGCATGTCATAAAAATTTCAAAAACTACTTGTAACACAACAAACTTGGTGTGGAAACACAAATTTGAAGACAATAAAAGACTTATAAAAAATTCTTTGTCCAAATAATTTTGCAATTATGCTTAGGCTAAGAACATGAACTCTCGCTTGAGATTGAAGGACGCCAAACTTGGAAACAACACCAAATCATAACATATAGCCTTAATACTTTTTGATAACATATCCCGCTAATGTACAAGAAATGCGTACCTAGTATATAAAAATACACGATCAACTAGACTGAAGCAGTGACCAATTACGGTTTGCAAAATGATGGACCAACGGAATGGACGGCTGAATCGCCGGAGAGGAGAACCGGCGTGGAGGAGATTTTTTATTTTGAAAAATGTAGAGGAGATGCTTTCTTGGGGAGAGGGGGGAGGAGACTAATAGTAGTAATACCAAGTCAGAGCAAAACGAGATTGGTTGCAAATGTCAAAATTGGCTGGTAGGAGCTCTTTAAGTAGTCACTTTCGTGGTTTGGAAATTCTATTCAGACCCCCCAATTTTCTCAGTACTCACACGAAAATGTTGGATGGAGGAGTATTGATCACATACTTATAATGTATGAAACTCACAAGAGAATTGCACAAACACACTCACGATATATTGAACTCACTCAATTTGAAATTCAAGGAGGAAATTTCTATTTCTCTCTATCTCTCTGATTCTCTTCTACTCCACTCATACTTTTACAATCAGATTACAAGTATATATATTGGTAGAACCATAAGAAAAAACAAGAATGAGATAATCTCTCATTTATTGCAAATCTCAAAATATATCACGGAACCTCCAAAGTCTTCAGAAATCTTCAAGCCTGATATTGAACAGTTCACCCATGTGTTTTTCAAGGGCTGCTCAAGTTTATCCTTTCAACATCCCTCCTTAAACTTGAGTCTCAGGGATTCTTCATTCCAAGCATTGTCTTCATTTTGATGAATGCTTCATGCTTGAGGGGCTTCGTGAAAACATCAGCAGCCTGATCTTGTGTCCTGCAAAAGACCAGCGCTCTACTTCTTTATTCTTGACATGCTCTCTGATGAAATGATACCTCGTATCAATGTGTTTGCTTCGTTCATGAAAAACGGGATTCTTTGCGAGAGCAATTGCTGAATGATTGTCGATGTAGATTTATGTGGGATTTTCTTGAGATATCCCGCAATGATTTAGCATATTCCGAATCCATATGCCATGACAAACTACTGAGGTGGCTGCTACATACTCAGCTTCACAAGACGATAACGTCACTATCGCTTATTTCTTCGATGACCATGTGAAAGCTATTTCTCCAAGAAAGAAAGTAAATTCAGTAGTACTCTTTCTTTCATCCAAGTCTCTTCCCCAATCGCTATCAGAATAACCAACAAGATTGAAGTCTTTAGTTGATGTATAGAACAGTCCATCATTGACTGTACCCTTGACATATCGTAAAATCTGCTTGGTTGCATTCAAGTGGGATTGATCAGGTGTCTCCATGTATCGACTGATTAGACCAACTCCATATAGTATGTTTGGTCTTGTGCACGTTAGGTAGCGAAGACTTCCAACCAGACTTTTGAAATATGTCGAATCAACATCTCCGACCTCACTCTTCCTAAGTTCTACTCCACTTTCAACTGGAGTAGTCATTGGATTACTTTTCTCCATGCCAAAACGCTTAAGGACGTTTTTGGCGTATCCAGCTTGAGAGATGAAAATGCCGTCATCTCTTTGCATCACTTCGATTCCGAGAAAATGTGCCATGAGTCCGATGTCTGTCATCTGGAACTCTTGAACCATACTTTGTTTGAAAGAATCAAACATAGCTGGATTGTTGCCTGTAAAAATCAAGTCATCAACGTAGAGGCATACATACAGCTGGCTTCCATCAGTCCCCTTCTTCATATAGAATGCATGTTCGTAGGGGCACTTCTCGAATCCATTCTCCTGGAAGTACTTGTCAATTCTAGTATTCCATGCACGAGGTGTTTGCTTCAGCCCGTATAGCGCCTTAGTCAATTTGTACACTTTGTCTTCACGACCTTTCTTCACATATCCAAGTGGCTGCTCTACATAGATTTCTTCTTCCAGAAATCCGTTTAGGAATGCTGTCTTGACATCCAACAGGTAAATCTTCCATCTTTTCTGAGCAGCTAAAAAGATAATTAGCCTGGCAACAGGGGTGAATACTTCGCCATAGTCGATGCTTTGCTTGTATCCTTTTGCTACAAGCCTTGCCTTGTATCTTTGAACCTCTCCTTGAGCATTCTTCTTGGCCTTGTAGACCCATTTTACTCCAATCGCCTTATGACCTGTTGGGAGACTAGTCAGCTCCCATGTCTTGTTTTCTCTATGGAGTGAATCTCTTCATCCATAGCCTTCCTCCATTTGCCTTCTTGGTTAGTCTCCTCGAAACTAACTGGATCACAGCTTATTTGTAGACAGAACATGGTGAAATCTGCATCTAGCGGATCAGTATTCTGGTTCAGATCATCCAAGCTCCGTGTACTTCTGGGTCTCATGTCTGAAAACTCTTGTGCAACAGGTGAGGATGGTTCACCTCTTTGTGGTGATGGCTGCTCTTGTTCTTCTTCTTCCAGCTCCATATTTCTGGTAACTTCTGTCTGGTCCCAGCTCCAGGATTCATTTTCTTCGAAGATGACATCTCTGCTGAAAATCACCTTCTGAGTGACGGGATTGTATAGCCTGTATCCCATCATCCTGTCACCGTATCCAACAAGGATACACTTCACTCCTTTGTCTTCAAGTTTGGTTCTGTTTGCCTATGGAATTTTGGCATAGGCAATACAACCAAACACTCTGAGATGACCCACACCTGGTCTATGAGTGGTCCATGCTTCTTGTGGTGTCCTTGACTTCAAATTCTTCATTGGACACCTATTAAATAAATAGACTGCACATTGAACTGCTTCGGCCCAAAATCTCTTGGGCATGTCTTTATCTTTCAGCATGCTTCTGGCCATGTTGAGGATAATGTGATTCTTCCTCTCAGCTACACCGTTTAGTTGAGGGGTGTAGGCTGGTGTGCACTGGTGCTTGACTCCTTGTTGCCTACGGAATTCCTCGAACTGATCTCCAGTATATTCTCCTCCTTGGTCTGACCGCAACGTCTTTATATGATAGCTGCTTTCTTTCTCAACAAGAGCTTTGAACTCTTTGAACTTTTCAAATACTTACTTCAATTTCAGAAAGTATACCCACGTCTTTCTGCTATAGTTATCGATGAATGTGAGGAACTATCTATTCTAACCGTTTGAGATTGGCTTCAATGGACCACACACATCTGTGTGTACTAGCTCGAGTGGCATGGATGCCCTCCAATCAACTTGCTTTCCAAAGTTGTTGCGGTGTTGTTTGCCAAGAATGCAGCTTTCGTATACCTCATTTGGACGTTGAATATGAGGTAAGCCCTTGACTATCTTCTTATTTGCCAACAGCTTCAAGCTTTCAAAATTGAGATGTCCATATCTGATATGCCATATCCAATCTTTATTGTTGATAATGGCATTGAGGCACTTTGGCGTGTCATGAAGAACAGTTAGCGGAAACATCCTGTTCTTCACCATCATTACTCGAGTAATTAGCTTCCCTTGAGCATCTGTAATCGTCAGCTGCATATCCTTTAGGCTAATTTGATAGCCTTTCTCCAGGAGTTGTCCAAGACTAAGAATATTAGTCTTCATGTCTGGAACATAGTAGACGTTGGAGATGAATGCATGATCTCCATTCTTCTTTTTTATTACAATATTACCTCTCCCTCGAACTGGGACTTTAGAGAGATCGCCAAAAGAAATATCTCCCTGAACCTTTTCATCAAGTTCAATAAAAAGCTGCCTTGAGCCAGTCATATGATTACTGGCTCCAGAATCAAGAAACCATGTACCTTGATCCTGCTCGGTAGGATTGTGTGCCATAAGACTCATTGAATCTCCTCATGCCGGCTCCTTGTCTGCAAAGTTGGCTGTTTCGCCAACTCGATCTAATGCTGGTCTTCCCCGGCACTCGTTGCTGTAGTGGCCATACTTTTCACAATTGTAACATTGAACGTTACTTTTGTCAACGTTCGAACGGTTGTTGTAACGGCCTCTTCTGCCTTGTCCTCCTCCTCTTGGATTATGACCTTGCTGTCCTCGTCCACCTCCTCTTGGAGCATGGTTTTGTTGTCCTCGACCACCTCCTCTTGGAGCATGGTTTTAATTCCCTCCTCTGGAGAGTCCTCTGCCACCTCTGCCTCTGGAATTTGAATTTCCAGAGCCTCTTCCATGGGAACCATAGCCTTGTCCTTTCTGAGATGTCCCCCTTTGCTTATACCTTCCTTCATTAAGGGATAACTTCATTTGTAGAGCTTGTTCCGGGGCTCTATCATCGTCTCTATGCAACTTCTGTTCGTAGGCTTGCAGCAAACCCACGAGCTCTTCAATAGACATGGTTGAAACGTCTTTAAGTTCTTCTAACGTAACAACAATGAAGTCGAATCTGCGATCCAAAGATCGCAAGATCTTTTCTATAACTTTTGTGTCGGTGAGAGCTTCGCCATTTCTCTTCATTTGGTTTGAAACAACCATAATTCGAGCATAATACTCAGAAATAGATTATGAGGATTTCATTCGTAAAGACTCAAATTCACCTCGTAGAGTTTGAAGACGAATCCTCTTTACTTTGTCAGCACCTTTGTAGGTCTTCTGCAGCGTCACCCAAATTTCTTTGGAAGTTTTGGCGGAAGCGATGATTTCGAACGTGGCTTCGTCAAGTCCTTGGTAGATGATGGACCTGGCTTTACAATCCTTCTTTCACTTGGCACGGAACGTAGTCTTCTATTCCTCTTTTAAAGCTGTTTCAGCTTCTTTTGAGGCGGGTTCATCATAACCTTCTTCTACCACCTCCATAACATCTTGAGCACCAAGCAGTGCTCTCATTTAGATGGACCAATTATCATAATTGTCCTTGGTGAGCTTTGGAATGACGGCTTGGGATGTTCCGTTAGCCATCGAACCTGAATTTCAGGGATAAATCTTTACTTTCTCAAAACGTGGGGACCGAATTTGAAAATAAAGCAATTGCAGGGACCTAATGTGAAATTAGGCTTGTTGGAGTTGTGCTCCAACCGCACTGGATTAATCCTTCTCCCTGAACCTTCGTGGGCCAGAATAATTTATGGGGAATAGGAACTTGTCTCGTGGTAGTTAACGAGAGATACTACATACACTACCATTCATCCACTACATCATCCATTATATTTTTTGTGGGGCTCACCCCGGGTCCCAAAAAAATACAGAAAAATATCCATAAATTTTAGAATAATATTTTATGTGGCCCTGTAAAAAATCAGTTCTAACGGATATCGGTAAGTATTATTTCTTGATTTATAGGGGCAAAACTGCTCAACTGCACAGTTTCGCCTCTACGAATCAAGAAATAATACTTACCGATATTTGTTGGAGCTGATTTTTTACAGGACCCCATAATATATTATTTTAAAATTTATGGATATTTTTTTGTATTTTTTTGAGATCCAGAGTGAGCTCTACGAAACATGTAGTGGATGGTATAGTGGTTGGATGTAGTGTACCTAGACTTATTGGTAGTTAATACATGGATAAGCAACCACTTTTTTTTTTCTTTCTTCTTGTCGGCAACTACCACAATTTAATGCAAAGCATTAATATCTCCTTCTCACTGATAATACTGAAATCAGGAGGTGAGTTTCACACCGAAAAAAAAAAAACTTTTGCTCGCTGAACTGTGATCTCGGGGTTGCATCACCGTCGGTCGGAATAAATTGATTCCGGTGGTGTTGGAATCGTCTTGGCGAGGAGATCTTGATTCGATGCTCAAACTTGGTTTTGACCGAATCTATTTCTGGGCTGCAAAAAACAGTCTGTCTGTTTTTCTTTTCGCCGGAAATGCTGGGCGGCGTTTGGGTGATCGGACTTCGTACTCAAAAATTTGATTTTGAGGGAGCTAATTTCTGGTTGAAAATAGCAGAACGTTGAAGGTATGGTTTTTTTCGTGAGAGAGATTTTTTTGGAAAGAGCCTAGTGCTTTGATACCACTTGTTGGATGGAGGAGTATTGATCACACACTTATAGGCTATGTTTGGTAACACTGCCACTTTTCTGTTTCCTGTTTTCTATTTGCTGAAATCAGTTTTTACTTTTCCTAAAAAAAAGTGAAAACAGAAAACATGTTTGTGTTAACCTGTTTTTTTTTAAAAAATCAATTTCTGAAACTAGTTTTTACTTTTTCCAAAATGGTCTTTCTTGCAATTTCTCCCCTAGTTCTCAAACTATACAGGAGAGAGAGAGAGAGAGAGAGAGAGAGAATCATCCAAGCCTTTGCAAAGGCAATCATGTTAGAAACAAATTCCATACTCGATATTCTGAAAGAAAGGGTCGGGTGGATAGACCAGGCATAGCCGACTTAGAGAGGAAGCCGAAGAAGTCGTTGTTTTTGGCCCTCGATTTTTTAGCCCGAAGAGGGCTCCAAAAAATACAGTTTTTTAGTTTCAAATAATAAGAAGTTTCAATTGTCTTGCTTTGAGTAACATCTTTTTGGTCATGTGGCAGCTTAGGCTTTTTGAATGCTTTAAAAACTGGGTTCGAATCTCCACCCCTTAGTTTTCCTCAACATTTCGCAAAATTTTGTTCAAAGATGAGGAGATAAATGGCCCCCCTATTGCAACTTTTGCTTCGGGCCCAAATATCTTTGAGCCAGCATTGAGTCCAAGTGATTGAGTTCTTCTTTCCTAGGCCGAAGTCATAGTATCAACTTTCATAAAATGATAGCTTCATAAGCCCAACGTATCCCTTCCAGCCTCCTCTCATCTCTAAGTTAAGAAAGTATATATATATATATATATAGATGAAATACATGTGAAATTTTCTAATTCCAAAGTCGGTCCTTTATTGACTATAAGATTTTTCTCCTTCGATAAGTATTTTTTATTGACTATGAGAGAGAGATAGTATCTTCAATGGCCTGGGTTTGAGAAAGAGAGAGGAAGAGGAAATGAAAAAAGACCTCCAAGGAATTGTAGCGGAGTAGCCTGTTTTTTGTTTCTGAAAATAGTGAAAGTTGAGTTTTGTTACTTCCTCAAATTATAAAAATAGTGAGTGATTTTCAGAATTTGAAAGTGGAATTAGAGCATCTCCAGTCTTGACCCATTTTAAGATTCAAATTTAAAAATGGGGCAAAAATTACAAAAATCTCTCTCCAATCTTTGACCCAAACCCTTCCCCATTTTGAGTTTTACCCATTTTTTTGCCCAAATCTGGGACAACTTTTGCCTTGACCCATTTCTCCAACGGTTAGTTAGAGAGAGAGAGAGGGAGGGAGGAGGGAGAGAAAGAGAGACAATCTCGTCGGCAGTGGCGGCAGGTTGAGGGCCGGCGGTCTGAGAAACAATGCAGAAAGTGGCAGTGGCGCCGTTGTGACCTCTAAGTCGTCTTGGGTCCCCCAGAGTTGTCGTTCTCTTCTGGCCTCCTCCTCCGATGATGAACGAGTTTCAGAGTTGTCTTTTATGGTTGTGTCCGGTTCTGGGTTTTGTGTGAAATTTTTTTTGTGTTTGATTCTCGGGGAGAGAGAGACGGAGATGGAGAGAGAAGAGTATCAAGTCTCCTCATTTTGGATTTGATTGTTTTACCTTATTTACCATTATGCCATTAAGAATAAAATGTATATATATTTGGGTAAAATTTGAGTTTGATGGTTGGAGATGTGTCTACCCAAAATGGGTTTTTATCCAAAATTTAACTCAAATTTGAGGAAAAATATGGGTGAAGGCTGGAGATGCTCTTAGTGCACCAAACAAACTTTCAAAGTTAACTTTTAAAAATTCTGAAAATGAAAACAGAAAACAGAAAACAGAATGGCTACCAAACATGACCATAATGTATGAAACTCACAAGAGAATTGCACAAACACACTCACGATATATTGAACTCTTGAACTCACTCAATCTGAAATACAAGGAGGAAATTTTTATTTCTTTTTCTATCTCTCTGATTCTCTTCTATTCCACTCATTCTTTTACAATTAGATTACAAGAATATATATAGGTAGAACCATAAGAAAAAACAAGAATGAGATAATCTCTCATTTATTGCAAATCTCAAAATATATTACGGAACCTTCAAAGTCTTTAGAAATCTTGAAGCTTGATATTGAACAATTCACCCAGGTGTTTTTCAAGGGCCGCTCAAGTTTATCCTTTCAACAAAAAATGTGGAGGAGATGCTTTCTTGGAGAGAGGGGGGAAGGAGACTAATAGTAGTAATACCAAGTCAGACCAAGACGAGATTGGTTGTAAATGTCAAAATTGGCTGGTATTTAGAACATTCTTATGTGGTGATAAATGAACAATCAAGTGAAATTTTCCCTAAGAAGAAGAATAACAACTCCAAGTCGCGCGGCTACAGAGAGGATCGCCAAAAACTTGTGGAATGAGGATGATCGAATAGAAAGTTTGTCAGGAATTTTCAGTCTGGGCTAGCTGGGTATTCAGTGCTTTAATAAGGTATGCACTCATCTTCTCGCTCCTTCGATCGTCGATTACTGTAATTGTTAGTAGTAGTCTACCTACATCTTAGTACGGCTTCTGATCTGATGCTTTAATAAGTTGAATAATTTGTCATAGCATCTCCACCATTTCTCCATACTTCTACAGGGTGTCTTCCAACTCCCGACAATTTCTTTGCCGTTTTGGTGTTTTATCTAAATTCTTATTGGATTTAACATCATCTTTTGAGGGATACAAAATGAATAAAAATATATACTAGAGTTGAAAAAAGTTAATAAAAGAAGACGAAAGAGACCAAAAAGATTGAAATTTGAGAAAGACGGACTTTTTGGATTTTTTTTCTATTGTCTTATATAATTTTTTTTTTAAATTTTGGTCTCTATATTTATACTTTTATGATTCCTATCATCGAGACCAATGGTATATAAAAAATTATTTAAATCTAATAAGAATTGAGAGAAATCAACAAAAAAGTAGGCTGAAGGGACTTTAAATAGAACTACAAACGATCCGAGCTAAGTCAAGCTTTGCAATGTTCAAACTCGACATGCATGATTTTGAGTCAGCTCAAGCTCAACTCAATACAAGCTGCAGACTTTCGGCTTGACCATATATTGCCCTGCTCAAGCTCGTTTCGCTTGAGCTCTTAAGGTTCATTGACCTTCCGCTATCACAAAAGCGTTGAAGAACTGAGGGTATTATAGTGGAAATTTGCTTTATCCATAGCCGATGTGGGACTACACGGGAAGACTGAGAGGTTCATTTTGGAACAAAAATGCTACGCGCACAACCGTTGTGTAACTAATTCCGGCCGTTCAGATGTGTTTAGACGGGCCAAATTTTAAGTAAACTATTTGCACGAATAGTTTATTTATTTCCTGAGCGAATCCTGACCATTAATTACAATAATAAACGGATAGTAACCGATTGTGCATATGAGTCTCGTACCCAGGTGAAAACTTTTTGGTAAATTGTGTATATATATCTCCCCAACTACAAATCAAGTCTTGGCTTAAAGAATGAAACCAATTCTTAGCAACGTCTCTTAGAGACAAAGGAAACAATCTAAACAGAGCCACTTCATCATCACCACAAATCTCCTCAAGTTTGTCTAAATGTAAGTACAGATTTTCCCCATCCATACCATAAAATTTAGGAACAGAATCATCAAACACATGTTGCCAATAATTGGGTAAAGCGGACACTGAACGATTAAAGTGATTCTCATACCCTCCATAGCAATTTGCAAAATAAGCCATCTCTTTATTTTTTTTGGTATTTTGATTTTTCTTTTTTTAAAGAAGAGACAGAAACAAGAAAAAAAAAATCAAATAAAAAAAAACCTAGTGCAAGCTTCTCAGCTTATGCAAGTAAAAAAAAAACTTACAGTACTTTGTAAAGAATTTTCCCCACCACAAAGCAGTTGTCAGCTTCCATTTTTTTTTTCTCCTCATAAAGTCAATAATCCTGCACTAGAAAAACTGCTACAAAAAAAACAAGAATAATAGTAATAATAATAAAAATAATAAAAATTCTAAACTAAGAATTAAAATAAAAACAAACCGAAACAATGTAACCATGCAAACTGTCCCCGGCAACGGCGTCAAAATTTGACCCCGTCGTTCCGTGTCAAAAATATATTTATAAAACCTTGGAGTTAACTACTACTCCGTAGAATAGTGGTCAAGACCGAGTATCGTTCCGACGGAGACAGTATGGCTGAGTTACGACAAATTCGATTAATTTTTAGATTAATTCGGGCAAAGGAAGTTTGGTTGTTTGAATTTGGAGAATTTATTAAACTAAGAGAATAAATTAAATGGAAAGTTTTGTAGTGTAAGAGGGCCTCCACTTGTTATAAAAGGAACACGATGACTTCGCGATCTTTAACGAGCAGAATAAGTCAAAAGCCTAGGACTCTAGATCTGATGTCATTTTTGCTAGTAGGCTAGTAAATGAGTAATAAACATGGTCAAGGTTCTTGGCTGGCGAGCCAACTCTAGCCGAGTCCCAACTGGCTCTTGCTCGGCTTGTTAATGAAGTGAGCTAAAGATTTGGGCTTGAGCTCATTCAGTTAGGTGATGAGTCAAGTTTGAACGAGTTCAAATCGAGCCAAATCAAGCAATTCTGTTCGTTCGCAGCCATGGTTATATGAGTACAAGCCAGAGTAAAAGCTTTCATGGACAAACTTAAATTTAAGGGCAAAGTCCACTTTGACCTCATGTGGTTTGTGCCATGTACGAATACACCTCATATGGTTCAAAAGTGTGCACATAACCCCTTATAGTTTTAAAAACATTTCAAAGTATCTAAAAAATTGAAAATTGGATCTATGTCCAACAGATCTCACCCACCAATAAAAAGTATTTTATTTTGGTTCGACCAGTAATCACATATGAAATAATGGACTATATAAATTTTACAATACCTTTCCCCGGATATGCTGCAAGAAAGGGATAATGTGCAACTTCAAGTTGTTAATTATATCCGTTATGGAAATGTCAAACCAATTTGGGACAAATTCTTCGATAGAAGAGGCCCATGCTTCCTTTGTTGAAATAAGGACAAATGGTTTGATTCGAGATTTCCTAAGAATTGACTTAGTGAAATCCTCTATTTCATATACTGAAAAAAGAAATGATCCATCGGGTTTAGAATGGATTTCTGATAATGGATTAGATTGGACCAATATCAATCTGTTTTTTTCCACTTTTTTCTATTCCAAGGAAAAGATTCAAATTCAACAAACCCTTAACCAAAATGAAGGAACTGTTCATACGTTGTTGAAAAGAAATAAGGAATGTCAATCTTTCATAATTTTGTCATCATCCAACAATTCTTGAATGGGTCCATTCAATGATGTTGAGAGGATTGAATCAATAGTAGTGATAACAATTACTCTCTCCGTCCCTTTTTAAGTGTCCCGCTTCATAACTCCAATTTATTTAGAAAATATCGTCATTACACTTTTCACATCAACTTTTACATTCACTTTCCCTACTTACCCTCTATGGAGACATCATCATTACACTTTTACTCACTAACTATTCAAAATGGAATCTACTTTTAGGGTAAAAATGGAAAATATACCATCTTTACCCACTAACTTGACAAAATGAACACTTATTAGGAGATAGTCCAAAATAGAATACTGAATTTTAAAAAGAGACGGAAGGAGTACTTATTAGAATATTCTTTTGTCACTCTTCCGAAGTTCATGCATTGCCCATACTTTTTTGTGCACAAGTTACTTGACTTATGTTATTGGTGCTATTTCTATTTTCTACTCCCTCCGTCCCTTTATTACAGTCCAGTATTCTATTTTTGGCTGTCCCTTAATAAGTGTCCATTTTGTAAAGTTAGTGGGTAAAAGTTGGTGAATTGTCTATTTTGTCCCTAAAAGTAGATTCCATTTTGAAAAATTAGTGAGTAAAAGTGTAATGATGATGGGTAAGTAGGGAAAGTGGAGGAAAAAGTTGATGTGAAAGGTATAATGATGATGTCTTTTTAATAAGTTGGAATTACGAAGCAGGACATTTAAAAAGGGACGGAGGGAGTACTAATTATTTCTTTCTCTCTTGATCTTACGATAAAATACCACAAGAGTAGACTAGTAGTTTATCGTTTTTAGCAAAACCATTGAGGTATCAGATGCTAGCCCCTATAGTATTTTGGGAAAATTTCAAAATACCCCCAACCTTTGTACTAAATTTCAATTAGACTCCCAAACTTTCAAAAAAATCAATTTTACTTCCAACGTTATCTTCCGTTAATCAAAACGACCCCTTCCGTCGAAATGACTAACGGATTTCGTTAAAGACTCCGTTAAATAGCGTCCCGATCGAATTTCGATGATCCAATCTGCTCAATGTGTTCAGAACGTGATTTTAAAGGTACTCGCGAGAAATCAGCAAAAAAAATGACCAGAAAGAGCTTCATCCGAATAGTTTTTTTATTGAACTGTTCAATAAAAAATTGCTCACCCTTCCTGGTCATTGTTTTTTGTTGATTTCTCGAGGGTATCCTTAAAATCATGTTCTAAACACATTGAATGGCTTGGATCATCGAAATTCGATCGAGAAAGGGGAACAATAAAATGGGAGATTGAAAAGGTCAACAACTATATCATTTAGTTTAAAAATGCGGCCCAAAAAATTTGTGAGTACATAAATAGGTAGCCAAATCTATAGAGTGAGTTATTGAGTGATAGGTTAATGAGTTAACTTATCTAGTCCATTGGAGCTAGTTTTTGCTCATTTACTAGCTAAAATTTTAGCCATTCACACTATTGAGTGTTTTATAGGGTCCATTAGAGATGCTCTTAGCCTATTAATTGTTTTATAAGTATCCTCTCCCAATTTATATCTATTTTGGCTAAAATTTTAGCCATTCACACTTATAATATTTTTGCGCTCATTTATTGTGGATTAAAAATTGACTCGACATGAAGAATATAAAAAGAAAAAATATATTTTCAAAATTAAAACTTTTGAATAAAAAAAAATCCAAAATGGACTGATTTTTGAATTATTTTTTTACTTTTTTCAAAAAAGTCTAGTTTTGAACATAATTTTTTACTTTTTACATTCTTCTAGTTGAGACTAACCAAAAATCCATAAAAAATTGCCGCAAACTAACAAATGCAAAAAAAAAAAAAGATAAATAAAGACAAAAAATAATTCTCTCTAATATTATTTAACCAAAACAGCCCTTAATTGCGCAAAAACAGAATTATTATCTCTCTCTCTCTCTCTCTAAGTGGGTTAAAATTAGTTACGTACTCACCTTATACCCATTAATTTATGGGGAGACTTAAATAATCATCCTCGTACCCCAACTGACTTATGTTTCCATCCTGTTCAATTTGAACAGTTATGTTTTCATCCTCACTCTTTTTTAATCCCAATAATACCCTTATATATTACATTATATATATAGCACCAAAATTTGGGACTAAAACATAACTCTACAAAGTCCTCCGAAAAAAAAGTTGGTCACCGTTTGACCCATTCCATCCCAATCCCGTAAATCAAGCTTCAAACCCATTTCAAGTTTCCCCCGTTCCTTTCCAAAATCCCATAAATCTAAAACCCATTTCATCCCAATCCCTTCCCCATTTCATCCCAATCCCATAAATCTAATTCTCACTTCAAGCCCACGCCCTTGAGTGGTTGTTGCTCTCCGTCGAGGGGCTCCCCGACAGGGACGCGCTGTCGGAAAAGGACTACTCCGTCCAGAAGATGATCCCCTGGGGACCAACACCTTCAAAAACGGGCCCAGGTCCAGCTTCCGCTCGAAGACACCGAGAACGATGCGCAGTGTTACAATGACGACCGGGCTGATGTCGGAGGGTTTGGCTACGGCAGCGGAGAGGTATAGGGATTAGGGAATGTTTGTGCGTAATGGGGATGGCTTGGCTTTTGTTGTTGTTCCAGTTAGGTTTTTTTTTGGTTTTTTGGATAGTGGTTCATTTGGTAAATTATTTGTAGTTATACAAGTTTTTCAATAATTTCATGGTAAATTATTTGTACCGTTTACTATGAAATCTGTTTGAGCATAACTTGAAATTATTAAATTGGTCGTATATGTTGCACACACGTTGCTTTGAATATTTACTAGCAACTGCTTCAGCACTATTGGATCATGGTCAATTGATCGCAAATTTTACAAAAACTTACATGGAAAGATCGCAAAGATCTGGATTTTTGCCGAGAAAACATGATTTTGGTTTATTTAGTTTTATTCGATTTCATGGAAAGATTGGAACGGTTAATGATGAAAAGGCATTTGGCCATCAGCTTTGTGGATTATAGGTATTGGCCAACCAGACATGATAAAGTGACCATGTTTTATGAAATTAACATGATAAGTTGACCACATTTTTGTATGTATTGATCATGTTAAAATGCTCACTTATTATCATGTAGATTTCGTGATTAGCGTTTCATGGTTAAATTACCATGTAGATTTCAACGTTTCATGACCATTCGTAAGCTAGCTTGAAACCGATTTAACAAATATGACATACTCCCAAAATATTATCATTGAAATATAAAAGTAATCAATCATATTAAAATAAGCAAAAAATCATGAATTATGATTGTTTTGATGCGATTCAATTTGAAATATAAAAGTAATAGGATAAAAAAATAAAAGTAATCAATCATATTTAAATTTACCAAATCCCACTTAATTAGGAAAACAATCCAATCCATTCCCACTAAATTGGGAAAACAATCAAATCCAATCCTACTAAATTAGGAAAACAATATAACATAATATATGTATATCATATATAGTGAAAAATGTAAGAAAGGTAATTCACACACTAAGAGGATGAAAACATAAGCATGAAAAAAGGGCGGGATGAATTCTTACATGGCAAGAATAAAGAGGATGAATATTTAAATATTCCTAATTTTTTATGTGATTCCTTTTAATTTTGAGTTACCAATTTATTTACAAAAAAATTAACAATCAGTGTTAGTACCCATGTATGTTTTTCCTTTTCCTGAAAATTAATTAAGTGAGCTTAAACTTTGAGCAGGAAGGAGAGAGGAGTACTTCACAGAGATCATCTACATTCTACATACAAAGGTAATTCTTCGGTTGACCATTTCTCATATTAAAAAAGAGTATCATGTCGATATATATATATTTTTGTTTTGATAAGCACACTTCCATTAAAAGCCCAAACAAAGATACAAACTACACGGGCATATCCGGCTATACACAATGGGGCTATGCACAATTAAGGGGCTCTACAAAAAATCCCCCAAAAGAACCAAACTAAACATTTCAAATAGGGGTGAGAAAAAATCCGTCAAACCGCTAATTCAGTCCAAACCTTTCGGTTTGGTTCAGTTTTCTAGTAGTATGGTTTGGTCATGGTTTAAAAAAAATTAGAAACTGCGTTATATGGTTTGGTTTGTGGATTCACATTCACGATTATGGTTCCAAACCGATTCGAACCGTATAATAAATATATCTTAGGACATGATGTTGATACTGGCCCTTTGGCTACCTCATTCCAATTCAATAGTTTTAGCAATTACCTTTGGCTTTTTATTTGGTTAAACTATCTTAAGATGTTTAGTACTAGTTGGTATTCTTAATTAGTTCATTTCAGTGAATGTATCATTTTCTTAGTTTTAGACTTGAGGCAATTGTTGATATTCTACTATTAATTAGTTGGTTAATGTTAGTGTGTTTTGGTAATTTGAATGACATTGGGTTAAATATAAGTTTTCTTTTAATTTATCTTCGTAATTTTAAGTACTTTAAATATTTTTTGAAGATGATAGCTTAGTTCAAAGCAAACTGTGGTTTAAAACGGAAACCGAACTGTATTTTAATGGTTTGGATTGGTTTAGTTATACGCCTTTTGTGGATTGATTTGGCTCTCCAGATTTATAATCCGTAAGTATTGGTTTACTATAAAACCGAATCACTCCGGACCATGCTCACCCCTAATTTCAAACACTACTCAGAGGCAAAGGGACAGAGAACCACTATACAACCAGAATAGACAAACAATATGACTGTTAACCAAATCAAATTTAGGCCTAACATATTGAGTGGACCATTCTCTGAGTAACATATTTTAGGCCTAGTTTCTTAAAAAAGTCAACTTACTTTTTTTTCATTGTCCAAAATCAAATTTTTTCCGCATTTGTTAGTTTTATTTCTAACTTTTGTGGATTTTGTATTCGTCTCTACAGAAGGAATCGGAAAAATAAAAAATTATGACTTTTACCCAAATTTTTTTTAAATATCCAAAATTTAGCCACAAAGTCCAAAACGCTGGGTTTTTTTTGGCTAAATTTTGGATATCTCCAAAAAAAAATTAGGTAAAAGTCATAATTTTTTACCTTTTCGATTCCTTTCGTTGAGATGAATCAATAATTCAAAAAAAATTGACGCAAACTAACAAATGTGACAAACATCTGAATAATGACAAAACAATAAAAAGCCCCAAAGGCCAAGGGTCCTTTTTTTTTTTTGGGAAACTAGGCTTTAGTGTGTATAATGGAATCATCGTAAAGTTGAATAAGAAGTACATGGATGGAAGTATTATAGGTGCATTGCTTTAAATGTTATTCTCAAAATCGACTATGGGTACCGATATGGGGAGTACCAATACTACAGACGACGTGTGGGGCCCACTTTTGGGTCCCACACAAATAATTCGAACTGTTTATTGATTTTTATTAAGTTTTCAAATGGTCTTGTAAAAAAATAGCTCAATTGGATATATGTAAGTGGTTGATCTAGTTTCTATTTTTCGTTTTAGAATTCATGGCACTAAATTCTGGATGAAAACTTGGAAGATTGGATCAACTACTTACGCAAATTCATACCCAAAAAATTATTTGAGAATTAATGAATGATTTGGATTATTCGTGTGGGACCCAAAAGTGGGCCCCACGCGACATCTGTGCACCATCGGTACTCCTCCTACCAGTACCCCTAGCATTTAATTTGGCATTTAGAACCAATTCCTCAAATATAAGGAAAAAACCACATCAGTTGCTCAAATGGTGACTAGAGGTCGGGCACACGCGATGTATATGCAAGTCGATTTTTGGCCGCTTATTGTTTGATCACATTTTAAAAAAATATGCAAAATTCGACTTGCACACGTTTGTGAGTTCCTGGCCTCTAGTTTGTATTATATGGGAAGTAGTAATTGACCCCAACATGGTGGTACTGAATACTCACTGAGCAAAAAGTGGAAATTATCCTTGACACGAGACATATAAATATCACTGCATGTAACGGGAACCATGATTCCATCCCTATTGAATGATCTTAACATGGTAGAGATAATTAAGTGGATTGATCAAATAGCTGTATTCTAAAACCTGGGATTAGGTTCTGAGTTTCAGGATGGCAGACCCCGTAGCTATAACTTCAGCAGGTGTCGCTTTGGCGTCAGCACTAGGAACATTAGGGCAGACTTGGTATCAAAGGAAAGCGTTCTGGGATTCACAAAAGGAGAAAGACGATCTCTCTGGCCATGTGGAGGAGATTATTGTTGATTTAAACGAGGCAGTTCGGAAGTTAGGTTGCATAAGGAAGGACTTTGAGAATAAAGTACAGAGAAATAATATGAAGGCACCATCGGAAATGTACTCGGAATGGGTCCGCTTGGTGGTGGAGATTGACAAGAAAGTGGAGGAAAAAAGAGACGAATATGATAAACAAAGTAAAGAAGAGGCATTTTTTCAGTCTTCCTCGTATGTGGATTTCAGAGAAGCTTTCAAAAAGATGTACAAGAAAGTAAAGAGTCTTGGGGAAGAAAGCAATCAACTCCAACACAAAATGTTTGTTGATCTGCTACCCAAACCTGTTATGAACAAAGACGGACCATATAACAATTTTGTGGCACATGAAAAGCAGATCAAGGAGATTCTGGACTTGCTGGGAAGTTCCAAGGTTAAGAAAATAGGTATCCTTGGGACGGTGGGGATTGGGAAAACAACACTGATGCTCAACTTGAATAACCATGAAAAAGTTGCCAAAACTTTTGAAATAGTCATTTGGCTCAAAGTATCGACAGAGGGGAGCAGGAAAAATCTGACCAGGGAGCATCTCCTACAGGCCATTGTGAGAAGACTGAAACTAAATATAGGAGGTTCTAGCAATGTGGATGAAGTTACCTCTACCAATGCGCATGGAGTTGCTGAAAGAATATCAATGGAGTTGCAGGGCAAGAAGTTCTTGCTACTTTTGGATGATGTCAAGGAATGTCTCAATTTAACCGAAATTGGGATTCCTGAGAGCAACAATGGCAGCAAGATAGTATTGACGACTAGGTTGCGCCGTGTTTGTCGCAAAATGGTTGAACAAATAATTAAGGTGACTTATTTATCACTAGACGAGGCATGGAAGATGTTTCAAGATGTTCTAAAAAGTTCTGGAGTTCTTGGAGATCCAGAAATTAAGAAAATTGCACGGCGAGTGTGCAACGAATGCAGCGGGCTTCCACTGTTGATACAAAAAGTAGCAAGTACATTCAAATTCAAAGATAACCGTACTGCTTGGAGTGATGGATTGAATAATTGGAGGAAGTGGCCTGAAAAAGACCGCGAAGGTATTAAGGAAATGTATAATTTGTTGAAATTTTGTTACGATGACTTGGATGATGAGCAGCGTCAGAAATGCTTTCTTTATGGTGCATTGTATCCTGAAGGCAGTGGGATAAACGCAGATTATTTGTTGGAGTGTTGGGTAGCTGAAAATCTCCTTGGCGATGATGATAGCATAACAATGGAGTCGCTCAAATGTGGGCATCATGTATTGAGTCACCTTAAGTATGTGTCATTACTTGAAGAAGGTGAGGGTGAGAATCATGTTACAATGCACAAATTCATCAGACACCTGGCATTATATATAGCAGAAGATGTTCCTGATTGTAATTACATGGTGGAAACGAGCAAAGGATTAAGACATCCCCCAAAAGTAGAATCCTGGACCGAGAAGAAGAGAATCTCCTTTGGTGACAATAAATTGGAGCAACTACCGGCTTCCCCCAATTGCAGTAAACTGTCCACACTCTTCCTACAGAAAAATTCGAGCCTGGAGGAAATCCCGCCGACTTTCTTTGAGAACATGACAGAACTTCGAGTTTTAGATGTATCTCATACAGGAATCGAGGGGTTACCTTCATCACTTACAGTTTTGAAAGGTCTCAAAGTCCTATATCTAAATAATTGCACAAATTTGCTCGAGCTTCCTTCTCACATTGTGGCTGCACTTAAACATCTTGAAGCACTTGATATTGTGGGGAGTGGAATCAATAATATACCGCCTCATATTGAGAACTTGACCAAGTTAAGGCGATTGCGGGTATCCTTTTCCACGTCTCGAAATGAAAATGCCACCCAAGAGGTAAATTTCAACTACGAGGTCATTTCAAAGCTTTCTATATTGGAAGAATTGGTCATTAATGTGAAATCACCTGAAATTTGGTCCGATGATGTCGAAGCGAATATCATGAAAGAAGTGGCTACGTTGAAAGAGTTTAAGTCTTTGAAGTTTTGCTTTCCCGATAATAAGGTTGTAGATGTCGTTCAGGTTATTGGGTCTCAAAAATATCAAAATCTCTGTATCCGTGTTCCTGACGCCACAACCCTTCTAAGTTTCATTAAAAGGAGTTCATGGAGAAATGTCCAAGACATCGAAAACTTTGAGTTCTACATTGGTTCCAAAAGGTCGGAACATCCTCAACTCCCCGACTTTCATGAGCATGTGAGGTATGTCAAGTATTGTGAAGTTGAAGGTAGAAACTCTCCGATTCTCAAGGTCCTTGCTCAAGCTGTTGCTTTTGAATTAGTTGGCAACAACGAGATCAAGCAGCTATCAAACTCAGAACTCACAAACATGAACGATATCCAAAGTTGTCTAATTGAAGGTTGCGATGCAATTGAAACCATCGTGGGTACCTCAAACAGTGTGCTACTACCGAGCTTAGAACATTTGTTCATAAAGAATCTGCCAAAGTTGGAAAGCATTTTGAAGAGCCCACTTCAACCTGGAAGCCTAACCAAATTAAAGACTCTAGTTCTGGCCGGTTGTCAAATTTTGGTGCAGGTGTTCCCACATGGCTCTATCCAACAACTTTGTGAAATCCAGTGCTTGGAAATTGAGAAGTGCGATGAAATTGAAGAAATAATTTCAGAATCTGACACTCGTGGAAATCTGCCTGTATTACCGAAACTGAAGAAAATGATTCTGCGAGACATGAGAAACCTAAGCAGCATTTGTGCCATTGAGACTTTGGAGTGGCCATCCTTGGAGGAGTTGGAGATATTTAAGTGTCCAGATTTGTCAAAATTGCCTTTCAGCAACGCAAAAAAACTAGAACGTATCGATATTGCATAGCAGGATTAGTGGGGAGCATTGCAGTGGCAGAATCAAGAGGACAAAGGAGGACTTCATCAATTACGTAAGCTCAGGTAATGTTTCGTTTTTAAAATGTCACTTGTATTGTTGTTGTTTCAAATTAAAGCAATTTTTCGAAAGATCATTCACAAAGCTCGTTTGTTTGTCTGATTTCAAATCTTGTTTTTGAGAATTATTATATGAGTGAAACTCAAAAAAGGTGGTTCAACTTGTTTTCACAGAAAGTTTTTATCTCTCCACGGTCCAGAGGGAGCTCTTTTATTGGTAGCATAGCATAGTATTATGAAATATTATGTTACCATATTTTGTACTAGTGTTTACCCGTGCCTACGGCACTAGTTGGAATTGCCCATGCCTAAGGCACTTGCTAGCTAGTGGCTAAAATACTAAATCGATTTATTAGTGTGTAGTATGTGATCCTCTTCTTAGTGGCACGAAAGAGAATTACTCGTGCTTACGGCACTCCCCAACTAAACTTTTAAGCTAGCTACAAAGAACTATCAATTTGCGTATAGGGTTTTGGAATTGGAAGATCGGTGGCATTTGTGCAATTACTACAAAGAATGTGGGCACTTACATTACATTTGCAAAGTTCCTTGTCAACCATTGGATCAAATGAATCTCAGCCCTTGGATCAACTTGTGTTTGTGTGGAGGTCCACACCCTTATGTTTTATTAGGTAGATGTTCTATTATTCATTTTTTCTATTTAGTTTATAATTCATGATTCCTTGTTAGTCTTGTTTTTTTTAATCAAAACTTGTGAGGGTTATATGTTAGATGTGATACATCAATGAAAACAAGGTTTTTGTCAATTCACTTTTTCTAACATTTAATTTGAGTTAACGAATTCACAACGAATCAAATCTCCCCAAGTCAGCTCCTCCTCCCCAACACCACCTACTTTACATGGGTATGAGTGTCTAGTGCGGGTATATATTTAAGTTTCAATTTAATGTAGTTCTCACATCAAGGACACTGCAAAATATTCCTCTTCCTTTATAGATTTCCTTTACTTTCTAGGATAAAAGATGTAATAAATTTTTGTGCATGATATGGGAGTTTTATTTATATATAGTTTTGCAGTAAATTCTTCTTCTTTTTTTGTTTTTTTTGTTTGGGTGCAATCAACTTTTCTGGTATCCAAAAATGCTTCCTAGGTGAACTTCCGGCCACCTTCGGTAAACCTTAGATGACTCCTCCTCTTCCAGCCACCTCCTCCGGAAATGCCTCTGGGGACTATCCACCTTCCGACCACTACCTCCAATGATCCATTCAACGACTGCCCCTGTTACATCCTAACTTTTATTACTATGGGCATTTTTATAGTTTTGACGGTATAAGTCTAATTAGTTTTACTAATTAGCTTTGTACGGTGTTTTTTTTCCCCAATATTGTATACATCAGTAGAGTGTTAGCGGGGGAATTAGTAAGTTAGTCCACAAGAATTCAGAAGTTGTCCATAGTACAGTTTGGTTGCGTTTCCCCATTATTATTGAATATTATGTTGTGATCATCATTAAGATTTTTATTTTTCTTTAGTACATCTGGTATGCCGAATTATGATAACATAGAATTTATTCTATTCACTCCTTTAAAACTTTATTAAATACAAGCTTTTTCATTCACTGGGCTTTCAGCTGACGAATTTTTATCCAACTTCTTTTTCAGGCAAGTCAGGGGAGTTAGATAGGGATTTTGGCGGCATCGCGGGAATTTCTCGTGTTTGACCTCCTTAAGATGTCTTATCTTAATTTAGTTTTTTTTTTATTTATCGCTTCTGCATTCAAACATTTGGTTAGAAATTTGAACTCTTTTCAATATTGTTGGTTCATCGGTATTGTTTGGTTCATAGGATGATTGTGTCCATCCTTTGACTGAACCTTTTTGGCTGGAGTTGTAATAAAAAGATTATTGGTTGCTTAGTAATCTATAGCTTTGGTGCTTGATTTAATTTTTTTTTAAAGATGCACATCCTACGAGTTCATGTCTCGTGATTCATGGCCCTTCACTATCTTTTTTAGATGTGACAGCCCCACCTCCAACCTCCACCCTCCACCTTTAATGACCCTCTCATAACTCCTTTGCAGACCTTCTACATTTCTTTTCCTTAAGCAACAACCCCCTCACTTGATTCCGAAACATGTTTATAAACGTGTGCACAGAGCATATCTTTTGCAATAATTATCAATGAAAAAAAAGTAAAAACATGTTTACTGAAAACAGAAAGCTGGAGCTTTACGCTTTACCAAATACGGTTTTCCAAAAATTCTTCATAAAATTTGGAACTTGAACAGCGGACAAATGGAGGCGTCTTCGTGTTTCATCTCATTCTTCTGCCTAACTCAGACCGTCGTATGTTCACAGATCACGCAATGCAAGATGCTGCTCTTTGAAGAAAAGAAGGTCCTAGGAGCTTTGGAGAATTGGCATTAATGGATCCTTTCTGCCCTCGCGCTTTTGCCCGAAATAGTTGAATTATTCTGGTGGCATGGAGTTTCCAACTTGTTTGGATGTCATGTGGTCGTAGTCAGTGTTGAGTTTTTCCTATCTGTGCTCTTGTATTTCTTTGTCTGCTGCCGCAATTTTACATGTATAATAAGCTTTTAACATGGAAGTAGCAGAACTACTGTCTTCTACTATTAATTTGTATTGTATAGCATGGGCCCTCATAAGGCATATTCCTCCTTTTGCTGCTCCTACAGCCTACGGGTATCACCAGCCGAGCCACTTCCCCTCCTAAAGGCAAGTTCTTATGTGTCAGTGTGTTACTCACCCATTCGTCACTGGAAATACCTGTGGCGGCACCAGAAATTTATAGCAGGGTGTTCAAGTACTTATCATAATTTGTAGCAGGGTATTGAGAATATTAAATCACCCAAAAATGTTAACACTTGACTTCCTGGAACAAATCTCCACAAAACTCAATATTGGGACCATGTGCAAGGTTAAAAACCTTCAATCCATTCGGACAAAATTCGATATTCCTCTTAATGACAGTTTGGACCCATCATTTGAGTTGATTCAATCACGGGATTTGCTTTAACATAGCACTTTAACTCCAAATGTTATCCATCGGCTCCGAGAGTCCTGAAACGCAATTAACAAGTATAAAAACCAAGTAGCGCACTAAATGAACATAACAAGCCTAAATTAGGGGGGTGTAAATAGGAATATTTACCCACCTATCAGGCTATGGACATGAACGATATTCCTTGATAGTAGTGATCTTGTAGCAATTCTGCCTTGAACTGCTTGCCAGGCAAAAACCTCAACCTTTGGAGGTCCATGGTTTCTCCAAATGGATTTTAAAAGTGGATGATTCCTCTAGTGCATCTTCGTTTCCCATTCCTTCTACATTGATTTGACGGAGAACTTTTGTTGGAACTCCATTGCCATAGCAGATAATCCCCTTTCGTTGTATCAGTCCTGAAGTCCCTTCTGATTTAAATACCTCAGTTTTTCTTCTTCCCAGACAAACAAAACTCTTGTAAACCGCAAGGACCAAACACCAGATTTAATGTCCGTTGCCATTTCATTCACCAGTGCCAGTTTTTGGAGTGGATAGGAGATATATAGTCTTGGATATTCAGCTTTGAGGGATGTTTCTCCAATCCAAACAGAATCCCGGAAACTTTCCACATTACCTGCATTCACCTTGGTTGTAAAGGCTTGTTTAATCACCCTACCAATGGTGGTCTCCATATTTCCCACTGCACATATGTCTTGCCAAAAATTGGAAGCATCCGCATTAGGTGGTAATTTGGGCAGCCATCCATTTTCCATCCTCCCATATTTACGTATGATTTTCACCCATAGAGCATTACCATAATGTACCTCTGATTCAGGTGAAGTGTCTGCGAGACACGCAGGATTGCTTTTTGAATCGGTTATCATTCCATAAGGTCAAAATGCCTCCAGATGCTCCAATCGCTTCTGAGACTGCAAAATCCACTTCATCATAGCCCAATAATCTCTACACAATAATTTTATCAACAGCCTCCAAATTGGACTCCTGAATAAAGAGGATATCTGGCCTTTCATCTTTGATTAGTTTCTTTATTATTTTCTTCTTGATTCTGCTCCCCAAACCTCCGATATTCCATGAGATGTACTGCATTAAAAACTGTTATAGCACCAGAAATCACCACAATCTCGTACAAGCTCAATCCTGCATGTCTACCACTGCCATTGTAGGAACTCTTGAGACTCTACTTCAATCATCCGTTGAAGAACCAATTCATCATTCTCTGTATAATTCAAACCCTTCCGTTGTCCTACAGAAATTGTTACCTCTTATTTCTCTGATATTCAAAGTATCTTCCCTTTACTAGAAACCTCCACCATTCTCACTCCTGTGTTGGTAAGAACTAAGTTATCGTTCAGCATCTGCTTTTGAGACCATTCTTCATGAATTTGGAACAGTAATGATAGTTGTCTTCTCCTTCTTATGCAGTCAGTACCATTTAGGTCCACCGTTAAGTCGATAGCTTGAAATTGAGAGGGTCTCGCCACATCCTGAGAGTATGGAGCCAACTGCCGAAGTGTCTCATTTGCTCCCAGATCTTGAACTTCACAGATTCTGATTCAGACAAATCAGACCCGATTTCTAAAAGGGCTGAATTGGTCCTATTTTCCATAGGTCCAATTTCAATTTGAAATGATCATATTACCCATTTGCAATGATCCACTGCTGAGATGAGACAAAACAACTGAAGGAAAAAAGAAAAATAAGAGGGATTCTTGAAGATCGATTGCAACAGATCACTCTGATCTTCAATCACCTCTAGTGTTTAGAATCAGCTAAAGCTCACTCTGGAAAACCTGATTAACTAGGATGCTAGCAAGGGTTAGATTGGCATTTGTCTGCCAGGGAAGAATTCAAAAGGTGGAAACAATTGGATGTGTGTTGCCTATTCTGGATCTTTGATCATCAAATGACTCAAAGTGGGTAGCCGGGAACAATCTCATTGGAACTTTTTGGACTAGAAGTGACTTGGCCGAAATTTCTTTGTCCTGCCAACTTTTTTGTGAAGAGGCTGATTACAGTGACTCTAGAAAAGGAAAAGTTCATCGGGTTAGCCTAGTTAATTAAGTCAGTTGCTGCTTGAGGATTTCTTGATGTTTACAGCCACAAGAAGGCAGAAGCGAAGTTCAGCTTAAGCTCCATGACTCCATTGAACTATCTAATCTTCAACCAGACAACCACAAGGGCCTTTGTGAAGCTTTCATAAGCTGTCACCCAGCAGACAGCAATGACAAGTTCAGATTAATAAAAAAAAAAGAAACTCAGTCAAGTGTCATCATAATGAGGCTGCTCAGAAGGAGCATATGGGGTTCTTGCTCACTAACGAGGTGGGCTGAGGCAACCAGCCTAGTTGGGATGCCTAGTTGACCCTTCTTGGGTGTGACCATAGGGGAATCCACCTGCCTTGAATTGTCCGAAATTGAGCCATAGATGACCAGGCTTGGGAAGAAATATTTGTCCATCACCACGTCGCGGGACCCGTAATCAAAACCCTTGAAATGCAAGTCATAACCCAACCATCTAGTTCCAGGTCGACTCGAACTCAGGATCGGTAGGAGGGGGAGGGTTTTAACCCGGATGCCTCCCCCACTTGAACTACCACCCCGGTGGTAGCAAATGGGGTACTAAATCCTGTAAGAATCCATCCCAACCTTGAAATAGAGGAGATAGATGAATGGTCATCGATTTGGTCTCCAATAGAGATTAGCTGGTGACAGAGTGTAACGTTACTGTAGTGATTTGCACCCACACATAAGGAAGCCCGAAAGCACCTCAACGTGGTTGGTTCTCCGATTTCAATGGGGAGATGCATAATTTCAGTACCTTCAAGATCAAACTAAGATCGCGAAGCGCCGCAATTTCAAAAGCCATCATCCTCTACCGATTAAGGACGACTTGATAAGATCGTCAAGAATGCTGTTACCTTCTTCGAATGTTTCCACTAAGCGGCTCGATAACCAATCCAACAAAAGAGGCAGGATACTTAAATGCTTTAGCTGCAACACTGCACGTGTGGATATGCACAGCACCTAGTTCCATCAGTTACGAAAGTGACAAATTGCTTTTAGCTGCAACACTGCACGTGCTGCAACACTGCACGTGTGGATGCAACATTTACTTCTCATGTCCATCTGATGATCCCAAACGAAATTTAAAACGGGAACCATGGCGGAGGAGGAGGGTGAAGTTAACTCGTGAACTGCCATTTCCCACATTCAAATTATGTGTCAAACCTTGCAAGGTCCTTGATAGAAGAACTAGACAGGCTCCCGCATGCGAGGCGTGCAATTTAGGCCCATTAAAAAGACCTTTACGATAAATTTCATAAATTGCAAAATAATAATGATGCATGTTCTTCCATGGTTCATGGATTCCCTCAGTTTTTTAGGAAATGGAAGGTGCGTTAGATCAAATATCACATATATGAAGTTGCCTTAGCTAATTTATGGGCAGCCCTAACCACAGCTCTAGGAAATTTAGAAACCAGTACAAACTCAAAACACACGCGAATGTGGGCCAACTTGCCCGCACCTTGACAAGTTAACGGATACCTCTTGTTTTCTTCAATAGGGACACTGACAAAGAATCTCCACTTAACTACTGGTGTTTAATCAAAGCCACACAACCAAGCCTTCGCAAACGTAGAGTGGAAGTATTCACACCAAACCAGAGGGAAATCTTCTGCAGCCCAACTTCTAGCTCGTAAATATTAATCTTCCTATCTGTTTCTCGGATCCATCAATTGAAATCCTTCCTTTTAGCCCAACTACTTCCTCCACTGATAAAATGCTCCCCAATCATGAACAGATTTAGAGAGAGAGAGTATTGAGCGTAGAAAATCCTCTCTTCTTACTTCCATTAACAGAGAAAAGGGAATATATACAGCCCTACAATACAAATGACTAAAGTGCCCTTATGTACAAAGAATTTAACAAATAGCACCCTAGCTACTACATTCTAACCACATGAGACATGTCTCATTACATGATGCTAATACAATCTAATACTCCCCCTCAAGTTGGTGCATAGATATTAATCATGCCCAACTGGGAGAGGATATGGTGAAACACCTTACTACTAAGACCTTTAGTAAACACATCAGCCAATTGGTCCTCGGATTTCACATAAGGCATGCATATTACACCACTGCTCAGCTTCTCTTTGATAAAGTGTCTATCAATCTCTATATGCTTTGTCCGATCATGCTGAACAGGGTTATGAGCGATATTGATAGCAGCCTTGTTATCACAGTACAGCTTCATAGGACTGTGATCAACAATTCCCAAATCATGCAAAAAAGTTTGAAGCCATAAAAGCTCACAAACACCATGTGCCATGGCTCTGTACTCAGCTTCTGCACTTGACCTCGCTACCACGGATTGCTTTTTGCTTCTCCACGTAACTAAATTCCCACCAAGGAAAGTGCAATAGCCAGAGGTAGAACGTCTATCATCAATAGATCCTGCCCAGTCTGCATCAGTGAAGGATTCCAACCTCAAATGACCATGGTTTGAAAACAAAATACCTTTGCCTGGAGAGGATTTTAGGTACCTCAAGATACGATAAACAGCATCAAGGTGAGAAGAACAAGGGTCATGCATAAATTGACTGACAACTCCCACCGCATAAGAAATATCTGGACGTGTGTGAGATAAGTATATCAGACGACCCACAAGTCTCTGATATCTTTCCTTATCCGCATGCTCTCCCACAAGTCTCTGGTCGAGTCGCGGGAGCGTCATCATGAGGGAGGGATTGTTAGGCCCGGAGTGCCCCCATGGATTTGGTTACACAATGCCACTCCCTGCGACCGCTCTAAAAACAGACTTGCGGGTGCGATGTCGAATGCCATAAAAGACTTAATTGAAACCCTTCCTACCACCAATTGGTTTTAGGAGAGATGGTGGAAAAGCGGTCCGACAATTGGTATCAGAGCGGGTTGCTCTGTTTAGGTTTAACCACCTGAGTTTAATTCTGGTTATAATGGACATGAACGCACCACGTGAGGGAGCCTCAAACTCAAGGCCACCTTTTTTCGACGGTAATGATTATCCGTACTGGAAAGCCCGTATGATCACTCATTTGAGTTCCTTAGGAGTTAAGGTTTGGAGATCAGTTAGGTACGGCTATGAGGCCCCTACCATAGAAGACACTACTACTAAACAGATGAGGGCTAAGGATGACAAAGAATGGAATACTGCTGACAATGATAGTTTTGAGGCAAACTCTAAAGCTTTAGGAGCTATCTATGGTGCATTAAGTAAAACAGAGTTTAGTCGTATTTCTGCATGCACCACTGCAAAAGAGGCTTGGGATATTCTCCGAGTCACCCATGAGGGTACTAAGACAGTTAAAACTTCAAAACTCCAAATGCTTACAACACGTTTTGAAGATTTGAGAATGCAGGAAGATGACACATTTGATAGTTTTATCACTAAATTGAGTGACATCGTTAATTCCTTCCACGCATTAGGAGAACCAATCCCTAATCTTAAAGTTTGTCGAAAAGTACTTAGGTCTCTTCCTGAGAGGTTTAGGGCTAAGGTAGTTGCAATCGAAGAAAGTGATAAAGTTGATGACATTCTTTTTGAGGAACTTGTAGGTAAACTTCAAACATTTGAATTGAATCATCTCTCAAAGAAACCTACATTAAAGCCCAATAAAAGCATTGCTTTTAAATCATCGAGAGAAGAATCCTCTGTGACACAAGAGAGTGATGATGACCTTGACGAAGAAGAACTTGCTTTCTTTGCTAAAAAATTCAACAAATTTGTTAAATTCCGTAAGAATAATAATTCTGGAAAATTTTCTTCTTCGACTAGTGGGGATAAGAATTTTAATTATGGGGATGATGAAAAGAAATCTTCTATTGATAAATCCAAGAAACCCCATGGTGTACAATGTCACGAGTGCCACGGTTTCGGGCATGTTCAGGCAGAGTGTGCTAACACTCTTAAAAAGAAAGTGGCCAAGGGGTACAAGGCTACATGGGATGACGATAGTGATGAGGGTAGTGATGGGGGTTATGGAGCTCCTAGATATTCAATGCTTGTTGCCAGCATTAAGTCCCCCACGTCCCCTAAATCGGTTGAACTTTCTACAACTCTTAGTGATGATAGTAAGTATGTCTCGACTAACGAAGATTGTGAGAAGAGTGATGATGATATAGATTCTATTCAGGAGGCCTATAATCAATTGTTTAAAGAGGGTGTTAAACTGAAAAAGAAAAAGAAGGAACTCATGAGTGTCATCGAGAGAATTAGTTGTGAGAAGAACAAACTTAGTGATGACATTGAATCTAAGAACATCGAGCTTGATGTATTAAAAACCTATAACGCTAATTTGGAAGACAAGTTTGCCAAAATTGAGAGAGAGCGTGTGGATGCTTTGACAGTGAAGAAAAAGAACGAGAGCTGCGCAGATATTCATCGAGAGTTCCGACGCACTGTGTTACACATCACGGCAGAGGAACAGAACCGAACCTCAATGCTTTCTCTTCCGATGTCCGGCTAAACTCGTTTCTAGGGCGTAGATGAAGCTCGAACTCTGAGTAACGATGTTTATGTTTTGATGTATTAAAAACCTCCATGCCAAGAAAGTATTGCATCGCCCCCAACTCCTTAATTTCAAATTTCTTGGCAAGAAGAACTTTAAGCATCTGAAGCTCATTCACATCATCACCTGTCATAATTATGTCATCCACATAAACTATAAGGATGGCAATCTTGCCATCACTCCTCTTGGTGAACATAGTATGATCAGCATGACTCTGCGTGTATCCAAGTCTCAACATGGCCTTGAGAAATCTGTCAAACCACGCTCTTGGTGATTGTTTCAAGCCATAGAGAGCCTTCTTCAACCTACACACCTTGCCCTCAGTGATAGGGAAAAAAAAACCAGGTGGTATATCCATATACACCTCTTCTTCCAAATCACCATGAAGAAAAGCATTCTTCACATCAAACTGTTGAAGTGGCCAGTTTAGAGTAGCAGCACAGGACAACAAGGTGCGAATAGAGTTCATCTTGGCCACTGGAGCAAAGGTTTCTTCATAGTCAATGCCATATGTCTGAGTATAGCCTTTGGCAACCAATCTTGCCTTGTACCTCTCAACCGTGCCATCAGCTTTATGCTTAACCGTGAACACCCATTTACATCCCACAGCATTCTTTCCCCGAGGAAGAGACACTAACTCCCAGGTGCCATTTTTCTTCAAGGCCTTCATCTCCTCTACCATAGCTTCATTCCACTTAGGAGTTGCAAAAGCTTCCTTCCAACCCTGCGGAATAGATATAGAAGAAAGAGAAGAAAGAAAGGTAGAGTACGAAGGTGATAAACGAGAATATGAAACAAATTGCGAAATGGAATGTTGGGTACATAATCGAGCCGGTACTTTATGTGTTCGAACTGGCTTCCTATGAGCAATAGGCACATCAAGATCATCAAAAGGAAGAGATATAGAGGAAGGAGAATTACCAGAAGACTCAGCTGAAGCGTCAGGAACTAGGACTGGTGATGATGATTGGTACTGTGGTAATGCACCAGGTTGGCCCTTTTTTCTTGCGAATGAAAGTTTGTAAATCGGGTCTGTCCAATCTTTCTCTTATATCCGGCATTATTCTTTCTCCAGATTCAGGTTCCTCTCTCTCCCCTTCAGGATTACTAGGGCTAGGAGATGCCTCCTCCCCCTCACCAATGTTCTCCCCTGTACCAACATTTTCCTCTGTACTGTCAGTTGGGGGAAATAACCACGAATTAGGAGATGTCAACATCTCTTCCCCTCTAGAACTCTCCCCCTGAAGAGATGGAGACGAGAGAGGGTAAAAGGGTTGGTGTTCCCAAAATGTGACATCCATTGAAACAAATTTCTTCCGAGAGAGAGGGTCATAGCAATGATACCCCTTTTGAGTAGGGGAGTACCCAAGAAAAATGCATTTACGAGCTTTGGGATCTAACTTTCCACCGGGGTGGTGAGGAGCATGCACATAACACACACAGCCAAAAATTTTAGGAGGAAGAGTAGAGACCCGAAAGTTACCAGGAAGGAAATCCAAGGGAGTCCGGAATTGAAGAACACTGGAGGGCATTCGATTAATAAGATAAGAAGCTGTAAGGATGGTCTCGCCCCAAAAATGTTTAGGAACATTCATAGTAAACATAAGAGAGCGAGCCACCTCAGCCAGATGCCGGTTCTTCCTTTCTGCAACTCCATTTTGCTGCGGCGTATCTACACAAGTGGTTTGGAAAAGAATGCCATGGCCATCAAGATATGACTTGAAGGGACCGTTCATATATTCAGTCAACGAAGTATCTTGATGTTGGTATCAAATTGTGTGTGCACCATCTTATGAAATGACTGAAAGCATGAGAAAACTTCACTTTTTGCTCGATTCAGATACACATTCAGTCAACGAAGTATCTTGATGTTGGTATCAAATTGTGTGTGCACCATCTTATGAAATGACTGAAAGCATGAGAAAACTTCACTTTTTGCTCGATTCAGATACACCCAAGTTATACGAGAATGACAGTCAATAAAGGTAACAAAATAGCGATAACCCGAATTAGAGGTAATGGGAGAAGGACCCCAGACATCAGTGTGGACAACCATAAAAGGAGAAGCACTTCTCTGATGAACAGGAGCATAACAGGAACGTCTATGTTTTGCAAGTTCACAAGCTTCACAAAAGAACCTACTTCTAGAACATCGTTTAGTCAAAGTAGGATAAAGTTTCTCTAAGATACCAAAAGAAGGGTGGCCAAGTCTACGGTGCCACTGATGCAATAAAGGAAGAGCTGAACCCGCATCTGTCTCAAGAGCATGACCCAAGGGTGAGGGTGTAAGAGATGAACAAAGCACAGACTCCAAAAAATACAGGCCATCCTGAGCTCTACCAGTACCAATCGTCTTTCCTGTTCCCAGTTCCTGAAAGACACAATGAGTGGGAAAAAATGTTACCGAACAATTCAAAGATTGTGTGAGACTACTAACAGATATAAGATTAGTAGTAAAATTTGGAACATGGAGAACGGAAGAAAGAGGTAAGGTAGGTGAGTAGTGAATGGAACCTTTCCCTGAAATAGCAGACAGGGATCCATCAGCTACTCGAACTTTGTCCTTACCAGAGCATGTAGAGTAGGAGTCAAAGAAGGATGAACAACCTGTCATATGATCCGTAGCACCGGAATCTATTATCCAAGGAAGAGAAGAAGTGGCGGTAGATGCACTAGGTTGGATACCTGTGTGAGCAAAGGAGGTAGTGGAAATAGAAGCTATGGAAGACAGAGTATCAAGCTTAGCCAGTAGGCGCCTGAGAGTTTGTAACTCCCCCTGAGAAAGAGTACCAACAGGAATATTCTTGTGATCCTCCGACATACCGTCAATTGCCAAATAGCTCGAAACAATCCCATACGTATAGTGCAGAACGGTACCCAACAGTGGCAGAGGAAGGCAAATACAATCCAAACAGCTCCCAAACAGGGACTACGAAATTGCCCTAACAATAAACTGCAAACCCCGAATACGTAGAGGCACAAACCCTTCAGACTATATTGCAAGTTATAGATGAAGTCCAAAAATCCTCTTGTACGTTCAAAAAATGTAGACTCACGGGCAATCAAAGGGACCCAGCGAACTACTACTCAAACAGCTCAGCAAAAGCAACACCAAACTGATCGAAAATGGCAATAGATGCAGAAAAAAAATTACCCGGACCCAAAAAACGAATCTGACCCAGTTGATCGACGAGGCTGAGCTTGGTCCGGTGAAAAATTCAGCAAGATCCGACAAGGCTGGGCGAGGCTGTCGGAGGTTTGGCAAAGGTCGACGTTGATCGTCGGTGGCCAGAACTACCAACAACAGTGGTGCCGATGTGTTGCAGCTGTGCTACTACAAGAGAAACAAGATCTGGTCGAACAGATCTGATCGAACAGGTGCAGATAAGGACAGGTCCTGTCGTATGACCTCCCAATCAACACAAGAAGGTTCGTCGGATCTTCAACAGGCCTTGAATCAGCAAACTAGGGCTCGAATCAGGGACTTGATTGCCCTTACCACTGTTCTGACACAAGATGGCAGGAAAAAGCTCGTTGGTGGCTGGCGACATCAGAAGGACTCACCGGAGTCTGGAAGCTTGTCGCCGGAGTCTAAAAGGACTCGCCGGGAACAGCGGAAGCAAACGAAAACAATGAGAAAACAGGAGCAACCATGCTCTGATACCATGAACAGATTTAGAGAGAGAGAGTATTGAGCGTAGAAAATCCTCTCTTCTTACTTCCATTAACAGAGAAAAGGGAATATATACAGCCCTACAATACAAATGACTAAAGTGCCCTTATGTACAAAGAATTTAACAAATAGCACCCTAGCTACTACATTCTAACCACATGAGACATGTCTCATTACATGATGCTAATACAATCTAACACCTGATAAATAGTGATGATTGGGGAAATAACCACATTACTGGAAGACAACTGTGGAACCGTCAAACAAATCTGATGTCGTCATCGAATCTCCCGCATCAAAAGATGACAGAAACGACTGCAATCTTCGTCGTTGTTCACTATGGCCTTGACTAATCTCCGCATCTATTTCTTGTATCATGAAGCGCCACTTATGAACTTGTGTGAGAAGCATTAGAATAGTACTATTACTCCCGGAAGTAAATTAAATTAAACGGAACATAGATTTGAAAATGGTAAAAGAACAAGAAGTCAACAACAAGAACACAAAGAGCACTCAACATAATTATCATCACAGACACATCCACAAGGACCCAATGATAAGGGTGCTATGTCTGATACCAGTGTTTAAGTACAGCAGATAAAACTTAAAAGCATTATTACATCCCAATGAGTGCAAAGACACTTTGGAAAACAGCTACTAGTTCATAACTTAATTGACGATTTCTGCTTGAAGATTTGCTGATATATTCAGCAGTAGGCCAGCAGCAACATTTCAAGACCAATTCTTATCCAATCAATCTTTGACAAAATCTCTTAGTCTGATCCAAATTCTTGGCAAATCCTTGAACATGTTTCTCACGTGTAAATCAAGCATACAATATTTCAACATTGAGGACCAGGTCCGGGAGCTCTTGGGGCGCCGGCACCGGCTCACCCCTCCTTTGCTGGGGCAATATTCTCGCCGTGTTCACCAATGATTTCCACTTATCCTGCACAACCCCATGTCACCAAGATCACAATTTCATAAAGTGCAACGATCAACGATTCATTTTGCCATTGGGACTGTGAGTGCGAGTCTGTGTCGATCTGTTGGAACTTGTAATCCATAATTTTCTTATTAATTTGGGATGCATGTATCTCAAGTAAGATACATGATAATATTTAGTTTTATCACATAGGGCTATGTAAAGTCCTCTTGGGACTTGTGATTCATATTTTAGATTCATCCATGTAGTCCTATAAAAGGACGCTCTATGTTATTGTTTAAATCAATCAAATAGATCGATATACAATCGGAAATACTATCAGAATCATATTCTCTACTATCAAGTCCTCTTTGGTAAAGTTATAGTTCTGTAGGCCCTACATCTCCAAAAAACATCGATTGTTGTGTTATTTCTTTTATTATTTGCTTCCGCTGGCCCCCAAAAATTCCAACATGGTATCAGAGCGGGTTGTGTTCATTATCTGGGCGTAACCAAGTGATTACATTCCTACCCCCTACTTTTTTGTGCTTAGCCCCAAAAATATTTTTCCCGAACAGCTTGTCAAAATGGTGGATTTCAAGAAAAAAATGTTCCCATGATCCAATGCAAAAAGTTTTTTAGAAAAATAAAAAATTTCATGGTAGCCAATTGCTATAAAGTTTTTTTAAAAAAAATGCCAAAAGGCAATGAGCATGTTGGGAAGTCAATCTTTTTTCGCTTCTCCAAAATGAAAATTGGGTTAGTCAAATAACACCCAAAAAGGGAGCCATCTCCCAACAAAAAATGGGCCGCAGCCAAATTGAAAAGTTGTTTGAGTATTCAACTATTTTGCAGGATCATGGAGAACCAAAATATGACCATCGTCGATAGTCAAAATTTCGTTCAAGAATCTCTTGCATGAGGTTGTGGACAAATTCCACATGGCACCACCAATTTGGGAATCCTACCAAATTGTAGGGAAAAAAAAAAAATTCTAGGCAAGTAATTTGGGAATCCTACCAAACTGTAGAGAAAAAAAAAATTCCGGGCAAGTGTTGAAATACAAGACAACGTTGTTCAAGGAGGAAAAATCAAACTTTACAGTTCCTTGCACAAAAAGAAGATCGAAGCAGAGGAAGAAGTTGCCAAAATTGCCATTGAGCACTTGAAGGATTTTCTAAATTTGAAGTTGATGATTTCAACCATCATGATAAGGAGATGTATCGACAACATCTCATACAAGTTGACTTTGCGTTGGTCGTAGCACTTGAAGCAAACAAGGCTCTCAAGGATGAAATTGCAAAACTCACAGCAAAGGCAAGGGATGCAAAAATTATGAATTAAGGGAGGGTGTTGGAACTTGTAATCCATAATTTTCTTATTAATTTGGGATGCATGTATCTCAAGTAAGATACATGATAATATTTAGTTTTATCACATAGGATATGTAAAGTCCTCTTGGGACTTGTGATTCATATTCTAGATTCATCCATGTAGTCCTATAAAAGGATGCTCTATGTTATTGTTTAAATCAATCAAATAGATCGATATACAATCGGAAATACTATCAGAAATCATATTCTCTACTATCAAGTCCTCTTTGGTAAAGTTATAGTTCTGTAGGGCTCCGCCCTACATCTCCAAAAATATCGATCGTTGTATTCTTTCTTTTATTATTTGCTTCCGCTGCCCCCCAAAAATTCCAACATCGGTAAGAATCTGCCAGGTCCAGCCGACTATGACTTACATATGCATATTCCCCACTTGATTTGGAAGTATTTGATACTATAGTATTCTCCACTTGTTTTACTTGCACAATAGTTTATTGATTTGGAAGCATAGGGTTTTTTAATTAGGGCTTTTTGATACTATGTTTACTGTTTAGGGCTTTTTAATTTGTGTTTAAACTTTACTAGAAATGGAAATGCAGGACCTTTGGACCACACGACCAATATATACTACACACTGCAGAGTCTTAGAGTATATCTCTCTCATTCGCTTACAAGTCTTCAGATCCATAAGTATTAATTTATTTCTGCACTGGCTGATGTACTTAGATTTGTACTTGTGTTGTTAAATGCAGAGCACTGGCTGACTGGTGTGCTTAGATTTGTACTTATTTTGTTAAATGCATAGCACTGGCTGGTATGCTTAGAATTGGATAAAAATGTTGGTTCTTACAAATTACAATCTTACTCCGTAAGTGAGAACTTGTTAAAGATATTGTAAGGTACAACTTCAATAGTGTACTCTATGAAACATTATAGGGTACAACTTCAATGATGTACGTTTTTTGGAATTTTCTTTTGTTTATTTTTGAACATTTACGTATTTATGTACAAGTTCGCTTCTTTTGGGTTGATATATGTATACTTTCGATCAGCCCAGGATAAAATTAATTCTTGGTTCTGCCCTTGCATTTGGGTGTATGTGTTTTTTCAGTTAATGGTGAAGAGAAGGTATTTCCGTCTAATCATTTTCCGGTAACACAAGCAACTAGTTTTCTTGGACCATCTAAACTCCCAGCCTTAGTGATCCCAATTTCACTAATTTAAAACGTAAAAGAATGGGACATTCAGAAATAACTGAACCACTCCATAGAGAGAGGCCTAAAATCATTATGAAGGAATGAAACTGAGAAATCACATTCGTTGATAAAGTCTTCGCCAAGCAAATCCTCTTCTTTTCTTTTTTTTTGAACGGCGAAAAAGGAATTTTATTGATCACAATGAAGTAGTACATCACGATTTAGGGCAAGATAAGATAGCATCACAACGTGTGAGTAACATCCCAACTAGGTTGGCACCCTACCCCACGACAATCATATGCTATTCCTGCCCAAGGATTGACAAGAGATCAACCCCAGCGAATTACAATATAAACCTCAAGAGGAAGCTTTCAAAAAGTGATAGAAGCTTCACCATAGAGTACTTTATCATATCCCTAGCCAAATAATCAGCTCAAAAAAAGAAGACTCAGTAATGGCATTAGTCTTCTAATTCAGCAAAGGAGAAATATCAGCAGCATCAGAGCAACAGTTCCATGAAAAAAAATATGCAAAAGAGCAGCAGATCCATGGTCAGGAGTTCCAAAAGTTAAAGGCTCAGTAGTTCAGCATTAGTCTTCTAATTCAACATCAAAAGGAACAGTCGGACACACAGCATATAGCAGAGCATGAGAGTCAATGCAGTCCAGCAACATCAAGCTAGGATTTGGCAGTTAAAAGTTTATAAGTTCAGCATCAAGAGGTGACTTCGCAAGGAGCAACCGGAAACAAACATATAGCAGACGAGAATCAAATGCAATCCGGAAACAAACAGGGTCAGACTAAACAAATAGAGCCCCAGACTCAACAACCAAAGCCCCAAACTCAACAACCAAAGCCCACAATAAACCCCACCCAGAACAAACAGAACCCCCCCCCCCCCCCCCCCCCCCCCAAAAAAAAAAAAAAAAAAAAAAAACAAGACTCAACAAACAAAACAGCCCCAAGGAGAAAACCAGACCCAAAACAAACAGCACCCATCACAAAAGACCACCAGAAAACAGACACAGCAAAGACCCAAGACCAAGGGGAACAGACAAGACACCACACACCAAAGAACCAAAGGACCAGACACAAAAACAGAAGACACGGGACACAGGACCAGACCAGACACAAAACACAAGACACAGGACCAGACCAAAACACAAAACCAAGCATAGCCACCTCAATGTTATGAGGCTTGAATAATGCTTGACAATCTGAAGATGAAATCAGAGATGGAGTAATCTGCTTCATTCCATTTAGTCTTGACCCAGAAAGCAATCCTTAGCTTTATCAAATCCACCACATCTTCCCAATTAAGGTCCTTATTCTAAAAAAGGTGCTCATTTCTCATTTTCCATAATGACCACAGAACTGCAAAAGGAATGCAGTCCCAAATGACTTTGATCTTTGGCTTCTGACGGTAACTTAGCCACCAATTGATTATATCCGAAACTGAATTAGGAGTCACCCAGTGGATACCCCACCACTCCAAAATCTTACACCAAACATTCCATACAGGTGTACAGAATAATAAGGAGTAGTGATCAATCGACTCAATAGTTTCCCCACAAAATTTACAAAGAGCATGATGGTGTTGATAAATTATGCCAATTCTAAGAAGAAAATCACCAGTTTTTAGTTTGCCAAGATATGCTATCCAGCCAAAGCATTGCACTCTATAAGGAGACACATTATTCGAAATCAAGTGGAATGCCTTTTTTGCATAAAAATTAGCATTATTTTCTTGACAGGTAGCAAGCATATACATTGAGGAAACAGTAAAAGCCTAACTCTTACTTGCCACCCATACAAGATGATCAGCTCTAGGTTGAAGAACAATGTGTAATCCATCCAGCATTGACACCATAGAGTTGAAAGCCTTTGTTTCCCCTCTGAAAAATCTTCTTCTCCTAAGTTGGAATTCCCAATTGAGTTGCTCTTCCTTCCCTCTTAGAACCATCTCAATTGTCTCGTCTTTAATGAGACAGATGTTGAATATTCTTGGATACAATGAACTCAAACTTCTTCCATTCACCCATGGATCAGTCCAGAACTTTATAGTATTTCCATCCTGTTACACCCTGGAATATTCTTTATTTTAAATAGTTTCGGTTCCGTTTGGGTACTAATTATTTATTAGGTGCATGTCATAAATGTTCATGGCCTTATTGTAATTTTAGGAATCTTAAGGCTACGTATTGTAATTAATGCTTAATCCCTTCATTAGTTGCAAGCGGCTACGTGGGTTATTAGTGTTTTAGGCTATAAGTATATTGGAATAGGGTTTATTTGGAGATCACACCATTCGAGAAAGAAAGCCGCAGCAACGTGGGTTATCCGTGGTGATCTTGGAGCTTCTGTTTTCTCCCTTTGGTTCTTTAAGGTAAGATTAATTCATCAATTCTATTTCCTTCATCTATGTCGTTTTATAGAGGAGAGGTTTAATTGGGTGGACATTATTTTAGGTTGTTTGGTGGGTGGCGGCGTGTGTTGCGTTGTGGGTTACCCGATGTGTGTGGCGGCGGTGATCGGTGATAGTCAGTTGGGGATTGCTAAAATATGGACATTTGGGAAATGTTTTGAATAGTAATACGAGTAGTGGAATTAAATGGGTTCGATGCCGTAGGCTAGATTTGATGCATGTGTGGATGAGTTGTCTTATTGAAGCGAGTACAGGATGGTTTTGGCACTTGGAGTTGGGTTCATGTGTACGTGGAACTTGGACTCGGGAATTAGAGTTTTGGGTTTGCTAGTTTGGTGACTTGGGTAATTAGTCTAGGTTAGTTAAACACTCTTTTTGGTAGTCAGTCCTACATTGGTAATACTTGATATACAGTTAGTGATAACATTGGTAAATGATTCTTTGTTCAGGTTATGATCTTTTTGCGTTGTTCGATTGCATTACTTTTGGACCCAGGTGAGTAGTTAAGTATGTTACGTATATTCGAAGGTTCCCTGTGTCCCTTAAAAGTATTTCCTTCATAAATTTATTTGAATGTTATTTGCAGACTCAAAACTGTTTATAAGTTGTTCTATTAATTGGCATGCGATGAATTTTCTGAGATCAATTGATAATATTCTTTTTGGTGAGATCTTGGTGGATATTGATGGGAACATTTATTTTGAAAGTCCAGGGAACTTATTCCTTCTCGTGTTGGTGACCCTGGCCATTGGGGAAAAGACCGTGTTAGGCCGGTGACCCTAATGCTCAACGGCTTTTTTTCGCCGGATCGTCTTAGGGAAAAGTACCATGGGCTGCCAACCCTGGTGACTCTAAGTTCGATATTGGATCCAATTTTGATGAGATTTATTTTGGCCATGGTACTATTTGATTGTGGTTCCCCATTGTTGATGGAGTTAATGTGTTGATCACCACCAAGAATATTTATTGGTTAAATGCTTCATTGATTAATTGGTTATTCTGCCGGACACCTCGTATGCCAAATTATGTTTAATGGTAAATTATTTTAATCCCCACTTTCAACTTTATTTATTATACATACTTGCTATTCACTGAGCTCGTCAGCTGACGGATTTATTCCAACTTCTCTTTCAGGCTAGTTGGAGAGTTAGGCAAGGACTCTGGCGGCACCTCGGGGATTTATTTTGGTTGACCTCCTTAGGGTGTCTCATTTTAATTTTATTTTAATAAACGCTTCCGCATTGAAAACAATTGTCAGATAACAAATTCTTTTTATTATTGTTGGATCATTGGATATTGTTTGGTTCATGGGATGGTTGTGCCCCATGTTTATGATGAGACACATTTGGCTTTTGATTTGATTAATAACGAAAAAGCGATCATTTGATTTTCGGTTACTTTGATTTATTCAGGCTGCGTGTTCCATGGATTAGCCTCATGGTTCACGGCCGGTCACTTCTCATTTTTGGGGTGTGACAATTGTGGTATCAGAGCCTAGGTTTCAAAAAAAAAAAAAAAAACTTTTGCATTCATTTTGTATTATGTTCATTTAGTGGAGGTCCGAGTCCCAGAGTTCTACTGCCATAGGTAAAAGTATTTGTTATTTGACATGTATTGGTACCCGCATAGTATTAAGGAAATAGTAATCATTCGGCAACCCATCTTCGGGAACATTAGTTTATTGTAGATTTTGGATAGGGTATTGGAGGAGAATGTGGCGCAAGTGATTTTATTTATTATGGTGCCATATTTTACGAGTCCTTGGTGACGGAATCTTGTTTGACCGCAAAGCTATTGAATCCGAAGAGTTAGACTCGATGTTATGTTGGTTTGGATATTGATTTCAACAAAAAAAAAAAAATTACCTTAGAAATCAGGAATAATCAATTGGTGAGGTTGGGCCTAGTTTAATTGTGCGAGGGGGCATGCATGTGAAATGACCTCCCTATTTGGAAACTTTGGTAAGCCTTGGGATACTTTGGATTTGTTGCTATGTTTGATAGGCTCTCCCACCTTTGAATCTTAGTCGAACTTTTGGTATATTCCATCAAAATAGCTCAATAATGGTACATCATCTAAGGGAATATTATATGGATTGGTGGATGTTCATTTAGAGATGAGTAGTAGTACAGCTTTGAATCCTACATTTTGTGTTTTGTGGTTGATATTTCAAAAAAAAAAAAAATTTAGATGACCAAGTGGATTTAAAGCGGGAGTAGATAGTGGGGTTTTTCTAAACATATTAGTAGCTGTTCGGTTTTGTGGATTTGGCAATAAATAGATAGGTTTTAGCAAGGGTACGATTGCTTGATTGGTATTGGCATGCATTGGGCTATGGCTATATTAGCATGTGAGTGCTTTGGTTGGTTTGAGTCTATGGACGGGATTGTACATTACAGTTTGGTTTGTGATTAGATAGTGAAGTTATGGAGTGCACCGGTGGTGAATTGAGAGTTTAATGCATTACAGAATCTCTATCGTGAAATTATGGGAAGGTCAGAAAAGAGAAAATTTGTTTGGGTAAACTTATGGATTAGATGTGTTATTTTGCCATTGAAGTGGCTATAGAGTATTATTGACTCGATCATTAGCAGTTTGGGGTTCTCATGTTATTTGGTGCTAAAGGTTAAAACTGATACTTTTGGATCCTTGGGGATGATTTAGACACTTGATTTTGTATGACAGGAAAAAAAAAAAAAATTTGAATGCAGGATCCTATGAAGTTGAATTTTGGGTTAGCGTATGGAGTTAGTCTTCAGAATGCGAGGTGAATTTAAGGATTTTTAGGTAAGGATGTGTATTATGTGTTGTCATGGAAAGTGAGACTATGGGCTGGTTAGTTCGAAAATTAGTTTTAAAATTTGTTCGGTAGAGTGAGGTTTTGTTTAGCAATATCTTTGGTAACCATTATGAATTTTAAATTTAGTTGAGGTGATAAAATTAGATTTTTGAGGAATTTTAGAGACAATGATATTTACGAGGCGTGTTGTTACCTAAGATTAGTTCTGGATTTGATGATTTATTGGACTCTTGTGAAGATTGAATTGAGAATGATTCAATGAAACGGTTTGGAGGGTATCGGTGTAAGGTGTGTAGCTAATTGGTAAATCAATCGATAACAAGAGGTGCTCTATTAGGCCATAGAACTTGTGATACCGTAATGAATATCAAAAGCTGTGAGGTCTAAGGAGTTCATTATTAGACTTTGGGTTTTGTGAGTGATGGGATTGTAGTAGTTCATTGTTGGAGATCAATCCTTGGAGTTTGGCTTACTTGGTTTGAGCTGGAATTATATTGATTCTTTCCACGACTATTAATTCTAACATTGATTGACTAGTTGGTAGATTAACTTATTGTTAGTTTTTAAGTTAGTTCTTTTTAGGTGAAGTTGGAATGTTTTATCAAGAGATTTTTGTGGAAATATTTCTGTTGGTTGCTATGGATGGTAGTAGATGCCATGGCTACTCATATGCATTTTTAGAACTTAACTGTTATCGAGTTAGATGTGAGAGATAATTTGATGGCTAGAAATGGATATTCAACGACCTTGACGTACCACTTTAGTAAAAAAAAAAAAATGGAGAGAGAAGATTTTGGGGATCAATGATGTAGGCAGTTTTGAGTAGTTTTTGTGATAGCCATAAAAGTTTGTTGCAACAGATACACTGATTGGACGTTTTGAGTTTATTGAGTACGCTCAGCTTAAGTGTGGTGAAGTTTAGGTGGAAAATTAGGAATTGGATTCTTGTAAGTGATTTGGTACATTCTGATTGTTGCTTTATTAGGTGTTCAACAGGATAAGAGGATGCACTATGGTCTAAAATATTAATTTTGGAGTTTGGAGAATATGGTAGAATTGGTTACGATGGTCTATTTCAAACATTTTATTAGTGGTTGTGCTATGCTTCGAGTGCCTACTAAAAAGTATGTTGGTATGAAACGAGGAGGACTTATGAGATGAACCATTGAGATTTTGGAGTTTTAGAAGACATGATGACATTGGTTAGAAAAATCCTTTTGTTTGAATTGCTCTATTGATGCTGGATTTTACGTATGGTTGGTCCACTTAGAACAAGATTAGATGAACTTGGATGTACTAATGTTGGACATAATGAGGTAGTAACTATTGAATGGTTGGCAAATTTTGGAGTTCTTGGATATTCGAGATATTCAATCTTATGGAGGCATGATTCTTTTTGGAGTTTCAAATAACTGCATACATTTCTTTGACCTTGATGTGAGTGATATGGAGTTGATAAGAGATTATAACTCTTACATGAAAGTCGAGTTTAGAGTTTGTTGTTGATTGGCTCACTAAGTCAGTACATTTATTGCTATTAACATGAAGTATAAGTTGGATCGTTGGCACAGTTGTATTTTAGGGAGAATGTTACACTCCCTGGTACACTTGAATCAATTATGTCAGATTGTGATCCTCGTTTTGTATCTAAGTTTTGGGGTGCCTTACAGGCAGTGATGGGTACTTGTTTACTTTTTAGCTCTGCTTACCACCTGCAAACCGATGGTCAGAGTGAGAGAACTATTTAGACTTTGGAAGATTTATTGAGAGCATGTAGCTTAGAATGAAAAGGAAATCGGGATGATCAATTGCCGTTAATGGAATTTGCGTACAATAACAGTTATCATTCGAGTTTGTGAGTTGTTCCACATGAGGTTTTGTATGGACAGAAGTGTACATCCCCTATCTGTTGGTATGAGGTTGGAGAAATGTGACTTTTAGGACTTTACTTGGTGGAGGATGCAAAAAAAAAACTATTTGGGAAAGGTTTGTAACTACTCGGAATAGGTAGAAAAGTTATGCAAATAATGGTATTAGGGATTTGGAGTAATTGGATGGCCCTATGAATATATTTGAAATGATGGTAAACTAGTGACTGTTATTTTGACATTCTTTTACAATTCTAGTAGTCTTAATTTGATTGACGAGGTTGGTTGATTAACTTCTTTGATAGATTTGGGCGAATCTAATTTTTTATGCAAATTACAAGAGATTCTTTTTTTGAATAGTCATTGGAGGGATTTGGAGTTTACAATAGGCGATATGATGTTTCTTAAGGTATTCCCATGGAGAGGTGTCCTTCGGTTTGACAAAAAGAGAAAGTTGAGTCCTCGCTAAATTGGGCCTTTTGAGGTGGTTGTTGAGGTGGCATGTTGTTTGGCAGTGCCGGCTAGTTTGGATAGGGTTCATAATATTTTAATTATATCAATGTTGAGGAAGTATGAACATAGTCCGTCCAATGTGATTGATTAAGAACTACTTCATGTTCAAGATGATTTGACCTATGATGAGTAATCCGTTGAGATACTTGATATGAAGAGGAAGACCCTTTAAAAAAAAAAAAAAAACATCTGGTTAAAGTGTTGTGGTGTGCACTTGGTTTATGAAGTACTTTGTAGGGTGAAGAGGAAATGCACAGAAAATACCTTAGTTTGTATGCTTGAGGTTAGTGTGCAATTTCGAGGACGAAATTTATTTAAGGGGGGAAGGATGTTACACCCTGGAATATTCTTTATTTTAAATAGTTTCGGTTCCGTTTGGGTACTAATTATTTATTAGGTGCATGTCATAAATGTTCATGGCCTTATTGTAATTTTAGGAATCTTAAGGCTACGTATTGTAATTAATGCTTAATCCCTTCATTAGTTGCAAGCGGCTACGTGGGTTATTAGTGTTTTAGGCTATAAGTATATTGGAATAGGGTTTATTTGGAGATCACACCATTCGAGAAAGAAAGCCGCAGCAACGTGGGTTATCCGTGGTGATCTTGGAGCTTCTGTTTTCTCCCTTTGGTTCTTTAAGGTAAGATTAATTCATCAATTCTATTTCCTTCATCTATGTCGTTTTATAGAGGAGAGGTTTAATTGGGTGGACATTATTTTAGGTTGTTTGGTGGGTGGCGGCGTGTGTTGCGTTGTGGGTTACCCGATGTGTGTGGCGGCGGTGATCGGTGATAGTCAGTTGGGGATTGCTAAAATATGGACATTTGGGAAATGTTTTGAATAGTAATACGAGTAGTGGAATTAAATGGGTTCGATGCCGTAGGCTAGATTTGATGCATGTGTGGATGAGTTGTCTTATTGAAGCGAGTACAGGATGGTTTTGGCACTTGGAGTTGGGTTCATGTGTACGTGGAACTTGGACTCGGGAATTAGAGTTTTGGGTTTGCTAGTTTGGTGACTTGGGTAATTAGTCTAGGTTAGTTAAACACTCTTTTTGGTAGTCAGTCCTACATTGGTAATACTTGATATACAGTTAGTGATAACATTGGTAAATGATTCTTTGTTCAGGTTATGATCTTTTTGCGTTGTTCGATTGCATTACTTTTGGACCCAGGTGAGTAGTTAAGTATGTTACGTATATTCGAAGGTTCCCTGTGTCCCTTAAAAGTATTTCCTTCATAAATTTATTTGAATGTTATTTGCAGACTCAAAACTGTTTATAAGTTGTTCTATTAATTGGCATGCGATGAATTTTCTGAGATCAATTGATAATATTCTTTTTGGTGAGATCTTGGTGGATATTGATGGGAACATTTATTTTGAAAGTCCAGGGAACTTATTCCTTCTCGTGTTGGTGACCCTGGCCATTGGGGAAAAGACCGTGTTAGGCCGGTGACCCTAATGCTCAACGGCTTTTTTTCGCCGGATCGTCTTAGGGAAAAGTACCATGGGCTGCCAACCCTGGTGACTCTAAGTTCGATATTGGATCCAATTTTGATGAGATTTATTTTGGCCATGGTACTATTTGATTGTGGTTCCCCATTGTTGATGGAGTTAATGTGTTGATCACCACCAAGAATATTTATTGGTTAAATGCTTCATTGATTAATTGGTTATTCTGCCGGACACCTCGTATGCCAAATTATGTTTAATGGTAAATTATTTTAATCCCCACTTTCAACTTTATTTATTATACATACTTGCTATTCACTGAGCTCGTCAGCTGACGGATTTATTCCAACTTCTCTTTCAGGCTAGTTGGAGAGTTAGGCAAGGACTCTGGCGGCACCTCGGGGATTTATTTTGGTTGACCTCCTTAGGGTGTCTCATTTTAATTTTATTTTAATAAACGCTTCCGCATTGAAAACAATTGTCAGATAACAAATTCTTTTTATTATTGTTGGATCATTGGATATTGTTTGGTTCATGGGATGGTTGTGCCCCATGTTTATGATGAGACACATTTGGCTTTTGATTTGATTAATAACGAAAAAGCGATCATTTGATTTTCGGTTACTTTGATTTATTCAGGCTGCGTGTTCCATGGATTAGCCTCATGGTTCACGGCCGGTCACTTCTCATTTTTGGGGTGTGACACATCCCCCACAGTCAATCTAAGATTCTCCATGAATTTGTTAAAGGCTAATGGATTCCTGCATTTGATCAGAAGAACATCTCTCCATAGATTGGACACAAATCTATTAGTTTCCATATTAGGGAGCCAGGAATTGAGGTCCATGTTATACTTTGCACAAATCACTTTCCTCCACAGCGACTATTTTTCAGTTCCAAACCTCCACCACCATTTCAGAAGTAGTGCATCATTCATTTCCTTTATTCCTCTTACACCTAGGCCACCAGCTTGTTTACACTATTTGATTTTGGACTAGCATACCATATGAATTTTTCTCTTAAGATCGGAGTTACCCCAAAGAAACCTTGCTTGAATCCCCTCCATGATTTTAGCAACACCCTCAGGAATTTTGAACAAAGACATGAAGTATATAGGCAGGCTGTTCAACACTGATTTCAAAAGTGTTAACTTGCCACCAAAAGATAGAACCCTTCTTTTCCATGATGCCAATCTTGTTCTAAACTTATCAATAACAGGTTTCCATGTAGATTTAAGTCTAGGATTAGCACCAAGAGGCATCCCCAGATACTTGATTGGGAGATGTTGTGACTTGCATCTAATGACTTTGGCAAATTCTTCCAATTCTCCATCAGTTAAGGAAATTCCACATACCACACTCTTTTGATAATTAATCCTTAAGCCTGAAGCTGCTTCAAAACCTCAAATAAATTTTTTGATTGTCTTCACTTCTTCCAAATTTGCTTCACAGAAAACCAGTGTGTCATCAGCAAACTGCAACTGGGTCAGCCATGGTCCATCCTCTGAGATTTTTAAACCTTTGATACTTCCTTGTGACATTGCTTGTCTAAATATGCAATTCAACCCTTCAGCTGCAAGGATGAAAAGAAAAGGGGACAGAGGATCACCCTGCCTAATCCCTTTTTGCATTTTAAATTCCAGTGTGGGAGAACCATTAACAAGTACTGATATCCAAGCAGAAGATAGGCATTCTTCTATCCACATGATCCATTTATCAGGGTATCCAAACATGTGCATCATTCTGAACAGATAAACCCAATTTAAATTGTCAAAAGCCTTTTCAAAATCAAGTTTAATAATAATACCTCTGACTTTCTTCTTCTTCCATCCATCCACAATCTCATTTGCAATGAGAATACTGTCTTGGATGTTTTTGCCCCCAGTGAAAGCTAATTGCACACCCCCAACCACAGTAGTTATAGTCTTTTTTAAGTCTAGAGGCCAGCACTTTTGACAGAATCTTGTACATATATACAGCCAATGAGACTAATTAGCCTAAAGTCAGACAGCTTTGTTGGGTTTTCAGACTTAGGGATAAGAGCAATGAAGGAAGAGTTAAAACCTTTTGGTAGACTGCAATGAGTGTGAAATTCCTCCATGAAATTCAGTATGTCAGTCTTCATGAAGCTCCAACCTTTCTTGATACAAGAGAGATTGAATCCATCAGGTCTAGGTGCTTTGTTACCATCACAGGATTTAATGGCTTCCCACACTTCATCCTCAGTAAATTTCTGGATTAAACTTGTAGCCATTACTTCATCAATTGAATTGCCCATCCTTTCAGTGAAAAAAGGCCTCACTTCCCAATCCTTAGTATATAACCTCTGGAAATGATTGAGTACTTCCATCTTTACCAACAGTGGATCCTCAATAACTTGATCATTGATTGTAACAGAGTTGATAGAGTTCCTGCACTGCCTAGAATTTGCCATAAGATGAAAGAATTTAGTATTTCTATCACTTTTCAAATTCCACTGAACCCTGGATTTTTGATGCCACATCCTTTCTACTTGTCTCCCTAACTTCCACATTTTAGCTCTGAGTTCTTTGCTAGTGGTAGAATCATCCTGATGAAGTGTACCATCTTCTGCTTTCAAGTCAAGAACATGAAGTTGTTCTTCAACCTTGGACAATTGAGTTTGTAAGCAACCAAATACCTCCCTACCCCAAATCTTTAGAGCTTCCTTCATACATTTCAATTTTTTGGATATCCTAAAGGCTACCCAGCCTGGATCCTGGTAGCTTTCCCATGCACTGTTCATGACGTTTATGCAGTTATGATGTGAGAACCAAAAGTTGTAAAATCTGAATGGTTTAGGACCCCAGTTCCTACCATCTTCCATTAGAATTAGTGGACAGTGATCAAATAGTGACCTAGGAAGACCCCAAACTTTGAACTTAAACTTGTCAAGCCACTCATGATGTAATAAAAATCTGTCAATTCTACTTCATTTTTCCCCCACTTGAGAGTTTGACCAAGTAAATTTCCTACCCAGCATAGGAAAATCCACAAATTCCATATCTTCAATAAACTTATTAAGATTATTCATCCCTGAATCCCTTCTAGAACAACCCTACCTTTCGTTGATATTTCTAATTTCATTGATGTCCCCACTTAGACTCCAAGGCCCAAAAAATTGTGATCTCAAATTTAAAAGTTTTTCCCATAGTATACTTCTCTCCACAGTGCAACATGGACCATAAACATTAACAAAAACACAATGAAAAGATTGTGCAATAGTACCTCTCAAAATAATGAAGTTTCTGCATCCCGCTGTTTCCTCCAGACAAAATACTTGTGGATTCCAAATGCACAAAAGGCCTCCAGCTGTTTCAACCGCGTCCACTTCCAAAAGTTCACAATTGTCATTCCACCATATTGAGTTAATGAAATCCTTTGAAACAGTCCTTTGCTTGGTTTCTTGAAAAAATACCATATCCACCTTTCTTTCTTTAAGCAACTTCTTAATTCTACCTCTTTTCTCTTTTTTGGTTAGTCCTCTAACATTCCAAGTCATGCATATCATTGTGAGATGAGATGAGGACCTGGATATCTATCAGGAATGTTGTGATTAGAGTTGTCTTGCAGCAGCTCTGTCAGCTCATTCTAAATCATGGGCTTCCATATCTGCGAATCTGCTGATTACTTCATCCTCATCTCCATCGTATCCCATACCCATGATTTTATTGCATTCCCAAATAGCTTGCGCTTCATCCAAAATAATTCTGTTTTTGTTCACAATTCCTCCTGAAGAGATAGAAGCAGAGAGAGCAACTGCTGCAATAGCAGACCTGAAAACCTCACACTTTTGCTTGTTCTTCCTCCCCTTGTTATTGACCAGATTAACCTTTGTGAAGCCAAGAATATCGTATATGGATTTCCTTTTCTTCTTCCCTTTTACTCCATTAATGGCAGCTTTTAATGAAGCAAGAATGGGATCATCTTCAGTATGGTTTGCTTCAATTTGATCAAGTCGTCCATCCCCATGTGCATCAACATCTTTTCTCTCACTTAAGACACCAGGTGGAGTTGGGTTCTCGTTGACAGAGTTGGCTGCCCAACTAACAGATTTAGCAGCCTAGCTGTTTTGATTTTCCACCAAATTACTGAGACTTACCCTTGGGGACATTAACATTCTATTTAGCCCAATAACAGTAAGAGGGGCCAAATCATTCTTACACCCATGCCTGCCCACATTTGCAAGTTGCAGAGATCCCCCATCTGTCCCCACAGTCTTTACAAGTTGCAGAGATCCCCCATCTGTCCCCACAGCTTTTTCAGCTTCCTCGTTTGTTTCAACCCTTTCCACCACAATATTTTCTTCGTTCTCATTTGAATTTTGAACCACAGATTTGACTTCGTCTAAAGCACATCCCTTACATTTGCATTCAGATCTTAAGAAAGGTGTTGATCACATATTGCTCCTCCGATACTCTAACATTATAACTTGTATCCTTGCTAGTAAGAGTGATCACCTGATTGATTGTTTCCATGGTAGTTGTGGAGATGAGAACTTTGCCTACCACGAATGATAGACATTTAAAAGAATCTTCACTAATAGAGATGATCTTCCCCCAAATTTGACCAATTTTTTTGAACGTGGCTACATTCCAGACATGGAGTGGGATACCATAACAGTTCAACCACACTAATCTGGAACATTGAGTAGAAATTGTATCATTCCACTTAAAAATTTCCAAAAAATAGTCTTTAAGTGTGAAAACCGAGTTCTAAAAAAATTGCACTTACGCAACTCTAATTAGGTTACGTTATAATCTTTTTGAGTTCGAAACCAGGACATGAATAATTGAATCAGAACAAATTTTTACTAAAAAGCAGAATTAGAATTTTGGCATTCAAATTACCTTAGAGATACACGTACCACAGCTAGGAAATTTGGTTGATACATGTGTCCACATATCTAAAGTTAAGAATGACTCAGGGGTGTTTTAGCTCTAAAAAAAAAAACCTAATACATATATATATTAGTAAGGGCAAATTTTTGTAATCGTCCCTCTAGTTTTACGGTTGTCTCAATTTCGTCCCTCTAGTTTCAATTGTCTTAATTTCATCCATATAGTTTGTTTTACGTTCCAAATTGGTAAAATCGCTAACTCCGTTAATGAAACTAACGGAAAAATATGATTAAAAAATTAAGTGCTCCAATTTTCAATCCGGTTGAACTAGTGCGAAGATCTTATTTTTTTGATCATTTTATCTTCGATGGTCGTAATGAATTTTTGGCTCTAAGGCATTTCAACAAGCACCTGAAGACTCCTTATTTAGTTTCAGGGCTCTCTTGGGGTGCTTATTGAAAGGCCTTAGAGCTAAAAATCCATTATGACTATTTAAGATAAAATGATCAGAAAAATAAGATATTCGCACTGGTTTAAACGAATTGAAAATTGGAACACTTATTTTTTTACACCATTTATATATTAAAAAAATATAGTTAAAAAATTAAGTATTCCAATTTTTAATCTGTTTGAACCGGTGCGAAGATTTTATTTTTCTGATCATTTTATCTTAAATGGTCATAATGGATTTTTGGCTCTAAGGCCATTCAATGAGCACCCTAAGAGAATCTTGAAACTAAATAAGGAGTCTTCGGGTGCTCGTTGAAAGGCCTTAGAGCCAAAAATTCATTACGACCATTTAGGATAAAATTATCATAAAAGTAAGATCTTCGCACCGGTTCAACTAGATTGAAAATTGGAGCACTTAATTTTTTAATCATATTTTTCTGTTAGTTTCATTAACGGTGTTAACGATTTTACCAATTTGGAACATAAAACAAACTACAGGGACGAAATTGAGACAATTAAAACTAGAGGGGCAAAATTGAGACAATCGTAAAACTAGAGGGATGACTACGAAAATTTGTCCTATTAGTAATAGTAAATAAAAGGATAAAAGAGAAAAGAAAGGAAACAACTAGAAGAGAAGAAACGGTTGTGGGCTGCCCGCCCAGCGCACGCTTGAAGAGTCGCCACCCGAATTTTTGAGATGGACGGGGAAGGTTTTGTTGAAAAAGCACCCCGCTCGTTCGGAAAAAACCGGTCTCTACTAAACATTTTAGATAGGGGATTTAATATCATTTGAAAAACTTAACTTTAAAACATGTACGGGAAAGGGGCATGGGGTATAATATAACACATTGGCGTGCTTGTGGTGCAAACTGTACAGTATGAAATAGATGAGCAATATACAGAAAGTGAAATAATAGCATTACAGCAAACTGCCAATATCATGTGAAACACCGCGCGACGAACTGAATACATCGCACGGTGTAACTAAAACACCGTGCGGTGTACTTGTCTATGCATTCCAGAATCAGTTTGCTTTTACATGACAAAACAAACCATAGGTCCACAAAATAGTTTGTTATATTTTTCGAATCTCTGAAAAATAATTTACGTGACCCTTTTGTTCATTTTATCATGTAAAATAATGTTAAAAGCTTTTTGAAATGTTGAAAGATTTAATAAAGTAAAAAAAGGCTTTTAACATGAAACTTGATTCTGGAATGTACTCGCACAGAAGAGTAATAAACAGACTAAACAGAACAACACAAGAAGGAATATGTACAAAAAATAAAACAATGCACAGTGTAATATGATACGCCGTGCGGTGTTGTAAAACGCCGCACGATGTAGCGTATCCAGTGCAGAAACTGTTTTTTTGTGCTTTTTGAATATAAAGCTCGTTTGAGACCCAAACTCAGTATAGAAAGACCGAGAAGGGTCTCAATCGGCTTCCCTCAAAGCTAAATGTGGTTTAGCCCAAGGAATTTATTTATACATTTTGCTTGAAGCTTGGATGTGCTTGAAGATGGATAGTGGAGGTTGATTTGGATTGAGTTTTGGGAGACTTGTGAGTAAATGAGTGTAGAGAGAGATAGTGAGAGTTTAGAAAATGGCAGAGTAACTTTATTTAGAATTGAAGGGGTATTTCTCAACTAAAGAGGGGTGTATTTATAGGCAAAAAGATACTTGAAGTGCACCCAGAGGATAAAAAAACGTGCAAAATGTGCTCTGGCCAAGCCATTTTTCAATTGTTGCATCTGCAGGCATGGTCGACAACTTTCTACTGCTGTCAGAACTTTTCCCGAAATGCCGCGCGGCACACCTTTCAAAGTATTGAAATTTCGTGCGGTGGAGTGATTTCTTGAATTTTCTGAAATGCCGTGCGGTTTTCCGAGATAGCACAGCGCACCAAACTTCGTGGGGGCGCCCCGGACACTCCCGAACTCGGATTTGGGCGCCGTTCAAAGCGTTGGAAAGCTTATCGAGTCCTCTTTCTAACCCAATTAGTTTCAATCAAAGGTATTTTATACATTGAAATGTGTGCCCATTTTACCCTCAGTGTGTCAAAGAAAAAGTTATTTTTGACCAAGCAAACGCGTTTTTCTCTTTGCAATTGAACCGGGGGCCACCCTATATGTTTATAAAAGAGGTTTTCTTGAGGTTAGAGAAGGAGTAGGAAAGGAACAACAATCCAAGCCTTGAAGGTATATTTTTCCTTATTTCATCATCGGGAAAACTTAAAGATTATTTGGAGGCCCAGATTGGGGTGTCTACAACGGTGAAGGAGAAAGAGAGAAGCAACTCATGCACCCCTTGGTCAAATCCGATCTCCGACATCTTTCGATTACCGCCAGAAAACTACAGTGGGTAATCTTCTCTTCTCTTCTCTCTCTCTTCCTTACGCAGGCCACCGCACACAGCAGCGGCCATGGCGGATCTTCCCATACTTTTTCCCTTTTTCCTCGACCTAATCCAGATGTAGAAATAGTTGCGGCACCGCTGCTACTATGCGTGAAGTAGGTTGCATATCTTTGCTTCTAGTATTATATTAGAAGGTTGTGTGTGTGTATTAGGTGCTGGAATATCTAGGCATGGATACAAGAACTCATATGTTAATTAGCCCTTAATCAGACCTGGTTTTGCTAGACTAAAAGAATAAACATAGTTAATTTGGATCCTCTTAAATTACTGGCTGTTTAGATACGTACCCATGTGCAGGTAGCTTAATTTGCTAATCAAAGTTTGGTTCTCTGGATACATGACTAGATTAAGAATAGTAGACCCATAACCCTGAACCTTTTCTCTTGCCCAGTAGGACGACTCACAATCGAGAAGGCCTACAGATTTTCTGATCGCATTATTAAATAGGTATTGACGCGAATTCATTCATGACAAATAGGTCAATCCGAGACTTAAGCAAGAGTACGATCAAGTTTTCATCTTAGCCCTCGACAATTCAAAGGTGAGATACTCTACCTCAGTTATATTGCTTTTTCAAGCAAATTATGTTTTGTGTTTCATATGCTCAAAGTTATGATAAGTATACAATTATCAAGAAAGCATGATTTGATGAAATGATTTATGCCTCTCATTTATGCCATGGAACTATGCTATGAACTCTTTATTCAAAGACGACGATTTTATGATTATGATTATGATTAAGAATGAATGATTCTATGAACACCTTGTCATCTACAAGTGAAGTTGATGCATCCAGACAGCGGTGTCCCGGGTCTGGGGGACAGATTTTAAAGATACCATGACCAACGAAGGGGTTATAAGGGAGGAATGTTATGTGGCACCAGCTGCCAGTGACTTGATCATTTCACACCACGTGGGGTCGCTCCCCTATTCATGTTTAGCTGTTGGATGTGCATCATAAGATTATGTGATGATGATGTTATGAATCTTCATCTTATGAAGTTATGAGAAAGTTATGATAAGTTATAAATGTCAAAGAAGCTTATGAATGCTATTTTCATGGTAAAACGTATAACTCTGGTACTGTATCTCACACGAGCTTTCGGCATATGAAAATTAATTATTTTCCTACAGGTATTGCCAAGTAGGAATGAGAAACGTTGCTGCTTGGGGGACATGTAAAGAAGGTTTTTAGTCAATGTTTTGAAAACTTCAAAGTTGGGAATTGACTGCTCCCTGTTTGGCGTAAAGTCATTTTGTATTGTAAAGTTTTTATTATGCTGTGTTTGGTTTGTGTTTTGAAATTTTTTTTGAAAAATAGTAGGGGTAATAAGTGGAGAGAGATAGAGAGAGAAATGTTGAAAGTAGGGAGAATCTAGGGGGAATTTTTTGAAAAATGCTTTTTGAAAAGTAAAGAAAACAAGGCATTTTCTTTAAGGCTTTGACGGTATTTTTATGTCAATTTTGCTTCCGCACTTTTAAATTTATACAGTCTTTGTATCTCTTGGACTAAGTAATGAGGCCTCGGGTGGAGTTTAGATCCACTGACCGGTCACGATAATCCTATCATTTTAACAACTTTTAAGATCGGGTCGTGACATTAAGCCATCCCATCTTTCCCCCATTGAAAATAGAGTCTCTTTCTTCAATGTTAGGAAAGGTGAGAACAACTCTATCACTATCCATTGGCCGTACCTGAATGTCTGAGTATCCAAGATTTCTGAGAAGATCTTCCATGTATACCATTGACCTAAGAGGAGATAGCTTGGCAATGGCACTTCTGGTGAGCATTCGTTCCTCACTTCTGAAACTTTGATACAAGGCTGAGCGCCATTCCCAGCCTTCGGAGAGTTAGGAATCCACTTGGGTTCTTCAGCTCTAGGGTTTTTGTTCTTCGCCGCTCTATATACTTTTGTTTCCCCAACCTTCTTCTGACCTTGATTGTTCCATCTGGTATTGTTGAATCTAGCCTCTTTCACCAGCAATCTATGACCTTGTATTTGAGCGGTATTACAAATCTTTATTGCTCTCATCCCATCCGCTTTGTTTCCAAACCTTACAAATCCGAATCTTTGGTTTAGCCGAAATGATCTCTTCCGAGGAATATAGACTTGAGTGATTTTCCCAGCACCGGAGAAGATCTGCTTCAACCAAACTTCATCCATGTCTTTGATCTGGTAGATCACAAAAAAAAATTGTTGAGCCCCAAGTTGAATCTCCCGATCTTTCGCCCAATTTACCCCTCTCTCTCCTTACACCACTCTCTCTCCTTTCTCCCATTTTATAAATATTTTGCCTTTTTTTGCGAGCTTTATTAGTGACATAATCCTTCGCTAGGATTCACTCTCAATCCTGACTCTATGCTCGTGCTCTCGCGATTTTTTTTTGGGAGACTTAAAAATCCATCCTCATTCCTCATCCAACTTAAGTATTCATCCTTCACTTTTTGAACTGTTATGTTTTCATCCCTGTTTTTTTTTAAATACCAACAATGCCCCTAATTAATATATATATATATATATATATATAGCACCAGAAGAGCGGGACCAAAACATATCCCAACAAATCCCACGATTTCCGTTTCTAATCCCGGAAATTTTGGATCTCAACATCCCCCACCCCATAAATTTCAGAATACTCATTAAACAACATCCCCCACCCCCCAAATCCCATTTCCATATTTCCAGGTTTTGGAGACAACGGCCTCTCCGACCGCCGCGCTCCTTGACACCGTCGATCGCCGCCGTTGCATGCTTCTGCTTGAGCACGGAGTTCCAGTGATTCTTGATCACGTCGTTCAACCGACCGTTGTGGAACCTGGCGATGGTGGCCCACTTGTTGCCAAACCGGGAGTGGATCGGTGCTCCACCTCCGCCATGAATGGGATCAACTCGCCATCCTCCATCCTCGCCATCTTCCATTCTCTGTTGTCCCCATCTTCCATTTTTCTCGTCATCCGCCTCACCATCCCTGACCGGCTCCGTCAACCCATGGTTGGTTTGATGGGTTGATGCAGAAGATGATGGGTTTGCCAAGATCGAACTCAACGGCGACGTCAAACGTCCGAACTCGATCTCGATGGCCATAGTCCGAACTCGATGGGTTTCCGATTGGTATTAAAAATGTTGAGTTCCTTTTTCTTGGAAATTAAATAGGCATAATTTTTCCTTGTAACAAGATGGATTTTTTTGGAAGTTGGGTTCCTGTCGGTATATGAATCGTCATGAAATGTTGAAATCGACATGGTAATTTAACCATGAAGCGCTAATGATAACCTGTTTTGATGGTAATTTAACCATATTTGAACTGTTTACCATGAAATATTTGTTCGAATCATGGGATATTTATCGTGTTCACGTTATAATTGTCATGGTAATTTAACCATGTAATGTCATGGTAATTTAACCATTTAACCATGTAACGGTTTGAGTATGTCATGTTATTTCTTTTTTATGGTAATTTAGCCATGTTCCATGTAATAAGATCAATGAAAAATATGATTTTTTGTTGTCGGTTGGCCAACTCGAAGAATGAAGAAAAAATGTAAAGATGTGGTCAACTTATCATGCAAAGATGGCCATTGCGGAAAAAGGATGGAGAAGGACTAAGACGAATGTAAAAATTTTAAAATGCAAAAAGACGGTTTATCAAGAAGGAAGTTAGAAATCATTGGGATTTGGTGATCTACACATTCGAAAATTTGAAATGATCCTATTGTTTCTCACTTAATTGGAGGATTGTGATATGAAACCGAATCCCTTTAATTTAGGAGTCAAGAAGGTTTATCAAGGACTGTGGTATTCATTTGAATCCCTTTAATTTAGGAATCAAACAAGCAAATGGGTAACAAGGGTATTTCACACACTAAGAGGATGAAATCATAAGCATAAAAAAGGGGGATGAATTCTTACATACCATGCAAAAAGGGGATGGATATTTAAATATTCCTTTTCTTTTTCTTTTTTTATAGTTCGGAATGTTTTTGAAAGACTCGTGTTTCTTCTCACGCATACACTCGGGTTGCAAGCACTGGTAAACTGACAATTCCATGCAAATCCTCTTAAAGTGCATCTCGAAAAGGGTATAAGCATTTGCATTTGGTGTTACATCTAGAGATTCTAGACTAATGATTTTCCATGCATTATTTGGTTTTTAATGTCTTATCATTTGAAGATTAATGCTTGTTTAGGGTGCTCAGGCATTAGTTGTTTAGCTCGCCTTTGAGAATAGTCGAAGAATTTTTTCTAAAGGCATGAGAATGCATTGGTTGGCCTTTGTGTGTGTCACAATTTGTACATTTTAAGATCTGCTTGCTAGTAAATAACCCATGTGAAAATAGCAGCGAGGGAGAAGATGTGTTGGATATATACAGTAGTTTCCTCAGCCTCGATACAAAATGGTCACATACTTCTTTTTTTTTTTTTTAAAGGATATTATTTAAATGAGTACGATTACAACAAGATAGTGGGCGCATACATTTTCTGCCCCGACCGGATTGAAAGATGCTATCCACACATACATTTTGTGCACAAATCGTGCACAGGCAGTTCCATGGGGCCACTACAGGGTCCCCTCAAATGATCCAAGCCGTCCGTTAGTACTTTTAAAATCATTTTTGAGTCATCCCGCAAACAATGAGCTCCATCTGATACCTTTAAATGTTTGATCCAATCTTTCAAATTTTTATTTAGAATTTAGGATCTTGAAAAATGTGGAGAAACATTTAGACTATCAGATCAAGTACTTAGAGGTATCGGATTGAGCTCATTTATAATGAGATGTTAAAAAATGAATTTAAATCTAATGGATGGCTTGGATCGTTTGTGGGGACCCGTAGGGATCTCCACGTGACAGGGTCCCCACGGAGCCGTATGTGCGCGATGTGTGCCCAGAACGTCTGCGTGGGTAGTGTAATTTTGGACCGGATACAAAGGCATGCTTATGTACAATCCAGGGGGCAATCCGTTCTCCTCGTGAAAGATATAGGTGGATTTCCTTTTTTTATTTCTTCAAATGATCGATCGAGACTTTACTGTTATCGATCTTCCAAAGCTTCTACTGTTGGGTGGAGGAGTATTGATCACACACTTATAATGTATGAAACTCACAAGAGAATTGCACAGACACACTCATGATCGATATATTGAACTCACTCAATCTGAAAATACAAGGAGGAGGAAATTTCTATTTCTCTTTCTATCTCTTTGATTCTCTTCTACTCCACTCATATTTTTACAATCAGAGATTACAAGTCTATATATAGGTAGAACCATAAGAAAAAACAAGAATGAGATAATCTCTCATTTATTGCAAATCTCAAAATATATCACGGAAGCTTAAAAGTCTTCATCCACGTTTTTCTTCTCCCAAATCTGATATTGATTTCTCTTCCACTTGCAAGCCTCCAAAGGTACAGTTCACTCACATTTTTGTTCTCAAGCTTATCTTTCAACATCTACTGCCAGGATAGTTTGGAAGGGTAGCGTCAACATTCTTGGCCCTCATATATAGCTCCTTCAATGTAGGATCTGTTTGTTTATCCGCAGATTCCAACATGTGTCTCCACTTTTCCTGCACCAATTCAATACAATAAAGGTACGATATAGGAGTATGTATTCGTACTTTTCATTTGTAAGACGAAAAAAAATTGGCTTATTTTTGTCCTTATTAAAAATTTTGAGTTTTGATCGTAAGTTTTTTATTTTTCAAATTTCTCTCATCACAACGAAGCAATAATTCATAAAAAATTTAAAATTTAAAATTTTTTTTTTGAATAAGAACAAAAATAATAATCCAAAACGGATTATTTGGCCAAAATAGGCCTTAGTAACTGATCAATTCAACATTATTAACATCGTGTTCATCTCTCTCCGTGCATTTACGGGATAGAATCTAATCAGTAATAATTACTGCCATATTGGAAAATGGAAAAGCGATAATTAAATTTGCCATCAACTCGTTTGCCGTTCGAGGTGAATCCTTGAAATAATCAAGCTTGATAGATTTCCAACTGCAGAATATTGGATACCATTGAAAAACAAAACAAACATGCCACAAGATGAGGGTAATAATTGGGACCGTTTGCACAATCTCATATCTATCTATACCTCATCTTAAATCTATCTATCTATACCTCATCTTCTTAAATCTATACCTCCTGTTTGTCGACTTTTCAGTTTCCAAAATTACCCCTCCCAACCCTCCAAAATTAACCCACCCAGCCCTTCTCCCGCAAAACTCACGAACCCTTCCTAACTCTTCTTCCTCCGAAACAGACACGACCATTCACACCCCCGACCCCCAAACAACGCACCCCAACTCCAAACGGATCCCCCAACTACACCATTATACCTCCTCCCCGCTCCAAAATGGAAATTACACCACCCCGATCTCAGGCCGCCCACACCTGCAGCACGAGTTCCGGCCACCAGACGCCCACCGGGAAGGAGGAGTTTCGGCCACCAGACGGCCACCGGGAAGGATTAACCAGGTTTCCGTCAATTGAAACCCTCACTACACCTCGAGAACGCCTGCGATTAGGCCGCCGGCAAGGAAAACCCAGTAAGTCCACCCCCCCACCTCTAACTACATACATACACACATCTACATTTAACTGCGCTTCATAATGAATCATAGCATAACGCACACCAACCGTTCGACAGAATTACATGACTTCAACTGGTGTATGATTATTAAAAAAAAAAACCCAAAGCGTAGTTGTTGCAATTGTCAGCCCCCTACCTCTAAGTATATACATACCGGCTGAGATACGGGCGCCGGAAAGAATTAATTCCCCGTTATGACTATTACGGTGAGAATAGTTTGGGGTAGTCTGCCCGTGTGAATTAAATCTAAAACAACTTTCAATAATTTACTCTGGACTCAGTTTTGTGGTCTGTTATGTTAGGAATTAGGATAACAAAAGGGTTTATTATTGTTGGATTCTCGTGCTTCCTAATTGATGTCAAAGACCGAGTACAATCCTATGACCACAGAGAATCACCTATTTCATGGTCCTGCATTTCCAAAGAAAAACTCGTAAAACTCTTGACAAAAATGCAGAGAAGTCACAGTTTTGTCAATTCCTTGGATGAATCCTTGGCTTAACACCTGATCTTTACCAGCCTTGTTACAATGCATTTAAGTACTTAAAATATAGGATTTGAATGCCTTTTATAGGCCGAGTTCCTTTAGTCGTGTGTGTTTGAAATACAGGACAAATAAAACCCATTATTCTTGCATTGCCTCCAATAACAAATTGCCCAAGTCTTATTTCTTCCTTTCATTGTGTTGTGAATTTGTTCAGGCCCCTTTTCAAACAAGCAGTCAGAAAACAGTCCCCTGTACAAGTTGCCCCAAAAATGAGATCCAAAGAAGGTGAGACTTTTTAACAGCAACTGGAAGAACAGTGAATGAAGCCTAGGCCATCCACTTCCTTTAACGTTTATTACATGTTTTTTTGGGTTGGCCTTTTTCCTGCCTGCAGATCACTGTCACTCTGAATTTGAAATACGGCAGAGTAGACCTTGCTCTTTTTGTGGTGCAAAGAAATTCCAATATGAAACCCCAAATTTTTGTTGCTATGGTGGTAAAGTAGTCCTTGCGTTCCGGAGGTATTACGCAAATTATACACGTCACAATGTGAGGAAGGAAAAGAATTCCGTAAAAACATCCGAGCCTATAATAGTATCTTTTCTTTTACTTCATTTGCGGTGAGATTGGATAAACAGTTGGCAACCTCACAACAAGGTGTTTATACATTCCGTGCACAAGGCCAAGTCTACCATAACCTCCCTTCTCTTATTCCTTCAACGGATGGTCCATGTTTCTTTCAAATGTACTTCTATGATACATGCAATGAGGTGCAAAATAGACTGCAAATTTTAAAAGACGCAGATCTGAGCGAGTCCATTGTTAGAAAACTTATGCAGGTCCTTTCGGAGAATCCATATGCTCAAGTTCTACGCACACTAGAAAAGAGGCCACTGGAATCTTATAGGATTCATATCCAAAGAAGTGTCAAATTGGATCAGAGAGTGTACAACTCCCCATCAGCTGATCAAGTTGCAGGCATTTGGATTGAAGGGAACAACGCCAATGTGCCATTTGAACGAGAAATTGTTATTCATGAACATTCTGGTAGCAGACATCGAGTACAACACTATTATGGTTGCTATGATCCATTACAATACCCGGCATTATTTCCAAGGGGTGAAAGTGGTTGGCATCAGAATATTATGAAAAAAACTCCTCAACATAGAAATGGGTCTTCGCAGGAGGATTCAGCTATGCCCAAATTTGCAAGTGCGGATGATATTTTCAAAAAGGAACAAAGAGGTAATGCTGGTACATACTCTTTTCAATGCTAATGATTGTTCCTCTAAAGTAGCAATACATTTTGTGTATGAGATTTTTGGAATAATGACTTTGAAAAATATTGACTTAATCTATTGGTTTATATTTTTGTAGTTGTTACTAGAGGTGAAATGACAAAAGTATCATGTCGACAATATTATTGCTACAAGTTACAAATCCGAGAGAACAACCATCCAATTATCTTGCTAGCTGGAAAATTATTGCAACAATTTGTTGTTGACGTGTACATTAAATTGGAAACAACAAGGCTTGATTTTTATAGACATAAGCAGTCTGAAATAAGAGCTGAATTATACCAGGGAATCGTTGACAGTGTATTAAGTGGTGAAAAAAGAGGGAACATGGTCGGGAAAAGAATTGTTTTACCTGCATCTTTTGTAGGTGGCCCAAGAGATATGCGTCGTAGATATCTGGATGCAATGTCACTTGTACAACATTTTGGAAAGCCAGATCTCTTTATAACTATGACTTGCAACCCCGAGTGGAAAGAGATTCAAGATGAATTGTGCGAGGGACAAGCACCACAGGATAGACCTGATTTGACTGCACGAATTTTCAGAGCCAAAGTATATGATCTGAAAGATCAATTGTTTAAAAGACAAATATTTGGAAGAGTAGCTGCACATGTTTATGTTATTGAGTTCCAAAAAAGAGGCTTGCCTCATGCCCATATGTTAATCATATTGAAGCCCGAGCATAAGATAACAAGTGCTGAACAGTATGATAAGTTTGTTTCTGCTGAAATCCCTGATGAGGCTACAGATCCAGATTTGTACGCAAAAGTTGTAAAGCATATGATGCACGGACCTTGTGGAGAGCTCAAGAAAAACAACCCATGTATGCGTGATGGAAAATGCAAAAGTCGTTATCCTCGCTCATTCTGCCCAAACACAATGCAAGGAAAAGATTCTTATCCGATCTATAGAAGAAGAAATGACAACCGTAAAGTGTTTGTGAGGAAAGCCTCATTGGACAATAGGTGGGTGGTTCCTTATAACCCTTACCTACTGAGAAGATACAATTGCCATCTCAATATCGAGATATGCTCTGGTATTACCGCCGTGAAATACTTGTACAAGTACATATACAAGGGACATGACAAAGTTTCAATATATATTGCTCAGGGTGATGGAAACACTACTGTAGATGAAATTCGGCATTTTCAAGACGCTCGATGGGTATCAGCACAAAAAGCTATATGGAGAATTTTTGAGTTTGATTTGAATGAAATCCATCCCGCCGTTATTAATTTGCAGGTGCACCTCCCCAATAAAGAGTTTGTCCCTTATTGGAAGAACCAAAATTTGGAGAACCTAATGTACTCCAATTCTGCATCAAGAACAATGCTCACCGAGTTCTTCAACACATGTTACCACAACATAGAAGCAAGAAAGTATCTTTATAGAGAATTCCCGGAGCATTACGTATGGGAGAGTACAGGTAAGTGTTGGACAAAAAGAAAAACAGGACAAGTAATCGGTCGTATCAATGGAGCAAACCCATCAGAAGGCGAGAGGTATTATTTGAGGCTTCTTCTTAACCATGTTAGAGGTCCTACTTCTTTTGCTTACCTTTTAAGCTATAATGGTGTTCAATACTCATCTTTTAAAGAAGCTGCCCAAAAGAGAGGTTTGCTCAAATCAGATGATTATATTTCAGAATGTCTACATGAGGCTGCAAACTTCCACATGCCCAATGCATTACGCCGGCTATTTGCAACTATACTGATTTTTTGTGAGCCCGTTGATGTTATGAGATTATGGAACATCCATTTCGAATCAATGTCTGAAGATTTTGTCCACGGCCAAGCCGTTGTGTTTGAAGAGAGGGTATTGAAAACAGTAAAAAGCTTGGACTTTTTCTTAGAAAGCATGGGGAGAAGTGTTAAAGACTTTGATTTGCCAATTGTAGATTTAACTGTGGCAGAAGATAGGCTGACTGAGAAAAGAGAAATCCTTGATGAATTAGCTGTTACAGTACCTCTGGAAGATTATTCAGCAGCTACTTTTTTGAATGAAGAACAATTGGCAGCTTATGATATCATAATGGATTGTATAAATTCTGAGCAAAGTGGCATTTTCTTCATTGATGGTCCTGGGGGAACTGGTAAGACTTATTTATACCGTGCTCTTCTTGCTACCATCAGATTAAAACATCAGATTGCCATAGCAACAGCAACGTCAGGAGTTGCAGCCTCACTCTTACCAGGCGGTAGAACAGCACACTCCAGATTTAAAATACCTATTAATGGTAACGAATCTTGTTTATGTAACATTCCTAAGCAGAGTGGCACTGCAGAGCTATTAAGGAGAGCGAAATTGATTATATGGGATGAGGCACCTATGGCTAAGCGATGGGAAATTGAAGCTGTTGATCGAAGTTTGAGAGATGTTATGAGTAACGATATCATATTCGGTGGCAAATCAATTGTGTTTGGTGGAGATTTCCGTCAAGTTCTCCCAGTTGTACCATGAGCAACTAGAACTGAGACTGTTAACTCAAGCTTGGTTCGATCGTATGTATGGCCACAGTTGAAGAAACTGAAATTGACCAAAAATACGAGGGCAGCATCTGACTTAGTTTTCAGCGACTTCCTCTTACGCATTGGTAATGGTGAAGAAAAAACCACGGGTGATGAAATGGTTGAAATTCCATCTGAAATGCTTATCAAAATAGAAGAGAATGATAATCCAGAAAATGCCTTGATATCTGCTGTTTATCCTTCAATTCAATAGAATTCAGAATCAGCTGAATACATTACGAAACGTGCAATCCTTGCCCCAAAGAATGAGATAGTTGACATGCTTAATGAGAAGCTTATAACATTTTTCCCTGGTGAGGCTCGGATATTTTGGAGCTATGATGAGGCTATTGACGATACGCATAATTACTACCCAGAAGAATTTTTGAACACTCTTACACCAAATGGCCTTCCTCCACATAAATTGGTGCTTAAACGAAATAGCCCCATTATGTTAATAAGAAATATAGATCCATCTGATGGGCTATGCAATGGGACAAGAATGGTTTGTAGAGGTTTTGACAAAGATATCATATATGCAGATATTACAGTGGGCCAATTTGCAGGGAAACCTGTTCTGCTTCCAAGAATTCCACTCCTTCCAGCTGAGAATGAAGCAATACCCTTCAAGTTCAAGCGCACACAGTTTCCAATTCGCCTTTGTTTTGCCATGACGATTAATAAGCCGCAAGGGCAAACAATCCCTTATGTTGGTCTCTATTTACCTCAAAATGTTTTTTCGCATGGGCAACTATATGTGGCATTGTCTCGTGGGACTTCTATGGCAACTACAAAAGTCTTGCTCAAAACAGGAGTTGATGAAAATAAGGAACGTTCACATACCAAAAATGTAGTTTTTAAGGAGGTATTAACTATGTAATTGTCCATTTCAGGACATCCATCTTGACTAGCCTCTTTATTTTCATTTGTGTTTCTTTATTTGTACACATTTGTTCATTTGCCTCTGTATTTCCATTTTTCTCTGTATTTTCATATGTACACATTTGAATTATCTATATCAGTTCTATGATACCATATGGATTTGGTAATTGTCTGAGTGTCGCCCTTGGAAACATAGAACCGAACAAGAGGACACACACACTATCATTGGTACGCTTGATTACATTTCGTTTTATTTGGTAGTGTTGTCTTTGTTTTACTAATATGGTTCTAGAAAGTGGGGAATTACTCAAGGGCCTGTTTGCCAACTGACTTTGAATTATCTTGGATAATACATCAAAGACATAGAAAAGGAGCAGCTCAAGATCAACCTAACAATGGTTAGTGTTACATTTTGTACTTGTATACTGATGATGTTACCATTCACCAAAGGTCTGGGCCATCCATCTCGGTTTTGGACGGCTCCGATTTGCAGAGAGAAATAGGAGAGAGAAAGAGGAGACAGAGTGTGGGGGTGAGAGGAGAAAAGTGTTTAAATCTGGGTGGTCTAATACACTTTTGGACGGCTCGATTGTGACCCCTCAGGCACCACGTGAGTTGGGTGACGTGGTATCCACCCAGCACTGAAAAATTTCTCATTTTTCACCTATCGTATAACTTCATACACAGAATAATAAATAATCTCATTCCAAACCGCCAAAAGAGACGCCCTAAACAACGCATCATTTCCTAACGGTGACAAACGACAAGGCGCTTCGAAAAGACCACCCCTCGATATCCTTCTTCACAATAGTTCGACTCTATAAAATGATAAATACAATTCCCCGCCGTCTTCATCTTCAGATTACTCACTATAAACATTATACAAGGAAAAATCCTTGGAAGTGCCCCGGGTTCCCATTTTGCTGTAAAGACATCCACTACATCATACACAAAGGTAATTCTAATTGGTTCATTGTTTCAAAATACTGTGTCATTCGTTCTTTGTTTCCAAATACTGTATCATTCGTCCTTTCCCGGACCAAAATACCTTCAGTTTCGTTCAACCATCAAAGCGGTTTTCCAGGGGAGCATTAACTGATATCATTATAAAAACCGCAGACCATGTATTTGATGAAATGGCTGAGACCAAAAAGCCACTTAGGAAACATTTTAGCTTTGACAGATATATTGACTTATCATAAATCTGATGATTAACGGTTAATTCTTTGACAGGACAAAGGTTCGTTGATTCCACAATAACACAAGAAAAATGGCCAGACCCAAGAAGCTTCAAAGTGTTGCCAACTCGAACAATGGTACAACCCAGTCAGAATCTAATGATTTGCAGTTTGATACTAATGTGGGCATTGAAGAGACCACCAAATCCACTGGTTAGCACCAACAATGAAAAAAAATGAAAAACGCCATTATTAAAAAAAAAAGTTCAGAACATGATCTTGCAAATGCTAATATTATCTAACTAATGCAGCGGTGGGTAACCAGCCCAAAAAGCGAACCTATACAAAGAAGAAAGACAGCAAACAGATTGCATCCGTTGAGAAAGATGGCAACAATATTGAAGAAGTTACTCATGGACGTGACAACAACATGAAGAAAGACAGCACTAGAACGATGATAAAACGAAAAAAGTCTGACGTGGGCCATGAAGATATTTGCTGGTCAAATGACATGCCAACTGTGTGCCATAACAAAGGTATGTTGATGAACATTTCAAAGTATGATTCTGCACGCATATGAGATCATTCATTCAAAAGTAAAAAACCAAAAAAACCTATTTGCAGATATGGAAAAGCCAGGGAAGAGAAGTAAGGAAAAGAAACGATCCACGATATCTGTTCTGAAACAAGATATAGATGAAGGAAGCTTGGAAATCAAAAAAAGAAGAAGGAATACATCCATGCAGGAACCATCTTCTATTGCTATAGTGGAGAAAGAATCAACCAAAGAGTCTTCCCAAAACAATCTGAAACCATCAGAAGGTGAGAAATGTAGTATTACTTTGAAAGATTAATAATAATAACTAATGGGAGCAAATTCCAAACTTCTCCATAACTAACTACTTAATTTTCCCCCTGTTTTCCACCAGTAATTATTGTGGATACACCAGTAATTATTGTGGATAAAGAAGAAGAAAATGCCACAAGGATCATCCCTATAAATCAACTTCAACCTTATGATAGGAATTGGACTATTAAAGTTACCATCTTGCGAAGAGGGATGGTGGAACCGTATTCTACCTCAAAAGGATCTGGCAACATGTGGAAGCTCATTCTAATGGATGAACAGGTATGCAAACCTAGCTGCTTTTGGTTATCCCATACAAATGTTATGTGATCTAAAATACAACTTATATTATATTATAAAAGGCTTTTTGACTTTTTTGGTCCCCAAAGTATTTCCGCCGTGCCATTTTGGTCCCCAATATTCCAATTGCTAACATTGCATTCCCAAAGTATTAATTTTGTCTCTAAATGGTCCCTGCGGCTCACGCCGCTCCTTCCCTCCGTCAAAACCAAGGGCAAACTTGGTATTTCACATCAAAACGGTGTCGTTTGGTTGGAAATATTGATTTTTCAGCTTTTTGACGTTTTTGGTCCCCAAAGTATTTTTACCGTGCCATTTTGGTCCCCAATATTTCAATTGCTAACATTGCATCCCCAAAGCATCAATCTTGTCTTTAAATGGTCTCTGCGGCTCACGCCGTTCCTTCCCTCCGTCAAAACCAAGGGCAAGCTTGGTATTTCACCTCAAAATGGTGTCGTTTGGTTGGAAATTGAAACACTTGATTTTTTTAGGCTGTTTATATATTAAAAAATATGGTGAAAAAATTAAATGTTCAAATTTTCAATTTGTTTGAACCTGTGCGAAGATCTTAATTTTTTGATCATTTTATTCTAAATGGTCATAATTATTATTTTGATATATAAACAGCCTAAAAATATATAAGATTGATATTTCTCTTCCATGGTTTTCTTAGGGTTCTCATTAAAAGCCTTAAAGTCAAAAAATTAATTATAACCCTTTAGGATAAAATGATCAGAAAATTAAGATCTTCGCACCGGTTCAAACGGGTTGAAAATTGAAACACTTGATTTTTTTAGGCTATTTATATATTTAAAAATATGGTGAAAAAAATTAAGTGTTTAAATTTTCAATCTGTTTGAACCTGTGCGAAGATCTTAATTTTTTGATCATTTTGTCCTAAAGAGTTATAATTATTTTTTTGACTTTGAGGCTTTCAATGAGAACCTTAAGAGAACCATGGAGAGAAAAATCAATATTTCCAACCAAACGACACCGTTTTGATGTGAAATACCAAGTTTGCCCTTTATTTTGACAAAGGGAAGGAACGGCGTGAGCCGCAGGGACCATTTAAAGACAAAATTGATACTTTGGGGATGCAATATTAGCAATTGGAATATTGGGGACCAAAATGGCACGACGGAAATACTTTGGGAACCAAAAAAGTCAAAAAGCCGAAAAATCAATATTTCCAACCAAACGACACCGTTTTGATGTGAAATACCAAGCTTGCCCTTGGTTTTGACGGAGAGAAGGAACGGCGTGAGCCGCAGGGACCATTTAGAGACAAAATTGATACTTTAGGGATGCAATGTTAGCAATTGGAATATTGGGGACCAAAATGGCACGACGGAAATACTTTGGGGACCAAAAAAGTCAAAAAGCCTATTATAAAAGAGAAAAACTAAGGGAAAATCTTTACAATAAATCTTTGACTATTATCATTTTGTAATGCAAAATCTAGGGAACCAGAATTCAAGCAGTTCTATTTAATGATGTCATCAACCTATTTGAGCAAACATTCCTAAAAGAAAACAGTTACTTCATATCCAATGGCTTGGTAAAACCGGTGAATACTCAATATGCCAACGTCCACAAAGAAGTTGAAGTAATGCTGACAAACAATACACGCGTGGAGAAGGCCAAACTGGAGATCACATTGAATAATTTCCAATATGAATTTACTTCTTTTGAGGATCTGCAGCATGCTGGAAAAAATGATATTGTTGGTATGTTTTGACTATCAAATCAAAATTACATCCCAACACAGTTTCTATACTTACAAATCTAGAATCCAAAGTCAACATATTTTACTTCTTGACAATTGTAGATGTACTTGGGCTGGTTGTTAATGTTGAGCAGCTAAGCTCGATGAAGAAAGCTGTGGGGGTGGGAATGAGGGTACAACGAAATGTAACCCTTCTCAATTCAAGGTATAATGTCACTCATTGGTCTACAAGAAACATTTGAAACCATAAAACTTTATCCTCCAACCGTTTTAATGCTCACAGATCTGAAGTTGTTCTTCTCACACTATGGGGTGATCTTGCCAAAAATGAAGGCGAAGAACTGGACCGTATATCAAAAGAGAGACCACCCATAGCATTGTCTAGAGCAAAAGTGACAACAAACTCAGGTATCTACAAGATATGCATATACGTGAAGAGGGAAAAAACATCTACCATTGATGGGTGCTCTATGCTTCCTAACTCTGCAAATAGCATAGAGTATTCAGATACTAACTACATTTTATTATATGTGATGATCAAAACTAGGTCTACTCTCATTGTCCACTCTTTCAATAACGACTCTTCAAATAAAACCAGCATCATTCACGCAAGAGCATATGAAGGAATGGTATGTCTTCGACAAAACTTAATTTCCAATACTCATTATGGTCTGAGATGCCGGGAAAATAAAACCATGTTCTATTAGGTTCAGTTTTGATGCAAAAGCGGAAGATCCGGAAGAGATATTGTTGCAAAACAAAATTAAAACCGCAGAAAAAGTCACAATCAGCGACTTGATAGAGAGGCCTTCAAATAACTTTCAGGTAAATCTCCCAAACCAATTTTTACGAAGTACAAGATTGTAATGTAAAAGCCTTTTTCCTCTTTTTTAGAAAAGCAGATCAACTTCCTCTTTTTATTAAAGCAAACAACAACGACTATTTACAATTAATCTCTCTGTGAATCTATTGCAGAAAATGTATTGCTACTTCAGAGGAACAATCATTAGCATCGAAAACATGGAAAAAATTTGGTACGAAGCTTGTGCAAAATGCCATAAGAAGGTCCATGTGATTGAGACAAAAGCAGAATGCCACAAATGTCACAGTACCAACATTGAAATAAATCCAAGGTACGTCGGATGACAAGTAGTATCAGTCTTTAATAACTTTATGATATGATTTTAAATTACGTATATTCACAAAGCATTGAATATCTAAACCTAATAATCTTATAAAATGTAGATACATGATGAAGCTCACTGTAGGTGACGGTGTCACGCCCTCGATTTTCAACATAAATAACAATACCATTTTAAATACAAATCCTCACAATAGTACATACGATGTACCCATAGCAAGTTGTCACGCCCTCGATTTTCAACATAAATAACAATACCATTTTAAATACAAATCCTCACAATAGTACATACGATTACTCCCCCTCAAAATACATTACAGTTTCCGAATCCACAAGTTTGTCCAACCAATACAGTATTCCATAAATAGAGAAAACAATACAATGCAATTTGTATTACAAAGATAGACAAGTACTTCCAAAAATAATTCTAGTCTGTGACGTCTGCATGCACTCCATACTCTCCTTGATTGTGCTCATGTGATGTACCTGAAAATGATAGGTTGAGCTACACTAGCCCAGTAGAGAAATCTATACGCAAGTTATAAAAAAAATATAATGAGTCATGTACCTAGAGTGAGTGAATATGACGAGATACCATAAAGAAACACGAGTCTTCCACCCCAAACGAGCATACTACAACCAGGGGATCATGATTTCATATGGGTATTCCTAACAGCTCATACGCCAAACTAGAAGCATAAACCAACTCGAATTATCCTAATTAGACCACAATTTGTCCACAACCGTCACTTGTCCATCACCACACAAATACTCCATTCTGCCTCAATCTATATGTAATGATCACGCACCAACAGTAACATGTGAGCAACAATACATATGTACAACGAATCCCAAGATGCCAATGACAACGAGTATACCTCTCGGCAAAATAGTTCGAACATATCACTAAATTTCCTTTTTGAACATAATCAATTTGTCTTGTATTTCTCAAGTATTAGCCATCTTCCGTTTTAATACAATTCCGGGCATTCAAGACCCCGTATGTCCACTAAAAATCTTTCATTCAATTCCGGGCATTTGGGACCCCGTGCGTCCACTAAAAACCTTTCATTCGATTCCGGGCATTTGGGACCCCGTGCGTCCTCTAAACTCCTTTCATTCAGTTCCGGGCATTTGGGATCCCGTGCGTCCTCTAAAATCTTTTCATTCAATTCCGGGCATTTGGGACCCCGTGCATCCTATTTCCGGCATCACACCTTACAGTGGATCCGTGGCTTTCCTCATATTCGTTCTATCGTCTCAATTATGTTTTACATCTCACATTACTTAATAACATCATTCCCAACACATAACAAGTTCATAACATTCATCACAACATGCCAAAATGCTCACCTAATCACCCGAATGCCTAGACAACGAACGGGTACCATAATCATCTAAAATCAACACATGAGCATATCCTGATTCTCAACAAAACAGTCCGTGTTCGAAGATTCATTAAAAATCGCATACTTGTTATTTTTCAACGATTTCAACACCAAAACATCACCAACTTACCAATCTTTAAAACTCATAAGGACCCATACCCAATAGCATCGTTTAACCATAACAAGCGATGAAAAAACGCAGCTCAATAAGCTGTCCAGATTTTCAGCTTGCAGGACAATCTTCTATAAATCGAGTTCTTAATATTTTTGAGTGATTCCAGTCCTACTAGTCACGCGATTGAATGAAGTACAAAAGATGCGAAGGAACCCTAATCAAACTCGCACTCGAAACTTGGTTAAACAGGCATTTCCAGAGCAATACGAATCTGTCAAGCAGCAGGACAGATTGACACACCTCCACTCAAACAATCATAACTTTCTGTGTACTAAGAGTTTTAAGACGATTCCGGTGGCAAATGAAAGCTGACTTCAAGACCTTCGAATCGATATAAAGTTTGCATAAAACGGACATCGGACGAGAAAGTTACAGCCATTCGAAGTTGGGCGAAAACTCAGAACAGCAGAACACGAGACAGATTGCAGACCAGTTTTCTAAAAATCACCATAAATTCAATTCTCAACGGTTTCGGGTGATTCTTGCGGAATTAAAACGAGCTTCAAGTCTACTCTATTTCATATGAAGAGACCAAAATTCAATTCCAGGTTTAAGAAGATGAAAAACCCCCAAAAACAGAGACCAGTTCTGCAGAAATTCCGAAATGAAAGAAACAATCTCAAACAACGAAACAAGGCACGATCTAGGTACATAAACATCGTATAAACGCATAACAAGAGTAAGAAATCCCTACCTCATGGGTTTTGAGCAAAACCCGAACCTTTGACCAAGTCAACCGAGCTCCCACGCGGTCCGATCATGATTTTTCTTGGATATTTGGAAAGCCCGTGCTCCGTATAACAACTTTAATTCTCGGACCTCGTCCGGAATCACACCCTAGGTAGATGAAATCGAAGAGAGAAGAGGGGAGAGTGTTTCGGAGGAGAGGAGTGAGACAGAGAGCCGAAGGAGTGGAGGAGAAAAATGGGAGTATTATTCTTTCCCTGGGAAATAAAAGAGGTGGGGGAGGAATCCCCTACTTCTCACACCACACACTCACACGTGCACCACTCGCTCAATTACCCTTATATCCTTCCACGAATAAGTCACACCGAATATCCGCACTGTCTATCTCGACGGGCCATACGTTTACAAAAGAAAAATACGGCCTAAAAAAATACGGGTCTTTACAGACGGAGTGCAACAAATTAATGTCACATTATTTGATGCAGCAAAAAGGCTTGTTGGTTGTACTATTTCTGAATTCATTAAAGTTCTTAACGAGGTTTGCAATTATCCATGATACCATACTAATGCAGAATGCAACAAGGAAAATTATATGTATCTAATTTTATTTCACAAACTTCTCTATTACAGGAAGGTGAAAACAAGTTCTACAAACATTTGATAAATTGCTATGGTGAACGCTACATGTTTTTTACGAGGACCAATATGGGGAACGATAAAGACCGAATGGCCGCCAAGGTGATAGTACAAGATATATTCAAGGAAAAACAATCCGTTGATGCTGAAATAGAAGGCATTGACCAGATGGACAAAGACATAAAGATAGAGAGAGATTAATTGAAGCGTTTTTTTTTATTAACGTTGAAATAGTTCGGCAATTTTGGATTTTTTTAGGGTTTCAATTTACCAGACAATTGTTTTGTACCCTTATTTTCTACATTAATGCATCATCTCTTTCTACATTCCCCTCTTTTTTCATTTCCTTTTCTCATAACTATATTAGTATATTTGTCTGAATAGTATGTACATCACATAGTTCCATTTGAACACTATAAAACCTTACTTCAGGCCAACATAATCAAAAAGAAGAATTGAAATGTCATACAATAAAAAAACCGCTTACAAAAACGTCAAGATCGGAACAAAACATATTCCCATTACCATTACAATTCATACGAAATACACAACACCATTGATTAAATCCTTCAAATGGTGCACTGTAAGGCAACTATTTGACGACATCCCCGACGACGAACCCTTCCCGAATAGAGAATGCCCACTGATATGGATTGGAGAATGCGAGGCAAACCTTATACCGTTCGGTACTGTAGCGTACATTTTCATTTGTTATGCCTGGAGATTACATGTCTTCAACCACTTCTTGTGGATCTTCATTGTCACTTGAGATAACTATAATACCATTGTTATTACCACTCACATCTTCTTGGGTACCTAAAATAACACCCAATAAATTAATGGAATCAATTTGTTTGAAACTTGACAGGAATCAACTCAATGAACCGGTCAAGCCATTACCAATATATATTCAAATTAGTTGTTTGGGAACTCTTACAAACACGTTTTAGACAAATTAAACCGCTCTGATTATTTGCTTGGGACATCAAAACGAGTTTAACACAAGTTGGGTTTCATTTAGTAGTAAAAAAAGTGTAAGCAGAACCGGCCAATTAGATATATATATATTTTTATGGAAAACAGAAAAAGGATTGGATCTCTTAAGTTTAATTTCGTTTTGTTCCAAACGGTAAAGATGTAACCAATTACTTGTGTCTGTTGACTCCGTTCCAATGCAACAGTTCGCCATTAAAATCGTGTCCGTTCCGTACAGTTGCCACCCTTCCTTACCTACATATTGGGTTTTTCCCTTCACTTTTCATTCACGTTTTTGGCTCACAACCGCATACCAGACATCGTATTATTCAAAGTAACAACACAGATTATCGGACAAATTGGAGCGATACTTCTGTTCGTTCATAATAGAGTAATTCGGGAAGCCAATATTCCAACTATTCCAAAAGCATAACTTTGGCGGACAAAATTGGCCCGGTACGTTTCTTTTCCTCTAACTTGTTTTCGTATAGTATGAAAGTTCGGAAACGGCTTCTATTCATATAATACTCGAACAACTAATTGGTTCACATGTTTGATGAAGTGCTACAATTGGTATAACCGAATTTCTTTTCCCACCTGTCTTACACATGAGACTAAAATCACCACCCCACCTTCTGTGAGATGCGATAACACCCAAAACTTATTACCTAATTTTTAATGCAAAACATCATTGACTCGTGACCAAACCAGGAAAATACACACACAAGTGAGTTTTTTGATTTATTATTTTGTCATTATGTGTAACAAACACTTAGTAATAGAGACTGACATTAAACTTGGTTTTTTGGGAAAAGACATGGATTATCAATTCCCAGAAATGGAATGCTTCAAAATATTAGAAGACTTGACATCGCTTTTAAGAGGAACTGAACAAGAGACTTTGATAACAATGTATGCCAATGTTGACCAAGAAGAAGACAAAGTTTCAACACAGCCTGAATTACCCAAAGATATAAACCATCTGATAGAGAAGACTTTCAAAGCAAAACTACAAGAAGTGAAGCCTAAATTCCCCAAAGAAAGACAACATGTGATACAAAAGGCCTTCCAAGCAAAGCTACATGATCTCAAACAAGAGGTACACTCGGCAATTTTGATGAAAAGAATCAGAGTCGTTGAGTTCAAGAAAAAGAACTTCACAAAGCTGCGCGCATATACTACTTGTCCCACATCCAATGCCAAAAAGGAAAACAAAAGTGCAACATAGCAACCAACCACCGTCAAGCATAATGATACCTCATACCCAAAGGAATGTAGGGCATGGTACATCCACACATATAGTGACTCATATGCAAGATTCTACAAAAAGTATCAAAATGCTTATGAAATATCTATATGGAGAACACAAAGGTATAATTCGTACTCACATTGCCAAATAGTTTATTTACATATATTTGTAAAAAAATCGGATAAAATTAACCTATATTTATTTATTGATGCAGGTAACCTCGAAACAATGGACCATCAATAAAGAAGAAGAGAAACTTGACCCCAAAAGCGAAACCGGACTACAGTGGCAAAAATATGCTCAACTTGTAGGCCAATTCTACACATATGTTTTTTTTCCGGTTTTTTTACTCCAGATTTCAAAGAACAACAATTCTACACATATTTGCCCTTGTACAACAAACCATGTATTTTGATTTCATATGATGATAAGAGTCGCTTTCAAAATGTAATATTTATTTTGCGTTTGCAATGTAAAAACACTACAGATTATATGTACGCAAGTGGTAATTTGGGGTGTCTGGAAATAGCATATTGTTTCATGAGCATAAGACTCAATGAGTTATAGAAAATTGCTTGTCATTTGATAAGAATTAAAAATGGGTATACTAAGCAAACTGGGAATAGTGAACACTGACAATTTCTCACATTTGCCAAAAAAAAAACCCACTAACAATAACTTCAAAAAGGTGAGTAACTTGTTGCATCCATTCTTCGTAAACATTGGTTTGGGAGACTTACCAGAAAGTTATTTGAAGGCCTCTCTATCAAGCCACTGATTGTGACTTTCTCTGCGGTTTTAATTTTGTTTTGCAACAATATCTCTTCCGGATTAACCACTTTTGCATCAAAATTGAACCTAATAGAACATGGTTTTATATTCCTGACATCTCAAGCCTTAATGAGTATTCCAAAATGGATATAAGATTACACGTATGCAAAAAATACCACATGCAACGCACGTGCCCCACAACTAGTAGATATAAAATGATCATGATCAGGCAATCATATATACGTACTGCATAGAGTAGAGTAGAAGAGTCTTCAAGTACATCGACTAATTAGTACACAACTATCACTACTATTCCCTCTAACTACCACTTCTTGTCAAACATTGGAGCGATGATTTGTCCATCATTAAGTTTGTAATTCATCGAAATGCGCGTAAGCTAGATAGCCCGTACCTCCGCTTATAAAAAAAACCCTTACCCCTAGCTACTTTCCTAACACTGTTTGCATCAAAAGTAGCATATCAAATGATGTTTTAGATCTACCCATTACTCCTCTGATACCAAACTCTACTCTCAAATTTAGAAATTTAAAAAAAAAAAAAAACTAATACTAATAAGCTTCATGATTTAAGGAAAACATAAAGATTAGAACCTTCGCCGATCAAGAACTTCCGGTGTGTATCATTCCATTGAATCAAACGCATACAATTAATTCAGGGATTCGACTGTTGATAGCTTCTTCTTCGATCTTCATCTTTTCATTGCTTGTACTGCAAACATAATCGAACACGCCATTAAGTTACATGCTTGTCTTACAATTCCTTTGGATCGTGAGAAAATGTGAGAGTACAAAAATATTAAAATTTCTCACTAAAATCTCACTGGTCTAATGTGGTTTAAAGACGAACGAAATCGAATAAATAAAAAGCTATAATTTCTTTCCATTGATGGGCATCTCTATGAAGTACGAGCATCCAAAAACAAGTAAGAGAATTTTCCTTTACTTTCTTTTCTTTTCTCACCTTTTACTGTTGATGTTTTCTTTTCTCACCCTTTACGCTTTTTCTTCTCATAACTAATCTCTCTAGCCTTCGACTGCACATTTCGAACTTCTCGCAAGTAAAGCCTCACTGCTCGAGATCCAAACGGGTTTGTTTCGGGGTTTCCGCCATTTTCTTCGTAGGCGGCCCGGAGGCGGCCTACGAGGGCGTCCAGGCTGGCCCAGGCCTGCCGAAGGGGGCACGGGCACGGAGCCGGAGGGTTAGGGTGGCCGTAGAAAGGGCATGCTGGGGTATGGACTTTGGTCTTTCCGAATTGGTCGAGGTACCGGATGAATTCGAGGACGTGGGCCCCGCTGCACTGGGAGAGGGAGAGCGGGGGCCGGTGGTTTTGGAGGTACAGGCCGAAGGTGTTCCAGTCCCTGCGCTTTTGGTTCTCGTATCGGCTTGGAGTTGAAGCCAATGCTGCCGATGGGGAAGAGGTACCTGAAAATAATTTATTGACAAAAAAACAAAAACGAAAGTTCATATTGAAAATTTTGGGGAAAAAAATAAAAGAAAGAAGAAGAGTGAAATTTGAGTGTACCAGGTAAGATGTTGTTATTGATGCTTGTATTGTCGGAGTCTAAACTCTCTACTTTTGGACTTAGGTAAGTGGTTAAGCATGTTACGTACTTTCAAAAGTTCCCCGTGTACCTTAATCATTCTCTTCAAAAATTTATAATTGTTATTTGGATACGCATAGTTGTTTATAATTGGTTCTTTAAATTGGCATGTGGTAGACATTTGGTGAAATCATTTGTTGTTCTGATAATGTTTTTGGTGAGAATTCTGTGGATATTGTTGGGAACATATTTTGGAAAATCCAGGAAAATTAATCTTCTAAGTGCGGGTGGCTCTGGCTATTATGGAAGAGATCCGGATTTATTCCAATATCTTTTTCAGGCAAGTCAGGATGATAAGGACTCTGGCGGTATTTTGGATTTATTGTGTTGACCTCCTTAGGATGATGCATTTTAGTGTGAGGATTTTTATTTACTTGCTTTCACACTTTGTAAAACATTTTCAATAAAAGTAATTGATTCGAGTTATTGCTGGTGGTAAATATGTTATTGTTTGGTTCATGGGATGGTTGTGCTCCATACTTATGATTGAGACATATTTAGCTTTGAATTTGATTAATAACGAAAAACAATCATTTGATTTTCAATTACTTTAATTTATTTAGGCTATGTGTTTCATGGGTTAGGCTCATGGTTCACGGTTGGTCACTTCATTTTGAGATGTGACACTTATCATGAGTTGTCTGGCATTAAGCTTCAGAGCTTAAATTTGACATCCGAAATTGTGCATTTAGTTTTGAAAATATGCATAGCATCTGTAAAAAATACCGATAATGATATGCAAAATTAAGACACATTACTTACGCAGATCCAAGTGCGGAATCATTTCTTGCTCGTAGTCTGCAAATAACAATTCATAAGAAATACATTAATTGGTATAACGGTGGGGTACATCAGAAACTCTAAAACTCACGGAACATATCATATCAAAATGGAATATAAGATCTGCCTAATTTATGACTAAAGTTTGATAAGATCTGCCTAATTAATTTCCCCCCTTTTTGAGATTTAATATAGATGTAGAAACTCACCTAGCTAGGGATTTTAATTAAGTGAACATTACCGATATATGGAGGGATAGATGCTTCGCAAACATGAAAATTTATTGAACCTATGTCAATATAATAAACTTTGGACAAAGGTTGTAAACCATTTCATAGGCCCAAACTATTAACGTCTTCCTGCTATAGTATATAGTATAGATTAGTATATAGTCTTGACTTAAATAATCAATCCGCTCATGATAGTATTAAGTATCGATAAATCTATCCACACAGACAATCTGTGCACAGATTTTGTTATGGGGCCCACCATGGGTCCCACACAAATGATCCGAGCCGTTCATTAAATGTAAAACATTTTTTCAAGGGTCCCCGTAAAAAATCAGCTCAATCCAATACTTATAGGTGCTTGATCTAATCATCTAACTTTTCATTACCCGAAAATCTGAATGAAAATTTAGATGATTGGATCGAGCACCTTTAAGTATTAGATTGAGCTGATTTTTTACGGAGACCCTTGAAAAAATATTTTACATCTAGGCTCCGTTTGTTTCGATGTAAAATGTTTTACAATGTAAAATATTTTCCATGTAAAATATTTTTTCAGAAAACAAACTTCAAACTTTTATTTTCCGGTGTTTGGTTGGCACTTGAAAATATTTTTAGAAATCAACAAAATAGTGTAGAGAGTGATGGGGAGCTTAAATGGTGGAGAGATATGAGATTATTAGAATTGAACGTGGGTTAGAACTGAAGATCGAGGAAACTGAGCAGTGAGAATTGCAGTAGAAGGCACCGGGTTCATTTCGGAAAATAACTTACGGAAGATTTAAGGGTAAGTCATTTTCATCCAATTGATGGAAAATATTTTACATGTAAAATGTTTTCCTCATTTTTTACATAACCAAACACCGGAAAATAGGTAAAACATTTTACCGGAAAACATTTTACGTCCAAACAAACGGAGCCCTAATGAACGGTTCGAATCATTTGTGTGGGACCCGTGGTGGGCCCCACAACAAAATCTGTGAACAAATGTATGTGTGGTTAGCAGGGTTCATTAAGTATATAGTCTTAACTTAAATAAACAATCAGCGCTCTGCACGACTGTTCTACCAGACAAATGCAATCTATACATAGCGTTATTTAACATTCCGAGATGTTTTCCTATTTGAGACAACATTTAAACGGGGATACATTACCTAAAAAGTGAAGCACAGAGGGGGGTAAATTTATTAGGAGAATATTCTCTGTATCATTGAAAAAATGAATGGTTTTAGGCTATAACCTTAACATAAAAAAATATATATAATCGAACGGCTGTAGATGTTGCTTTATTGGTATGCCTAGACATCTAGCATTATGTTTTACAACACATAGATTGGGGATGATAAAGAGAAATGAGTAATCCTTTTTTGGCTTTTTGTAAATACTGTAGTAGTTGAGAAATTTTTGCTACCCTTGTGTTGTGTGATTCACCTACTTCTTGGGAGTGATTGCCAAAGAATTAGGTAAATCCAAGTCTCAATTCGTAGAAATTTTCCCTCTCCGTATCCTTCTCCATTCTCTAATTTTTTGGGCGTTTGCTCCGTCATTTAGCATTGTAAATTGTAAATGGTCATACAAATCTAATCCCCTAGAACCCACTAGCAAGAGGGTGCGGACGGGAGCCACGGCACCCCAACTTCAGCACAATCCCACTTCTTTTTTTTTCAAATGTAATTTTGGGTGATACACTAAGATTTTCAGACCCTTCAAAACCTTGATAATTTTACTTTATACCCTTCCAAATACAAATTTTTTTTTTTTGGCCACAGCCCACCAACCTCCACACTAAGTGGGTGTGTGCAAAAAATTATTTTGACAGATTCTTAGATTATAACTTCAGGTGTTTACGAAAAATTGTTTTTGCTGATTTTGAGATTTGGCTATTCAAAATCAGTTTGGAGTGTTAACAAAAAAATTTAGATAACAGATTTTCGAATTCTATAGTTTTTGAAAACCTAAAAAAGGAATGAAATTTTAAAAATCCAAAAGCTAGGTTTGGGTATAGCTTCTAGAGCTTTCGGATAAGATTTTAGGTTTTAAACTTTATAAAAATAATTTTTCAACTGTTTGAAGTAAACCGTACTGGCTTTTCCTCCAACTTAATTATAGTTTCACAAATATGGTAAGCACGTTTATCTACTTTTACTAAAATCTAATATTACTCTAACTTAATCATAATTTCGCAGCTATGATAAGCATGTTTATCTACTTCTACTAAAATCTAATCTAGAGTCTTAAGCTGGAATTTAAAATTTGTATCCATAACTATCGTAAACAGTAAACACGCCCAAAATCAGTTAGACTGTTTGTCAAAAAATTTACATAACTGATTTTTAGAATCTATAGATTCTGATAACCTGAAAAAGAAAATAAATTCTCAAAATTTTAAAGCTGGATTTGGATAGCTTCTAAGATTTTACAACACAAGTTCTTAGAAAAGGAATAAATTCTCATAATCTCGCAACTACAACAAATAGGTTTCTCAACTTCTACTAAAATCCGGAATCTAAAATCTGCAATATAAGTTAAAGCTAAAATCTAAAATCTAGGTATGGCTGAGAACCTTGTGGTGAAAAAGGAGTCAAGTTAGATGAGATGCTCAAAGCAGAAGGGGTACCACAGATAGTGTAACTGCTTGCTGGAGATGAATCCAGCGTGTAGTAATTCATCACCATGCAATCTTGTGCATCCCAATCCGTTTTAAAAAGTAAAATACTATTAAATAAAAAACAAAAATATAGTACAAATAGCATTATTTTTCCAAGAACTCTTGGTTGGGTGGGTGTTTCATAGTTAAAAAGGATGTTGGGCAGCAAGCTTATATATATATAATTACAAAGTTTTTAAGAAAAAATTACTATAATTCTAAGAATACCACACGGCCCCGACCCTACCCCAAATCCTGACTGAGTAATTTGTGGGTACCTCCGTTTCTATCCAGGGTGACGAACGGATTTACCCGCTTCGACCCGAATGGAGAAAATTATTTAACCTAAAAGAAAATTAGGGAAATTGTTATATATAAGGTGGTATTTTGGTAATAAACATAAAATTACAAGGGTAGAAATTTAATTTTACACAAAAAATCTTAGGAGCAGTTATCGGGTTGGGATATTAACCTCCCAAATCCTACTCAACCCGGATTGAGTTCTTTTAATTTTCTGTTGAATCTAACCACACAGTGCTGAAAAATTGGAAGGGTAACCCGCCCCAATTGGATCAAGGTCGGGTAAGACTAGTTGCCTAGCCTGATTGTCCACAGCGTGCTGGACTCAACACCCTCTGCTTAGGTACAAATAAAATAGAGAAAAATCACAAATGAGTAATACCTATTATGTGTGAACATGTAATATGCATATTCAAAACTCAGAGAGTGATCAGAACGCAAGATTTATGAGAATGTGTGGTAAAACAAATGCTTTTAGGAGATGTAAAGATCCACCATATCTCTTTAGTGGGCGAAAAGATAAGATTACCTGGCTTATCAAAGTCAAAGTCCATCTGCGAGTATATATCTCTTACCAATTGATCCGTGAAATCTTCATCTGTTCTAAGTTCCTCAAATGCTGGCTGAGTCATATTGCACCATTCGGAATCAAAGTCCATTGGCGAGTATATATCTCTTACCAATTGATCCATGAAATCTTCATCTGTTCTAAGTTCCTCAAAAGTTGGCTGAGTCATTCTGCTCCATTTGGAATCATGCCACTTTAATGAGTCCCACCATTCCTTCTCTCCTACGATCTTGCAGTATTTTGGAGATGTTTCCACGGTATCCAAACTTTCGAGCAACGGACAATTATAAACGAAAAGACTGTCCACTTCTTCACCAAGGCATAGAGGGCTTGAAATGGTAACCAATTGAGGTAGGTCAAGGAGTGCTATCTTCCTCAAGCATTTCAAAAAACAACCCGATTGCACGTTGGCATCTTCTTGAGTCACTATACTGTGAATTTTGGGGCAGTCTTCCACTATAAGCTCTTCCAAGCAAAAGAGGTTACCAAGCATATCTGGCGTGAAAATGGTGGTCAACTTTGGGCAAGTGTGCAATGTCAAGGACCTTAGACTGAATAGTGAATCCTTAGGAATTGAGCCTTGCCAAATGCTCTCTAAGTTCTTCATGTAGTGAATACTCAAGTGGTGTAAGCCGTCAAATATAGATTCATTCGGACATTCATAGTCTCCATCAACTATGGTTTGAAGCTCATTACATTCGACAAGCAAGCAACTTCTAAGTTTAGCCAAATTTTCATGCCCAAATTCAGACAAGACCTTGATAGTCCAATGCCGGTCCAGGAAAAGCACAGAAGCATGCTTGAGTGCCTTAGTAACATCACTTGACATGCCTTCACCATTTATGTACTTAAGGCTTTTCTTAAATTTATCCTCCCATATATAGTATCTCTCCTCAACTCCATTTGGCAGACGATATATGTTGCGCTGTTGATAACGACCAACAATGAATCTAAAATCAGATAAATTCATAAACAAATTCGGAAACATGAATTTTTTGAGCTCATATCCAAGTTGCTGCAATAATTCAACTGATGGGAGATATAACTTGAGGATTCTCAGCTTGTTTGAGCTACTCAGTGCATTTATTATAGCCTTCACATTAGCATCCCACCATTCAGTATCTGGGTTTATGTCGTCATCCCACCACTCACCATCTGGGCTCACATCAATGCTTAGTTCTTCCAATTGAGGGAATAATGATATCACCTCTGTCGGGATTGCAATGCCTGTCTGCTTTGTTTCTCCATAGTAGTTTGCACGTCTACAAAGAGATACCTTGAAGCGTCTCAAACTGATTAATTCACCGATTTCGCTGGGCAAATACATAATTTCAGTTCCTTCGAGATCAAAAACCTCAAGTTTCCGGAGTGCTCCAATATGGGGTGGCAGCTCATTGAGAAGTTCACAGCCTCTCAAATAGAACTCCTGAAGTGATACCAATCTGGAAATAGAAGGTGGCAAGGACTTTATGTTGGTGTGGGATAAATCTAAACGGACTAGAAGAGGCATGTCTTCAAAGAACAATAGAGGTATTTCCATCAGATTGCAGTTGTTTTGTAACCATAGTTTTCTGAGAGTATGGCACTTAGGGTTCTTTGGTAGCTCAGATAATTTATTGTCGTGCAACTCAATCTCCTTGGTATAATTTCCAACGGTTGGTGTCTTGATCAATCCTAACCCCCCTCGCCTTATAGAAGGACTAGGCAGATAGGATGTAAAATACTCATTCAACACAACTTTAGTTTCTTTCCGCATAAAAAAACGGGGGCCGAATTTCTCTAGCAAGAAGGACCCGATAAGATCCTTCAAAATGCCTTCCCCTTCTTCTGTTGTTTCGACTAAGTAACCTGAGACCCATTCTGATACTGGTGAACCCTGTCCCTGTTTCCAACGACGACTTGTGCAGTACTGAATGCAATATTTTGTCGTTAGATTCTTCTGATCCCATATGAGTTTCAACACATGTTTCATGACTTGGCTCAATCCTTCTTCCATCGCAAACAAGTGTGATGATAATTTCTGGAGCGTAGGTTCCCAAACACTGATATCAGTCACATCTTTCAAGGCTCTAGCAAGAAGAATGACGGCAAGTAGGTGGCAACGGCACTCTTTTACCAACTGGATGGCCATTTGTTGGAGAGCTGAAGAAGAATCAATAAGTGATCGCTCCACTTTCTCACAGAATAGGTCCCATGGTAACAAATGGTCCTCCATTCTGACCTCCACATCCACATCCATGATCTTATAAGCCTTTTGTGATTGAGTCGTAAGTACTACAACTCCATGATCAGGGAGTCTTAAGTCATGTAGATCCATCTGTCCATCGACACATTCCACAAGCAGGAAGAAGTTGTGAGGTAGTAACTGATCTAGCGATAAACTGAAGATGTGATCAATTTGTTGAATTACGTGAATCTGCTCCGCGATTTTCTGCCTTACCTCTTTGTCACAGTCATGTCCACAGACAGAGATGCGGAGGACAACACTGCCATTCTGTCTCATCCTTGCTATATCCATGACTGCTCTGGCCACTTCCTCCCCTCCGCTCCCTGAAATCCCGATTTTTTGAAAAGTTTCTGCCTTAACATACACCGAAACCTGCCTAATAGCAGAATTGATGGCCAAAGTCACCATTTCGTCTGGGGCTTCACATGCAGCACTGGTTTTATGAGTTAGCCCAAACTCGCCCCCCTTATGTGAACGTACAAAATATGCTCGAGGTATATAAGCTACTAGATCAAAATCATACTTGGCCACAATTTTTTCAGCTGCCTGAAGATTGTGCGCAATCTCGTTCATCAACCTATCTAATTGCTCCATGTGTACTCCCTTATTGGCCAACCCACCAAATTCATCTAAGTATTTTCCATTATTGATCTCTGATTCCAAAGCCTTCAATTCTCTGACGAGTTGGTTCATTTTGGAGAAACAGTTGTTTTGAAGACTAAGGTCCCCATAATACTTGGTAGAATCTGTGATAGGGTATGATAAGACAAGGTGGAACAAGTCCTTCTTCCGTATCAAAAACTCAGCTTTTCGCATCATCTTTAGTGCTTTTCTTGCAAGGCGTGATACACTGAGTGTGTGTGATACCTGTTCAGATGAGATACCCTTTTCAATTGGATGAGAAGATTTGGGGGCCTTTCCTTTGGACAGTTCTGGATTTGACTTCGAAGGCTCTAATTTTGCTTGGTGAGCTCCAGTCCATGAGTCATTTTCCGCAGATAAACTGCCTTCCTCGTCAGCCTCCATCACAGCTAAGCTTTAAACTGCGATTCGCATGAACTTCATGTGAATGGAAGTTGAAATGATTGTCATCACACTAATTGGTTGAGTAAATAAAAGTACAAGTTACTATAACGCATTTGAGTCAACTTTGTTGTTTTCCTAGTGAAAACATGTCGAGTCTAATTTAATTGACTGTCAAGAAGTACTAATGCAAATGATGTTAATGTTAGTAGAATCGTTTCCCAACAATTAACACTGCCATTGTGAACGACAAAGATGATCGGAAAGGTAGTCAAGACTAAACAAAGATTGTGAATGTCATTTGTCAAGAATATTACGACGGAAATGACTTTCACACTACATTTTTTTGATAAATGCACTCCACTTCCACTTCTTATCTTTTAGTGAGAAAATTAGACATAACCGTTCCCTAAAGGATAAAAAATGAAGTGCATTTATCAAAAAAGGAGTATTATGCTGCCTCTCTCCCAAGCTTTGTGGTTTCTGCATCTGGCTTTGCCTTGACCTTTGCTCGCTCTTGATAAAATCACTACATCTATTATAATACAGAGCTTATATATATACATCAAAACATTTCATGTTTAGGTGAGAATCCAAATAGTTCTAGTACTAAGTTAAACCAATGGTGACCGCAGACTCCACTGATATCTCGTTCTCCCTCCTAACACCAAGTGGAGGTTCAAACCCCGATGATACCTACACCACACCCATTGCACAGTAAAAATGCTCGTATTCATTTTATTAATTTTAAACTATGTGAGGGTTTGTTATATAATTTATAAGCAAGAAGAGAGAGAGCATACCATCAATGTTGCAACTTTTTCTTTGCTGCAACTTCAATTCACAGAATAAACACAGAGAGGAGAGGTCGAACTGTCGAAGGAAGTTTTAATCTTCAATGGAAGTAGAGAGAGAGAAGAGAGAAGAAAGAGAAAGGGATACTTTGGGTATAGCGTAAATGTGAACCAGCTTTCTCTATCATCTCAAAACAAAAAAATAAATAAAAAATGTGAACCAGCTTCAATTTTGCATCCACATAGAAAGGGGGCTCTTCCTTTATGTCCCGTTACACGTAAAAGATGAGAAAGGGTAAAAAAAATCAGAGATGCTATGTTCACCGCATTGATCCACAGCACGGTCCATAGCACGCCTACGTAGGGCCCACTCTAGACCCTATAAAAATACATAAAAATACCTATAAATTTTAAAATATTTTTTTATCGGACCCTGTAAAAAATCAGCTCAATCGCATAAAAGCTACAAATGGTAGGGTTTCAGGTGTTGACGGCGGTGGTGTCATTGCTTTGCAGCGGCGGAGGTTGTGTTTCTGTGTTTAGGGTTTAGGCAGTGGTGTTGATAGGTTGTGCTTGCTTGGGGTAGGCCCATATGCTGTTGGGTTGTATTTTTTGAGGCCTGGCCCGTTTAGGTGTGTTTGGGCTTTTTCCAAACAGTTTTTTTTTTTTATCCAACCCTTGGTTAGATTCCCCTATCTCCCATCTTGATGTACTCTTTGTCAAGATTTTTGAATAAAACTTTTTTGCCTATCGAAAAAAGAGAGGTATTAATAGGGGTGGAATTTACGGGCACGATAGAAAGTTAGAGGGCTTGGGTCAAACACATTTTGATACGAACACGAATGGCACAACCCCACTAGCACGAAAACTAAACGGGACGAATACGGGTGACTCAAAAACTTGATAAGAACACAAATAATCCGTTTAACTTTTCGTGTCACCCGTTAACCCGAAACGACACGACTCGACACGATACTAGCGATGCCAATCCATAGTCTGAACTTGTGTCTTCTTAGAGATTAGTTTTGATTCTTTTAAATTTCCTAATTAGTTGATGTAAGGACCCGTAATTTCGAAAATTTATTTAAAGGTTTATTATTATTAGAAATTGAAGGAAAATATGGAATTTATTAGGTTTAGTTGATTTGGGGCTAAAGTGATAGAATTGTTTGTGAAAGGGTGTCTAGTGTGATATGTTTTTGGGTGAGTATATATAGGAGGGTGAGAGAGTAGAGAATTATTTTCCTCCACTCTCTCTCACCGGCGTCTCCCTCTCCCTCTCGGCTCCTCTCCTTCTCTCTTGCTCCTCCACCAAAATTCAACCTCCAAACTCAAAACCCAAAGAACCCAACCCTCTCATCATCTTCCTCACGCGTTATTGAGTTCGTAGCTCGTCCGGTTTGGGCTCGGAGGAGGTGTTTTTCTCTCGGTGTCGATTTTGGAGTCTAGGGCTCGGAGAGTCTCTTGGGTTCGGCTTTGATAATCGAGGTAGGAAATTCTACCTCTCTTTATATGTTTTATGAGTTGACTTGGTACTTAATTCGTGCCCTAGATCGTTGGTTTCGTCGTTAGAATTGTTCTGGTGGAATCTGAAAATCGTGTACTGAGAACCCAAGTCCTACCGGTAGGAGTTTGGAATCTACCGGTAGAAACGTTGTCCAGTAGTCACTTTTGTGAAATTTTGGTCTTCTACCGGTAGACATTCATATTCAAAAATCTGTCATTTTTGCGAAATTTTGGTCTTCTACCGGTAGACATTCAATGTCTATGAATGTCTACCGGTAGACATTCAAAATCAGCATTTTTGGAAAAATTTCGAAAGGGCATAACTTTTTCATCCGAACTCCATTTTGGACAAATTTTATATCGAAATTCATGTACCGGAGGTCTACTTTCCAATGGTGGTGGTCTCATCTCCTAATTCTTAGTTGATAAGGTTTGGTAGCCAAAATAAGATAGATGTGTTCGTAAACGTCGGATAATCCTTTTCCTTAGAATCGTGTGGGTGAGACACGGATGTTCTTAGGCTCTCTTGGGTACTTTATTGGAAGGTTTGACAAATGCTAGGGGTATACTAGGCTTTGTAGTGGTCGTTGAGTTCCGTATGAGTCCTTTGACACCGAAACGAGGGTTTAGAGAACATCAGGAATATAGGTGGGCGAAGGTTGTAGGTGTTGGCAAGCGATATGAGAAACGAACAAGTAAAACATTCTTTTGAGTTAAACAACGCTAGGCGTGGATACATAGACATTTTCCTTGTGCTTGATATGTGGTATGTGAAGGTACGGGGTGTACTTAGAGGTACGGTGAGGGTGTGCGGCATTGTGATATGCTAAACGGGAGGACGTGTATTAATTAATTAGTCGGAGTCTTGATATGGTAAATAGTTTGGAACGTTTGAAATGTAAATCCATGTGGTGGTTCGTTAGATCATTTAGAATGCTTGAAGCGAGATTGATATTGTGAAAGAACTATTTGGGAGGATTAAATTGTGATTATTTGATAGATACACCAAATCTTCTAATTCTTTTAAAACTCTTCCTAAAAAGCTCAAACGTAGAAACAAATGGAAAGAGTATTGTAGTGTTTTATAATGGTTGATTGAAGTTCTGTGGTACAGTCATTAGAGTGATGACAAAATTGATTAAGGAATGATGTCAAGTATGAAAAATGTGAGAGGTGATCGAAGTGATCGTGGTTGAGAGAATAGACTCGGGGTGACCCTGCGCTTGAGGGAATTAGACCCGAGGTGACCCAAATGATTATTACTGTTGAGGGAATAGACTCGGGGTGACCCTACGCTCGAGGGAACTAGACCCGAGGTGACCCTAGCGATTATTGAGGAGAAACACCTGATTAAAAGAAAGGAAGAATTTTGTAAGGAAAGGTTTGTCATAAAGAGAATTGATGATGATAAGCGTGGACACGAGAAAGATCGTAGTATCGTATGAAGAATAACAAGATGATTTAGAACTGGTTATAGACTAATGTGGATTGATGTGAGTTTGTTAATGTATCTAGTCTGAAGAGTAAACGGTTAGCGACATTTATGTGAAGTCTAGGACACCTTTGACTATAGCGTGCAGTTTATTGGTAATCATTCGTACTTTGGGTATATCTGTCTATGTTCACTCTTTCATGGTGCTTGAATTACCTCATTTGCATATAGAGTTTGCGTAGACTTTTCTACTGGGCTAGTGTAGCTCAAGCCTATTATTATTTTCAGGTGCTAAACTCGGACTATAGCTTGCATGACTGGAGTGCTTGGAGTGTGGACATACCTTTGAAAGCTAACCAAAGGAGTTGTTTCATTCATCTTTATAAATTTCCTTTGAAAGATGTATTTGAAACTTAAGTTAAAATTCTTTGACTTTGGAATATTTGTAAACCGTTAACTCTCTTAACTCTTGATACTTATGTCAATTTGGGGGCCGTTGAGCCAATGATGTAACATTTTGGAATCTTACGGATTTGGAACTATGAATATGAAAATGGAAATACAGTAATCTTTTGGGTATCGTATGGAATATTGTGAGGTTTTATTTATGAAAATCCTTTACAAATATGTTGAAAATCGAGGGCGTGACAGTTGAAGATTTGATTTTCCAAAATCATGCTTGGTCAATTGTATATGAACATATAGATCATGTGATTATGGAAAGGCAAGAGATGCATAATACTATCAACCTAGAATTTTTTTTTCTAAGATCAAACCTATTGATATTGAATTTCCTAATCACTGTGTTTCTACTTTCTGTGCTAAAAAGTACAAAATGAATTAAATTTGTTTAGGCTAGTGTCCTAATAATTACCTTGAGAGCAAAAGTTCCTGTAAATAATAAAAACACTGTAGGGCACAAAAAACTTCATATTGATTGTGGCTTAAGGCATTTTTCAATGTCATGATTTGATTATGGTTAATTAATTTTTTTGTTGGTCTAATCATTTCTGTGATTATGATGTGTTATTGGATCAAATAAGTTGTTCATGTGCAACATTGCTAGGTGTACAATTTCATGTACATAAATAAAACATAAGGAAAATGATTTTCGCACTCCCCTTTTTAACGGAGGCGGGGGAGCTGCTGTTCTTTTAAGGGGCAACAGCGTCCGATCGAGCGGAGCCCGCTCCGGTCTCGCCCCGATGATCGGAAACGTTCATTTCGTAGAGTTCGTTGAGTAGAACAAGCAAAAATCAGCTCGATCGAATATCATTAAGTGCTTGATCGGAACATTTTTATTTTGAAAAGAATGGATTCGAAACACTGGATCAAATCCACTGCAACCCATTATTGGCATGTGTTCTGATCAGGCACTTAATGATATCCGATCGAGCTGATTTTTTCTTGTTCTACTCAACGAGCTCTAGGAAGTGAACGTTTCCGATTATCGGAGCGAGACCGGAGCGGGTTCCGCTCGGCCGGGACAGCACTCTGCTACCCCTTAAAAGGACAACAGCTCCCCCGCCTTCCCATCCACACTCTCTTTTTTGTTTTTATTCACATGAATTTATAATATTGCCATTGATTATGTGGAAAATATAACCAAAAGGTGGTTGCACTAGAAAGTCAGTAGTGGGTTTAACTTTATAACCAAAAGGTTTTCCAAGATAACAAAAAAATATATAATGGTGGTTGGTGCACTAGAAAGTCAGTACGTAGTGGGTGATGTGTGGTTTGCGGTCAAGGGTGGTAGTCGGTGTGTGGTGGTGGTTTGGTTGGTCTGGAGTGGTGGTCGGCGGCGTGGTGGTGCTGTTTGCCGTGTCTGATCTGTGGAGGATTTGGGTTTGCTTTGGGGTTTGGGCCAATTTTTTGGCCCTTTGGTATTGAGCTGCATGGTGGTTGCTGGTCAAGGGTGGTGTTGGTGGCTGTGGGTGGATTGTGGTGGGCGGCCTGTGGTGGGGTGGTCAGGTCGTTCTCCGGGGCAGCAACAAGGGCTTGTTCTCCGGGCTCCGGGGACGGTGGTGACAGCAGACTGTCTCACTCCAGGTGGCTGCGGTTGGCGGTGGGTAAGGTTGCTCTTTAGGCTGGCCCATGTTGTCTATAGGTCAGTTTCCGGCTAGGCCTATGTTGTTTATGGGTTATGCCTTTCGTTTTTGGGTTAGGGTTTCAGTGTTTTGGTCTTAAGGTCTTAATTGCTGTATTTGGGTTTTGGGTTTCTTGTGAGCTTTGTTACTATATTTATACCCTTTTAGATCCCTTTGGTGATCTGAGCTTGGCCCATTGGATGTTCTGTTGGTTTCTTGCCAACTTGAGCTTTGTTTTGTAATCTTTTTATTTTCTTATCAATAAAATTTTTGCTTCGCTGTTAAAAAAAAAAAACTTCATAACCAAAAGGTTTTCCAAGATAACAAATATATATATATATATAATGGTGGTTGGTGCACTAAAAAGTCAGTAGTTGAGGTGTGACAAATTTATATGCTCCTAGTATCTTCCTGTTTGGATAAAGTCCAGGGAAGCTTAATGGCTTGTGAAGAGGGGGAACATTCTGGAAATATTTCATTCAAAAGAGAATTGGATTTGTGGATAATGCATGTGCATACGCCATTTAATTTAGTCAACTGGCCAACGATCTTCTATTTTATACCATACATATAAATGCGGAGTGGGTTGGCGGTTATCTCCAGAAAAAAGCCATCTATCTATCAATATATTATAGAAATGTAGTTGAAACCAAAAAACTCACAATCCTCAATCCTAAATTCCTAGAATTTAGAGTTTTTTAAAAAAAAAATAAAAGAGAGAAAAACGTGGGAGTGGGGGGAGGGGAAGAGAGAGAAAGAGGGGGGACGTGGGAGAGGGAGAGAGAAGCTTAAGAAAAATTATTCTATGCCCTAGCAGGGATACCGTCACGTGGTACTCCAAATTCATTTTACACCACACATATGTATTTTAGTGTACAGAATAATATTAATGCTAGCGTGCATTGAACATGGGACAAAAAAATATTAGATTATATTTTTTATCCATGGCATTGTGCCCATTCGATACACAGGGTCAAAATAAACTAATGTTAATTTTTTATCCCATGCATTGAACGGGTACAATATTTGATTTTTTTGTTACAAATTACTAATTTGATTTTTTTTTTGAAGTAATTAAAATTGATTTAATATTTCTTGCAATCTGAGTCGTCCATTGTTGAGCATGGACGGCCCGGATTGGCCCAACACTCATGTTGTTCCTGAGGGACAACAGGCACTCCGGGTTCTTTTTTTATCAACTAACGTCGTTCCCGTTCGATGCACGGGATAAAATATTTGTGTGGCTCTGCTACAAAATATTGAGTTCATACAAAATTTGTTGTTTGTCCCGTGCATCAAACGGGAACGACGCTAGTTTGACTTAATCAAATGGGCCATTGTACCTATTAAAAACACGAAATAAGGGAGTGGAGGTGTCTCATTAGCCCATGATCACCAAGTAACTTCTCTTAGGGCGTGTTTGATTGCAGATTTCATTTTAGGGGGATTCGTAATGAGGTGGGATTAGGATTGGGATTAAGAATGATGTGGGATTATTAATGAGGGGATGAATCATTTATTCATGTTTGTTTTGCACAGGATTCGATTGTAGGATTGTAAATAACATGTTTGTTTTGGCTAGGATTAGGATTGGGATTAGAATTGAGGTGGGTTTTTGTTTCCCACTTTTCCGCCGCGTAGGTGTGAGCGGAAAATCAATGGCGTGTGCAGTATGAGCGCGGGCGTGCCAGGACTTGTCGTCGTCCAACGTATGAAAGGCGTGGGCGCCTCGATCTGACTTCGTATGTAGTGCGATTGCGTGTGACCCAAAGGGTGAGGTCACAAAGAGGTTCGTGGTTTGCCACAACGAAGTGGACTTAGAATTTTCCAACCGTGTGAGAAAAAGTAGAGAACATCGTAAAATAAAGACGAACTTTGTTATGTCGGAATAATAAAGTTGGGTATAAGGAAAAGTAAAAACTCGAACTACTTGATGGAGTAATTGAGTTGGGTACAGGAAAAGTAAAATAAGTGCTTCGCTGGAAAGACTTTGATTTAAGCGCTGGGCTTTGAGGTGTATCAACTGCCTCCTTCGAATTGGACAGTGTCCCATGCACGTTGCAGCAGTTCGTGGCCGTTAATTGAGATCATGGGTAGCAGTTGTTGGAAAACCAATTGGACGTGGTTTATGAGAATAAGCTTGCCACTTTCTTTTCTAATTAAACCCCATAATGGTTTCCACTTTTGGAGGGATATTCCAACTGTTAGCTATATTGGTGGCCCACTCCCATCTTTGTAGCAATAAACTGAACATGCTCGAGTCATTTCCACTATTTTCATATGTGCACATCTCCGAATAAATCACCATGAAGAAAAAGTATTCGGCGTATTCCGCTCCACTTGAATTTTAATTAATCGGGCCTTATTCCAAGTCACAAAATTAATGTGGCCCATTAATTTTTAGCCCAAGAAACTCATAAAAATCGACCCAATTTAATTAAGAATTAATTAAATGACCCTCCAGCGCTAGTCCAAGGTTTGGTGCAAAAAACGAGTATAAACAGTTTTTAGACTGGTCTTGCTCAATGATGGGGATGGGATTCATAGTAACATAGTAACACCCCCCGCCCTCACTAATACCCCTATTTTGGGGGATTAACAATCTCATGGGACAACTAGTCCCTCCCACAAAAGCCTAACCAAACAAGGTATTAGGGGCCCATATGATTATTAATCCAATCCCCCCTCCCAAACCTTCTATCAAACATGACCTTAACCTCCAAAAACCGCAAACAAGCTGATGCATGGTACACATGGCGCCATGAGGTGAAGGCGGGAAAGTTTCCTTCAAAATAGTGAAGAGTCTTGCAGCCTATAAATACAAGAAATGAAGAAGGGAAAAGGGTTCCAACACCACAATCAAGCCTTACGCTTAACCAAATCACAAACTTTCCAGCAAAGTTTGCCTATCCTTTTACATTCCATTTGCAACAAGTACCTTGTACTTTTTATCTACTTTCTCTTGTAACCATCAACTCTTTTAATCCGATTTAATGGATTTTGATTAGTTTTTATCCTCTAATACATCCTTTCTTTTCTATATGGTTAGGAAATTCTAAATCCATTTCATTGTGGCAAACTACGAACGGCTCATGGTGTTGCCCTTAAGATCGCAACATTTTCGCTCTAGTTAAGAAGTCAGAAAAGGGGCTCTTAGTCCTTCACGTTGGACGCGACAAGTCCTAGCATGCCTGCAATCGCTCCGCGTGAAAGGAGCTGAATCATTTTTGGCACGCCCGGTGAGACCCTAATCATTTAAGGGTTTTATTATGGCAAGAAAAGGACAACAACAACAGGCCGGATCCACCTTGTCAGCCCTTAGTGTGTGGCTCATGAAGTGCGAGTCCAGGAGGAAGCCGTTCCTCAAGTTAGTGCTCAAGATCTGCTGGACGCTACTGACAGGGTCAAGAATTACCTGTTTATGATAGGTTGTGAAATATCTCACGACATCAATCAGTCACTGAGTCAATCCATAGCTCCTCTAACCTTAGCAATTCACGACATGATTGCTACAGTTAAAGAGAGACTACCACCTGTCGCTCAACAACCAACATTCCCACATTTCGGTGTTTTTGGCAACGGCCAGGAACAGAAAAGTTTGAAGGAGGCGATGCCGCCTCCTCAAGTTTTTTACCAGACCTCCACATCAAGTAGCCCTGCACCTAGGGGCAAGGAGGCCAAGTGATTTTGATTGGAGGCAGACATACGCCTTCAACGAACAAAGATCAGAGGTTTATTTTGGTTGATGGCCAAAGCGAACCTGACAAAAGGCCTCTTCACGAAGGACATGGTTCTAGAAATGGCAAAAATGTTGACATGCACCCAAGGTCCGGAGACACGGAGAACAACTCAAAATTAGAACCAACATGCTTAAGAGGCGCGCCCTCAACCACCACCAATACCAAACATGTTCCTGGGTAGGGCACAATTAGGAACTGGTTTTAGGCCTTTGGGAAGGCATGTGTAATGAAAGCCTCACACTGAGGAAGTCGATTCTACGCCTTTCCCAAAGGGCTATAGGGTTCCAGATTTCTAGACATTTAACGGAGAAAACATGTAGTCCACAGTGGAACATGTGGCGAGATTTCAGGTCTAGTGTGGAGAGGCAGGAGCTGAAGACGCTTTAAAGTTGAGGGTTTTCCCCAACTCCTTGACTAGGACAGCCTTCACGTGGTCATCAACCTGCTGCCCAACTCTGTCCAGACTTGGGCCCATTTGGAAGAAATGTTTCACCAACAATTCTATAGGGTAGAACCAGAGATGACGATAGCAGACCTGTCGTGCTTTCGTCAGACTCCTCACGAAAGGGTGGAGTCTTACCTTTCAAGGTTTAAAAGAGAGGTATAATATACTCAAGTAGAATTGCTTGGCTAGGCGCATGCTCATCACTTTGTCAGTTCTTTAATCAAAAAGTTTTTGTTGTAAAAATGAACCCAACAGGATTGTGAAAAGGTAGATTAATATCCATAATTGGAAAAAATACCCACAAAAGAGTAAACGGGTTTCAAAAATCCCATCTCTACCTCTCTATTTTTTAGAATATTCTTTATCTGTGGACATAGTTTATATCTGGTCAATATTAGGTAATTATTTGCTTGTAAGACATCAGAACAACAAACACCACAAATTCTCAACAGCCCAATTTCTAATAGTAGCTTTGTAGACAAAGAACGAACCATAAAAGAGTACATAGAGCAAAGAGTTAGGGAGATTACCAAGTTAATCTCTCGCGAAGTTGAGAAGGTGTCTCAGGGGTAGATTTATCATCTCCCCATCTTAGCTCTGAAACTATAGATGAGCAAATAAACAAAGAGAAGATAACCAAAAAAACTACCATTACAAAATAAAAGCACAATCATTTGACCGGCAGGAAAATCTATTGGAAAAGATCAAGAATTCTACCTTCTTAGCCCTTTGATCTTCCAAAGAATTCGGACCAGCTAGGGCAGATAATTCTACTTCCTCTTCAAGCACAAGCCCCAACGCCGCACAAAATGAAATAAATTCCTGCACGCAGATGTAGGCATGTGATAAAATTTTCAAAAACTACTTGTAACACAACAAACTTGGTATGGAAACACAAATTTGAAGACAATAAGACTTATAAAAAATACTTTGCCAAAATAATTTTGCAATTATGCTTCGGCTAAGAACAATTGCCTTTACCTACAGTGGACAAATTTCAACTAACAACTATAATACATAAACTGACATAATTTCTAACATGAATTCTCACTTGAGGTTGGCTGTGCTAATATCCTCTCTTCTCTGATTAGCAGAGAAAAGCCACCCTAATCTGCTTATTGTCTCCTCGCACAGTTGCAGAGCTTTGCACCCCTTTCTCACAGTTACCTGCGGGAAAAAAATCCATAAACCAAATACTATAAAGTTAATTGAATGACGCCAAACATGGAAACAAAACCAAATCATAACATGTTAATACTTTTTGATAACATATCCCACTAACGTACAAGAAATGCGTACCTAGTACATAAAATGCATGATGAACTAGACTGAAGCAGTGACAAATTACGGTTTGCAAAATGATGGAAAAACGGATTGGACAGCCGAACCACCGGAGAGGAGATCTGGCGTGGAGAAGATTTTTTATTTTTAAAATGTAGATGCTTTCTTGGGGGGGGGGGGGGGGGGGGGGGGGGGAGGAGGAGACTAATAGTAGTAATATCAAGTCAGATCAAAACGAGATTGGTTTCAAATGTCAAAATTCACTGGTAGGAAGTCTTTGAGTACTCACTTTCATGGTGTGGAAATTCTATTCAGACGACCCTAATTTTTCAGTACTCACACCAAAATCAAATTTTTTTTTTTAAATGTAGAGGAGATGCTTTCTTGGAGAGAGGGGGGGGAGGAGACACTATCTTCGATGACCGGGGAGAAAGGGAGAGGCAAAGAGAATCGAAATAGAGTACTAGTATTATCAAGTCAGACCAAAACGAGATTGTTTACTTGGAGAGATGGGGAGGAGACGATTTCTTCGATGACTGTGGAGAAAGGGAGAGGCAAAGAGAATCGAAATAGACTAATAGTAATATCAAGTCATACCAAAACAAGATTGTTTTCTTGGAGAGAGGGGGAGGAGACGATTTCTTCGATGACTGTGGAGAAAGGGAGAGGCAAAGAAAATCAAAATAGAGTAATAGTAGTAATATCAAGTCATACCAAAACGAGATTGTATTCTTGGAGAGAGGGGAGGAGACAATTTCTTTGATAACTGTGGAGAAAGGGAGAGGCAGAGAGAATCGAAATAGACTAATAGTAATATCAAGTCATACCAAATTAAACGAGATTGTTTTCTTGGAGAGAGGGGGAGGAGACAATTTCTTCGATGACTGTGGAGAAAGGGAGAGGCAAAGATAATCAAAATAGAGTAATAGTAATATCAAGTCAGACCAAAACGAGATTGGTTGCAAAAGTCTTTTGAATAGAATTGGCGGGTAGGAACTCTTTTGAGTAGTCACTTTCATGGTGTGGAAATTCTATTCAGACCACCCTAATTTCTCAGTACTCACACCAAACTCTTTTCTTTTTTTTCAAGAATTGCCAAGTTACCCTTACATTTCTCAATATCCACACCGCCACTCACCACCCGTCCCCACAGGATCGCCTGAAACTTGTGGAATGAGGATGATCGAATAGAAACTTGTCAGAAAATTTCTATCTGGGCTAGCTGGCCTGGTATTCAGTGCTTTGAATTGATAAGGTATGCACTAATCTTCTGTTCCCTCACCAATTGCCGCTCTGATCATGGATTACTGTAATTGTTAGTAACAGTCTACCTAGATCTTGCTACGGCTTCTGATCTGATGCTTTAAGTTGAATAATCTGTCATAGCATCTCCACCCTTTCCCCATACTTCTACGTACATGGTGCCTTCCGAGTCCTGACTATTTCTTTGCCACGTGTTTTTGGTTGTTTTATCTAAATTCTTACTATGAGATTTGTGTCAAATTTTGACATAATCTTATTCGACTCAATGCAAGGGATACAAAGTGAATAAAAATACATACTGAAGTTGAAAAAAGTTAATAAAAGATGATGAAAAAGACCAAAAAGATGGTAGAAATTTGGGAAAGACGGACTTTTTGGATTTTTATCTGTCGTCTTATATGATTATTTTTTTTAAAAAAATTTGGTCTCTATATGTATACTTGTATGATTCTTCTCATCGGGAAGATCAATATGTAAAAATTATTCAAATCTAGTAAGAATTGAGAGAAAACAACAACAAAAAGATTGCGCAAAAAAGTCGTCAAAAAATTAGGCCGAAGGGTTTTAAATATGAGTACAAGCCAGAGTAAAAGCTTTCATGGACAAACTTAAGCATTAAAGCTTCATTCATGCATGGCGCAATTGTAAATTTGGAAGGCACAAAAAACCTTTTAAATATTTGAATAAAACTTAGGAGTACTTTTTAGTACTAAAAGTTGATTAAAGATTTGAATCTCTTGATTTGAGTAAAACTTACTTTCATAAAGTTTGAGGCAAGAAGTGGAGTTAGTTCTGAGGGTTTTTTTTTTTTGAATCTCTCTGTATTTTAGTAGAACTAGGCCTTAGTGTGTATAATGGAATCAAAAGTATCGTAAGGATGAATAAGAAGTTCGTGGATGCATGGAAGCATTATAGGTGCATTGCTATAAATGTTATTCCCAAAATGGTCTATGTTATTCCCCGTCGTACCTAGACCGGGAGTAAAGCATTATAGGTACATTGCTGTAAATGTTACTAGCGTTCAACCCGTTCTATGCACGGGCAAAACCAACTCATTCTAGCGTTGTGCCCGTTCGATGCACAAAACAATTAATAAAAGTAGGTTCGAACGGGCACAACGCTAGAATGAGTTGGTTTTGCCCGTGCATAGAACGGGTTGAACGCTAGTTTATGAAAAAATATAATGGTAGTCTGTGAACATTAAACACAATTACTGCTAGCAATCATGCATAAAATGATAAAGCTGATAGATAATATCCTTGCAACTTAAAAAGTGTTTTAAGAAACTATTTACAAACTAATCGCCATTGTTTTGCTAACGTCGCTGCCACCACCGATTTTGCCACGATCTAATACCTAAGTACTCTTCAATAAGATTTCGTAAATCAATTGTGTTAGCTCTCACGGAGAACATCCATTTTGAACAATAGATGCCTATCTTTACTATCCGCGTAGATTGTGAAATCGAAACCTGTCATTCGATGAAGAATATAGTGTTACTTACAAAATTCCTAAACAGTTTTCTTTTAATGCAATAATAAGCCACATAATATCGAATACATAAATTTATTTATTACATGTTGTACATTTGTCGCTTCATCAGTCATAGCACTCTCATGTTGACAATTTTCCCAAAGTTGAAATACTATTTTTGTATGAGACATTCCTACATTATAACAAAAAAAGATGAGCAGCATAGATGTATATACATGTTCATGAATAAGATTTCGTAAATCAATTGTGTGATAGATAAAATAGTGGCTATTAGCATGGTAATGTATAGATGTATATACATGTTTAATTGTTACTACAATATATAACGATTCGATTGATTTTAGTAGATTCATTCTTGGCCTTAAAGTTCGTACTTACTCTCTCTAAAAATTTAGTTTTTAAAAAATCAAAATTGTAACAATTGACGATTGGTAGGAAAAACTGTAAGACTAACCGATATTTGGATGGCCGATGGGAAGCATTATGTTTTGATCAGTTGGTTGATCTCCATTCAAATTTTCCATGGTAGCTTCTATGAATTAAGTAACAAAAAATCACATATTTTTTGGTTGAAAGGAAAGACTGTTTAAAAAAGATTAACAATATTTAATTGCGGGAAAGGTACCTACCAGTTGGATTTGGCTCATTCGATGTTGGTAGTGGAATATTGACAGATATATTGTCCTCCAATGGGGATGACATGAGCATTCGCACTATTGCGGTCGTTCCGGACCAGAGAGGGCGAACGCCGCAATCGTCTTAGACGCAAGTATGCACTTCCCAAACGTCGCGCCTCTCTTTCAATTTCTAAGAAACGTTGATTCATTAATGGGTCATTACGTTGAGTCATTAATCTTCTCCTGCGCATGAGTCGAGCCATTTTGGCTTTAATTCTTTGTTCATTTATGTCTCCACCATACACCGCGTCCATCCTGAATATAAATTTTTAACTATAAAAAGTTCCAACTGGATTCAAACTCATATTAGTATGGGAGCAAGCATGGTTTGAATTTTCGCTTCGTAGTAATCCATTTAGAACAAAATGAAAACACTAAAACTGCACTGCCATTTTCTGCCTTTATTTCCAGTTTTCAAACATTCGACCCCTACTTTTTTTCGGTTAATTAAGAGAAAAAGAAACTACTTCATATTCAAAATTATGTAGGCAACGTTAATTCCTCTCATAGGAATCAGCAACTTTAATCTCATCGTAATTTTTTATGTTGTTTGACTGAAAAAAACAAAAAGAAAGGAGGAGGAGGAGAAGAAGAAGAAAAGGAAGAATATGTGTAATATGTTGACTGTTTTGAGAAACCATAAACGATCAAAACTGTTTCAGTGGGAAGAAATTATAAGTATTATTAATTGTTTGTGTGAAATACTACTCAGCACTGAACCGTATGCTTCGTTTGTGAAAGCAGAATAATTTGTTACTCCTAAAAGTAATTATGTCTTTTTGTAATTGTGTTTAATTTAGTTTTGGGCCTTGTTTTGTTGTTTTGTACTCCTATAGTTTTCTACTATTATGTAAACAGTGTAGGGCCCAGGCCAAGTAAGTACTTTTTTTCGGTTAATTAAAGTTGCTGATTAAAGTTGCTTTTATTATGTAGCACATTTTTCATATTAAAAGTTTAGACATATTAACACCAAACAACAAAAAGGAAACCTTTTCGCAATCAAAGAGTGCAGAAGGAGAAGCAGAGAGAAAATCATACCTAGGGGTTAGCAGAACTAAGCGGTGCGAGATCCGAACTGTTTTCAATTGTCAAAACCACATCAACGCACAAAGTAGCCTCTTGCTTTCAAAATCTGCAGAAGAAAAAAGGTGGGGTTTTTTTAACCTTTGAGAGTTGATGAGAACTTAAACAGAATGTAGCCTCTTGCTTTCAAAATCTACAGAACAAAAAAGTAGAAATAACTCCATTATTTAGGAGAGGGATCGTGGGGAAAGTGAAGATACATGATAAAGATAGAGTGTTTGACTTACTCGTACGTATGGATTGATGTGTAAACTTTCCCTTTTGGCAACAATACGGAAATGGTGAAGATTAAAGAAAAGGAAAAGTGAGGAATTGCATTGGTGATGATTAATGAGTGAGAAAAATGGTGAGGATCGGAGTTGCATGAGAAGAGTTTTAATTAGTAGAAGAAGAGAAAAGGAGGAAATAGTAGACGTGGGGACTGGGGGGGACGTGGGGGTTGAAGTGGCATGCTGGAAAGGAGGAAAGGAGGGAGGGGCGTGGGAGTTATTAGGAGACAGGTCCATGCTCCGTGCATAGTTGGGTTTTTTTTCGTTTGGCATGTGTGTGGGGCAAAGGTGGGGTTTTTTTTTATAAAAACCAAGGTTCATGGCAAAAAAATAGAATCCAATTATTGCAGTCACCTCTGAACATTTTCAGTGTAAAAAAACACAGAGGAAATCAACTTACTTGGTTGAATTGAAGAAACCCCTGAAGGCTCGTAATCAACAGTTGACTCCTCACCTCTTTTGAACCCTGCCTTTGAATCTCGCCTCTGAAAAACAATAGATGAAAGAGAGGATTTTAGATTGGGAAATACAAAAAAGAGAGAGTAAAAGAGTGAAGGAGTAGTAGTCCTACCTTTATGTCAAGGGCTGGGGGTGGGACGGTTCTGTCAAGAACGGGGGTGGGACAGATATTGGGGGGAAAAATGGATGGCAATCAATTGCTCTTTTGTTTGGATGGCTTTTTTTTTGTTTGATGTGTACGGGAATGGTGTATGAGGAGAGTTTTACATTGGTAGGTGGAGGGAAATAGCGGAAGAAGATAACGTGGGAGGTAGTGGGCCGGTTGTGAGTGAATGAGGGACGTGGATGTTAACTGCCGCGTACATGGGAGAAGACAGTTTTTTACAGTTTTTTTTTTCCCGGCCGTTTGCCATGTGCGTGGGACAAAGGTAGTTTTTTACAGTTTTTTTTTCCCGGCCGTCTGCCATGTGCGTGAGACAAAGGTGGGGGATTTTTCATTTTTTAAAAGTAAAAAATCTAGGAAATTAAGATCGTGGGGTTTTTTTTGTTTTTAAAGAAAGTGAAAAATCTGGGAAAACAAAAGATCGTGGGGTTTGTTTGTTTTTTTTTTAAATTGGATAATATAAGATGTGTGAGACAAATAAGATCGTGGGGTTTTTTTTGTTTTTAAAGAAAGTGAAAAATCTAGGAAATTAGAAATTGGGAGTTTGGAGGTTTTTGGAGCTCCAACTACATTCCCTTAGGATATTAGTAAAAAATCTAGGAAATTAAGATCGTGGGGTTTTTTTTGTTTTTAAAGAAAGTGAAAAATCTGGGAAAACAAAAGATCGTGGGGTTTGTTTGTTTTTTTTTTAAATTGGATAATATAAGATGTGTGAGACAAATAAGATCGTGGGGTTTTTTTTGTTTTTAAAGAAAGTGAAAAATCTAGGAAATTAGAAATTGGGAGTTTGGAGGTTTTTGGAGCTCCAACTACATTCCCTTAGGATATTAGATTCCCAAAATCGTCTATGGTTACCGATATGGAGAGTACCTATACTACAGATGGCGTGTGGGGCCCACTTTTGGGTCCCATATGAATAATATGAACTGTTTATTAATTTTAAATCTTTTTTCAAGTGGTCCTGCAAAAAATTAGCTCAATTGAATTTGTGTAAGTGGTTGATCTAATTTCTAATTTTCCATTCAAAATTCAGGATACTAAATTTTGGATGAAAACTTGGAAGATTGGATAAACTACTTACACATTCGATTGAGCTGATTTGTTGCAAAGAGATACTCGAAAAATTATTTTAAAATTAATGAATGATTTGGATTATTTGTGTGGGACCTACAAGACATCTGTGCAGTATCGCTACTCCCCCTATCGGTACCCTTAGCATTTAATTTGGCATTTAGAACCAATTCCTCAAATATAAAGAAAAACCCACATCAGTTGCTCAAATGGTGACTAGAGGTCGGGCACACGCATGCATGTGCAAGTCGATTTTTGGCCGCTTATTGTTTGATCACATTTTAAGAAAATATGCAAAATTCCAATTGCACACGTTTGTGAGTTCCCGGCCTCTAGTTTGTATTATATGGGAAGTAGTAATTGACCCCAACATGGAGGTACTGAATACTCACTAAGCAAAAAGTGGAAATTATCCTTGACACGAGACATATAAATATCACTGTAACGAGAACCATAATTCCAACTCTATTGAATGATCTTAACATGGTAGAGATAAGTGGATTGATCAAATAGCTGTATTCTAAAGAGATTTACCTTGGATCAGGTTCTTAGTTTCCTGATGGCAATGGATGGATTAACATTAGCTGCCAATCTAGTGTCAGCACTGGGAGCAGGAGTGCAGGCTGTGGCCCAAGTTAAGCAAGTGTTCTGGGATTCACCAATGGAGAAAGACGATCTCCCCAACAATGTGGAGGAGATTATTGATGATTTAAACGATGAACTTCGGAAGCTGGTTTCCAAAAGTAAGGACTTTAAGAATAAAGTACTGAAAAATAAGACGAAGGCGCCGTCGGAAACGTACAAGGAATGGGACCGCACTGTGGAGGAGATTGACAAACAAGTGAAGGATTTACTAGACGAATATGACAAACAAAGCAAAGAAGAGGTATCTTCGTGGTTTACCTCGAGTCCAGATTTTAGAGAAGATTTTAAAAAGATGTACAAGAAAGTAAAGAGTCTTGGAGAAGAAAGCAATCAAATCAAAGATAAAATGTTTGGTGATCTGCTACCCGAACTTGTTGTGAACAAAGAGGGAAAAAATAACAATTTTGGGATACGTGGAAAGCATATCGAGAAGATTCTGGACTTGCTGGAAAGTTCCAAGGCTAAGAAAATAGGTATCCTCGGGACAGTGGGGATTGGGAAAACAATCATGATGCGCAGCTTGAAAAACCATGAAAAAGTTACCAAAACTTTTGACATAGTCATTTGGCTCAATGTATCGCAAGAGGGGAGCAGGGAAAATTTGAGCAGGGAGGATCTCCTACAGGCCATTGTGAGAAGGCTGGAACTAGATATAGGAGGTTCTAGCAATGCGGATGAAATTGCCAAAAGAATATTAATGGAGTTGCAGGGCCGCAGGAATTTCTTGCTACTTTTGGATGATGTCAAGGAATGTTTCAATCTAAAAGATATTGGGATTCCTGAGAGCAGCAATGGATGCAAGATAGTATTGACTACTAGGTTGCGTCGTGTTTGTAGCTCAATGGTTGACCAGAAAATTAAGGTGACTTATTTATCAGAAGACGAGGCATGGAAGATGTTTCAAGATGTTCTAAAAAGTCCTGAACTTCTTGAAGATCCAGATATTCGGAAACTTGCAAGGAAAGTGTGCAAAGAATGTAGCGGGGTTCCACTGTTGATTAAAAAAGTAGCAAGTACATTCAGATCGAAAGATTCCCTGCACCATTGGAGTGATGGATTGAATAGTTGGAGGATGTGGCCCAAAAAAGAATGCGAAGGCATTAGGGAAATGTATAATATGTTGAAATTTTGTTACGATGACTTGGACGATGAGCGGCGTCAGAAATGCTTTCTTTATGGTGCATTGTATCCGGAAGGCAGTGTGATCAACGCAGATTATTTGTTGGAGTGTTGGGCAGCTGAACATCTCCTTGGCGATTTTGATAGCATAACAAAGGAGTCGCTCGTCTGTGGGCATCTTGTATTGAGTTACCTTAAGTATGTGTCATTACTTGAAGAAGGTGAGAGTGAGAATCATGTTACAATGCACAAATTCATCCGAAACTTGGCATTATATATAGCAGAAGGTGATCCTGATTGTAAATACATGGTGGAAACGAGCAAACGATTAAGAGAGCCCCCAAAAGGGAAATCCTGGACCGGGAATAATAGAATCTCATTTGGTGACAATAAATTGGAGCAATTACCGGCTTCCCCCGATTGCAGTATACTTTCCACACTCTTCCTACAGAAAAATTCAAGCCTGAAGAAAATCCCACAGTATTTCTTTGTGCACATGATAAAACTTCGAGTTTTGGATGTATCTCATACAGGAATCGAGGAGTTGCCTTCATCACTTTCAACCTCGATCGGTCTCAAAGTCCTGTATCTAAATAACTGCAAAAATTTGGTCGAGCTTCCTATTCCCATTGTAGAAGCACTTAAGCTTCTTGAAGCACTTGATATTGTGGGGAGTGGAGTCAATAACATACCGTCCCATATTGAGAAGTTGACCCGGTTAAGGCGATTGCGGGTATCCTTCTCCAAGTCTGGAAATGAAAATGCCACTCAAGCGGTAAATTTCAACTACAAAATCATTTCAAAGCTTTGTCTATTGGAAGAATTGGTCATTGATGTGAAATCACCCGAAATTTGGTCCAATGATGTCATAGAGAACATCATCAAAGAAGTGGCTACGTTGAAAGAGTTTATCTCTCTGAAGTTTTGCTTTTCCGATAAGGTTGAAGATGTTATTGAGGTTTTTGGGTCTCAAAATCTTCGTATCCGTGTTCCTGACGCCACAATCCTTCTCAGTTTCATTGAAAGGAGTTCATGGAGAAATGTCCAAGACATCGAAAACTTTGAGTTCTACATTGGTTCCAAAAGGTCAGAATACCCTCAACTCCCCAACTTTGACGAGTTTGAGAAGTACGTGAAGTATGGTGAAGTTGAAGGTAGAAACTTATTGATTCTCGAGGTCCTTGCCGAAGCTACTGCTTTTGAATTAGTCGACAACAAAAACATCAAGCAGCTATCAGACGAAGAACTCGAAAGGATGAACGGTATCCAAAGTTGTCTAATTGAAGGTTGTGATGCAATTGAAACCATCGTGGGTACCTCAGGCAGGGTAGTACTACCAAGCTTAGAACACTTGTTCATAAAGAATCTACCTATGTTGGAAAGCATTGTGAGGGGCCCACTCCAACCTGGAAGCCTAACCAAATTAATGACTCTAGAACTGACCGGCTGCCAAACTTTGGTCAAGGTTTTTCCTCCCGGCACCATCGAAGAACTTCGTGAAATCCAGTGCTTGAAAATTGAGAAGTGCGGTGAAATTGAAGAAATAATTCTAGAATCTGAAGCTCGTGGAACTCTGTTGCCAAAATTGAAGAAAATGATTCTCCTTGACATGGAAAAACTAAGAATCATTTGTGCCATTAATGAGACGTTGAAGTGGCCATCCTTGGAGGAGCTAGAGATATTCAAGTGTCCAGGTATGCTGAAATTGCCTTTCAACATAAATAATGCAAAAAATCTGAAACGTATTGATGCAGAGCAAGATTGGTGGGGAAAATTGCAGTTGCAGAATAACGAGGACAAAGCACTGCTTCAGGAATTATGTAAGCTGAGGTAATATTTCATCTTTAAAATGTCACTGAATTGTTGCTGTTCCAAAAGCAGTTTTAGGGAAGATCTTTCAGGAACTTGTTGGATTTCAACACTTTTTTTTGAGGAGTCTATTTGTGAAAACTCAAAAAAGGGTGGTTAAATTCAGCTTGTTTTCATAGCAAGTTGGAGTTTTCCCCGCTTCACTGTCAAACGAAGCTCTTTCATTTTGAATTAAAGAATTCACAACGAATCAAATCTCTCCAAGTAGGACTCGAACCTACGACCAATCAGTGCCTCCTCCCACCACCACCTATATTACTTGGACTTCAGTATGGTTGTCTTGAGCGGGTATATATCTAAGTATCAGTTTATGTAATTCTCGTATCCAAGGACGCTGCAAAATATTTCTCTTCCTTTGTTGATTTCCTTTACTTTCTAGGGTAAAAGATGATTTCTAAAAGGTGCCATAATTTTTTCCGCATAGTACTGGTGTTTTATACATAGTTTTATGGTATATTCTTAATTTTTTTGGGTGCAACTTTTAAGGTATCCAAAAAAATTTCCTAGTTGAACTTCTGCGACTAGCCACCTCGTCGGCGAACCTTTGATGACACCTTCACTTTCAGCCACCTCCTCCGGAAACGCCTCTGACGACTGTCTAACTTCCAACCACTACCCCCAATGATCCATTCGACGACTGCCCCACCTCCAACCACCACCTTTAAAGACCCTCCGATGACTCCTCCGACCTCCTAAATTTCCTTTCCTTAAGCAACAACCCCCTCACTTGATTCCAAAATAAGTTTTTAAACGTGTGCACCGAGCATATTTATTGCTTTGATTATCAAAGGAACAAGGTAAAAATGTGATTACTGATAACAGAAAACTGGAAGCTTTACCAAACCCGGTTTTCCGAAAAATCTTCTTAAAGTTTTGAACTAGAACAGACGTCTTTGTGTGTTATCTCACTCTTCTGCCTAACTCAATCCCTCTTATGTTCATAGATCACGCGATGATCGACTCTGCTCCTCCAAGAAAAGACGGTACTTCTAGGAGCTTTTGACAATTGGCATCATTGGATCCTTTCTGCCCTCACGCTTTTGCCCAAAATAAGTTGAAAGGTCTTGGTGGCATGGAGTTTTCTACTTGTTTGGATGTGGTCGTGGTCAGTGTTGAGTTATTCCTTTGTGCTGTTGTATTTCCTTCTCCACTGCAACAATTTTACATTTATGTGCTTCTAAATTCTAATCAATTTGTATGGTGTACTATGGGATTTCCTTCTCTGCTGCAGCACTTTTACATGTATGTGCTTTGAACGTATAAGCTCAACTACTGTCTTCTAAACAATTTGTATGTGCTTTTAACATGGTAGCTCAATTACTGCTTATAAACAATTTGTATGGTGTACCCTCCTCAAGCATATTCCTTGTTTTGCTGCTTAGCGATTTCACAGCCGAGCTACTTCTCCTTCTCTGCTGCAGCAATTTTACATGTATGTGCTTTTAACATAGAAGCTCAACTACTATCTTCTAAACAATTTGTATGTGCTTTTAACATGGTAGCTCAATTACTGCTTATAAACTATTTGTTTGGTGTACCCTCCTCAAGCATATTCCTTGTTTTGCTGCTTAGCGATTTCACAGCCGAGCTACTTCTCCTTCTCTGCTGCAGCAATTTTACATGTATGTGCTTTTAACATAGAAGCTCAACTACTGTCTTCTAAACAATTTGTATGTGCTTTTAACATAGTAGCTCAATTACTGCTTCTAAACAATTTGTATGGTGTACCCTCCTCAAGTATATTCCTTCTTTTGCTGCTTAGCGATTTTACAGCGAGCCACTTCCCCTCCTAAGCAGGTTCTTACGCGTGGCTCCAGGAATTTGTAGCAAGGTATCAAAACATATCATTAACTACAGTAGCACTATGAAAATTGTTACACGGTCATGGGTAAAACTTAACCCCAAAATCTAGCTTATGAAGTGAGGCACACTCACGCTTAGCACCTGCCGCGTGCAGGCCAGAGACACGCACCTACCCATCTCTGGTACTTAGATCTAATACCATGTTATGCTGTCTTGGGTAGAACTCAACTCCTAAAGCTAGCTTACGAAGTGAGGGTGCCCTCATGCTTACATACTTCATATTACTTTGGTACCCAACGATGTGGGACTTTGCTTCACATTCCCCTGAAACCAGAAAAAAACTGCGGCCCCGTTAGCAGAAAATATCATGGTAGCACCTATGGAGAAACTAGAGAACTGCTGCAAAACAAGTGACCAAGTACCCCATTTCATTCCATAATTTAGAAGCAGCCGTAATCCCATACAGCCAAGTAACTGATGTCAAAAACCATCGCACACTATGGAACTTCCCTTGAAACCAAAAATTACTGCTGCCCGTTACAGCAGGAAATATAATGCCAGCACCTGCCCAGAAACCCGAAAACTGCTGCAAAACAAGTGACCAAGTACCTCCATTCCATGAATTAGAACTAGCTCCATTCCCCTATAGCAAGGAACTGATGTCAAAGACATTCCCAAACTCGTTCATACCATTCAGTTATTTTAAACCACTGCCTCTCATATTCGGATTCTTCTAACACCTTCCAAACATCTTTTGAAATCCTCTATAGAGTTATCATTGGTGTTGAACTTCATTTTGATCCACATAGCCATTCTTGTCGTGACCAAATCTACCACTTTACCTTCATCCAGAATTTTTATAGTTAAGCACCACTTCATTTCTAGCCAACCACAAAGACCATAATACAGCATATAAACATGACTCCCAGCAATGTCTTCCCAAATTGAAGAAGCCAGTTGAAAACCAAATTTCCAATAGTTGACCAAGGGATGAAGGGCAGATCCTATATATAATCCACCACAGCATGATCTTGGACCAAATCTTCCACGAGAAATGGAAATGCAGAAGTAAATGATTTGGAGTTTCTATCTCCAAGGAGCAAAAGGGGAATAGAGCTAGTGGTCTATCGTTTATGTACCAAAAATATAATTTATAAAACTGAGAGTCAACTCTTACTCCGTAGAATAGCGATTAAGACGGAAATCATGCATGGTTACTTTAACGCGTATTGGGAATTGCGATGGACTATTTTTACAAAATGTTTCAAAACATGGACATTTCTCCACTTTGTTCCCAAATTTTGGACTGATCGGCGAAATACTCTCGCAAACGTAGAGTGGAAGTATTCACACGAATCACACCAAACCAGAGGGAAATCTTCTGCAGCCCAACTTCTAGCTTGTTGAAAACTCTCGTTTTTGACACAAGGTGTGGATGCGATGAGCGCGGGCGTGCCAAGACTTGTAGCGCCTAACTTCTTGTGAAGATTCCCGTGAATCTTGACTTCTATCGTATGAGCGATCGTGTGTGACCCAAAGGCTAAAGATCACAGAGCGGTTCGTGGTTTGCCACACGGTTGTGGACTTAATATTTCCTAGTCGTATAGGAAATGGACGTAGAAACGTGAAAACGTAAACTCTATTACACCGGGATAATAAAGTTGGTACAGGAAAGTAAAAGATCCAAACAACTTAAAGAAGTGTGTTTGAATGGGGTTTGAGCACGTAGTACTCGATAATCTACTTTGCTGAAAGTAGTAAAGTGTTTGCTTCGCTGGGAAGGCTTTTTGTTTAAGCGTTGAGCTTGATTGGTGTTGGACCCTTTTTTCAACATTGTGAACTACTATTTATAGGGCCAGCAGCTTCCTGATTCAGGCCTGAATCCGAAAATCTGCATTGCTTCTATGGCTGACAAGTGTCCCATGATCTCTTCCACCTTTGGTGCATGCACAGTCATGGGACGTTTCAGAAGTTGGATGGCAGTTGAAAATAGATCATGGGTAATGGGTTGCTTGCATGGTGACAAGTGTCCCATGACCTCACAAAGTAACTTCTCCCACTTCCCCTTTTTGTGCTCTTCCTGCGACACATGGCCAATTGACTTGGTCAATTGGCCCTTTGAACCTTTAAAATATCAACTGCCATGTGGGTAACTGCTCCCTACAATTGGGGACCAACTCATTTACACCAGATCATCGTTTCCCATTGAATCTCAACCGTGGGCTAAACCAAGTGGACTAATTTAATTCATTTCCTTGCGGGTTCGACCGTGGGCTTTACACCACGGGCCAATTCAGCCTTTTTCCTTCGTGGGCCCAGCCGTGGGCTGCCCCTCTGGGCCGAGCTGTTCTTATTAAAACCGTGGGTCGCAAATTTATCGGGCCCAAATGGGAACAAAGCCCATGGCCCAATAACTACCCAACTAATTTGTCAATCTCGGCCCAATTAGCTATGGGATTAATAATGAAAAATCCAATCACGGCTGGCCCGATCCGCGGTGCCAAAAACGGGTATAAACATTGCCCCCCCTACGCCTTGATTCTGTTAAGATTAAGGCGTTTGGAGAAGAACTGTTTTTGGCAGCCAAACAGATCTTGGTGTATTTAATATCCTGTCAGGCCGAAATGCAGCCTAACATTTTTCCCTCTTGTGATAGCCGCAATCGTCATCAGATCTTCATGTGGAGCTTTTATCCATAAAAAAGGTCTCCTTACTCTCTTGGGACTCTCATAACTTCCAAAAGAATCATTTTTCAACCCAAATCCTTTGCTGTACGTGCAACCCCTTTTAGGATAAAAACAAATATTCAAAAGTGGGGAGAAGATGCAGGGAGCGGTGCAAATCCCCAAAGCCTTTTCAAAACCCACTTTTCGAAAATCAAAAACAAAAACCGTCCTCCTTAAAAGCTGATCCTTCTCTCTCTCTTCACCTTTACTCTTTCATTCACAACCCCTCTCCTTCCATCAGAACCGAAAAGCTTCAAAACTCCATAGCCGAATCCCAAAAAACTCTACACCATGTCTTCTTTCAGAGCAAAGCAAATAGTCAAGAGCCAGACTACCTTCTCGGACGAGATAAAGAACACCATCAAATCCGAAAAGCTTCCCATCAATCTTGACATCTTGATCGATCGGGCCCAAACCCGCTCGCCCACGGTAAGAATGGGGCTCGGGCCTGCGTTCAACGGCGACTTCCCAGAATCACTTTACCCCTTCTATCCCCTGGCCGAAGAGGCCCTGCCCTTCGGCTACATCAACGCCGACTGGACCGCCTATCCACGGGACATCCCAAATCGCCTCTGGCATCGGCCGGACAAACAATACGTGCAGTGGGTCAACCGCGTGGCTGCTGTGAAGGGAGGACTCTGGAAAGAGATTGGGATCTACGAAGCTCTAATGCTCAGCCGAAGCCTCATCGATATGGACAAAGCCCTATTCATGGCTGCGGCCCAGTTCTGGTCTGTCTCCTCTAACTCCTTCCTTCTTCGTGTTGGGATGATGGGTATTACAATGCAGGATGTCTCATTCCTTACCGGCCTTCGCCCCCACGGGGTTAGGGCCGATTGTTTCGTTTCACAAAAAACCCCCTCCTTTACATATCCAGAGTCGGCCCAGTTGGCCTACTCGAATTTTCTGAAGTGTTTTGCTGGTAGTGAGGGTGAAGAAGTCACCGAGGACGAACATGTTGCTCTCCTCGTTTATTGGTTGAATAAGTGCATTTTCTGTGTTTCGTCACATCGGATCACCAAAGAATTTACTGATATTGCTAAGGCCCTGGCCTCGGGCCAAAAATTAGCAATGGCCCCGTTGGTCCTCGCCCACCTATACCGCGGTATGCAAGAACTTTTGACAAACAAATTTGTGTTTGCACCCGGACCTCTCTGGATCGTTACCCTCTGGCTATGGTCGTACTTCCCCTCACTCGCCCCCAAGATGAACAAGAAACCCACCCATGGCTGTTATGGCCGCAACTACGCAGGTCAAGCCCTTCGAAAACATAGTTTCGAGACTTGCTTTTCTTATTTTTATCGTGAGCTGACTACCTTGGGAAAGGGCTACATGCCATTTGAGAGGGACACTGTACCCCACTGGTTGAAAAATCCTGCAGGAGAACCCGGCGAAGATTTCGATGAGCATAAAGCAGTTTGGGCTAGCTTCCTTATCTCTAGGGACTTGTTGTTCGGTATGGGAGTTTCTTCGGCCAACAATCGATGTGGGACCGAATACTATAATGCGGCCCAATTTGCGCGTCAATTCGGCCTTATGCAACTCGTCCCAATCCCCCCGTACCAATCTTGCAATGAGGACTTTATTGACAGGATCATCGTTCCCGAAAAGACTCTGGAAGCTGTCCGAAACCAATTTGCTAGGGATGAGGCCAGTTTTCAGTTGAAGCCCTACCCCGATCGTCCGGAGAAGTCCCAAAGATTTGAAAAATGGTGGACCACATGTGTGAGTATGTACCTTACCAAGGACCTAGATGAAGTCTTGGCAAAAGTGACCCCCGGAGCCATAGTTGTTGATGATATTGACCTCACCAAGATTTCCAAACCAGCGAAGAAAACCTCTCGTTCCGAAGGTCCCTCCTCAACCTCAAGTCTGAAAAGGAAAGGTACGCACATAGGAAAACATTCACTTTCATATCTGCTGTCCATTCAGGCCTTTATCTGTTTTTCTCATGCAACTTCCATTTCAGGCACCCAAGAAGTTACCAAACTCGAATCAGAGGAAACCCCGAAGAAGAAGAAAAGGCTGCAAAAGCTGTCGGAAAAGAAGACTCCAACTGTAAGAACTGATTTGCCTTTTATTTTCCTTCTATCTTCTCTGATTCAGGCCTAAACGCCTAAATTTGCAGGAGAAAGTTGCTGCGATCGCTGGGAGAACAAGGAGTAGCACCAAGACTAGCTCCCCTGACCAGGTAAACGCGATTACTCAAGTATTCAAATATTCAGGCCTCAACCTGCTTTGTATTAAGGCCTAAATGTAAATTCTTGAACTTTGCTCAGGCCGAATCGAAGGAGACCATTCACCATGCCGAATCAACCCCGACAACAGAAGTGAAGAAGAGAAAGACCAAGACCGCCCCCATCAAAGAGACCCAAGAAGAAGAAAAAATTGAAAAAGTGGAAATGGAGAAGAGTCCCTCACTTGTATCCAGTGATTCTTCCCCCGCTTCGTTAGAGGTAAGGAAACACCTCTTAGTCTTGATTCCTTGATTTTACTACTGTTTCATCGCTTGACCAGCCTATCCCTAACTCCTCAATGAATTCAAGCTACCCCGGAAGATCCTCCGGTCAATCCCGAACATGAGGCGTCATCACAAACGCCTGAAAAATCCAGACTATCCCCGTTCAAGCCTGAGCCTCCCACTGCCCAAAAAGATGAAATTGTTGAAGAAGAAGCTGATGAAGATATGGAAGACTTCTTCAAGACTGCGGCCAACCTCGTCCAAGTCTCCCTCTCGGGCATTTCTGGAGATGGGTCAAGTTCTACCCAAGTGCCCCCAACGGCTAAAGAAGTTGCCGAGGCCAAGGAGACTTTCAAGGCTTTAATCAAGATGGATATTAGGACCGCTCTTCACCCAGGCAGGGCTTCTTCGTTCAGAAAGGCCCTTGATATCCTGGCCAGAGCTCAAGCCTTCAGTGAGGCCGTTGAGACAAACCTGCAGAACTTCCACAAGGACTTCCCGGACATGCAGAAGTCTTATGATGGTGCAGCCCTTGAACTCTCGAAAGTTGAATCGAGCCTTACTGAAATCGACGACCTCCGCCAAGAGTTGAGCAAATGCGTATCTGGCTATGAAGCTTCGAAAACTCAAATCGAAGCCATTGAGGTGCAAAAAACCAATCTGGCCAATGACATTCAGACCTGGGAGGAACAGATCCAAGAACTGAATAGAAAGCAGGAGGATGCAGAGAGAAGTACGGTGACCCTGGTGACCCAGCAGTCAAGCCTGGAAGCTCAACAGAAGGGGCTGTTTGCCACTTCCAAAGCTATCAAGGTTAAGCTCCTTCCCTTGGTTCCCAATCAAGCAGGCCTCCAAACCTCAAAAGAAAGGTTAGAGGCCCAGCTCAACAACCTTGCCGCATCTTGGAACAACATTCGCTCAAGTATCCTTAGTGAACTTTAGGCCGTTGTGGCCTTGTAATAACGTAGTTTATTTTCTTCAGCCCTGAACTTTAACCCATTGGGCTGTGGTGTTTGAGTGGCCTGAACTCTAGGCCTTTTCAACTGTTTTGTTTTGATGACATAAACCAAATCCAGGCCTGGCTGATAGCCTAGACAGATTCAGTCCTTGATGGTGGCCTAAACTGATTCAGGCCTTGACGGTGGCCTAAACTGACTCAGGCCTTGATCTATCAATTATGGTTTTGATGGTAGTTTTTCTTTAAAGTCTCTCATTTCCCACATTGTAGGATAATGATACTTTAAAAACTTTCCATTGATAGTATGTTTATGCATTCCACCATTCAAATCCATTAAAAGATAAACATTACCTTCGAACACCTTGCAAATTTGATACGGCCCTTCCCACGTTGGAGACCACTTGCCGTACCTTGGGGTTTGAGCGCCCAAGGGAAGAACAACCTCCCAAACCAAATCTCCTTCGGTGAAGCTTTTCTTTCTCACTCTTCTATTATAGGCCCTAGCCACTTGACGCTTTTGAATCAACATATGGTCTAAAGCAGCTAACCTCACCTCGTCAAGGTCTTCCATTTCCATCAACATAGCCTGGCTATAATCAGCAGGACTTAAGCCATTTTGGTATGCAATCCTGGCCGATCTAACCGTTACCTCCATAGGAAGTACGGGGTCATGGCCATATACCAACATGTAAGGAGTAACGTTTGTGGCTTCTTTCTTCGAAGTCCTATAAGCCCATAATGCATCGGACAGGAGCTCATGCCAAACCCTCGGATTGTCTTCCACCATTTTCTCAATAATTCCAATCAAGGTCTTATTGGTTGATTCGGCCTGGCCATTCCCTTGTGCATAATAAGGGGTTGAATGAGATAGTTGAATATTGAATTGACTTGTAAAGGCCCTAACCTTTGCTCCAAAGAACACTGAGCCTCTGCCCGCCACAAAATGCTCCGGCATTCCAAATCTATGGATAATTCTCTCCTTCATAACTTTGATCACATCCTGTTGATCCACAGACTTTAACGGGATGGCCTCCGCCCATTTCGTAAAATAATCTGTGGCTACCAAGATGAACCTGTGTTGTTTCGATGAAGGGGGATAAATCATCCTAATTATATCAAAAGCCCAGCCTCAAAAAGGCCAAGGCTTCACTACAGCTTGATAATCCGTTGCAGGGGTATGATGGACTGGGCCGTGAGCTTGACAAGGCTGGCAGCCCTTAGAAAAACGTATACAATCCTCATCTTGATACCGGACTGATGTGCCCCACAAATCCCTTTGTGGACCTCTGCCATTACCTTCATGGCCTCGGTATGGCATAAACATCTCAAAAGCAAGTCATCTTCAAGGCCTTTCTTGTACAATTCATCTCCAAGGAGCACATAACTCAATGCTCTTCTCTTGACCTTTCTACTAGCCCCCATATGAGGCCGCTTTAAGTAAGCAATGATAGGATCACGCCAATCTTCCTTATCTTCTTCCTCTTCTTCAACCGGAAGGTCCGAAGCAAATACTTCTAGGCCTAAACCTCTTCTCCTTACAGAAGGGAGTAGCCTTTTTTGGACTGTAATGATCTTATGAAGAGTTTCTGGTGAAAGCTTCAGGCCTGTTGAGGCCTGAGCCAGACTGTTTGCTTCTGTATTCTTACTCCTTGAGACGTGTTTGACGGTTACGTTATCGAAATCTTGAATTAATTGCACCGCTGCCATGTAATAAGGAGCTAACTCCTCACTATAGCATTTAAACGTACATGCCAAGTGGTTGATTACGAGGTTTGAATCTCCTATAACCCTCACTTCTCGGGCCTCAAGATCCCTAAGGATTTCAAGGCCTATCACTACCGCTTCATATTCGGCTTGATTATTTGTACATGGAAAATCAAATTGAAAAGATAGCTCCGTTCTCAGGCCTTGGGGAGATATAATGATAATCCCACAGCCTGAGACTTGTTGAGTTTTTGATCCATCAAAGAGAAGAGTCCAAGGAGTGAGTGAGAGTTCAAATGCACTCAGTCCTGAATCAGATTCTTCGCCGATATCCACGCAAGGATGATCGGCAAGAAAATCTGCTAAGGCCTGGCCTTTTACAGCCTTTTGAGGGACATATTGAAAACTGAACTCCATTAAAGCCAAAGACCATTTGCCGATTCGGCCTCGCATGATTGGCCGAGAAAGCAAGTACTTAATCAGGTCTGTTTGACTCATAATGTAAACCACAACGGGAAGCATGTAGTGCCTCAATTTTATTGCTGCAAAGTACAAAGCAAGACATAACTTTTCAATAGGAGTATATCTCCTTTCACAAGGAGTTAACAGCCTACTTAAATAATAAACAGCTTGCTCTTTCCCTTGCTCGTTGTCTTGTGCTAAAAGGCATCCAATTGAGCTTTCCGCAGCTGAAATGTAGAGCTTCAAAGGCTTGTTCTTGATAGGAGGCATAAGGACTGGAGCCTTCGCTAAATAGCCTTTGATCTCCTCAAAGGCCTTCTGGTGATCTGCCTCCCAAGCAAAAATGTCTTGATCCTTTAGCTTCAAGAGTTGGGAAAAGACCTGAACCTTCCCCGCTAGGTTCGAGATGAACCTTCTCAAAAAGTTGAGCGACCCCAAGAGTTTTTGCAATTCCTTCTTGGTTGTAGGAGGCTTTGCTTCCATGAGTGCCTTGGCCTTATTCCGATCAATCTCAATTCCTCTATTGTGGACCAAAAAACCTAGGAACTTGCCTACGGAGACTCCAAAGGCGCACTTCAAGGGGTTAACCTTTAAGTCAAATTGTTGCATCCTCAAGAATGACCTCCTCAGATGTTCCAAATGCTCATCATAGGTTTGAGACTTGACCACAATGTCATCGATGTAGATCTCCATGAAACGGCCAATGAAATCATGGAAAATGGCATTCATTGCTCGTTGGAACGAAGCACCTGCGTTTTTTAGGCCGAAGGGCATTACGACCCACTCAAAGGTTCCCAAAGCTCCGGGACACCTAAAAGCAGTCTTAGCCGTATCGGCCTCGTCGATGAAGATCTGATTGTAGCCCGAATGGCCGTCCATAAAGGATAAAACTTTATAACCCGAAGCCCCATCTACCAATAAGTCTGCAACGGGCATCGGATACTCATCCTTCGGAGATGCCAAGTTTAGGTTTCTGAAGTCTACACAAACTCTAATCTTGCCATTCTTCTTAAGGACTGGCACAACATTAGATAGCCAAGTTACATACCTAGCCGTGCGTATAAACCCAGCATTGAAAAGGCGTTCGATCTCATCCTTGACTTGCAAATAAACCTCATTGGACATCCTCCTTGGCGGTTGCTTGAAAGGCCTAAATCCCGGCTGGATAGGCAACTTGTGTTCCACCAAATCCCTGGACAAGCCTGGAAGTTCGTCGTAATTCCAGGCAAAACAAGACTTGAACTCTGTCAAGAGCTGAATGAGCTTCTCTTTCACGTCCTCTGGCAGAAGCTGGCTAATATATACAGGCCTAGGATTGTCTGACTCTCCTAGGTTAACCTCTTCCAAAGGATCTTGAACATCGGCCTTTAAGTCATCCAATTTGGCCGGGGCTGCTTCAAGATCTTCCAAACGAATCTCATCCAAGTCTTCGATCAGATCTGAGTCCTCATTGATTACTTCGGCCGCATGGGCCGAATAACCTTCTTCTTCCTGCTCTTGTTCTTCTCTAAGCCTTCCTTCCAGCAGGTAGGCTTCGAACTTCGTCAACATGGCTCGCAAAGCCACGTCCTTCTCTTCTTCCGAGGGCCTTACTGACATAAAAAAGGCCTTTTGGTTGAAGCAGCAATCGGCCTACTTGATTCCGTGATCATAGGGCCGATTAGCTCTTGGTACAATGCCTTCACCTCCTCCACCGACTTGTGAGCAGAGATAGGCACAATCTTGTGGCGGCCAAACTTATCAAGGCCTGCCACCTTCATCGGGCCGACATCCTCGTCATACAATCTTGCCTCGGCATTGTAGACACCCCAATTTGGCCTAACGATTATTTCAAGTCCCACCTTGGGACAATCCCGATGATGAAATGGATACAATGATTGATGATTGCTTCTTTGAGGACCTTAGGACTTTCGGTGAGAACTTTGACCACTTAGAGGACCCAATTCAAAGCCATACAGCCTTTCAGACAGAAATACAGAAGCCTAGGAGAATCCATCTGACGGCCGTAATATCGATCTAACGGCCATAACATCAATCCCTCGCCCGAGCAACCTGTTGCCAGCAAAATCTCCCTGAGAGATCAATTCCTCGGCCGCAAGATCCATCCTTCGGCCGAGACATCCATTCCACGGCCGCGACATCCATTGCTCGGCCGCCAGATCGACCTTTTTCCAGACTCTGGAACGTTCTGTCAGACGTTTGGTTTGATCCAACTACACTACCTTTCCGATGCGTTCGGGCTACGTTCGAAGATCACGACGTAGAGTTAGAGATGCATTGCAATTGCAATTGCCATCTCATGATTTGATTGGCCGGAGTGAGTCATCCCTATGCCTATATAAAGGGGCCTTTGGGTTCCGAAATTAACACACAGAAATTGAGATACCCACACACTCAATTAAACCTCGAAACTCTGCAGAAATACTCCCTCAAACCCATACTCGAAAAGCCCTAACCTTCCGAAGGTAGCCGTCAATCCGGCGATCAAACCCCGAAGTTCAAACCCTAACTCTAGGGTTCTCGATCAAGCAATCGATCAATCACAATCAAATCCAAAGCAATCAAGCAACTGAGGGATCAAGGTGGTGAGGCCCAACGGCCTCTGGTTTGTCTTATTTACTGTTTCTTCTTACTAATCGTAGCATTTTGATTAACTATTAATCTTTCTGTCTGGTGTGAGGAAGAACACCGACCGGGGCTTCGATCCCTCGGCCGGTACATCAAACCAGGAGGATCTCTCGGCCGTGACATCTATTCACCGGCCGCGAGATCCATCTCCCTGGGACATTTTTTTTGTTTCTCTGCTTTCTGATGCATGCTTCAATTATCGCACTGGTTCACTTTGCTTACTGTTTAAAGGAATAATTAAACAGACTATGTGTTAGAATTAGACAAAGCATCTACACGTCTTATGTTGAACGATTATGGGCCAGTCTCACGACTAGGCAGAGAGGGATGCCTAACACCTTCCCCTTACTGTACTTTTGGCTCCCGAATCCAGAATCTCTATCTATTTTCCCAGTTTTAATAAACTGGGTGGCGACTCTATTTGATGATAACCGTTATCATGTGGCGATGTTCCTAGCCATGGGAATGCCCATGATTTTGGTTTATGAATGAGCAACCAATCGAGCAAACACAACGTGATCAATCTGTATGGCGATGCCCCGCTTGGGAGGTGTCTACAGGCATGATTGGTAGAAGCGAGAAACGGCCTACGATCTGCCCAGATCACCTCTACATCTTCTTGGTTCCAAAAAACCAAACATTGGTGCAAGGTTGACGGTACGGCTAGGCAGGCGTGAATCCAGTCCCTCCCCAACAGAATGTTGAACGAAGATCGCGAATTCATGACGAAGAATGGAGTGGTAAGGGTTTTTGACCCAACTGTCAGATTCATGATCAAGATCCCAAGGTAGTTTGTTTCATGCCCAGTGAAGTCAGTCAATGTCGCTGTTGTTGACACCAAGTCCTGATCCGTTTTGCCTAGCTTGACCATGGTTGACCTAGGCATGAGGTTAGCTGCCGAACCATTATCGACAAGAAGTCGATTGATCGGCATTCCGTCTACACATCCCGAGATATATAGAGGCTTGATATGCCTCGTCATCTTGAAAGTGGGTTTCTCAAATATAACGCTCGCTGCTCGGCCTTCGGTACTACTCTCATCTTCGTCCTTCAGCACTATCACTGAAGGCCCGCCTCCATTCAGGCCTGAATTGAGGGATTCATGTAATATCTCGGCCGTTTGACCCATCTCCACCACATCACCCTCCATGGCAGTGAGGTCATTGTTCTTTGCTTCTAGCTCAGATGGAAGAAAGACCACCATGTTGCATTGCATCTTTGAAGCCTGCCCAGGCCTGAATTCCTTAGCCTGTGGGTTTAATCGAGGCTTGCCCCCCGAGTCCTGCTTCGGCTCAAGCGGCTGCATCTTCAATAAAGTGACCTGTCTCGGAAGAGGCTTAATCCTAGCCTCCTCGAGGGTTTTTCCAGTAAAGCCTTCTTCTCAAATCGAGGAACTTGCCCTGAAGAGGAACTGGCAACAACCTCTTTGTAAGTTCTCTCCAAAGGCTTGTATTCTCTCCTAGGCTTGACTGCCTCAACCTTCAACTCTTCTGTAGGCACTTCCATCACCATTTCCTCGTTGATGTAATCTTCTTCCATCATGTCCCCAAGCAGATCGTCTTCCTCTTGAGCCCTCCTTTCCGCCTGCCTAAACCTTTGGCGGCGTCTTTTCTGAGATCGTGATAAAGGAGGCTGTGGAGCGGGAAACTTAGGATGTTCAACCTTATGCCACTCATTTGGAGGAATGACAGGAGGTTTCACAGTCCTAGGCTTTCCTCCAGTTGGGGCTGAAATTCTGAGATTATTGAGCTCATCCTCTATCCCCACCACAGCTGGTTGAATCCTGTTGAAAACTGACTCATGCCTGATCTGGTTCTAGTTCTATTTAGGCCTGCGTATCTCCTCAGGCCTGACTTCGGTTCTGCCCACGACTATGCTTTTCAACACAGGTCTGGATGGAACAGCATGATGCCCACATTCAGTGCAAACCAATGAGCAGCTTTGTCTCTCCAACTTCCTATCTGCTTCGGGCTTGGACCACCAAGGCTTCTTCCTTTCAAATCTTTTCACCCTCTCAAAGGCCTGAACCGGGGTGCTTGCCCCCCGAATCGAAGTTCTTGGCCTCCTTACCCCCCAAGTGCGAGACGGAGTGAAATCTTCCTCAAAACATGGGTCCTGGTAGTGATTCGGCCTAGGCCTGAATGCTGCTCTCGATGGTGCCCCCAGGCTCAATCTAGGCCTTGGTGTAGCTCTGGGCATGGACCTCATATTCACTGAAACCATGTTTGCACTTAGGCCTGAAGGAAATGGGTTGCCATCCACCCCCATGGGCTGCTTGTCCTTCTCGGGAAACTTGAATTCTCCCCGATCAATCTTGTCTTGGATATCATTCCTAAACACGAAGCAATTGTTGGTTGAATGACTCCAAGAGTTGTGGTATTTGCAGTATTCCTTGCCCTTTAACTCATCCAATGCTGGGATCTTGTGGCCAAAGGGCAACTTCAGCAACTTGTCCGCCAAGAGCTGATCGAAAATAGCCTCCGCCTTGCTGATATCAAAGGTGTAGGCCCTGGTAGGCCTATTAAATGCTTCTTGGATGGGTTGCTTTGCGGGCTCCATCTTGACGAAGGCCTTGCAGACATAAGGCTTTCTATTGATGATTTCGGCCACATCAACATCGACACTAGCCTCTGCCTCAACCGTAGCCACGTCATAATTAGGGTCTTGATAGTACGTCCCCTTGGAAGCCGACTTCCTATCCTTCTCTTCTTCCAAAAGCTTCTCATAACGCGAGGCCTTTGCAGACAGCTCAAACAAGTCCCTAAATTCTGTACCATGATACTTCTTCTTGAACTCGAAATCTAGGCCGTTTAGTGCTAAACGCACATATTCGGCCTCGGGCAAAGGGATCTTGCACTTGAAACGCGCTGTCTTGAATCGGGAGAGGTAAGACTCCACGCCTTCTTGTGGAAGTTGACGATAGCGAGACAAATCCGCCATCGTTATCTCTGGTTCAACCCTGTAAAACTGCTGGTGGAACATCTCCTCAATCTGGGCCCAGGTCTGAACAGAATTGGGTGGCAGATTGATATACCAAGTGAAGGCCGTTGCTGTCAAGGAATTCGGAAAAAGCCTCAACTTGAGTTTGTCATTCGTACCAACTTCCCCACACTGCACTTGAAATCGAGCAATGTGTTCCACTGTGGACTGCATGTTCTCCCCCGTGAAGGTCTGAAATTCAGGAACTCGGTACCCCTTGGGAAAGGACTCATTGTCGACCTCCGCCGTGTGAGGTTTCCTGTACATGGGTCTGCCCACAGGCCTGAATCCAGGCCCTAACTGTTCCTGGAGCAAATCCAGGACCTGATCTCTCCCAATCATGGCTGGCATTGGAGGCGGCTGTTGGCCTGCCTCTTGCGCTTGCTGGTTCACGCCTGGGTTTGCCCCCCGAGCCTCTGGGACTGAATGAGCATGAGAACTGTTCTTGTCTTTAACAGCACCTTGTCCTCCGTGAGGAGGCCTTTTGTCGGTCTTTTCAGGCCTGTTTGGGTTCTCTACCAAAACGGCCCTTTGTTTCTTGTACATTGGAGGCGTCGGTCCTCCTCCAATAACCACTCCTTTGCTTCTATCTCCTGCCGGTGCAGGACTGTTCGATGATGAAGCTTGATAGAAAACTTGTGGTGGCGGTGGAATTGAGTCCTTCAAACCTGTCTGTTCATGGCCGTTGCCATAGAATCCGAACTGAGGCATGACTGGTTGTTGAGGGACGAGTGGAAGCCTTTCTTTCATAGTGGCAATCATGTCATTGATTACTAGAGTCATAGGCTCGACGGACTGAGAAATTGTTTGTGCCACGCTGTGTGAAATCTCTTGTCCTGCAAAAAACATATAATTCTTGACGCTATCCGTGGCGTCTTGAAGATCTTGTGCACTGACTTGGGGAGCGGCCTCCTCGAGTACTGGGACGTTAACAGCAACTCCTTCAGGGCTGCCTGGAGGATCGGGCAGTGGTGGATCCGACTGTGGTGGATCTGATTGTGACTGTCCGGTTCTTGTTTTCGGCGGCATGATTGATACCTTTGTGAACGACTAGGGTCCCACCGGGCGTGCCAATGAAAACTCTCGTTTTTGACACAAGGTGTGGATGCGATGAGCGCGGGCGTGCCAAGACTTGTAGCGCCTAACTTCTTGTGAAGATTCCCGTGAATCTTGACTTCTATCGTATGAGCGATCGTGTGTGACCCAAAGGCTAAAGATCACAGAGCGGTTCGTGGTTTGCCACACGGTTGTGGACTTAATATTTCCTAGTCGTATAGGAAATGGACGTAGAAACGTGAAAACGTAAACTCTATTACACCGGGATAATAAAGTTGGTACAGGAAAGTAAAAGATCCAAACAACTTAAAGAAGTGTGTTTGAATGGGGTTTGAGCACGTAGTACTCGATAATCTACTTTGCTGAAAGTAGTAAAGTGTTTGCTTCGCTGGGAAGGCTTTTTGTTTAAGCGTTGAGCTTGATTGGTGTTGGACCCTTTTTTCAACATTGTGAACTACTATTTATAGGGCCAGCAGCTTCCTGATTCAGGCCTGAATCCGAAAATCTGCATTGCTTCTATGGCTGACAAGTGTCCCATGATCTCTTCCACCTTTGGTGCATGCACAGTCATGGGACGTTTCAGACATTGGATGGCAGTTGAAAATAGATCATGGGTAATGGGTTGCTTGCATGGTGACAAGTGTCCCATGACCTCACAAAGTAACTTCTCCCACTTCCCCTTTTTGTGCTCTTCCTGCGACACATGGCCAATTGACTTGGTCAATTGGCCCTTTGAACCTTTAAAATATCAACTGCCATGTGGGTAACTGCTCCCTACAATTGGGGACCAACTCATTTACACCAGATCATCGTTTCCCATTGAATCTCAACCGTGGGCTAAACCAAGTGGACTAATTTAATTCATTTCCTTGCGGGTTCGACCGTGGGCTTTACACCACGGGCCAATTCAGCCTTTTTCCTTCGTGGGCCCAGCCGTGGGCTGCCCCTCTGGGCCGAGCTGTTCTTATTAAAACCGTGGGTCGCAAATTTATCGGGCCCAAATGGGAACAAAGCCCATGGCCCAATAACTACCCAACTAATTTGTCAATCTCGGCCCAATTAGCTATGGGATTAATAATGAAAAATCCAATCACGGCTGGCCCGATCCGCGGTGCCAAAAACGGGTATAAACACTTGTAAATATTGATCTTCCTATCTGTTTCTCGTATCCATCAATGGAAATCCTTCCACCCAACTACTTCCTCCACTGATAAAATGCGCCCCAATCACCTGTGGAACCGTAAAACAAATCTGACGTCGTCATCGAATCTCCCGCATCAAAAGACGACAGAAACGACTGCAATCTTCGTCGTCGTTCACTATGGCCTCGACTAATCTCCGCATCTCTTTCTTGTATCATGAAGCGCCACTTATAAACTTGTGTGAGAAGCATTAGAATAGTACTATTACTCCCTGAAGTGAATTAAATTAAACAGAACATAGATTTGAAAATGGTAAAAGAACAAGAAGTCAACAACAAGAACACAAACAGCACTCAACATAATTGTTATCACAGACGCATCCACAAGGACCCAATGATAAAACTTAAAAGCATTACATCCCGATGAGTGCAAAGACACTTTGGAAAACAGCAACTAGTTCAAGACTTAATCGACGAATTCTGCTTGAAGATCTACTGATATATTCAGCAATGGGCCAGCAGCAACAGTTCCTCAGCTTAAGATCTCCATGGCCTTTTCCCAGAATCTGTCACACATGGAAAAAAAAAAAAATTCCAGATTATATATGCTTCGGAATTAAGAAGATATTTTTTTATCGGCGAAAGTCAGTATTGTTAGAATAATTAGATTAACACATTGAAAAAGGTATTGAACTCCTGAACTCCTACCTCATGGCACCTAAGTGCACATCTGAACGGGTATTGGGAATGCGTGATGGACTATTTTCCCTATTTTTTGATCGGCGAAAGTCAATATGGTTTGGGCTCAGCCTGTTGGGCCTTAATCAGTTTCTCCGTGTGGTTTGGAGAAGATGGCTTTCGGTGGTCAGCCCAGTGTACCCATTTTCTTATTAGCTCTGTATTTCGTGTTCTGAGTTAATAAATTTTTTTTTGCTGATAAAAAAAAAAAAAACTGCACACCTGAAGCCTCTTGGCGCATCGGAATAGTATTTTGAAAAGAAAGAAAGAAAAATTACTCTCAGAAGATACATCAGTCGTGTGCCATCTTTCTAATTCATGGTGAACCTAAATGTATTAAGCAGTTTGGAATAGTTAATTCAAAGTAGAGTGGGCGAACATTAAGTTAAAATTATAACTTAAAGCAATATTAATTACAAAGTTATTTTTCCAAGAACTCTTGGTTGGGCGGGTGTTTCATAGTTCGAAAGGATGTCGAGCGGACAAGCTTATATAGTTACGAAGTTATTGAGGAAAAATTACAATATAATTCTAAGATTATCACACGGCCCCGACCCCGCCCCAAATCCTGACTGATCAATTTGTGGGTACCTCCGTTTCTGTCCAGGGCGATGAACTGGTTTACCCGCTTCGATGCGAATGGTGGAAAATTATTAAACCTAAAAGCAAAATAGGGAAAATAGTTAGTACTAATATAGTATAAGGTGGTATTTTGGTAATAAAATAAAATTACAAGGGTAGAAATTTAATTTTACACAAAATCTTCGGAGCGGTTATCGGGTCGGGATATTATCATCGCAAACCCTACCCAACCCTGATTGAGTTCTTTTAATTTTCCGTTGAATCCAACGCGGCACCCAAAAATTTGGAAGGATAACCCGCCCCGATCGGATCAGAGTTGGGTCGGACTAGTTGCCTAGCCTGATCGTCAACAGGGTACTGGACTCGACACCCTCTGCTTAGGTACAAATAAAATACAAGAGAAGACCACAAATGAGTAGTAATAGATTATGTGTGAAGAACGTGTAATATGCGTATTCAGAATTCAGAGAGTGATCAAAACGCAAGATGTATGAGAATGTTTGGTAAAACCAATACTTTTTTAGGAGAAGTAGTAAAGATCCATGATATCTCTTTAGTGGGTGAAAAGATAAGATTACCTGTCTAATCAGAGTCATAGTCCATCGGCGAATATACATCTCTTATGAATTGATTAATGAAATCTTCATCTGTTCTAAGTTCCTCAAAAGCTGGCTGAGTCATTCTGCTCCGTTCGGAATCATGCCACTTTAATGAGTCCCACCATTCCTTCTCTCCTACGATCTTGCAGTATTTTGGATATGTTTCCGCGGTATCCAAACTTTTGAGCATCGGACAACTATAAATGAAAAGACTGTCCACTTCTTCACCAAGGCATAGAGGGCCTGAAATGGTAACCAATTGAGGTAGGTCAAGGAGTGCTATCTTCTTCAAGTATCGCAAAAAATGACCCGATTGCACGTTGGCATCTTCTTGAGTCACTATATTGCGAATTTTGGGGCAATCTTCCACTATGAGCTCTTCCAACCAAAAGAGGTTACCAAGCAGGCATGAAAATGGTGGTCAAATTTGGGCAAGTGTGCAATGTCAAGGACCTTAGATTGAATAGTGAATCCTCAGGGATTGAGCCTTGCCAAATGCTCTCTAAGTTCTTCATGTAGTGAATACTCAAGTGGCGTAGCCCTTCAAATATTGGTTTCTTGTCACCACCGGACAGACATTCATAGTCTCCATCTACTATGGTTTGAAGTTCATTACATTCTACAAGCAAGCAACATTCAAGGTTAGCCAAATTTTCATGCCCAAATTCAGACAAGACCTTGACAGTCCAATGTCGGTCCAGGAAAAGCACAGAAGCATGCTTGAGTGCCCTAATAATACCATTAGGCATGCCTTCACCATTTATATATTTAAAGCATTTCTTAAATTTCTTCTCCCATCTATTGAATCTCTCCTCAAGTGCATTTGGTAGACGATATATGATGCGCTGTGGACGATGACCAACTATGAATCTAAAATCAATAAGGTCTTGAAACATGATTTCCTGCAATAATTCAAATGATGGGAGATATAAACTGAGGATTTTCAACTTGTTTGAGCTACTCAGTGCATTTAGTATTGCCTTCAATTCAGTATCCCACGATTCACTAGCTGGATTTACATCATCATCCCACCACTCACCATCTTGGGTCACATCAATGCTTAGTTCTTTCAATTGAGGGAATAATGATAACACCTCTGTTGGGATTGCATTGCTAGCTGTCTGCTTTGTTTCTCCTTGGTAGTTTGCATGTCTACAAAGAGATACCTTGAAGCGTCTCAAACTGATTAATTCACTGATTTCCCTGGGCAAATACATAATTTCAGTTCCTTCAAGATCAAAAACCTCAAGTTTCCGGAGTGCTCCAATGTGGGGTGGCAGGTCATTGAGAAGTTCACAACCTCTCAAATAGAACCTCTGAAGTGAAACCAATCTGGAAATAGATGGAGGCAAGGACTTTATTCCGGTATGGGATAAATCTAAACAGACTAGGAGAGGCATGTCTTCAAAGAACAATTCAGGTACTTCTATCAGATTGTAGTTGTTCTGTAACCATAGTTTTCTAAGAGCCGGCCACTTAGGGTTCTCTGGTAGCTCAGATAATTCATTGTCGTGCAACTCAATCACCTTGGTATACTTTTCAACGGTTGGTGCCTTGGTCAATCCAAACCCCCCTCGCCTTATAGAAAGACTAGGCAGATAGGATGTGAAATACTCATTCAGCACAACTTTAGTTTCTTTCCGCATAAAAACATGGTAGCGAGCATTCTCTAGCAAGAAGGAACTGACAAGATCCTTCAAAATGCCTTTCCCTTCTGCCTTTGTTTCGACTAAGTAACTTGAGATCCATTCTGATACTGGTGAATATCCGTCCCATCCCTGTTTCCATCTACTTATGCAATACTGAATGCAATATTTTGTTGTTAGATCCTTCTGATCCCAGACGAGTTCCAACACATGTTTCATGACTTGGCTCGATCCTTCTTCCATCGCAGACGAGTGTGATGATAATTTCTGGAGTGCAAGTTCCCAAACACTGATATCAGTCACATCTTTCAAGGCTCTAGCAAGAAGAATGATGGCAAGTAGGTGGCAATGGCACTCTTTTACTAACTGGATGGCCATTTGTTGGAGAACTGAAGAAGAATAAACAAGTGATCGCCCCACATTCTCACAGAATAGGTCCCACGGTAGCAGATGGTCCTCCATTCTGACCTCCAGATCCACATCCATGATCTTATAAACTTCTTGTGATAGAGTCATAAGTACTAAGATTCCATGATGAGGGAGTCTTAAGTCATGTAGATCCATCTGTCAATCGAGGCATTCCACAAGCAGGAAGAAGTTGTGAGGTAGTAACTGATCTAGCGATAAACTGAAGATGTGATCAATTTGTTGAAGTACGTGAATCTGCTCCGCGATTTTCTGCCTTACCTCTTTGTCGCGGTCATGTCCACAGACAGAGATGCGGAGGACAACACTGCAATTCTGTCTCATCTTTGCTATATCCATGACTGCTCTGGCTACTTCCTCCCCTCCGCTCCCTGAAATCCCGATTTTTAGAAAGCTTTCTGCCTTAACATACACCGAAACCTGACGAATAGCAGAATTGATGGCCAAAGTCAACAATTCGTCTGGGGCTTCACATGCAGCACTGGTTTTACGCGTTAGCCCAAACTCGCCCCTCTGCCCCGTATGTGAACTTAAAAAATATCCTTGAGGTATATAAGCTACTACACGAACATAATACTTGGCCACTATTTTTTCAGCTGCCTGAAGATTGTGCTCAATCTCTTTCATCAACCTATCTAATTCCTCCAAGTGTTTTCCCTTACTGACCAACCCACCAAATTCCTCTATGAATTTTACATTAGCGACATCTGATACCAAAGCCTGCAATTCTCTGGCGAGTTGGTTCATTTTGGAGAAACAGTTGTTTTGAAGACTAAGGTCCCCATAATACTTGGTAGAATCTGTGATAAGGTATGATAAGACAAGATGGAACAAGTCCTTCATCCTTACCAAAGCCTTAGCTTTTCGTATCAGCCGTAGAGGCTTTCCGAACATCGGAGGCTTTGATTGATGATCTCCAGTCCATGACTTATCTAAGCCTCTGGACAGCTGTACTGCTTCTCTTGCACGGCGTATTCGTGTGCGTGATACCAGGTCAGATGAGATACCCTTTTCAATAGGATGAGAAGATACGGGGGCATTTCCTTTGGACAGCTCTGGATTTGACTTCAGAGGCTCTAATGTTGCTCGATGAGCTCCAGTCCATGACTCATCATCCGCAGATAAACTGCCTTCCTCATCAGCCTCCATCACAGCTAAGGTTTAAACTGCGATTTGCATGAACTTCATGTGAATGGAAATTGAAATTATTATCATCACACTAATTGGTTGAGTAAATAAAAGTACAAGTTATAATGCATTTGAGTCAACTTTGTTGTTTTCCTTGTGCAAACATTTTGAGTCTAATTTACTTTTGACTGTCAAGAATTACTAATGCAAATGATGTTAACACTGCCATTGAGAATGACAAAGATGAAATGGAGGCACCTTCCTCCAAATCATCAAAGCCGCCATCAACAATATCATCAAGCTCCTTATCTGAAATCTCACCTACCTCCATCTCAATATATTTTTTACTATTCTCTCTCCCGCCATAATATTTAACACCAAGAGTAGCGCCTATATCCATAAACTTACGAGCTTGCTTAGTTAAAAGGGAGTTTCTATTGCAGATGTCATGAGAAGAAAGAGAAGAAGAGGGAACCTTCTTATATTTCTTTAGCATCTTGGCCTCCTTTAAGCCAAACTCAGAGAGAGATTTCTTCTTTCTAACCTTCCTTCTCGATTACTAGTTTTATTGTATCATCACTAGTTTTATTGTATCATCATGGATGTTCAAAATCCCAAAACGAGCGGGGTCTATTTGTCTTACTATTCTATTTATACTTCAACTTTGCTGTTAGAGAGAGAGATTTCCTCAAAGGAAATGTCATAAGAATTTTCTTTTTCCTCATTTGTGTCTGCAATCAAAAAAGTCACTTCTAGACAAACTCATCTTCTGATATGTGAAAGAAACAACATTAATCTGGTGAGAGAGCGAGGTATAATATACTCAAGTAGAATTGCTTGGCTAGGCGCATGCTTGCCACTTTGTCAGTCCTTTAATCAAAATGTTTTTGTTGTTGAAATGAACCCAACAATATTGACTGTGAAAAGGTAGATTAATATCCATAATTGAAAAAAAAAAAAAACCCCACAAAAGAGTAAATGGGTTTCAAAAATGAAAAATCCTATCTCTACCTCACTATTTTTTGGAATATTCTTTATCTGTGCATATAGTTTATATCCGGTATATATTACGGTAATTATTTGATTGTAAAACATCAGAACAACAAACACCACAAATTCTAATAGCAGCTTTGTGGACAAAGAACGAACAATAAAAGAGTACATAGAGCAGAGAGTAAGGGAGATTACCAAGTTAATCTCTCGCGAAGTTGAGAGAAGGTGTCGCAGTGGTAGATTGATCATCTCCCCATCTTAGCTCTGAAAGACTGAAACTATAGATGAGCAAATAAACACAGAGAAGATAACCAAAAAAACTACCATAATTTCAACTAACAACTAAAATACATAAACTGACATAATTTCTAACCAGAACTAGGAAAGAATCTCATGAATGAGAAGGCATAAAAACTAGTAATAGTTTTTTTTACCAAAAGGTATTTGAGGTTGGCTGCGCTTATATCCTCTCGTCTGATTAGCAGAGAAAAGCCGCCCTGATCTGCTTATCGTCTCCTCGTACAGTTGCAGAGCTTTACACCCCTTTCTCACAGTTACCTGCAGGAAAAAATCCGTAAACCAAATCCTATAGGTTAATTGAATGATGCCAAACCTGTAAACAAAACCAAATCATAACATACCGCGTTAATATTTTTGATAACACATCGCGCTAATGTACAAGAAATGTGTACCTAATATATAAAATACACGATCAACTAGACCGAAGCAGTGACCAATTACGGTTTGCAAAATGATGGGCCAACGGGTTGGACCGCCGAATGGCCGGAGAGGAGAACCAGTGTGGAGGAGGTTTTTTTTATTTTGAAAATGTAGAGGAGATGCTTTCTTGGAGAGAGGGGGACTAAGGCGCGAGCTTTCTTCCATGACTGGAGAAAGGGAGAGGCAAAGAGTATTGAAATAGACTACTCCTCCATGACTGGAGTAATAGGTTTTTTTATTTTGAAAGTGTAGAGGAGATTGGTTGCAAAAGTCTTTTGAATAAAATTGGCGGGTAGGAAGTCACTTTCACGGTGTGGAAATTCTATTCAGACCACCCTAATTTCTCAGTACTCACACCAAACTCAAATTTTTTATTTTTATTTTTTCAAAAATGGCCAAGTTACCTTTACATTTCTCAATATCAACAAGAGGTTGAGTTCAGAAGGGATGAGAAAGATGAGGGTGTTTAGGACATTCTTATGTGGTGATAAATGACCAATCAAGTGAAATTTGTCCTAAGAAGAATATGCAACAACTCCGAAAACTTGTGGAATGAGGATGATCGAATAGAAAGTTGTCAGGAAATTTCAATCTGGGCTTAGCTCTGGGTATAATATTTAGTGAACTTTGATAAGGTATGCACTAATCTTCTGTTCCCTCACCAATTGCTGCATCGATCGATCATCGATTACTGTTATTGTTTGTAGCAGTCTACCTAGATCTTATCTTACTACGGCTTCTGATCTGATGCTTTAAGTTGAATAATTTGTCATATCATCTCCCACCCTTTCCCCATACTTCTACATGGTGCCTTCTGAGTCCCGACAATTTCTTTGCCGCGTGTTTTTGGCTGTTTTTATCTAAATTCTTACTATTTGTGTCAAATTTTTACATCATCTTATTCGACTCAATGCGAGGGATACAAAATGAATAAATTGGGTTTCAATAGGAGTTGTATTTATTAATGGATTTTGATGGGACACCGCCGAAGGGAGGGAGAGAGAGAGAGAGAAGGACCAGCGATGGTCTCCGAAAAACAAAAACTCAAACTTAACAATGGTCTTCGACGAACTTGAATTCGAACTCCAATGATAAACAGAGGACGATGCGAAGCAGCAGAGACGGTGTTGAGAGAGATTGAATTAATATTAATGATAACAATTATGATAAACCGGGGGAGTTAGAAATTTCACTGGCTTGGAATTTTTGATTTCTAGATTTTTATGTTCACGTTAAATTAGCAACGAAACGTAGATTGAAGGAAAATCTCTTCCTTCCCCTGAAAAAGACTTGGACAGGGCTTACAAAAGTAGCCTGGAATTTCACGGACTGAAGGGACAGCAGCGTGCTGTCCCGGCCAAGCAGGTCTCGCTCCAATGACCGGAAACGTTCAAGTAGAACATATAATGCAAAAAATCAGCTCGATCGGATATCATTATTGGTGCTATTTCTATGATTTTAGTTTTAGAATGTATTTCTTTCTTTCTTGATCTTATGACTAAGTTCCTGATAATAGACCGAAAGCTCCTTCTTGATTAGTAAGAAACACATTATTTACTTGTATTTTCCGCAACAGGCCATGTAAACCGAAAACCATACCAATTTCTAGGAACACATATGCTTGATCACGAGACATATAAATATCACTGTAACAAGAACCATAATAACAACTCTTGGTAGAGATAAGTGGATTGATTAAATAGCCGTTCTGCTTTTCTTTATGGGAGAAGCAATAGCTATTTACCTCTGCACTGTCATCAGCAGCAGGAGTAGTGCAGGTTGTGGCCCAAGCTAAGCCAGTGTTCTGGGATCCACTAATGGAGAAGGAAGATCTCTTCGACAGAAGGTATCGGAAAAAAAAATAATAATTATGATTTTTATTCATTTTTTTGGAAATATCCAAAATTTAGCCAAAAATTCCAAAATGCTGGGCTTTTTTTTCATAAAATTTGGATATCTCCAAAAAAAATTAGGTAAAAGTTATAATTTATTACCTTTTCGATTCTTCTTGCCGTGACGAATTAATAATTCACAAAAATTTGACGCAAAACTAACAAATACGAAAAAAAATTTGAATAAGGACAAAACAAAACAAAAAAGCTCAAAAGGCCAAGTGACTTTTTGTGTTTTTAGGAAACTGGGCGTTGGTGTGTATAATAGAATCAAAAATATCGTAAAGATGAATAAGAAGTTCGTGGATGGAAGCATTATAGGTAAATGTGATTCTGAAAATCGACTATGGGTACTAATATGGGGAGTACCGATACTACATACGGTGTGTGGGGCCCACTTTGGGGTTCCACACTAATAGTCAGAACTATTTATTGATTTTTAATAATTTTTCATGTGGTCCTGTAAAAAATCAGCTCAGTTAGATATGTGTAAGTGGTTGATCTAATTTCTAATTTTCCATTCAAAATTCAAGATACTAAATTCTGGATGAAAATTTGAAAGATTGGATCAACCACTTAGACAAATTCAATTGCTAATTTGTTTGCAAATGGGTACCCAAAAAATTATTTTAAAATTAACGAATGATTCGGATTATTCTTGTAGGACCCAAAAGTGGGCCCTACACAATGTCTGTGTTGTATCGATACTCCTTCTATCAGTGCCCCTAGCATTTTGGCATTTAGAACCAATTCCTCAAACATACGGAAAAAACCATCAGTTTGTTCAAAGGATGACAAGAGGCCGGGCACACATAATGCGTGTGCAAGTCAATTTTTGGCCCCTTATTGTTTGATTGCATTTTAACAAAATATGTAAAATTTGAATTGCACAGGCTTGCGAGTTCCCGGCCTCTAGTTTGTATTATATGGAAAGTAGTATGTAATTGATCCCAACGTGGAGGTACCGAATAAACTTACTAAGCAAAAACTGGAAATTATCCTTGATCACGAGACATACGAGAACCGTAATTCCAACTCTAGTGAATGATCTTAACATGGTAGAGATAAGTGGATTGATGAAATAACTGTATTCTAAAGAGAATTACCTGGGATCAGGTTCTGAGTTGCATGATGCCAGACCCCGTAGCTATAGTTTCAGCAGGTGTCGCTTTGGCATCAGCAGCAGGAACAGGAATGCAGGCTTGGCATCAAAGGAGGCAAGTGTTATGGGATCAACGAAAGGAGAAAGGCTCTCTCCCCGGCAATGTGGAGGAGATTATTGTTGATTTAAACGAGGCAGTTCGAAAGCTAGGTTGCATAAGGAAGGACTTTGAGAATGAAGTACAGAGAAATAAGATGAAGGCACCATCGGAAACGTACTCGGAATGGGTCCGCTCGGTGGTGGAGATTGACAAGCAAGTGGCAGAAAAAAGAGTCATATATGACGAACGAAGGAAAGAAGAGGCATTTTTCCGGTCTTCCTCTTATGAGGATTTTAGAAAAGCTTTTAAAAAGATGTACGATAAAGTAAAGAGTCTTGGGGAAGAAAGCAATCAACTTGTAGATAAAATGTTTGTTGATCTGTCACCCAAACCTGTTGTGAACAAAGAGGGACTAGATAACGATTTTGTGGCACATGAAAAGCAGATCAAGGAGATTCTGGACTTGTTGGGAAGTTCCAAGGTCAAGAAAATAGGTATCCTTGGGACAGCGGGAATTGGTAAAACTACCATAATGCACAACTTGAATAAACATGAAGAGGTTGCCAAAACTTTTGAAATAGTCATTTGGCTCGAAGTATCGACAGAGGGGAGCAGGAAAAATATGACCCAGGAGCATCTCCTACAGGCCATTGTGGAAAGATTGGAATTAAATATAAGAGGTTCTAGCAAAGCAGATGAAATTACCTCTAGCAATGCGCATGAAGTTGCCGAAAGAATATTAATGGAATTGCAGGGTAAGAAGTTCTTGCTACTTTTGGATGATGTCAAAGAATGTCTCAATTTATCCAAAATTGGGATTCCTGTGTGCAACAATGGTAGCAAGATAGTATTGACGACTAGGTTGCATCATGTTTGTCGCCCAATGGTTGAACGGATAATTAAGGTGACTTATTTATCACTAGACGAGGCATGGAAGATGTTTCAAGATGTTCTAAAAAGTTCTGGAGTTCTTGAAGATCCAGAAATTCGGAAAATTGCATGGCGAGTGTGCAACGAATGCAGCGGGCTTCCACTGTTGATACAAAAAGTAGCAAGTACATTCAAATTCAAAGATAATCGTACTGCTTGGAGGGATGGATTGAATAATTGGAGGAAGTGGCCTGAAAAAGACCGCGAAGGCATTAAGGAAGTGTATAATTCGTTGAAATTTTGTTACGATGACTTGGATGATGAGCAGCGTCAGAAATGCTTTCTTTATGGTGCATTGTATCCGGAAGGCCATGGGATAAACGCAGATTATTTGTTGGAGTGTTGGGCAGCTGAAAATCTCCTTGGCGACGATGATAGCATAACAACGGAGTCTCTCAAATGTGGGCATCATGTCTTGAGTCACCTTAAGTATGTGTCATTACTTGAAAATGGTGAGAGTGAGAATCATGTTACAATGCACAAATTCATCCGACACTTGGCATTATATATAGCAGAAGATGTTCCTGATTGTAAATACATGGTGGAAACAAGCAAAGGATTAAGAGAGCCCCCAAAAGTGGAATCCTGGACCGAGAAGAACAGAATCTCCTTTGGTGACAATAAATTGAAGCAATTACCGGCTTCCCCCAATTGCAGTAAACTTTCCACACTCTTCCTACAGAAAAATTCGAGCCTGGAGAAAATCCCGCCGACTTTCTTCGAGAACATGACAGAACTTCGAGTTTTAGATGTATCTCACACAGGAATCAAGGGGTTACCTTCATCCCTTTCATTTTCGAAAGGTCTCAAAGTCCTATATCTAAATAACTGCACAAACTTGGTGGAGCTTCCTTCTCACATTGTGGCTGCACTTACGCGTCTTGAAGCACTTGATATTGTGGGGAGTGGATTCAATGCTATACCGTCTCAGATTGAGGAGTTGACAGAGTTAAGGCGATTGCGGGTATCCTTCTCGAAGTCTGGAAATGAAAATGCCACTCAAGAGGTAAATTTCAACCACGAGATCATTTCAAAGCTTTCTAGATTGGAAGAATTGGTCATAGATGTGAAATCACCTGAAAATTGGTCCAATGATGTCGTAGAGAATATCATAAATGAAGTGGCTACATTGCAAGAGTTTAAGTCTTTGAAGTTTTGCTTTTCCGATAAGGTCGTAGATGTTATCGAGGTTTTTGGGTCTCAAAATCTCCGTATCCGTGTTCCTGACGCCACAATCCTTCTCAGTTTCATTAAAGGGAGTTTATGGATAGATGTCCACGACATCGAAAACTTTGAGTTCTATATTGGTTGCAAAAAGTCAGAACATCCTCAGCTCCCCAACTTTCACGAGTATGTGAAGTATGTCAAGTATTGTGAAATTGAAGGTAGAAACTTTCCGATTCTCGAGGTCCTTGCCGAAGCTGCTGCTTTTGAATTAGTCGATAACGACAACATCAAGCAGCTATCGGACTCAGAACTCACAAACATGAAGGGTATCCAAAGTTGTCTAATTGAAGGTTGTGATGCAATTGAAACCATCGTGGGTACCTCAAACAGTGTGGTACTACCAAGCTTAGAGCACTTGTTCATAAAGAATCTACCAAAGTTGGGAAGCATTTTCAAGGGCCCACTTCAACTTGGAAGCCTATACAAATTAAAGACTCTAGTTCTAACCGGCTGTCAAACTTTGGTCGAGGTGTTCCCTCCTGGCTCGATCCAATACCTTTGCGAAATCCAATGCTTGGAAATCGAGAAGTGCGATGAAATTGAAGAAGTAATTTCCGAATCTGACGCTCGTGGAAATCTGCGTGTATTACCGAAACTGAAGAAAATGGTTCTCCAAGACATGAGAAAACTTAGGTGCATTTGTGCCATTGAGACTTTGGAGTGGCCATCCTTGGAGGAGTTGAAGATACTCAATTGTCCGGGGTTGTCAACATTGCCTGGCTTTGCATAATCAAGGGGACAAAGAACGACTTCAGAAATTATGTAAGCTCAGGTAATGTTACATTTTTTAAATGTCATGGTATTAATTGTTGTTTCTAAAGCAATTTCTTGAAAGATCTTTCATATAGGTCGTTTGTTTGTCCGATAACTCGAAAAAAAAAAAGGGTGGTTCAACTTGTTTTGGAGAGATTTTTCGGTGCCGGATGGGTATATCCCACGTGGTACCTACTCGGTATATTCAGGCCGTCCAATACACTTTTAGACGGCTCAAATTGAAACTCTCTCTCTCTCCTCTCACCCCAACACTTTCTCTGTCTTTTTTCTCTCTCTAAATCCGAGCCGTCCAAAAATGCAATGGACCACTCGGATGCGCCGAGCAGTTACCACGTGGTACCCACCCAGCACTGAAAATTTTTCCTGTCATTTTGCATCTCTCCACGGTCAAAGGGAGCTCTTTCATTTTGAGAGAACAAATTCACAACCAAACTTTTTTTGCTCTGCCTTCTCTCTACTTTCTCTCTCTATATTTTCTTTGCCTAGGGTTTCAGCTGGGGGGGTGGGGCTGCCGCCTCCCACCTCCACCTCCCCCTCTCTCCTCCGGCCGGCCTCCATCCTTCTCCATGCCGCCTTCTCAAACCCTTTCCTCTGCCCCTCTCTCCATCTCTCTACCTTTCCCCCGCCCCGCTCTAAACCCTCTGCCGCTCCTCCTCCGCCGCCCTCCGTCGCCGCTCCTCCTCCGTCGCCCCCTTCCGCCGCTCCTTTCAGATCCCTTTCCGCCTTCCCCTCTCCGCCCTTCCTTCTTCTCTGTTGTGGGTTAAGGCTGGGTTGGTTGAGGTGGTGTGAAGAAGCTATGGTGGCTTGGCTCCTCCGGCGAATAAGTTGCCGGACCCGTGGCGGCGTCTCCGGCGACAGTGCTGATGACCGGAGTTTTTATTTTCTGTTTTTATTTTCTGTTGTTTTCGGTTTCCCTCCGGTTTCGGAGCGGCTCGTTCCCTGCGTGGAACCTTTTCCACCCTCTGTGGGTGTTTGTGTTCCCTCAGTGAGTTGCGCGATGGGGAGGATGGTGAGGCTGGTCAAATTACCGCTGCCGTCCTCATTACCTTTAGCGTATTATCCCTGTGTGGAGCTTATTTTCATGTGCAATTGTGAGTGTATTTCCCTCGCCTTGGGGATTCGTCCTTGGATAACCCGGTCGTTGAGGTCTGTGTACCCAACGACGGGCTCTGGTGCTTGGGAGTATGTAGCCTCACGCAGGCAATTTTCTGTTCTTTCTTGAGCAATAAAATTGTCTGTTTTATCAAAAAAAAATAAAAATTCACAACCAAACAAATCTCCCCAAGTGAGATTGGAACCTACGACCAATCAGTCCCTCTTCCTCCCCACCACCACCTACCTTACATGAGTGTCTAGAGCGGGTATATATGTAAGTTTCAATTTTAATGTAATTCACATATCAAGGACACTGCAAAATGAGAAAAAATTATTTCCATCTTAGGTGGAAACCATGGGATTTCCACCATTGCGGGCCCTGCCATGTATTTTTTTCAGTAATATGAATCATTCATTTTGTAGGACCTGCATAGTAGTACATTCACACAAAAAATCATATTTATCGGATATTGATAGGTATATTAAAAATTATATCTTAGTTTATAAAATAGACGGCTATGAATAGTTTAACTTTAAACTTATCTACCGTCGATTTTTTAAACCGAACTTCAATTTTTTATATACCTATTCATGTCCGATAAAGCTGATTTTTTGTAAAGATGTACTATTTTGAGAGTCCTACAAGATGAACGATTCAGATTACTATAATATATGAACGGTGGGGCCCACAATTGATGGTGGTGGAAAACCCGGATGGAATTTACACTCCTGCAAAATATTCCTCTTCCTCTGTGGATTTCCATAACTTTCTAGGGTAAAAGATGATGTTCAAAAGATGCCATAAATTTCTGTGCCTGATATGGGAGTTTTATTTTTATATATAGTTTTGTGGTTAAAAAAAAAAAATCCCCTGTTTGGGTGCAACTTTTCTGGTATCCAAAAATGCTTCCTAGGTGAACTTCCGGCCGCCAGCAATTAACCTCTTCGGCAAACTTGGATGACTCCTCCTCTTCCAGCCACCTCCTCCGGAAACGCCTCCGGGGACTGTCCACCTTCCGACCACAACCTCCAATGATCCATTCAACGACTGCCCCTGTTACATCCTAACTTTTATTTTTCCTAATAATTACTACATATATTTCCGTGTAATATAATTACGATGGGCATTTTTTTGGTTTTGACTTTTGACGGTATAATAAGTCTAATTAGTTTTAGTAATTAGCTTTGTACCATGTTTGTTTTTTTACCAATATTGTATATATCAATGGGGTAATCAAAAGTGAATAATCAAAACTTGTCACATCAGATTTTAGTTATCCATTTAGAAGTTGTTAAAATTAGCAATGTCAAGTCCCACGTTATTTATTTTTGCCCATAATCAAAATGAGTAGGCAAAATTTAAATCTAATGGTCAGTTTTTTTCTTTTCAATCCAATGGTCTACATTGAATGGCATTCTAGTAAAATAAGTGAAAGTGGAGAGCATTTGTTAAAATTCATAAATTGATCAATATTGTTAAATGCACAACCGCCAAAGTGAAAAGTGAGTTTCACCTACCAATAAAATATTTGCTTTATGGAGAGTGAGTTTCACTTTTTCATGATGGTTGTACTTGATTGAGAAAATGTTAGGACCATTAAATTTGGTTATTGGCAAAAGGTTGTTAGTTTTGATTATCCAATTGCCCAAATTTGATGAGTTGCTAAAAAGTTGCTAAGTTTAGTTAATACAATGTGAGCACTTTTTTTATCGCACATTGCTAACCTTAGCAACCTTTTAGTTTTGATTATTACATTGTGGATGCTCTTAGTTAGCGGGGGAATTAGTAAATTAGTTCACAGGGGTCCAGAAGTTGTCCATGATACTGTTTGAATATCATGTTGTGATCACCATTAAGATTTTTATATTTCTTTAGTACATCTTGTATGCTGAATTATGATAACACAGAATTTATTCTATTCACTGCTTTAGAACTTTATTAAACAATACATGTTTTTCATTCATTGAGCTTTCTGACGAATTTTTATCCAAATTTTTTTTCAGGCAAGTCTGGGAGTTACATAAGGACTTTTGGTGGCATCTCGGGGATTTCTTGTGTTTGACCTCCTTAGGGTGTCTCATCCTAATTTAGTTTTTTATTATTTATTGCTTCCGTATTGAAACATTTGGTTAGTATTTGGATTGTTTTCAATATTGATGGTTCATCGATCGGTATTGTTTAGTTCATGGGATGGTTGTGTCCAATGTTTTTTACTGAACCTTTTTGGCTGGAGTACGTTGTTCGTAATAAAAAGATTATTGGTTGCTTAGTAATCTATATATAGCTTTGGTGTTTGATTTAATTTTTTTTAAGGACGTGTGTCTTACGAGTTCGGGTCTTGTTGTTCATGGCCGATCACTAACCTTTTTGGTATGTGACAGCCCCACCTCCAGCCACCACCTTTAATGACCCTCGGATAACTTCTCTGACCACCTACATTTCTTTTCCTTAAGCAACAACCCCCTCGCTTGATTCCGAAACAAGTTTTTAAACGTGTGCACAGAGCATACTATTATCTTTAATTGTCAACGAAAAAAAAAAAAAAAAAAGAAGTAAAAACGTGTTTACTGAAAACAGAAAACTGGAAGCTTTACCAAATACTCGCGGTTTTCTGAAAATTCTTCATAAAATCTGGAACTTAAACAGCGGACAAATAGAGGCGTCTTCCTGTTTTATCTCATTCTTCCGATCGACTAACTCAGACCGTCGTATGTTTATAGATCACGCAACGATGCTGCTCTTTGAAGAAAAGAAGGTCCTGGGAGCTTTTGAGAATTTTGGCTTCAATGGATCCTTTCTGCCCTCGCGCTTTTGCCTGAAATAGTTGAAATATTCTGGTGGCATGGAGTTTCCAACTTGTTTGGATGTGGTCATAGTCAGTTTTGAGTTATTCCTATTTGAGCTCTTGTATTTCCTTCTCTGCTGCCTGCAATTTTACATGTATTATAAGCTTTTAACATGGAAGTAGCTGAACTATTTATTGTCTTCTATTAATTTGTATGGTGTAATATGGGCCCTCCTCAGGCATATTCCTCCTTTTGCTGCTCCAACAGCCTACGGGTATCACCAGCCGAGCCACTTCCCCTCCTAATACCATGTTCTTATGTGTTAGTGTGTTACTTGAGAATAATTTTGTTTACCCTACCTCAAAGGGGTGAACATTACCTCCATGTGTAGGGTCCACGGAATCAATACTATTTTTGGTAATAATGAGTTAGTTTGTAGTGGAACGCACACAATTTTCACAAATTACAGAGAGGGTAATGTTCACCCTCTTTAAAGTAGGGTGAACAAAATTATTCTCGTGTGACTCACCCATTCGCCACTGGAAATACCAGTACCAGCTCTAGAAATCTGTAGCAGGGTGTTCAAAACTTACCATAATTTTACTAACTCTATTAACTAGCAATACATACACAAATACTCATAGACCAGTTAGTATAAATAGTGTATGTGGTAAAAAAAAATTAACGCCATTCCAAAAATATTGTCCACTATGCAAAATAAGAACTTAAAAGTAATGTACACTTGTCAAAAAATTCTAACTTTTTCTAAGTCCTTGTATTGTGTAGTGGACTGTCTTTTGAAAATGGAGAGAGTAAATCTTACATTTATCTTGGAAAGGTTTTCCTAATAGGAGCAAGTGTTGAACCGGCGTATTAATCTACTAATATCTCGTGAAAGAAATTATGGCAAATAGGTTAGGACGGACTTGTTGAAGATATCCTCTCCTTATTTTGTCCCTAATATTAATATGATATGACGAAATTTTCTATCGTAGTCCTAGATTCAAAGAAATTGTTCAAGTTAATAGGGTTTTGGAGCAAAGCTGAATTTCTTATAAACTTTTCCATAATTATATATATAAGCTAAACTAACAAAAAAATTAATGTAGTACTCTATGTCATGAATTCTAAGGCCTTGTTCTCCTTCTTGTTAAACTTTTGGGGTTTTTTCTTGTTTTGTTCTTATTCGAATTTTTTCCGCGTCCGTTAGTATTGTGTCAAACTTTCGTAGATTATTGATTCGTCTCGACGAGCGGAATCGAAAAACGCAAATTTTTTTTTACTTTTATCCAAGTATTTTTGAAAATATCCAAGATAAATCTCCAAAAGTCACCATTTTTCAAGAGCTTGGTGGGAAGCTTACGTTACTTGACATGCACAAGATTGGATATACTATTTGGAGTTGGATTTGTGAGCCAATTCATGGAGGAACCAACCACGACGCACTTAAAAACGTCTAAGAGAATTCTCCGCTACATCAAAGGTACACTTGATTTCGGCCTATTTTATTCATCATCTAACAACTTTCAACTTGTTGGATTTAGTGACAGCGATTGGGCCGGAGACTTAGATGATCGAAAGAGTACAACCGGCTTCTTATTCTCTATGGGTGACACGGCATTCACTTAGATTTCAAAAAAGGAACTGATTGTAACCCTTTTCACTTGTGAAGCCGAATATGCATGTGGCTGTCGTATCATGTATATGTCATGCAATGTGGCTAAGGAACTTACTACATGAGCTTTAATTTGCACAAGAAGAAGCAATTAATAGAGATATTCGTAGACTATCAATCAGCGATAGCATTAACCAAGAATGCGGTCTTCCATGATCGTAGCAAGGTTCAATTGACATTTACAAAGTCATAAGTTCAAATTGCCGACATTCTCACCAAGCCACTCAAGCATGAAGTTTTCTTCAAGCTAAGAACCCTCCTTGAGGTACTAAATCAAGTTTAAGGTAGGGTGTTGAATCATAAATATGATTTAATATGATGTAGTTCTTAATCCAATATATTCTGGAAGTCCTAGTCAAGCCCAAGAGATAAGTCCAAATATAGAAGATATGTTTGGAGGAGTCTTAATATCTAGAAGCTCCTTGTCAAAATATCTAAATTTTTTAGTTAGAGCACATGTATAAATCTAGAATTCTCTATAAGAAACATCTTGTAAGAAATATTTGTAGACTAAAACCATCCATAGAGTAGTATAAATAGGGGTGAGTTCTAACATGTTTTACAAGGCAAAAATATTTGAGTTCTATTGTAATACAAATCCTCCATCCTTTCTTCATCTCCCTCCTCCAACAAAGTGGATTGATCAAAGAGCTTTATAGGAAGATTTGCTATCGCTACATTTTCTGCAATAGCGACAAGAGGGCAAGTTGTGGCCCAAGGTAAGCAAGCGTTCTGGAATCCACTAAGGGCGAAAGATATGCTCTTCGGAAAAATTGTGGATGCGATAATTGTTGCTTTAAACGAGGCAATTCAGAAACTAAGTTCTATAACATCGCCGTTTGTTCGGCTTTGGTGGCTGCTGTTGGTGGTGGCTGATGGTTGTGGGCTCTTGGACAGCAGTGGGTTGCGGAGGCAGCGGTTCGTGGTGATATGGGGGCGTGGTTGGTGCTAATTTTCTCTAGGGTTTTAGGTTTTTTTTTTTTTTTTTGGGGGCTTTTAGGTTGGGTTGGTTCCTTACCAACCATTGGGTTTTTTTAGGGTTTTTCCCCTGGTTTGGGCTCAGCCTGCTGCGCCTAATTAAGATTCCTCAGTGTGATTTGGAGGAGAGGGTCCTGAGTGGTCAAGCAGGTGTACCTAAACTCCTATTATCTTCGTACTTCATGTTATGAGTTAATAAAATCTATTTTGCTGAGCCAAAAAAAAAGAGAGAGAAGGATTTGAGCATGTAGAATTGAGAAATAAGAGAGGGGTGCCATCGCAAGAGTAGTGGAGATTGACAAGAAAGTGGAGGAAAAAATAGCCAAATATGACAAACAAAGAAAAGAAAAGGCATTTTTCCGGTCTTCCTCGTATGTGGATTTCGAAAAAGCTTTCAAAAAGATTTACAAGAAAGTAAAGAGTCTTGGGGAAGAAAGCAATCCACTCCAAGATAAAATGTTTGTTCATCCGCCACCCAAACCTGTTATGAATAAAGAGGGATCAGATAACGAATCAAGGAGATTCTGGATTTGCTGGGAAGTTCCAAGGTCAAAAAAATAGGTATCCTCGGGAAGGTGGGGATTGGGAAAACAACCATGATGCCCAACTTGAATAAACATGAAGGAGTTGCCAAAACTTTTGAAATAGTCATTTGGCTCGAAGTATCAACGGAGGGGAGCAGGAAAAATATAATGGAGGTTCTAGCAATGCACATGAAGTTGCCGAAAGAATATAATGGAGTTGTAGGGCAAGAAGTTCTTGCTACTGTTTCTAAGTTCGTATTCTTGTATTGTGCAGTGGACTATCTTCTGAAAATGGAGGGAATGAATTTTACATTTATCTTGGAAAGGTTTTCATAGTTTTCATAATTTGAGTTAGTGTTGAACCGGTGTATTAATCTACTAATATATCGTGAAAAACTTTACAAATAGGTTAGGACGGACCTTGTTGAAGATACCCTCTCCTTATTTTGTCTCTAATATTAAGATGATATGACGAGATTTTTTATCATAGTGACTCCTAGAATAAAAAATAAATAAAATTGTTCAATTTTTATTTTTTAAGCAAAAAAATCTATTCAGAAATCTTGACAAAAGGTACATCAAGATGAGAAGGGGAAGGAGAATCCAACTGAGGGTTAGATGAAAATTAAAAAAAACTGTTTGGAAAAGCCCAAACACTCTCAAACGGGTCAAGCCCCATGTCACACCCTCAATTTCCAACATAAATATAAAGGATTTTCATAAATAGAAACCTCACAATAGATCGTACAATAGCCCCAAAAGAGTTTAACATCTCCATTTCCACAATTCCAGTTCATTCTCCTTAATTATCCAAAAGATTACAACTTTGGCTTCGAGGCCCAAATTAACACAAGTAAGTGTGTCAATTGAGTTAAAGAGTTACAACATTTCATAGTCAAAAGATTTACAAATAGAGTTACTAATACATCTTCCCAAAATAAAGTACAAAGATGACTTAATAACTCCACGGTGTTAGCTTTCAAAATGATGCTCACATCCAAGCACACCACATATGCTGCTACTACCCTGGGTTAGCATCTGAAAATAATGGAAGGTCTGAGCTACACTAGCTCAGTAGAAAGCTCTAATCTAACAATGTATGCAAATGACATGTAGGTGTGATGAGTAGGTGGACAAATGTATCAAGAACCGATGAAGGATCAACGATAGCAATTCAATTTCAATACCTAAAACCAGTCACATGTGTCATAAGCACCCCTTTTTAAAATCGCCAAATGCCAAAATGTGTCTCGTTTAAGTGTCATGAGCCGAAACTCCTGCCGGGCCAATTAAAAGACCCCGATGTCCTCTGCCAGGCACCTTACCCGTAGGGAGGTCCTGAAATATAGAACATGAGCATATAGCTCCTACCGGGCCAATTAAAGGACCCCGATGTCCTCTGCCAGGCACTCACCCGTGGATGAGTCCTGAATGTTCTCGTCGCGTGCGTAAAGTTTCAAAATCCGTCTTTCCATCATGTTCAAGCCATACAACCCAACTTTGATCCATAAAGTGATTTTTGACAAAATCAAGTTCATGCGAGTGTAAAATCATAGTTACGTTCAAGGAAGCCAATAGGTACGAATAATCCAATTAGGAATCACTTGGGACGTGTTTGGAGTAGGTTAGAAGTGATCGGAACCCGAAACAATGGAGTATGGATCGATAGCAGTGAAACTGTCCAGGAGCACAAGGGTATCGATACCATGGAAGGGAGGTATCGATACCTTTTTGGCCACAATCTGTCCAGACGCAAGGGTATCGATACCCATGAAAGTTCGTATCGATACCAATGTATTTTCTGGGTTTGGAGTTCATGGGGTATCGATACCTTTTGCAAATGGTATCGATACCTGAGTATTTTCTGGGCTCTGAGACAAAGTGTTATCGATAACAATGAAAGTGTTATCGATAACAATGGGTTTCGAGCATATTTTTGACAGACAAAAATGGATTTTTCAACAACAACAACATCAACAACAATAACAACGATCCAAGGCACAAATCAAGCTCCAAGAAACACATTATAAACATATATTGATAGTTAGAACCTCCTATCTCAAGATCCAAGAACGAAATCAATAAGCTTTCCAAGCCCTAACTCCAATCTTGGAGTTCAAACGAAGTGCACCTCTACCGAGCTCACAACGGAGTAATACGCACTGCAATACGCGAAGGAGTGAAGGATTTGAGGCTGTTTTGTGTAGGTTTTTGGGTGATTTTGTGAGATGGAGTCGGGAGGGAGTGAGAGAGTGGAGAGACCGAGAGACAGAGAGAGAGGAACGGGAGTGAGAGAAATGGGAATTCATTCCCTACACACACACCTATATTACATACATACATCACACTCTCACCCCTTCAATTTACAAGTTAACACATTGACCCCAAACTCTCCATATTTCAATTCAATCTCATCCTTTTATTTCCTTCAAAACATTTAAATAAATTTTAGGAAATTACGGATCTCTACACCCCAAAAAGTACAACAAGTCAACATATGGGCCTGACCCAAACAAGCTCAGCCCAAAAATAAGAGCTCAGCCTGCCAACACCACACCCTAAACCCTACACAGACAAAACAGCCGCCGCTACCACACCTTAATCCCTACACAGACAAAACAACCGCAGCTATCGAAAAATACAGCACCGCCGCCGCAACCTGAAACCCACCACCACCAAACCCACCACACCCCCTCCTCCACCACTCGAATCAACGCTGAAACAGAACCCCCGCACTCCTAAAACATGATTGAACCTTCCAAAATAAAGTTAATGATGTTTTCAACAAGTATGAGATATTTGTACAAAACACTATATATTATATAAAACAACTTGAGAAGCCTTTGAGAGTTAGCAGGCACTAAAAACCCTGGCCATCCTCTGGCAAGTCTTTTTAGTTGAGAGATCCTGGTGGCATGGGGATTCCTACTTAATTATTCACGAGAATGCGTTATTTTTCTATTCAAAAGTAGGCTTTGCAACCCAAATAAAATTAATTGGAGTATATATTATTCCACTGGATGTTAATTTTCTCATGCTCTCTCCGTTCCTAAAGTCGTGCAATTTTCATACAAAAAGTAAAGTACTTTCCGGCGTAATCTTGTAGATTTCTTGACACCGAATTAAATATCTCAATGAGTTCTTTAATTTGGTGTCAATAAATTTAAAATGCTATCGGCACCAAATCAAAGGGGTATGCAAAAAAATCCGCCAACCCACTAAACCGACCTACATTGGCACTTGCAATTGGAGAGTTCGAACGAGTTTGGTTGGGCAGGTGATAAGCTGTTAGGTGACAGATTGGGTTGGCTGCGAGTTAAATTTTCATAATGTTCATAAAAATACCATACACGTTGCGGTGAACTTTTAAAATCTAGTTTAGTTTTACTTTTCAAATTGCTCTCCAATAGTAGTACTTTTTTGTTGAACGTTCACTCACATTCAATCATCTAAAGAATTATTCATTGATGTTTAAAAAACCTTGTTAATCATCTTCTCTCTTTGTTAGCTATCTTATTCAGAATTCCTTTTTTTCTCCTAAAATTTGCCACCCTACCCAAACGAGCCAATTTTCAATGCAACTGTCATTGGTAACGCCTCTCTCACATGGGGTGAGACCCACATCATGTGTGAGGGCATTACGAATAACTGTTGTATTGAAACTTTTTTCCTCCCAACCCGCCTTAATCCGGTTCAAAACCCAAAACCCGTCAAGTTTTGAGACTGCGTATTGCTTTCAGTTGAAAGAATATTCGACCCGCCAAGTACGGGTTGGGTGGATGAAGACAACCATCCAAAGGTTTGACACTAAAGATTCAACAGACATTGTTGCTGGAAAAAAACCATGAATGCTAAATGAAAACAACTGTCAGGTAGCTTCCAACTTCGCCCTGACCATAAGCAGCAGTCTAGTCTTTTGTTAATTGAGCCATCAGATCCCCATCCCTTCTCAACGGGATAAAAAGACGAGCCAAATAATCTTCATGTTCCGTGCTCAGATCCGATTCGTACCACTTTAACGCATCCCACCACTCCTTCTCTCCTTTAATTACCTTCAAATCTGTACTCGAAACTTCCATGGTAGAAAGCTTTTCGAGCTTTGGACAATAAAAGATGACCATCCTCTCTAAATTCGGAGCAATGCATAGGCTACCGGAGATGCTGGCTAGTTCTGGCAGCTCCAGAAGAGAAATCTTCTTCAAGCTCTGGAGAAAAAAGCCTGGCTTTGAGCCGGTACTTTTGAGACTCACAAGGCTGTCAAGTTTTGGACAGTCTTCAACTATAAGCTCTTCCAAGTTTGTGAGATTAATAAGCATGTCAACTGTGAAAAGGGTAGTCAACTTGGGGCATGTATGCAAAGCCAAGGACTTCAGATTGGATAGAGACCCTTTCCCAATTGGCCCTTTCCAAATGCTCTCCATATTCTTCATGTAGCGAATAATCAATCTCTCAAGTGATCCAAGTACATTTGCTTCATCAAAATACTCAAAATCTTCAGACTCACCCCTACCATCTTTTCCATGATTAAACTGTTCAGAGTCGATGATGGACCGAAACTCATTACATTCCATCACCAAGCAAAACTTCACTTGAGTCATATTTTTATTCCCAAACTCTGATAGGCTCTTAGCGGTCCAATGGCGCTGTAGAAAAAAGGCATTGGCATGTTTGAGTACCTCGGTAACTCCATTTGGTATGCTATTTCCATTTAAATACTTCAAGACTTTCTCTAGTTTCTCCCGGTTATTGAATTCCTCTTCAACATCCTGGGGTAAACGGGAAATGAAGTGCTCTTCGTGACGGCCAACTGTAAATCTAAAGTTTGCCAAACCTGGAAATATCAATGTGAGTTCTTCCAATGGATCAGCAGTGGGTAAATACAATTGCAGAGTTCTCAACTCCTTTAAGCTACACAGATCATCTACAATAGCTTCTACTTCCCACCATTCTCCAAATGGAGTCACATCAATGATTAACTCGATCAAGATTGAAAGATTTGACAAGACCCTCCTTGGAATTACTGTCTGATTTGCATAGCCATAGAATGACACTTTCAAGCACGTCAAATTAACTAGGTTGGCAATCTCCTTTGGTAGACAGAGAATTTCAGTCCCTTCAAGATCAAGCACCTCAAGATTCACGAGTTCTCCAATTTCAGGTGGCAGTTCCATTAGAAGCTCACAGCTTCTCAAAAACAATTTTTGGAGTGCTACTAATCTGGAAATAGATTGTGGCAAAGAGTTTATCTCAGTGGACGACAAATCTAGAACGCATAGGATAGAAAAATGGTGAGAGATTGTTGGAGGAACTTTCAACAGATGACAGTACGATTCTTCTAATTCTCTTTGGTCTGGAGGAGTTTCCTCCAATTCTCCCAACGAGATCTCCTCCAAGAGTTCCTCATAAAATGACTGTGTGACTTCATTCAATGATCCCTCGTCTTCTGCCTCTCCCATTTCATTGATCAATTCCCCCATGGACAATACACCTTCCTCCGGGGCATTGCCACTGGTACTCCCACGGCCAAATATACCTATCGGGGGATCTGAATATTGATGCACTTGCGATTGCAAACATTCCGAATCTTCCTCTCCCCTCGACTTTGGATCTAATGCATATAAATTCTGTTCGTCAGGTTTTAGGAAGCCTGAAAACATAAAAAAATATATATAATCATTGTGTGAGAGGCAATCTGCAGATAACCATGATTTTACGTACAGTCTATGCACATGGTGGAGCGTACAGAGATCACATGTTTTACTGCAAGCAGTAGAACCTACCATAGGGTCAAGATTTTATGTTTCACGAAAATAATACTGAAATTTACTCGCGAAAATATATCATTTGTTGCTCTTCTTAAAAGCATGATTGTTCAAATTGTTAAATGGACAAAAAATGGAACGAAGTACGTAGCTGGGTATATGGATCAATCCATTGAGGTCCAAAAGGCACAAAGTAACGGGATTTGAAGTGGGCCATGAACACAAAGTTAGTCGTATATGCACATCAAGTTCTTTTAGTAACAATTTCCAGTTTCGCGATTGATTTACCACGACTATATAAGAAGCCCCCTCTAAGAGCAGACCATCCTGCGCATTAGATCCGGTCTGTAAACTTTTCATGTAGCCACTATAAACACTCACAATAAATAAGAAAACGAAAACAGACATGTGGCTTTTGAGACTCTAGTCAATACTCGAAACAAATACAAGGCCCACAACATAAATATCTGATGTTCAAACACTTGTACCGGTAAAAGATTTCAAAAAAAAAGTGCCAGCCACAAAAAGTCAGCTTTTTGGGCTTTTTCTTGGATATTTCCTAAAAAAAATTGGGTAAAAGTCATAATTTTTTACCTTTCCGATTCCTCTTGTTGAGACGGACCAATAACACATAAAAGTTTGGTGCAAAACTAACAAACGCAAAAAAAAAAAAAAAAAAAGAACAAGAACAAGACCAAAAAAGATGTACATGTAGTCTACAACTTTTAGTTCAGTGGAAACGGGGCCTTTTATAAAAAAATCATCTGATGGCTATGTCTACATTTTGGATGTGCAGAAGAATCTAAGGAGGGGGGAAAAAAGCAGGGGGAAAGCAGGAAAAAATTAGCTTCACAAGCCTCTTTTCTTCTGTTCCCTCCATAAATTTAAGATGCAAACAATGCCTTCAGGTTCATAAAATTCTTCATTTATAACCCTAACTGTGTGTATCTCTAGGTTGAGGTAAGTGTACCTTTCATCCTTCTTGAAGTGTCAATGTCTCCCATTTGATCTGAGTGCTTATTTAGGGCAACCACGTTAGAAGAAGCAGATGACTCGGACCTCCTTTTCTCAGAAAAACTTTCCTCTACTGACTCCTCCATCACCTGCTTCAAGATCTCCACCACCTGACTCATTCTAGGGCGATACTTTGGATACTTGTTCAAGCAGGTATCTGCCAACTTGGCAATCTTGCGAGCTGCACTGAGAGAGTATTGATTTTCCAGACGTGCATCAATGATCGTGCTAAATCCCTTACTGTCAGCTGGGTGCAGTTTCACCCATTCTAGAAGCGAATGGTCCTCCAGTGGCAGGTTTTTATCCAGTGGCCACCTCCCTGCGAGAATCTCGTAAAGCACTACACCAAAACTATATACATCGCACTTGACTGAGAGGTGACCCGTGGAGACGTATTCTGGGGCAATATATCCAAACGTCCCAACCACCTGACATGAAAAAAATAAGGGGGACAGGACAACAACAAAAAGTTCTCAACTGAACTACAACGATAATGCATCTACACAAATCATCATGCGAGATTTTGCTTCTCAATCATGAATATCAAGAAGATTATGGGAAGCAAAAAAGATGTAGAACAGAGAATAGAACCCCTAGGAATCCGCAAGAATGAGAAAGAGAACCCACACCAATTCGAAAGAAACAATAACCTTTGTTCATTCCATCAACTAAGTAAAACATCTCCTGTAGAGTCCTTTAAGGCCAAAGATTGTACAAACATTATTCCTAAAGTCCTAAAACAAGATAGAATATTATAAAAGTACCCAAAAACCAAAATCTAGTGAATACGCAAGTCCTCATCTAATCTTTCTTGTACCCCATCGTTTCTCCCTGGCTGAGAAGACCTCAACTTCGACCAGCTAGATCCAATTAGTGAACTTCATGATTATCCATTTATTGACTTTATTTTATTTTTGGGGCGGCTGGGTGTCTATGGTCGACAAAATGCGAGAGAAAGTCAAGGGTGCACAAATGTGGCTTGAGATCAATTTTTATACTTTTATCTATTTTTCCATAGGATGGCAGAGATGAGTTGTCGCTGATGGCAGTGGCTGATGATCAGGAGGCTATTGCTTCTCCGCTGTTTGTTGTGGAAGCTCATGAAGCTTTTGTACTGCAGTTTATGGCATTGCGGCAGTTGTTGTGGAGTTGTGGTAACTGTGGATCTATGAAAATTAAGGTGGTTCCCATCTGATGTACACAAATCTGTAGCTGCAGGCTCTGGTATAGACCATGATGATGGGGGACCAACTTTGTGGAAGTGATGAGCTAATGATCAATGTAATAATGATCCGGTGATGACTATTGGATGGTGATCTGTGTGAAAAATGCAAACAAGATTTATGTTTGCTCTGTTAAACTGACATGGGACGAAGATAAGCTCTCCAAGTAATGACATCTCTGTACCAAAACCATAAGCAATATTCAATACATCCCACTGACTAATTAAAACATCCCCGTAGAGCCCTTCTATAGGCTCTACAAGTGGTAAGAAGTAGATAAGGATACTTCGTAAAATTCCAAGACAAGCTAAATTCGATATAACTAAGAAAGCAAAGCAATCTATTAAATAAAGATCTCGTCTAAGATTTTCAAATACTAAGTTCATAGCGTAATACAGGAGTAAATAAAATAGGTTGACCTGTTATGCTAAGTACAAATGCATGACATTTTCTATGGTCTCATTTGTACACAATCTACTTACCTCTGTAGAGACATGATCATAGTCATCAGTAGGGCCTTTCTTAGCGAGTCCACAGTCAGAAAGCTTTGGCTTGAAGTATTCATCCAAGAGCACATTTGAAGGTTTGAAGTCCCGATATATCACCTTCAAGATTAACACAAGGAAAACTACTTCAACTACTCATACAGTAGCATCTTGCTATCAACAAAAGCAAAACTATAAAGTGCTAACTAGGATTATCAAACATTGGCCAGTGCATGTACGCATCTGGTAACATCAATGTCTACTAATTGGTGCTTTTCAGCAGCGCCTATTACTATGTTCAGTACAATTCTCTGAGCTGAATTACAGGGTCTGGATTATGAACAAACGTTCACATCCCTCTTAATAGCTAGTTAGAATGATGGCTCATGAAGGTTAGATTATTTGAACTTAAACACTCAAAGAATCCGTAAAATATCATCATTAATGTCCACTGATAACATAAACTGACCTGAATTTCCAGTCCCTCGTGCAGATAAGCCAATCCTTGAGCAGCACCGAGAATAATTTCTAATCTTGACGTCCAAGGCAGAGTTGTCGAAGCCCTGTTGAAAAGATGATAATCTAAGCTCCCATTGGGCATATATTCATATACCAATAGACGGTGTACCGCTCTTTTCCCAACTACAGAACAGTATCCCAGGAGTTTCACTAGGTTAGGGTGATCAACAACGCCAAGAAGTTGAGCTTCAGTCAGCCATTCTCTAGAACCCTACATCCGAAGAAAATCAAACTAGATATAAAACACAGTTTTGGTGAACTTAATAACAATTTCCAAACAACAAAATGAGGACTGTGGAGAGGGAATTCACTAATCAATTATGAGAATAAATAAGGATCTTCAACGAATCAAAAACTTATAGGAATACCGATGTCATCATTCCCTGGGTTCTAGAAGTTCCTGAATCCTGATACATACACTGCATCACTTACTATGCAATTCACCCCACTACTTCCAAAGCTTCAAAAAACATGTAGCCAGTAAGATGCCAAAACTATATAACTGCATTGCAACATAAATATATCAAATAAAATGAATGATTTGATCTTTCCACCCTTAAATGTGCTTCCTGAGATAAATTTCTCGTCAAATGCTCCAACTAAAGGACTAAAAATGGTATTCGAATTACTAGGGTCCAACTTCATTGCACGACCCCCAAAAAATGCATACTTCATGCACCCCAACTTTAAGCTGTTGATCTCAAACAAATGAACTTTTTTTTTTTTTTTGATCCACCAAACAAATGAACTTGGAACTGATGCTTTAGTGCATTACGAATACCAGTTAGAGCATAACTAAGACCACTTCAGTCATAATTTCATATCCAACACCATTGTGAGCCATAACTGAATACCACTCTTAGTTGCAACCCAACACCCCTTGATTCAAAACTACTTTTATTTGACATTGAGGTGACCTCGCAATACTTCAACTCATAACGCCACCACTAAGAGGGTTATCCTGTGTATGATTCTCAAGCTACTGCAAGGCCTGAGGAAGGTTGGTCTGGTTGGATGGACACAGCCTTACCTGGCAAGCGAAGGGTGTGTATCTGCGACTCGAACCCGTGACCACTGACCACCTCTAACGGATAAAAAACCTATGGTACACGCTAAAAAAAGGTGTGCACTATAGAATTCCCACAATAACTAAAGCAAAAACAGATAAGTGCAAGGCCTAGGAGTGGGCATCCTGTGTGTCATGTCAATTTGGGGTTTGTGTCAAAACACTTGTTAACTTAAAAGAGTCATCATGTATATTGACAGTCGACACCATCCCAATGTGCTTAAAACTGTGTCGTGTTCCGGTTGACACTGTCAAATCCTTTAGTTAAAAATGTGTAAAAGATATACATAAAATCGCACATGTAACAATGGTATACATGGACAACCTGTTAATCCATAACAAAAATTAGCATGCTTTCAAACATCAACAAGAATTTTAGCCAACAATAGCAAAATCATAGACATATAATTGGCGCCGCCACATTGTGCTGCGTCGTACGAGACCTGCCATTCCGAGTAAACGACACGGAAAGTCAAACGGTTATCTGTGTCCTTGTCGAGCTAAGTGAGTCCAACCCGTATACATTCACAATCAATATTCGTGTTGTGTCATATTTATACTCGCGCCAAAAAGTAGCCGATCCAAACCCTCTAACTAGGTGTTGGGTCGTTGTTGTCGCGTTAACGAGTCGTGTCGGCAATTCCCACCCCTAAGAGCAGCAAGTAAAATGATGCTACACAAATTAAATTACTGCAAACAAAATTAGAAAAACAATCAACGCGTAAATCAAAATTATCCAAGAATTTTGAACCAAATAAGAAACTAGGAAAAAAAAATGTACTCGAAATTACCCGCTCGCCAGTAAACCTTTTAATTGCAACCGCTGTTGGGACACCCTCCTTCCCCTTTGGATGCCTAATCGTAGCCTTATATACACTGCCAAATCCACCTTCCCCAAGTTTTAGCGAGCTATTGAAATTATCAGCTGCAGTTTTGAGCTCTGAGTAAGAGAACACTCTCAAATTGTGCCCCTTGGCTATGACAACTTCTTCGGAGGATTTCGCTTTCCGGGATTCGGGTTTTCCCTTGAAAGGAAAGAAGCAATTCATTTTCTCTTCCTTCTTCAACTATTACTCCACTAATTTCTCAAAAGGCTTGGAAAGGAAACCCAGGATGGAAAACGAGCGAATCGAGGAGAAAGGAGTCAGGTACGGAGGAACAAATTGGTTTTTGTAGAAATGAAATAATAAAGTCAGCTCTGACCCATCTTCTTCCCCTTCATCCGGTCAGAAAATCGGTTCTATGCCATACCTAACGCCATTGAACGCGACTGTCTACTGCACCCACGCCGTAGAATTTGGACCAATGCTCCGCAATTTTGGAACACAACTCGCTGTTCGATATGGGTCAACTGACATCGAACACAGTTACGAACATGAATTTAACAGCTGTTATGATTTCTTGTACAGAGAATAAAATTCTATTCACCCGTCGGTGTAAAATTTTATATTTCTATCACTGTTTATTATGTGTCCATTAAGCATCTATTATTTAATCTGAACCGTTCATATTATAAGACCCGCAGTATAGTATTGCTATGCAAAAATCGACTTTATCGAAAGTCGATAGATATATCAAAATTTGAATTTTGATTTATAAAATGAACGATCTGATTTCTGTCAATAATAATAAAGATAAACTGTTCATTTTACAAAGAGAAATTCAATTTTTGATATTCCTATCGATGTTCAATCAAGTTTATTTTTCGCAAGGATATGCTAATATGTGGGGTCTATAAGATAAACGGTTCAGATCAATAGTAAAACACACGATAGAACCGAAAAAGGCAGTGGTAGAAAAGTGGGATTTTCCACCGCTGGTGGAAGCGGTGGATAGAATTTAATCTCTTCTTGTAAAATCCCTCATTTGGATTGAGCATTTTTTATGAGTATTGGAGAGAAAATTACAAAAAAGAAATATTTTAATTGATCATTCCATTCTCTCATCTAATCTTATAAAAATGGTGAGATTTGGTGAGAAATAGCTCTCTTTTCTTAGCTTTTCATTTCTCACATCTCCAAAGGAGCTGTTAACACAATACTTAAGTTTTCATTTTAAAGAAATTCTGCTTGTGCTAATAGTAATAAATTATGGACTCTGATATAACCATATTTATGAGTAAATAATGGTACATGCAATTTATTTTACACGATCAGTGAACCGGTGAGGTGAAAATACTTTAAATTTTTCTTCAATTAAATTTTATGATTAAGTTATCACATTTATACACAAATGTGTTTCACTGGGGGTAAAAATAAAAAATAAACACGCTTGAGAAAAACTTCAAATGTAAATGGACATGGCCAAAAGACGAATATATGTTTATGCTAATTAATAGATTTTTATAAACAACTCCAAATTTAGTCGATGATATAATGACTAGTATTAAGCTGTTTACATTCAAAAATATACAACCCAATGAAAAAATTACACGTAGCACTAAACAGTGTGCGAACCAATCAAAACACATTATCATAATTACGCCTGAGATATATGAGATCGACAGGCTTAATTACGATGTTATTTTAGTATCATACGGTATTATTTAGATTGGAAACGATCACGTTTGATCATAAAGTGACAGATGTCAACAAGATTAGTAAAAGTATAATAATTGATTAACTCTTTAATCATCGAACGATGTCATTTAGAGGCATCTTAAAGGAGGAATCAGTTATATTTATCCATATCTGTGTGGGAAACCCATTTCGAAGCACTAACTCATGCTGCACAGGAATAGAGAGCCCATTATCAACATATTTAGCCACGATCTATTGCAGCAAACGTGGGAAGCAAGGAAGCAGAAGAGTTTTCTGAAGAGACCAAGTCAACAACAGTTCGAAGGTAGTTACAATTGTTCTTGGAGGGAATTATGGCGTTTCAAATCAAATTTGAATAAAGACTCAGACATTCAAGGAAAACGTGGAGAACGAGAATTATGGATAGAGCATTTGTCTATAAATAGAAGAAGCGATTGAAGAAGGAGGGCCCTGACAAATCATCATCTGACATCCCATACAAAAAATGGTTGTTCAGAGATCTAAAGTAGTTTATGACTTAGGAATTAGCTCGAAGTAGTTAATGTAGTTGTAACTTAATATTTTACAAGTTTGAAGACTTATTTGAATGTAAGCTTACTTTTAATTAAATTCAAGTTATTGTTCTGTCTTGTTCTTGTTAAAGAGCAATTGCGTATAAGCTTGCTTTTGATTAGATTCAAGCATGCTTATATTTTTGTCTTGTTCTTGCTGAAACCTTAAGAGTAATCGTATATAAGCTTGCTTTTGATTAAATTCAAGCTTGCTTATATTCAGTTATCTTTTCAGATTTCTCTGTTTGAAGAGTGTCGATTCAGTTTGGTTGATACCCTATAGAAAAATTCTCTTCGTTGAGGTAATTGAATGGATAATCACAATTGTCTGATTAAGTTAGCTATTTTTGAGTTAATCTGAAAAGGATAATTTATATTCTTTTCTGACACGCCCGCACACAAACATTTTGCAAAAAATTGAGCTAATTTAGCCCAAACATAAACACGCGAAGAAGGATTAATAAATGACTACAGTGATATACGTTTTTTTTCAAAACAACAATGTAAGATTATTGGGGGATAAATATAGTATAATATTTAGGGATTATGCAATTTAAATATGTTAATAAAATTAATGGTCAGGTAATGGAATAGGGTTAATTGAAATTGAAATACAAATCTCAAGGACGGTATAGTAATTTCTCATAGGTGAAGGCGATAAATGTACATAATGCAAACCTCAGGAGGTCCTAGTAAAATTTACCTTTCGATATAATTTCACTCATCCGTGCATTTTTTTTTTTTCGCGAACATCCCTACTTGAAAGGGTTTCCGTTAGGGATGGCAATGGGGACGGGTCGGGAACGGGGGTACTACCTCCACCCCCTACCCCATCCCCATCCCCGACCCGATCCCCAACGGGGATTTGTTTTTTTCCTCCATCCCCGACCCAAACGGGGAACGGGGATTCGGGATTCGAACACCTGTATTTCACAATTTCAGCACCTAACAGCATATACTAGCATGTGAAAGCCGAAAGGACTTGGATTGTTTTGTATTTTTTTTCAGGGAAAAGGGCTGAGGAAACAGTACTAGTAACGGTTGTCGGTTGGCCAGGAAGTTAGGAGCCAACAAAGCTCCACAAACAGAATTAGAAAAGCCAACAAAATAAAATAAAGTAAGGTATCAGAAATGGCCATATTTATCACTGAAAAGCTTCAGCAGAATTCTGCAACACACATTGGCATGCACCTGTATTTGCGGCACATAATAGCACCTCCATTTCTTACACCTGTATTTCACATACTAGTAATATACTGAAGGGGTATATATAATATAGTATATATTTATTTATTTTTATATATAAATATATATATTTCGGGGATTCGGTGACGGGGCGGGGCGGGTAACGAACGGGGAACGGGGACGGGTAGGGTTCGGGGTGGGGACAGACCTATCCCCGCCTCCTACCCGATCCCCGAATTTTTTTTAAAAAAATCCCCATACCCTACCCAATCCCCAAACGAATCCCCGAAGTTCGGGGATTTTCGGGGCGGGGAACGGGGCGGATTCGAACAGGGCGGCCGAGATTGCCATCCCTAGTTTCCGTTTACCAGCAACAAATTATTATATCAACACATGATCAGTTACATTCCGAGTAGTGTTTTTTTTTACTCAATAGATGTCTAGTCTAGTCATAAAAAAATGGGAAAGTGTTAAGCGGCATACAAAGGTCATTAACTACCACGCTCGTTCGTGCTTGTGACGGAAATCGATCCTTCACCTTCTCACTCAATAGATATCTAGGTGAAGAAGTGCCGTTAAACTATAAATCGGTTTGGCGGATAAACTTTATTAGGCTCCGTTCCGAAAACCTTCTTAAAAAATAAGTACTTATTTCTCATACTTCTTTTTCAAAAATAATAAGGGTCTTTCACAAATTTCAAATACAAAATTTACTTCGCATTTTCAAACTAAAAAATAATGTAAATGAAAAAAAAAAAATTATTTCGCACCGTATTAAAGATCTCAATGAGATCTATCAAATAAGATCTATAGTGATAAGAAAATTATTTGCGTAAACACATGATTTTTGAGTTTGAAGTTGCTGTATACAAAAAATAAGACTGTTGCTATGAGAATGGGCGCCGGCAGAGGGAAATCGTATCGGCGGCCACACCGGGCCGTCTCCGGCCACCGGACGGCCGATCAGAGCCGTCCAAAAATTCTAAAAAAAAAAACCAAGAAGGCCAATGCGGGAATCAACGGCATACGAGGTGTGTAGGGTGCTTGATCCGGTACCCCTTTTCCGTGTACATATGAAGACGGCTCGGATCGGCCGTCCGGTAGCCGGAGACGGTCCGGCACGGCCGCCGGTACGATTTCCCTCCCGGCGCCCATTGGTACCTAAATACATTCTTCCAAAATAAGAAGCACCCTTCTTATTTTCTGGAATAGCCCTTCTTATTCAACAAAAAATAAGTTCTTAATCCCGTTCTGGAACACAGCCTTAGTTGGACAACTGGAACTTGAAGCCTCTGCACTAAAACCCCCTCCATGATTACTCGGGCAAGATCTGATCCCTGAGTCAATATAATCAGTCTACCTACAATACACTGTCGGATAAAAAAATAAAAAAATACCTACAATACAGTGTGTGAATACAGACTTTACCGTTCTGAGGGGCGTTCCACTTCCATTACGGACCACTCATTCTCTAAAGTCTTTGTCGGGAAAAGTCTCGGTCTTTCTCTAACTTATCATTTACTTTGCTACCTCCAGACTGGAGCGATAATCTTCCATTTCTGGATTTTTCAGCTTTAATAATGTGCTCTTGATGGTTTCTGTACATCTTCGTCTATGATTCTCCAGGTAAAAATTCTCTCTCTCTCTCTCTCTCTCTCTCTCTCTCTCTCGTGTGTACGTATGCGTTGTTTGAACTGTTATATATAGGAATGAGTACTGCAAATATACCAATATGTTGCTGGGATCTTTCAGAATTGGAACTTAGATTGGGATGGGGGAAAATGGTAAGGGGTGGATTGGGGTATGATTTGTCAATAGTTCAGGGTAGTTGCGTACACAAGAATTTCACAAAGAGGGAGTCAAATTCAAAAGAATTTAGAGTTTGGAATACGGTGGTAAAAGAAATTAATAAAAAATAAAAATCCAATCATGCAGGGCCGAATACTCAAGTGTAATACCAAAAAGTTACATTGAAATAAAATTATCAAGATCTTGAAGGGGCCGAATACGCAAGTGTAATACCAAAAGATTGCGTTAAAAAAGTGGGATTGTGCTGAATTTGGAGTGTCCGTTTTGGGACAAGGGGTCCATCTACTGTGCTAGTGCACTACGGGGTGTATAGCGCCTTGGTTTGCTTCACTGAGATATTATCATTATGATATGAACCGTTCATTTGTAGAGCTTGTTGAACACTATAGTTGTACTAATAATCAAATTAATCGGACTTTAGTAACCGCATAATCAAGATAGATTTGTCGTACAATTCATTTTTTACCATTCATTTTTGTATAATGAATGTTGGCCGACCAACGAGCTAATGATGTCTGATCAGTTTAATTTATTTCATGAATAATCTACTCAACAGACTCTATAAACTGAATGGTTGGCATCACGATGATAAGATCTCGGGGAGCATCTCGAGGCGCACTACATGCTGTAGTGCCTTTGTGGCTCTGTCCGCCACCCTTGCATCCCCCTGTGTTTCCGGGGGAATTAGATTATGGATTACAATGGGAAATCCAGTGAGTAGCACTGTGGCTGCTGCGGAAAATTCGAGATGAAGGAGGATATGGAGAGAGGGGAAAATCTAGGCATAGGGACCTGAATTCACCTCATTCTTTGGCAATCACTCCCAAAAAAGAAAATATTACTCATCACAATTAGAAGGTAGCACAAGATTTCTCATTACTGATTTACTGAAAAGGTAACTTAGATATCATGAGTATACTACGCGCAATACATGGGTAGCAATAGATTTATGATTAATCATTCACTGGAAAAAGGGGATTTCTCTTTAAATCATCTCCAATATACTAGTAGATCATGAGTATGCATGCACATATGTACATACGAGACTCAAAGTTTGCAAATCAGCCCACAAACATGTATGCTGATGGCAGTTTAGAATCTTGCAACTGATAGATTTTTTCGTACTTTCCATGATGATATTTGCATCAGCTATAACGATTAATGCAGGACGGGTGCAGCAAACGCTCTCATTCTTTAAGTCCAATGTCTAGGTTTACAGGGTTTTGAGGTAGTTAAGGCTTTGTGATTGGACGTCATGGTTTCGATGATCCCATGAAAAGCCATAGAAGTATTATCGTATTGCTTTCGGGTGGCCCTAGCTCTGTTGTTTTAGTGGATTGAAACAAAATGTGGGATCGAAGCAAGTAGCAACTTGAAAATCTTGTGCTTCATCTCGTTGTACTATGCTCTAATGTTCACACACTGATGAATGAATCAACACTTTTTTTATATTATAATTAAAAGTGGTAGAAGAATGTAAGTAATAGAATTACATCAAACAGGGCATAAACCCATAATCACACAGTCCAACCGATAGCTCAGCAAGAGAACAAACAACTGAGCAAATAACCCTCATTCAAGTGTAAAACGATAGACAAACCATTGCCTAAATAATTGGAAATAACTTATTTCACGAGACACCTTTAGTGCACACATTTTGTTAAACTCTCAATACAAAATCAATACAGGTTAATAAGATAGAGTTGGAAGTAATTTTTAAAAAGTAAGAATTAGGTCTGGCTGCCCTCTCTGATGCCATTTGGCTTTGATTTGAGGGCATGGTTTCGCTGCAAAACAGGCATAGGAGGGCCACTGTTTCAGTGGTATTTTGAGAGCAGCCACTTTGTGCATATTGCCAAAGGTTAGGTCTGTCTCCAATCTTCCCCCACCCATACCCCCAATGATTGGGGACTACATGTGTTCTGTTGTTGTTGTTGTTGAAGAATTGTCCTATTCAAATTTCTAGCCTCCCCCTCTATTGCATCTTCAATTGCGATAACAAATGCATTGCGTTGTCTGCAAACTGTAACACAATATTTGACAAGAGTGGGCCATACATGTGTTCTGTTGTTGTTGTTGTTGAAGAATTGTCCTATTCAAATTTCTAGCCTCCCCCTCTATTGCATCTTCAATTGCGATAACAAATGCATTGTGTTGTCTGTAAACTGTAACACAATATTTGACAAGAGTGGGCCAAACATGGGGGAATCGGTGAGGCCTGCACCACACTACTTTTAAATTCTATATAGCTGTCGGCTATGGAAAAAAAGAAGGGGGGGAGTTTGCCGACATAAGCGTCTTGAGATTGGCTATGTGCTTCCTAAGATAGAAAATTACTTGAGGTCATTAATAAGTTCTTGGAGGATCATCAAGAAAGGACAAGAAGTTGCTGTTTCTGGGATGACACATTTCCCCTATTGTGTTTGCTCCTTTGTGATTGTTTTTTTTTTTCTTTGCCCTTTTGAAGATGATATTTTTTTTTAGGCCCAGCTGGTAGCTTGGTGCTTTTTGGTCATTGTTTCTGTTTACTGGTTGCTTGTCTTTTGGTTGTTTCTTTTCTGCGGGATGCCCCTTCAAACCTGTAATTGGATTTTGGTTTTCCATGAATTAATTTACCAAATAAAAAGAGATGTTTTACTTGAGCACGAGGTAAAGATAGTAGTTTTTACAATACTGCAATTAGTCCATTCTTGCTAATGCTTTGTCTAAATTCAATTCTTCTAGGTCCATTCTTGATGGCTACAATAGGAGCAGTTACTGGTGTAGTGGGGGCAACAGCAGGAGTAGTGCAGGCTTTTTCCCAAGCTACACAGGTATTTTGGCAACCTCACAGAGTAACACTTTCGGACAATGTGGAGGAAATTCGTGATGCTTTAAATGCAGCTGTACAAGTTTTAGGTTCTGTTAGGAAGGATTTTGAGACTGAAGTCGAGAAAAATAAGACGAAGGTGCCATCTAGAACTTATGTGGAATGGAGGCGCAGGGTGATGGAGATTGATGGTCTAGTGACAGATATAATCGCCGAATATAACAAAGAAAGCAAAGAAGATGTATCTTTTTGGTTTTCTTCTCCATGTCCGGATTTCAGGGAGGAAATGAAAAAGATGCACGAGAAAGTAATCTATCTTTTGCAAGAGAGCAATGAAATCAGAGATAAAATGTTGGTCGATCGCGCACCAGAACCCGTCATAAAGAGGGAGGGACCAGATATCAGGAAATTTGAAACTCTTCGAAAGCCACTAGAGAAGATATTGGGTTGGCTGAAAAGATACAAAGTTAAGGGTATTGGTATCTATGGGACAGTGGGGATTGGGAAAACTACCGTCATGCTCAACTTGAATAACCATGATCAAGTTGCCACAATGTTTGACATAGTCATTTGGCTCACAGTATCAAAAGAGGGGAGCAAGGAAAATCTAAAAAGAGAACATCTACTACGCACTATTGCACAAAGGCTGAAACTGACAATGGCAGGAACAAGCAATGCCGATGAAGTTGCCCAAAGAATACGTATGGAGTTGAAGGGAAAGAAGTACTTGCTTCTTTTGGATGATGTCAAAGAATGTCTCAGTTTAAACGAAATTGGGATTCCTGTTAGCAACAATGGCAGCAAAATAGTATTGACAACTAGGCTGCGTCATGTTTGTAATAACGAAATGGTAGACAAGGCGATTAAAGTGGCATATTTGTCTCCAGATGAGTCATGGAAGATGTTTCAAGATGTTTTAGGAAGCAAAAAGCTCATTGAAGATTTAAGAATCGGGCCACTTGCATGGCAAGTGTGCAGAGAGTGTAGTGGACTTCCGCTCTTGATTGAAAAAGTAGCAAATACTTTCAAATTGAAAAACACTGAAAGCCTTTGGAGTGATGGATTGAATAGTTGGAGGATGTGGCCTAGTCAAGAATGCAAAGGCATTAGGGAAATATATGAATTGTTGAGATTTTGTTATAATGAATTGGGTGATGATCGGTATAAGAAATGTTTTCTTTATGGTGCATTATATCCTGAAGACAGCGACATCCACGTAGATTCTTTGTTGGAGTGTTGGGCGGCGGAAGATCTTCTTGGCGATGGCAATGATGTAAGAGTGCGTGTCATGATTGGGGATATAATATTGACTGGCCTAAAGAATGTGTCATTGCTTGAGGAAGGTAAGAGTGATTATCATGTTACCATGCACAAATTCATCCGACAAGTGGCCTTATACATATCGGAAGATAATCCTGAATTGAAACATCTGGTGGAAACTAACAAAGAATTAAGAGAACCCCCAGATGAGGAATCTTGGAGTAACAAGAATAGGATCTCCTTGGGTGACAATGAGTTGGACCGATTACCAGATTCCCCCAACTGTAGCACGCTTTCTACCCTATTCCTACAAAACAATTTAGGTCTTGAAATAATCCCCCCAGCATTCTTTGAGCATATGATAAAACTCCGAGTTTTGGATTTATCTCATACTGGAATCGCGTCGTTACCATCATCTATTTCAATCTTGACTGGCCTAAAGGTCCTACACCTAAGCAATTGCCAACAATTGGTGGAGCTCCCTTCTAACATTGTGGAACTCGTGCATCTTGAATCACTTGATATTCATGGGAGTGGAATCACTAATATACCACCTCACATTGAGACTTTGATCTTCTTAAAGCGCTTGTGGGTATCCTTTGGAAATGGAAATGGCACTCAAGATGTGAGTTTCAACTACGACATGATTTCAAAACTTTCTAGATTGGAAGAATTGGTCATTGATGTGAAATCACCCCAGCAGTGGACTAATGAGGTGGTAGAGAAAGCAATAAAAGAAGTGGCTACGTTGCGAAAATTCAAGAGACTGAAGGTTTGCTTTTCCAATAGGATTGTAGATGTCATAGAGGTTGCTCCAATGACTGTCCGTATCCTCGTTCCAGAAGCCACAATTCTTATGAGTTATATCAGGAGGAGTTTGTGGGGAGTTGTTAAAAGAATTGGTCCATTCCGTTTTTTCGTTGGTTGCCAAAAGTCAGAATATCTCCAGAATCCCAACTTCGTTAGATACAAAAAGTATGTCAAGTATTGCAACGGTGCTGGCAGCAATACTCCAATTCTTGAGGTCCTTGCAGAAGCCGAGGGATTTGAGTTAGTAAACCACAAGGACATCAAGCAGCTATCAGACTTTGGAACCGCAAACATGAACAAGATCCAAGGTTGTCTAATTGAAAGTTGCGACGCGATTGAAACCATCATGGACACGGTGGGTAGTGAGTTGCTACCAAATTTAGAGCAATTGTTCATAAAAAATCTGCTGATGTTGAAAAGTATTTGGAAGGAGGGACCACTTCAACCTGGAAGCCTAACCAAATTAACGTCTCTAGTTGTGTCCGGCTGTCAAATTTTGGTTAAGGTTTTTCCTCTCGGTGCGATTCAACAGCTTCGTGAAATACGGTATTTGAAAATTGAGAAGTGCGATGAAGTTGAAGACATAATTCCAGAAGCTGATGCTGTTGGAAATCTACCGGTACTGCCAAAACTCGAGGAACTGATTCTCCTTGACATGGCAAACTTAAGTAGCATTTGTGCCATTGAGTCGTTGGAGTGGCAATCCTTGGAGAAGCTCGAGATCTTTGGGTGTCCAAGTTTGTGTAGATTGCCTTTCAACAAAGGTAACTCGACATATTTGGAACGTATTGAAGCAGAGCAGGAGTGGTGGGGAGCATTGCAGTGGCAGAATCAAGAGTATAAAGAAGGCCTTGAGAACTTATGCATCTTCAGGTAACGTTTCATCTTTGAATTGTCCATGTTTTGTTGTGGTTTATGAAGCAGTTTTAAAGAGAAATTTTGGAATACTTGTTTGGTTCCTGGATTTCAAAACTTGATATATGGAATTTTATTGGAAAGAATTCGTGTTTTAAAACGCAAAATTCTGGAAAGATGTTTTCCAAATTCTTGAAATCTTACATATATGAAGGTAGGGTTTCTTGTTTCCTATTTTCGGTTTTTCAAATATGCTAACTGTAATAAAAAGATGTTTCATGCTTATTTTAACAATTTTATGCATACCTATTACAAATTCAAATAGAAATGCTACCTAGGCAAATGTCAAGCTAAAAATGTCAACAGAAATCCCCTAGTCCTATCTAAGTCTCGAGTGTCCAACATTGGCCGTTTATAACAAAGCCCATTGCCCCAGGCCACCACCTCCGGCAAACCCTCTGGCACCTTCCCCCACATATGGCCACCACTTCCCACTATGTCCTCCAGTGACTCCTCTCCCTTTTCCAACAACACTGATGACTCTTTTGACGGCTTTCCCACCTAACCCACTGCATTTGATAACGCTCCCTATGGCTCCCAACCTTATGCCATCTCCTATATTGGCACCTTTTCTCCAGCAACCCCCCTCGCCTGATTTCAAAACGAGCTTCTAAAAACATTTGTGCACCAAGTGAGCGCGCGCGCGCACACACACGTGTATATATATAATTATCAGCAAGAAATAAATAAAATCTTCTTGTATTGCAAAATGAAAAACAGAACTATATTTGAACCGTTTACAGTTTTCGTAGCCCTATGTTATCTGTACACCCAGTAAGTAACCTTTACTATAACTTAACCCAGGTATAACCTTAACTGAAAGCTTTTCTGAACAGTTATTTTCTCAAGAAAAAAACCTTCTTGAAAATGAAATAGCTGACACCATAGGTGTCTTCATGATTTGTGTCATTTCTAACCCTCCACAATCTGTAGATCACGCAACGATGTAGCTATCTAAAGTAAAGACAGTCCTGCAAGCCTCTCGATGATTTTCCCAGGAACTGAGCGATTCTTTTGCTTTCGTGCCGGGAATGAGACCTCGACTTTTGAGAGTTAGCAGGTACTGGATCATTTCTGCCCTCACTCTTTTGCGAAATAGTTGCAAGATCCCAGTGCATGGAGTTTCCTACTTATTTGGATTTGGTCGTGGGTGGTTTTGAGTTTCCCAGTGGTGGGTCATTCCATTCTCCTTGTTTGTGCTCGTGATTCCTTGTATGCTGCAGCTTGATTACTGTCTCACTGTTTGGTGGTTGTACTATTGGAATAAATGCCATCAATTGGCCAGTATACTGTTTACCTACCGCGAAGATGTGGTTTCTTTCTTCGTGGGTTCCGTGTTTTGTTCAAAACTGGCCATATGTATGACTGATTATTTGCTTATGAAGCTTTTCATGTTCTCTTGTCTAATTTCTAACCGCTTTAGATTAGTAATGATCTTTTCGTCACTCGTATGATCTCTCCTTTATGAGCCCTAAAATCAGCATCAGCTGGCAAACAAGCTCACCTCCTGACCCGTATCTCAAGATATCTCCGAATGCTACTTTCTGGGTCTCACCCCGGAGCCGCACAAATAATTGGAATCCTACAATAACAAAATGACTTAGAATCTTCTTAACAAATGAAAGAAAATCATTATACGTGTCTTATATTTAGAGTAGTTCACCCAGTTTAGTACTCCTTTTATATGTATCGAAATGATATACAGGGTACAGGCTCAACTTTTTCCCCAGTATGATCGATAGGCATAAAGTGATTGTCCTCAGGCTCCAAGCCCTTGAACCAGTGTCCCTACTGGTTTCATCAATATACTTTTTGTGCAAGTATCTTCGAATGAAGAATTGAATTCCTGTAGTCGTCATCCCAGAAATAGGTGCTGCTCCGCTCAAAAAAGAAAAAAGAAAAATGCTTTTCACTACGAGCTAAGCTGTTTTCCACGATACTTCGCACCTGATTCACGGGATAGCTTATGAAGTATGTTTGGCAAAGACACGTTGCCCAGTTAGGAATTAAGCACCGTTTTCCTTCAGGAATGAAGGCTTTTCCCTTACAAAGATAGCATTGGAAAATTAGATCGCCGCCCAGCAGGGGCCATTGACTTTGATAGAAGGCTGGCCCGGACATCTCCATTTTCATCCTCCCAATTCGAAAGGAGCACTATGCACTACTGATTCAGCAAATGGTTTGCTTATAAATAGCATTCACGTTGGAACCCAATCACGCCTTAAATCTTATGGCCTACTTCACATGTTTCATGTCGATAGGGCACCGGCATATTTTGTATATAGGGCTCCTCCTATGGTAGGACTCTGACCCGCGATAGATTGGTATTTGTAATGGGACTTTTGGACTTCAGAAATACGACCATTCATATTGACGCCAAAAAAAATTCCTGTGTGAAAACCCTCACCATTCATGGTTCCTAGCAAACACAACAATACTCTGGTAGTGTTGAATGCAACAACAATAGCAACATGTGTGCATTTTATTTCTCTCTCCCAACATGTGTGCATTTTATCTGATGGTGGGAATCCTTTACACACTGGGATCTCCTCTATTATATTGATTCAGAAGCAAGAACAGAGGCATATTTTATTCACACGGATTAATATTGCAAATACAAGAACAGAGGTTTAAACTACAGGTCATAAATGCAGCCGCACCAAAATGTTTTCGTAGGCCAGGTACGTGAATCTCCCTTAGTTTGTACGGACGTATATATGAAAGTTTTTTTTAGAACTGCATGTATATGAAGTTTAATCACCAGTAATCATCACAAAGAAGGGGAAGACACTGATATGTTTTGAAACTCATCTTTATGACATTTCACTAATTTGAGAGAGAGAGAGAGCACATGCATGGTTGCATTTTTTTCCACGAAAACCCTCTTCTTCTTTTTTTCTTTTTTTTTTTTTGAGACATTTTATAAATACCAAAATGAGCGAGCGAGAGGAAGAAAGAGAGAGTAACAGAACAACTAAAGAGAGAATTTTACATCATCAGAGAATAACACAAAATCATCAGCGAATAATACAACAGCATCGACCAAGGCTCCACATAAGCGTGGTCACATTTCTACCAGAGGTACATGAAGTTTTGGATGTCATAGAGCATAACAAATCCTAATTATGAAATTAAGAAGGGAAAAAAATCAACGCAACCAGCAAGCCAGAATACTCAAACACGTGAAGACACATGCTGGGTAGAATATTAGATATTTGTGGAACGATAATTCCTTCCTCTACCGCTCTAAGTCTTCAAAGAGTTTTCACCGCAAACCTGCCACCCGACGACATATGGCAAAACGACACAGAACATCACCATTTCTGTGTATCATTATGAGAGTAAACAAAAGCATCACTCCAAGTGCCTTAGGCGAAATGTATTTGCAGCCTAAATTTGGCCAATTATTTACGACGATTGTGACAAGAAAAGAGGGTATTTAGTTGGGGATGCATCGTCTGCCCTGATACCTTAAGAGGCAGAGGGCTAAGTAAGATACTGCATTTGTTCTTGTAGTAGCCAAATGTAGCAGCACAATGAAATGAAGAAAACAAGTGAGAACAAAAAGCTTTTGGCAAGAAATAACCACACAACTTAGGGTGCGCAAAAAATCCGTCAACCCACCAAACAGACCCGTACTGGCAGATATGGGGTTGGCTACAGGTTAAATCTTCTTAACCCATCATGAACTTAGACCCAACCAGCTACATATTGTGTTTAAAAATACCGCGCAGATTGCCATTAAACTTGCTCTCTAACATTCAATGATCTAAAAAATTGTTCGTTGCAGTTGTTTAAATGACCTTGTTAACCATTTACCCTCATTTTTCGCTATCTTTTTTCAAATCATCTTTTTTCTTTTGAAATTTTCCAACCACCCAACCTGCCCTAATCAACAGTTCTAAAGCGTTGAAAAATCAGCAGGACCCATCAATTTTCAGATTGCACGGATTGCTTGTGGGTGAAAAGATATTCAACCTGCAAGTATGCGTTGGCTGATAACCCGCTACGCACATACCCACAAGCATGTGAAGATAACATTCAGTGGTACTTTCTGGGTCTCACCCCGGTCCCGCACAAATAATTCGAATCCTACAATAACAAAATGACTTAGAATCTTCTTCAAAAAAGAAAGAAAATCATTATACACGTCTTATATTTAGAGTAGTTCACCTAGTTTTAGTACTCATTTTATATGTATAGAAATGATACATAGGGTACAGGCTTAACTTTTGCCCCATTATGATGGACATAATTGATTGTCCTCAGGCTCCAAGCCCTTGAACCAGTGTCCCTATTGGTTTCATGAATATACTTTTTGTGAAAATATCTTTGAATGAAAGAATTGAATTCATGTAGTCATCATCCCAGAAATAGCGCTGCTCCACTCGGAAAAAAAAAAGGAAAGCTTTTCACTACAAACTAAGCTGTTTTCCACGACACTTCCCCACCACCACTTTGCACCTGATTCACAGGATAGCTTATGAAGTATGTTTGGCAAAGACACGTTGCCCAGTTAGGATTTGGAAAATTTGATCGCCGCCCAGCAGGGACCATTGACCATCTTGGCCGGGACATCTCCATTTTCATCCTCCCACTTCGAAAGGAGCACTGTGCACTTCTGATTCAGCAAATGGGTTGCTTATAAATAGCATTCACATGTTTCATGTCGATAGGGCAGCAATTTGCACAAAACCGATGTTGTCGACTAGAGTTTTTATCTTCCTCCTCTCTGATAAGCCAAAATTAGTTTCTCCGCCTTTTGGTGCCAGATGGATAAGAGCAAATCTACGAGAGGGCACTGTGGTTAAGCATATGCATAGATGGCTATGAACTCACCATTAAACATGTTTCCCAAATATAAAATGGAAAAAATGTAAGAATTTTCGAGTGGGCAATTAACTAAGGCTTCTATAACTTTTAGAAAAAGTTTTAGTTTTGTCCTTATTTGAATTTTTTTTCGTGTTTGTTAGTTTTGCGCCAAACTTTTGTGATTTATTGATTCATCTCGTTGAGACGAATCGGAAAAGTAATTTTTTTTTACTTTTATCCAATTATTTTGAATAAAGACCACTTTTAAGTATAAAAAAAAAAAGTCGACTTTTTTTACTTAAAAGTGTTCCTTATTCAAAATATTTGCGTAAAAGTAAAAAAAAAAATTAGTTTTCGGATTCATCTTTGACGAGACGAATCAGAAAACTAAACAAATGAGGCACAAAACTAACAAACACAAAAAAAAAAAAAAAAAAAAAATTTCAAATAAGGACAAACAAAAAAGTGAAAAATGTTGTTAGTGGAATGGGGGCTAACAAGACAACAACGCAGAAGGCGCAAAATTCTCCTCTATGCCAAATAAAAATGAAGGTACAACAAGAATATGCAATAGGAATCCACAAACTCATGATAAACTTTGATGGAAAGGAAGCCGGGGGTGAGCACATCCGACCAGTTGGAAAAGCACATTTTGTCGAGAAAAGAAAATTTCTCGACAAAATGTGGTAGGTCTCCTCCTATCGTACAACTGTTTGACCCGTACATTGGTATTCGTAATGGGACTTTTGGAACTTCCCTTGTCCTTTCTACTTTAGAAATTCGACCATACATATCGACGCCAAAAAATTCTTCTGTATGAAAACCCTCACCGTTCATGGTGCCTGGCAAACACAACAATACTCTGGTTGTGTTGAATGCAACAACGAGAAGAACAAAAACTCTATGCAACAAATGTTGTTTGAGTGCATTTTGATTTATTTCTCTCCTCCCAACATGTGGTATCTGTGGTGGGAATCCCTTGCACACAGGAATCTCATATGGTGATTCAGAAGCACAAAACCAAATTTTATTCAGACGGATTAAATAAACTACTCAACTCTGATAAGGTCATAAATGCAGCTACGCAGAAGTGTTTTTGTAGGCCAGGTACGCGACTCTCCCTTAGGTTGCACGGACGTGTGTATGAAGTTGAATCACCAATAATCATCACAAAGAAAGGGCAGACGGGCGGACGCTGATATGTTGCGAGACGATCTTTAGGACTTTCACTAATTTGAGAGAGAGAGAGAGAAAGAAAGAAAGCTGTTGGGAAAAATTCGGCAGTAATAGAAATTCCAGAAAACAATTTCATTGATAGCAATACAAATACATGATCGAATAAGTTACAGATTACATAAGCTATAGACAGAAGATAAAGAACGAGATACAAACAGAGTTTCTTAGGATCGAAACCGAGTCTTGTGTGATACCTCAATCTCCTTAAGAAAGATTCGCCGCCTACCGTGGGTGTTGTAGGATCTTGTTCGGCGTCTTCCTCCTAGGGTTGGCTCGGCTAAACCACAAGCCGTCGGAACACCACCGTTGACCGCCTTGGCGAACTGACTACCGCCTGCCTCTCTCTCTCAAGAACGAACATCAGTGTATACTGGAATGTTGTGAATTTGTTGGTGCCTTCTCCTAAAATGTGAGCCCCCTTTTATAGAGTGAGGGTGGCCTATGTAACTGTGGGCACACGCCCCAAAAACTCCCGTGTTTTATGCATGAAAATTTCGGGTGCGCCCTTCTCGCGGAAAACGCGGCGAAACGCTTCGCAAATCAGAGAGTCGCCATTCGGAATTTGTGGAAGGTACCCAAGAAACCGTGGTTTTGAAAACGTTTGGTTCACGTTTTGTTTGAGTTTGAAAAAAGCTTTTGTAGACTGGTCCGTCGTCACCTTTGAAATCTGAGGTTCGGGAGCCAGGTTACGAGAAGGGAAGGGTTTTATGGCACCCCCTCTCGCCCAATCCGGAGATCGGTCTCTACTCAGGGATTTTATAAAACATTTGCTTTTCTCTCTTTGTTTGATCATTTTCTTAGCCAGTTAGGGCGGGTGAACAGTTAATGGGGATTAAGACTGTAACACGTTTGCAGTTTATGTACAAGTATGTGACAAAATGTTTATGGATGTTTGATATTTGATATAAGCAAGTATAATAGATTGAGAACAAGCTACTGTGAACATTTTGAATAGACTAGAGCACACTAACTGTGCCGTAGTGCACGCAGAAGCAAGCCTGCATGCACTGGCCAAGCCACTGCATGCAGCCCTGACCTGCGTGCGCCACACCACAACTGGCGTGCGCCGGTAAACTCAAGTTCACAGTTTTTATTATCAACCCTCTGGGCTCTGGAAGGGACCAGTGCACACCCAGGACAAACCACGCAGTTGATATATATTACTAAGCTATTACAGAGAGATTAAAGGGCTAAGAAGCCACCAAATGAACAGAAAACCCCTTAAACAGTGAGGGGACAATGATCAAAGGCCTGGATGGAAGATCCATGCAAGGGCCAAGCCACTGGGTGCTGGACTACTACCGTACGCCAGCAGTCTATGGCCGTACGCGAGTAATTACTTTGCCCCAATGCTTTGCACCATCTGGGCTCTGGATCATGACCAGAAGGCTCCCAGAGGCCAAACTATACTAAGATACAGATGGAAGAGAAAGCAGTTCTAAAATACAGTAAGCAAAAGATTGGTTTTAGCATGCATCAGGGTGATCAGAACATAAACAAAGCAATAAAACAATGATCCATGATCCCCACGCCAGTTTTGCACGTACTGCCATGACTGGCGTACGGCTCAAACTACTGGCGTGCGCCACTGATCACTGCATACGGTTTTGAAACCTTGCCAGCATTAGGGTCAGGACTGGTATAGATTACCAGTCTTGACCCTGCTAGCCCCCCTTAGGGTCAGAACAGAAAGCAGGAAACAAAGGTGGTATACCTTTTTGCTTGTGAGTTTTGATGGGTGATTTGAGCTTTGAGCTTGAAGATGATGGATGGAGGATGTAATGGGGGTTATGGACTGTGGAGAGTGTTTCCCTTACTTGCTCTTTCTATGGAAGAGAAAGGAAACAAAGGAGGAAATGAAGTGGAAGAGGACAAGTAGGGGTGGCAAATTGAACCCAGACCCATTAAGAAACCCAAACCCATCTATTCAAAAATAGACCCAACCCAACCCATTTATTAGTTGGGTTAAAATGGGTCCAAACCCATCTAACTCATTTATTATTGGGTCTTAATTGGGTTTCAATTGGGTCAACTTAAATGCTCAATGAGTCATGAACATTACCCAACAAAAAAATAGAACTACCACAGAAATGAAAAAAAACAAAAGTAAACATGTTACGTGAAACGAACCTCTTTCTTGGTCAAATCGGGAACTGGAGACTCGGTTTGAACGGTTTCTTGTTACGAATTCCAATTACAGTACAAGCCGAGTCGAGCCGAGTTTTGTAGTGAACTCGTACACTAAAGAACCAAAAATTCGAACTCAAACTTCGTTTGTTTGTAAACGAGCCGAGTCCGGTTCGATCAAGCCGAGCTTATACAAAACGAGCTGAGGATTTAGAGTATTGAGCTCGACTCATTTACTGTACGAGCCTAAAACTGAACAATAACAGTAATTTTAATATACAGGTCGACTAAAATTTTTTTTTTGATCCGCAGGTCGACTAAAATTGATGAGTGCATTTTCGTTATCTCTCATCCCTATCCTTATCTCTCGCTTTCCTCTCGCATCGCAAATCCTCTCTCACTAGAACCCTTCTCTCAATCACCTGTCGATGGGAAGAGTCGGTGGAGGAAGGATGAGATGCATCTGCCAGATTTAAATGACCAAATGAAGGATGAACTTCAGTAATCGTGGGAAATGAGTTGAATTAATTAAAGTTTGTCGATTGGGTTTCTCCATTCGGTTCAGCAATTTGAGTATATATGGGTAATTTGAGTATTTAATACGTACAATATATGCCGTATCTCCTTTTTTATTTTAGGCCTGTTCGGCTAAATAAGTCAACTGTCTTAATTTTTTTGTCCTTATTCAAATTTCTTTTTCGTATTTGTTAGTTTTTCATCAATTTTTGGGGGATTATTGCATCGTCATGATGAGAGAAATCTAAAAAGTAAAAAATTCTGATCGAAATCTTTTTTTTAATAAAAACGAGAAAATTGGCTTATTGGTTTATTTTGTCTTTATTCAAAAAAATTAGGTTTCGATCGTAATTTTTTACTTTTTAGATATCTCTTGTCATGACGATACAATAATCCCAAAAAAATTGATGAAAAAATAACAAATACGAAAAAAAAAATTGAAAGGACAAAAAAAGTGGCTTATTTAGCCAAACGGGGTTAGTATATAGGGGTATTATGGTAATTTTAGTATGCAAGGGTAATTTGGTCATTTAAATGTACAAGGATGATATGGTCATTTTAGTGTATATGGGTATTTTAGTTATTTTTAATTTTAATTGGGTTAATGGGCGGGTTGGGTTTGATTTTAAATAAATGGGTTGGGTTGGGTATGGGTAATTGGACTCCTAACTAATTGGGTCTAAATGGGTCAATGACCCATTAAAGACCCAACCCACTTATAACTTACCCAATTTGGCCCAAACCCGCCCATTTGACACCCCTAAGGACAAGGAGACTTGAGCCCTTAATGTGATTAACCCATTGCAAATGAATACAATGGGGGTATTTATGGTGGAAGGAGTGACTGAAATCAGTTGCCCCTTAGGGCTTGTTTGGGGTGGTAAGAGGAGAGGGAGCCTCCCATGCATTAAATGCATGGGACTAGTTGATGGGGGGTGTAGGAGAAAGGGAGGAACAGCTCTGGACGATATAATCATCAGGGGGGCTGTAGCTGACGTCAGGTGGTTACAAAATCTCCCGCGCGTCTGGCTGAAAAAGGTTGATTTGACTGGAATTGACTGGCGTACGCCCCTTGTTGAGTGGCGTGCGCTAGTAAGCGGCGATGACTGACACGTGGCAGGGCTTCCTGCGTACGCTAGTCAAGAACCAGCGTACTCCAGTAGGGTTTTGCTGAGGCCATTTGGTTCTGGCTTGAGGGTTTGACAAAGGTTTGAAAAGGGTTCGGACGAGGTTCAGGACGCTCGAAGCTCAAACTCATTCAAAAACTCGGGCTGTTCTTGACCTTAATCATCATTGGGGAATCAAAAACCGTAAGTAAACTAATCTGGACAGTCCAGAATAGGGTGTCTACAGTAACTCATGGAGATGAATGCTGCCAATGAATAGGGAGGTTATGGAAGTAATATACCATCATTAGGAGGGTTACGGGAGTTACAGAATTCCACAATTCAATACATCTATTAATTGTAGTGCGGCTGGTAGCCCCGATTTCATTCATCTGAAATTCTGTAAAATTTCCAACAAAAGCATGCATGGTTACATTATTTTCCGAACCCTTCTTCTTCTTCTTCTTCTTCTTCTTCTTTTGAGTGTACGAATACCAAAATGAGCAAGCGAGAGGAAGAAAGCGAGAATAACAGAACAATTAAAGAGAGAATTATACATCATCAGAGAAATGTTGTTATAATACAACCAACACCATCATAGAATAATACAACAGCATCAACCAAGGCTCCACATTAGCGTGGTCGATCACACTTCCGCCAGAGGTACATAAAGTTTTGGATCTCATGGAGCATAACAAATCCTAATTACTGTATGAAATTAAGAAGGAAAAAAATCAACGCAGCCAGCAAGCCAGAATACTCAACCACGTGAAGACACATATGCTCGGTAGAAAATTAGATATTTGTCGAACAATAATTTCTTCCTCTACTCCTCTAGTCTTCAAAGAGGTTCCACCGCAAGCCTGCCACCCGACGACAGATGGCCAAACAACACAGAAACATCACCATTTCTCTGTATCATTAGGAGAGTAAACAAAAGCATCACTCCAAGTGCCTTACTCGAAATGTATTTGCAGCCTAAATTTGGCCAATTATTTACGATGATTGTGACAAGAAAAGAGGGTATTTAGTTGTGGATACATCGTCCACCCTGATACCTTAGAGGCAGAGGGCTAATGAAGATACTGCATTTGTTCTTGTAGTAGCCAAATGTAGCAGCACAATGAAATGAAGAAAACAAGAACTTAGGGTTAAAACTTCCTAACCCGTCATGAACTTAATTAGACCCAACCAGCTATATATTGTGTTTAAAAATACCATGCACATTGCCGTTAAACTTGCTCTCTGACATTCAAATGATCTAAAAATTTGTTCGTTGCTGTTGTTTAAATGACCTTGTTAATCATCTACCCTTGTTTTTTGCTATCTTATTTCAAATCATCTTTTTTATTTTGAAACTCGCCAACCGCCCAACCTGACTTAATCAGCAGTTCTAAACTGTTGAAAAAATCAATGGGACCCGTCGGTTTTCAGATCGTACAGATAGCTTGCGGGTGAAAAAATATTCAACCTGCATCCTGCAAGTATGCGTTGGTTGATAACCCGCTACGCACATACCCACAAGCATGTGAAGATAACATTCACTGGTCGCTTAGGCAGACAACCATTGAAAGGTTCGACATTAATGATTCAGTAGACATATATATCGGAAAAAATCAATAAATACTGAACAAAAATTACCATGTCATTCGTAGCTTCCAACTTTGCCCTGACCATGTGCGGCAATCTAGTCTTTTGTTAATTGAGCCATCAGATCCCCATCCCTTCTCAACGGGATAAAAAGACGAGCCAAATAATCTTCATGTTCCGTGCTTAAATCCGATTCATACCACTTTAATGCGTCCCACCATTCTCTCTCTCCTTTAATTACCTTCAATTTTGTACTGGAGACATCCATGGTAGAAAGTTTTTCCAGCTTTGGGCAATAAAAGATGACCATCCTCTCTAAATTCGGTGCGATGCATAAGCCACTGGAGATGCTGACCAGTTCTGGCAGCTCAAGAAGTGAAATCTTCTTCAAGTTCGGGAGAAAATGGCCAGACTTTGAGTCAGAACTTTTTAGACTAACAAGGCTGTCGATTTTTGGGCAATCTTCGACTATAAGTTCTTCCAAGTTTAAGAGATTCCTAAACACGTCAATTGTGAAAAGGGTAGTCAAATTGGGGCATGTATGCAAAGCCAAGGACTTCAGATTGGACAAAGACCCTTTTCCAACTGGCCCTTTCCAAACGCTTTCCATATTCTTCATGTAGTGGATAATCAATTTCTCTAGTGATCCAAGTACAATTGGTTCATTAAAATCCTTGAAATCTTTGGATTCGCTCCTACCATCGTTTCCTTGATAAAACTGTTCAGAATCAATGATGGTCCGAAACTCATTACATTCCATCACCAAGCAATACTTCACTTTATTCACATTTTCATGCCCAAACTCGGATAGGCTCTTAGCTGTCCAATGGCGCTGTAGAAAAAAAGCATTCGCATGTTTGAATACCTCGGTAATTTCATTTGGTATGCGACTTCCATTTATATACTTTAAGCCTTTCTCCAGTTTCTTCCAGTTATTGAATTCCTCTTCAACATCGTGGGGTAAAAGGGAATTGAAGTGCTCTTCGTGACGGCCAACTGTAAATCTGAAGTTTGCTAAACGCAAAAATATTGTGACGTTTTTCAATAGTTCAGCAGTAGGTAAAGACAATTTCAGGGTTGTCAACTCCTTTAAGCTACAAAGATCATCTATAATAGCTTCTACGTCAACATCCCACCACTCTCCATATGGAGTCACATCAATGATTAACTCCATCAAGCGTGACAGATTTGACAAGACCCTCCTTGGAATTACTGTCTGATTTGCATATTCATAGAATGACACTTTCAAGCACGTCAAATTAACTAGTTTGGCAATCTCCTTCGGTAGACACAGAATTTCAATCCCTTCAAGATCAAGCACCTCAAGATTCGTGAGTTCTCCAATTTCAGATGGTAGTTCCATTAGAAGCTCACAGCTTCTCAAAAGCAATTTTCGGAGTGCTATTAATCTGGAAATAGATGGCGGCAAAGAGTTTATCTCAGTATATGATAAATCTACCACGCAAAGGATAGAGAAGTGGTGAGAGATTTTTGGAGGAACTTTCGCCAGATGACAGTTCAATTCTTCTAATTGTCTTGGTTCTGAAGGAGTTTCCTCCAATTCTTCCAACATGATCTCCTCTAAGAGTTCCTCATAAAATGACTCTGTGACTTCATTCAAGGATTCCTCAATTTCTGGAAATAAATTCTGTCCTTCTGTAACCTCTCCCATTTTGTTCAAGCGGACCAATTCCTCCATGGACAATACACCTCCTTCCAGGGCAGTGCCACTGGTACTCTCAACTATTGTGGGATCCAAATATTGGTGCGCTTGAAATTGCAAACGTTCCGAATATTCCTCTCCCCTTGACTTCGGAACTGGCGCGGATAAGTTCTGCTTATCAGGTTTTCGGAAGCCTGAAAATATAAAATTTTAAAAAAAAAGTATTATCATTGTGTAAGAGGCAATCTGCAGATAACCACAATTTGATCGTTAATGACTTCATCCGAAAACTATCTAGGAAAAAAATTAGAGAGAATAATTTTGACCATGTCAATGGATAATGAAAGAACAAAATCAGGGTAAACACCAATACCTATTACCAGTAAAAAAAAAAAAACCAAAATACCCAACTACCATTAGCTCTCCCTGAAAAGGAGGTGATCTAGCCACACCTTCCAGTACGTCCTATGCAAATGGTGGAGTGTACAAACATTACATGTTTCACTGTGATAAGCACCCGAGAATGTAATGAAGGGTGCACTAGTATCTAGTTTTAGTTAATTTTATCGTTTAATTAGTTGTTTTTAATTCTCTTTGCTCGAAAGATATTTTAGTCTTATTTTGTAGGAAAATCATTCAAATCAAGTATTTTAAGGCCCAAAGCATATCAAGAGACGAAGGCAGCCTGATGGCATGGCAAGGCATGACCAGTTGGCCAAGGCAGCTAGCAAGGCTGAACAGCCCGAGCAACAAAGCAAGTCAACATGCAGTCAAGGCCTGGGATTACGATCCGGTATCGATACACCATTTCTTTGTATCGATACTGGTTGGTCTTCTGCGACCCAAAAGTTTTGGACGAAAGTGATCCGGTATCGATACACCATTTCTTTGTATCGATACCAGATGCCTACGTAGCAGATTTCTGGAGCATCTTTTCGAAATATTCTGTGCGTGTATCATGGGGAATATAAATTGGAATGATGTCATTGTACCAAAAACAAGTAGCAATTAGATTTGAATGCATTTTTAGATCTAGACTTAGATTTCAAATTGTTCTTAGTGTTCTTGAGTGTTCTTCACTTCCAAACTCTTACTTTTTTATTTTCAGCCTTATTTAGTTAATTTTTGCCCTTGTCTCCTTTATTAAAGTTGTTTATTATCTTCCGATCTATCCTTCTAGTTAATTTTCTTTTAGTGTTGTGTTCACAATTTTGCTTAGTAGATTTTTGCTTGCTCTTATCTTCATAGATATGTGTGAGTAGTTTTCAAGGTTGGGTCATGGGGTGATTAGCACCCCATGGCTTGAGTAAAAATTGCATTTTTCACCAAAAAATTTGCAACTTTGGTTCGGAAATTGATGTGGGGCTTAAATTTGTTTGTCAAATTGCCGAGGTGTTAACCTCCTTGATCATGTGTAGGTAAGAGCATCGCCTACTTACCACACATGATGCTTGGAGCTCCGTCGCTCGAGGTGTTTGCTAAATAAATTCTATAGCTAACTTGATTTTCGAACCATCTTATCTTCCGGGTTAAACCGTGTATTAGGGTGAAAAATGTGATTTTGCTTGAGTTGTGGGTGTTAGGATCCCCGAGATCTAACCTGCTTTTTAATTTAGTTAATTCTCATTTAGTTTAGCCTTTTTACTTCCCACCGCATACGAAAAATCAAGTTGGCTGACTAAAAGCCGAAAGCCCGTACTTACATCTACAATCCAGCAAAGCCATATTAATTATCCATGTGGGTACGATCCCGGATTTTCATATTATTATGCTTCAATTGGACGCTTATACCCTACGCTTGGGATGATCTATTGGATTTATATCGACGAACGAAGCACACTGCAAGGAGTTGAACACACCATAGGGTCAAGATTTTATGTTTCATCAAGTCTCTTACCAAAAAGGTCAGCAAATTTTTTGGAAGTCGCAGACCAAGGCAAAGACTTGAACAGCTTCTGTAATTCACGTCCTTTCGGTTTCGGGGCAGTGTCCATTGTACTCTCACGTTCAGATGTACCCATTGTGGAATCAGAATATTGGTGCGCCTGCATTTGCAAATGTTCCAAATCTTCCTCTTCCCTTGACTTCGGAGCTGGCACGGATAAATTCTGTCTAGCAGGTGTAACTAAGCCTGAAAAGATGAGGAATAAGTACATCATTGGAAAAGGTGAATAGTAATTCCATTTGGAATAATCATTCCATCATTTAATGGTAAACCAAATGTAGGAATAAGTATGTCATTAGAATGACAATTCAATTCCGACTTTGATTCCATTGAATCAAACATACCCTTAATTATTTGTCTTACAATCCACTTGTATTTTTCAAGCTTAAAAGCTCCGATTTCATGACCGGAGGACCAGCTGTGTGCACTGTGAGGTGAGGTGGGACCCCTGGAATTTTTTTATTGGTTTGTTTCGACAAAAGGAATAGAAAAAGTAAAAAATTATGACCAAAATCCAAATATTTTTGGAATAATCCAAGAAGCCCAAAAAAAGCCGGCTTTTGGAGTTTTTTTTGGACTTTTGAAAGAAAAATTGGGCCACAAGTCATATTTTTCTACTTCACCAATTTCTCTCGTCAAACCGAATTAATAACTCACAAAAATTTGACGCAAAACTAACAAACACAGAAAAAAATTGACTAGAGATGAAGATGTCAAGTGACTTTTTTAGGGAAACTTCCCCTAATAACGGCAGTTGCATAATTGGATCGCATGTATCGATAATTTTTTTGAAGGGCTAAAAGGATTATGAATAAACGTGCTTCCTGTGACTACCGGCCTATCAGCCTAATCTTTTGCATGGGGAACCAAAGTCGAAAACAAAATCCTTGCACGGAGCTGTGCACCAGCCGCACAGCACCATCCCCCAGTTCAGAAAATACCAATAAAGTGTTTAACTACCGAAAGCCCCATCCCCCAGTTCAGAAAATACCAATAAAGTGTTAACTACCGAAAGCCCCGTTAAACAAACTTAGGTGCTCTTGCTATAAGGCATCATACCCCATGATTGACAATATAAACTTACCTACGATATCATTTCCCACTCCAGGCCCATTAATCGGTTCATAAGTTATTTCTTGTGAATCTTTCTTCACCTCTGCTTTCATCTTCTGTTTTTCATTTACTGGCTCAACTGACACTAACTCTGTGGGGAACATCTTCCTCAATGTGCGCACTAGAGCAATTGCATCTATGTCGTCCCCTGTGACTATTATCAATTTCTTGTCCCCGGCAGAATCAACGCATGCAGATTCAACCCCTGCAAATAACAGCGTGACAAACACATGAAAGATCAATCTTTGGAAAATTGATCTGGGTTCTCTCTCTTCAAAGAATCAAAGTTCAATGTGTATAGCTCAAATTTTAAGTCTAATAATTTACATATGAACTACTTACCCAAATAAAAATTACATACAAACTCCGGTATTGAATTCATCAAGATAGAACTTGAAAAGGCCATTTAACAGGAATGATTGAAAATCACCGTAGAACTTGAAAAGACCATGTCTTTATTCTATTTATTCCGGGTTTGTTAGTTTTACATTAAGCTTTTGTGGATTATTGTGATCGACAAGAAGAATTTTGGAAAAGTAAAAAATTATGTCCGAAACTTTTTTTTTTTTTTAAAAGAGCCAAAAAGACGGCTTTGGGGCTTTTTCTTGGGTTTCGGTCATCATATTTTGATTCCTCTCGTCGAGACGAAATACTAATCCATAAAAATTTGACGCAATACTACAAATGCGGGAATTTTTTTTGAATAAAGATAATAAAATGAAAGGTCAAGTTAGCTCTTTTAGGGAAACTACCACGTTTAAGAATTCCAATAAAGTAAATCTCCTCTACCTTAATCCTATCTTCCATTTTAGTTTACGGCAAATGCTAACAGTTGCCTCTGGGGCACAAGGAAAAGCATATTTATTAAATATGAGCTAAAATATTGCTAAACGCCATTTTAACTGGTAAAGAAAGGACACATGGAGATGTTTGGTTGGGTAATTAAGTGTAATTTTGACTTGTTTTAGTCTGTTCCTATAATTGTGGAAGCCGACTAATCAATCCATACTATAAGCAAATGTGTTATACTCTCAAAAGAATTTCAATTTTTTATTTATATATATATATATATAGAGAGAGAGAGAGAGAGAGAGAGAGAGAGAGAGAGAGAGAACGGGGCGTGACCGGAAGAAAAATAAATTTTTTTGTTTCCGGTTCTGTGTTCGATAATTTTTATCTATAGTTTTTATCAACTAGCGTTGTGCCAATTCGATACACGGAGACCAAAAAAAAATACTAATGTAATTTTTTTATCTCGTGCATCGAAAATGCTAGTAATTACAATATCATAAGGTGGTTGGGTAGTTCGATAGATGATTAGTGGCCACCGGCCATTGTCACTTAGGAAGCTTGGCAAAAACTCATTTGTTTTGGGGTCCACGTTGCTATCAACCAATTTTCAAGGCCATGATCTAGAATCATGGGAGGGTACCTGTTTTTTGTTTTAACTTTTTAAGGGGGCAAGCATATTAAATGCATGTCGTTCTTAAAAATGACCTTTGATGTTTAATACTCCCTCCGTCCTAATTTACTTGTTCCAGTTTTATTCTAACTGGATAAAAAAATTAATTATATCTTTAAATTTGTAATAAATTTTATATCCAATATAGATCTTGTTTGATAGATCTCGATTTGTTCTATAATACAATGTTTTCGAAATCACTTAAAGCATTATAAATTACAAGATATAATCAATTGAAAAGTGACACGAACTCCCAAAAATGACAATTAAATTAGGACGGAGGGAGTAGTACTATCCCTTAAATCCCACCAATAAAGTTATTTTTAATTTCTTATGAAGGATAAATTTTGGAAAACAAGACTTTTTTAGTTGACTTTTCAAAATGATTCATTGTGGGATGGAGGGAGTAAAACTTACCATTTCTTATACTGTACTAGTGATACTGTACTAGTGAGTGCTAAAGGCACGAAGTAACATGTTTTGAACACAATTTAAATGAATTCTCCTTCTCTACTATTGGTCGCATCGTCAACCAAGCTGACGTCTCCTAGAAGTATTATTTTCAAATATCCTTAACCAGAATTCATCTAATCAGCTACATTAAATAGGAGTAACAAACACATCAATTCAATGCCACGTCAAAAAATGTTCATAATCACACATTTTCTTTAAGATGAGCTCTAATTTTTTATGATTTTTATTTTTTGATCTTATCAACCCTCTCTAAATGAATGAAAATCAACTTAAAAGAGGGAAAAAAGAAAGAAAAGGAAATCAATTGCAAAAGGAAGGTGTATATATTACCTTATAGCAGGTTAATACATAACTGAAAAAATTACAAAACGTCTCCCTAAGTAGATTTATATATAAGGAAACATTTATTGATCGAACGGCTAGGATCAATATGTAAATGCAATCCGACGGTTGCGAAAGACGTTGGGTTTGTATGTGTAGACAAAATCCGCTCTATTTTATAATATAGATATTATATTAATCTGTCATATTCTTCCTTTCAAAAAAATCAATCATATATTTAGGCCCGGGTCCAATTCAATCAATTATACAACCACCATTCACATTGAGGCCTGCACATACTACACCTCCAGTGTGTGTGGGACCTACCAAAAAATGTGAGTGTGTGTAAAGTGTTTGTGTAAGTGTGCGTGGTTCAATAATTATTATGGTCCAATTTGACTATTTGAGACACAAGTATCCCTCCATGGTGTGGCCCCACATGTGATGTGTCTCGTACTAGGGCTGCCCGCGGATCAATTTTGGACAGCTTGGTTCGCTTCTCAAACCAATCTGCTCGTGGCGGTTTGTCATTTTTCTCCATAGGCACCCGTTCGTGACGATTGTTTGGCTCGGTCTGATAGGATGCTACTTGAGCTCCAAAACAAACAACAATCCATGCTCTATTTTTTTGGCGGCTTCTGTTTTTTTTTAATCCCCAAATACTTAAACTAACAATTTTCAAACAACAAAAAAGTACCTCACGTACAAATGGGTTGTGTGTGGGTTTGGGATGGAAAGAGTAAAATCTGGAACAACAAATGCTACTCACACGAAAAACAAATTATTAATTCTTTACAATTATAGGTCCTATATAGTAAGCAACCAATACTTCTCTAGTACAGTATATAATATTGCAACCTAATACCATAGGAGATATATGTAGTGGGCCGAAATTACCAGAAGGGCAAAAGGGTCAAAACGATATAAAGACATGGGCTTGCGAATCTAAAAATATCGGTGGAAAACTTTGAGCATTACGTTCGGCTGACGAGGGTACTCAGTTCAACAAATCAGGAAGTTCTGTTCACTTCAGGATTGAGGAAACACCTCTACGCTCGGATACTTATACGCTCGGTAGGTATTGAACTCTTCGGCTCGTCACTATGATTGAAGAACCAGTTCCCCGTGTTAGTCTTTCTTCGGCAACAACCTTGTTCGGCAGTCGAGGTACCTACCTTCGGCTTATCCTATGGGTAAAAGGTGTCAGGACAAAAGTGACGTCCCTATCTGATGTGACGGTTCTGACATTGATTTCGTCATCCACGTGGGACGGTGAGACCGTAAATATCTCTGACATATGACGTCAGCCGAACAGCGCGACATCATACGACATGACACGTGGAGTCGGTTTAACTTACTTTGCACTTCAGAAATTGTCTATAAATAGAGGGCTACCCCCAACCAGGTATCTGTCTGATCTCTGACTAACACCCTCTCTCAGCACGTTTTTTTCCTAAAAAGCTTTCTCCTTTACTTCTCCTCCACCTACTGACTAGGTCGTCGGAGCTTCTACCCGGAGGAATACCCCCCTTCGGTTTGCAGGTACGCAGGAGTGCTTTGTTCATCCTCTCCTTTCTCGGAAAAAGACGGAAAAGACCTAAGGTGGAATTAACCCCCCCACAATTGGCGACTCTGCTGGGGATACACAGGGCATTTTTACTCGGCTCATTCCTTCCTCTTTCATCTATGTCGAAACACACGCCGCCGCCAAGGCCGGAAGATTTTACTCTCGGACTTTCTGGGTTCGGTTATAGCAACACCCCCCAGCCACATCATTCCCGAACTATCGCACCCAACGCCCGCCAGCCGAACGCAAACCCAACCGAGTTGGATATCGCCCTTAACGAACAGAAGCGGCAAGCTGCCGTGATAGCCCTCCTTCAGCAACGACTCGAAGGCCGAGACGGCCATGTCCCAATAACACCATCCCCTGGGAACAACGACGCAGGCACGAGTAGACATATAGATGCACAACGACGTGGGAAGCGCGTCCTTGCTCGGACTGAGGATAACACCAGGACGAGGCACCGTCCTAACCTCAGCCGAATTGAAGATCATCCAATTACGCCTCAAAAACGGCATTTGGAGGGTTTCGGCCACGAAGAAAGTTCTACCCATTCATCAGGATCTACGGGACGAAGCCGAAGGTCAGACGTTTCCGAGCCCTCCTTGACCCTGGGTCTTCGCCGGCCAGAAAGACCGGGGGCTAGGACTCGGTTGGATTTCGACATGAATTACCCTCCTCTTCGGGAGAGGCACGCTCGTTCCCATCTCCAGCCTTCCGGCGAGGAAACATTGGGATACCGCAGAGCTGACAGTAGAGATTTTCGTCGGGAAAGAGATAACAGTGTCGTTCTGTTCGATCCACTCACTGGCGAACCCATCACCTACCGCCCTGTAGATAGCGGTTTGGCACGACCACGGGGCAATGATGATCGTCCCGAGCAGTCGAGAGGTGGGAGCGCGCGTCTTCGGGAACGTCACGAACCAATTCATTATCACCAGACGAATGCCGTCGATCCCGAGAGACGAGGTACTGGGTTACCACTGGGCGCGGCTGTATTCCCAGCAGATGATACCAAGCTCGGAAGGGCGAAAGCTTCACCTTTTACCGAAGCTATCCTGAACGAACATCCCCCAACCCGATTCACTATGCCGAAGATAAAACCTTACGAAGCGAAGGAGGATGCCGTGTTGTTCGTCACACGCTTCCGACAGATAATGTCTTTACACAATTTCTCCGACGCGATTATGTGCAAAATCTTCCCCCTCGCCCTAACACAGCCAATCATGATGTGGTATAATCAATTGAAACCACGATCTATCACATGTTTCGACGAGCTGGAGCTCGAATTTACCAAACGATTCGTGACGAGCAGCATTCAACCTAAGACACTTTCTATGCTGGTCAACATGCGTCGACGGCCGGGGGAGACGTTGCGTCTATACACCGAGCGATATTGGGAAGTCTACAACCTGATCCCCGACTGTAACCAAGCCGTGGCAGCAGAGTCCTTTATGAATGGGCTGGATACTTCCTCTCCGATGTTTCGTGATCTTTCCAGAAACCCACCGAAGAATATGAGTGAGCTCATGGCGATCATTGAGAAGGATTGTATGTACGAAGAGGCTGTTGCCGAACACGGGAATCTGAAGACTCCTGATTTTTCGAAACCTTCGGTAGGGCCTTCTTTGGCGAAAAAGCAAGTGGCAAACGTGAAAAGCGTGGCACAGGGGCACGCGGTACAGAAACCAGGGCCGAGCAAGCCACAGCCCCAGTCTCTTCCAACGCAGCAACAACAGTTTCGGGATTGTACGCGTCGGGAACCGAGGCCAGTTGAGTATACGGCCGAGACGACCGTGTTTGTCGCGCCAATCTATCAATTACTGGGTGTTATAGGCCGCCTCCCCTTCTTCCGTTGGCCGACGGAATTATTGGGTACGGCAAGCGCACGCTCTGGCCATTGTACCTACCATAACGAGTATGGGCACTACACGACGAGGTGTGGCCCGTTCAAACGTTACCTGGAAGAACTCGCTGCCGCGGGGCATTTGAACCAATGGATTGACACTCGTCATACCCCGCTCCCACCCCCGCCGCACGAGAGAGAACGGCTTGTAAGTGTTATACATGGGGTTGTCTCGGGAGCCAGGGCCGAGGAGCTTCGGGCCGAGGTTAACAAGGCCATGACCGAGCGGTCGGTATGTTCGGTCTCCGTATCGGCCAAACGAAAATTTCAAGATCCCGAGGATGATTGGGTCCTGACGTTCACTAAGGATGATTTCCTCGGGATACATTCGCCCCATACCGATGCTCTAGTCGTAACCGTTTCGATCGACAAATCTTCGGTGCAACGCGTATTGATCGATCAGGGCAGTTCGGCCGAGGTTATGTTTTACTCGACTTACAAAAATTTAGGATTGGAGGCATATCAGTTACGGCCGGCTACTTCGCCACTCGTCAGCTTCACCGGAGCTCCAGTGTGGCCCCTCGGGTTGATCAATTTGCCCGTTCGGGCAGGCTCACGAGTAGTTGATGTCGAATTTGTGGTCGTTAGTTCGCCAAGCCCTTATAACATTATCCTCGGCCGAGCGTGGCTCCATAACATGAAGGCAGTGGCGTCCACCCTCCATCAGGTTGTGAAATTCATAGGGTGGAATGGACGGCAGGAGAGTCTCCGAGGAGATCAACTCCAATCCAAAAAATGTTACGTAAGTACCGTGGTCCAGAGCTCGGAGAACTTGGAGGTACAGCGTATCGATTCGGTTGTCCCTCCGGTCCTCGAGGATGTCGGTATACCTGCCGAAGAGAGGTCTGCCGAAGAACTTGTGAAATTACCAATCAACGAGGACGGCAGCCGATATTTTTTAGTCGGAAGCTCTTTGGATTCTTTGGAACGAACCGAGATGTTCGATTTCCTGATGAAGAATATCGAGGTATTTGCCTGGTGTCCGAGCGAAATGCCTGGGATCGATCCTTCCTTCGCTTCACACTCTCTCAACGTCGATTCAACTCGGAAGCCGGTGATCCAGAAGGTACGGCGGTCATCTCCTTTGCACGTAGAGGCGGTTATGCATGAGGTGGACCAATTGTTGGATGCAGGGGCTATCAGGGAGGTTCTATATCCGACCTGGCTCGCCAACACTGTCGTTGTACCAAAGAAAAATGGGAAATTAAGAGTCTGCGTGGACTATACAAACCTGAATGATGCCTGTCCGATGGATCGATTTCCCTTACCTCGGATTGAGCAGATGGTTGATGCGACCACTGGTTACGAACGGCTGAGTTTCTTGGACGCATACCGTGGCTATCACCAGATAGCAATGCATCCCGACGACCAGGAAAAGACCGCTTTCATTACTCCTCGGGGGATTTTTTGTTATTTGGTCGTTCCCTTCGGATTGAAAAATGCAGGGGCTACCTACCAGCGGACGGTCAATAAGCTGTTCGGTAAACAGATTGGCAAAACGATGGAGGCCTACATCGATGACATGGTCGTAAAGAGCAAACTCAGCTCGGATCATTTGGATAACCTCGATCAGGCCTTTGAAGTTTTGCTGAAATACCGGCTCCGTTTGAATGCCGAGAAATGTGCGTTCGGAGTCAGTTCTGGCAAATTCCTCGGATACATCGTCAGCCGCCGAGGAATAGAGGCAGATCCGAAGCAGTTAACGGCTGTACAGAACCTTCGGCCACCGACTACCATCAAAGAAGTCCAACGGCTTACCGGGATGGTTGCTGCTCTAAACCGATTCATTCGACGTTCGGGGGATCTTTGTCGCCCCTTTTTTCAGGCTATGAAAACGAGCAGACGGGGCTTCATTTGGACGGCGGATTGTGAGACTTCCCTTCGAAATCTGAAAGATTATTTGTCTCGGGCTCCACTCCTCGTCACTCCTGTTGGGGATGAAGATCTTTATCTATACTTGGCTGTCTCCGACCATGCAACCAGCTCGGTACTCGTGCGAAAGGAAGGAGCCGTGCACCAACCTATATTCTATTCCAGCAAAACGATGACGGGGTCTCAAACGAGGTACCTACCGATGGAGAAACTTGCTCTCGCACTTATCTCCGCCAAGACGAGTCTCCTTCCCTATTTTCAAACCCACCGGATCATCGTCCTCACCGAGTATCCTCTGAAGGCTGTTCTTCGGAAAACTGATTCTTCCAGTCGGATAATGAAATTTTCCCAGGACTTGGCCAATTACGACATTCAGTTTGAGCCGCGGACATCCGTTAAAGGACAGGCTTTGGCTGATTTCTTTGCCAAACTTACTCCGGGGCTTCAAGACGAGGTGAATCTCCTATTGCTTGCCGAGGAGAAACGAAACACAGCTGAGGCCGAAGTTACTAATGACATCGCCGAACCACAACTAGACGCGTCTTATGCTCGGTTCACTATGGGTAATAAACGACCACGCCGAGAGTGGAAATTGTTCTCTGGGGATGCTTGGCGGTTGAATGTGGACGGGGCTGCGAACATGCATGGTGCTGGGGCTGGAATTGTTCTTGTTTCTCCGAGCGGAACTGTCCATGAGAGTATCGTATCTATCGGTTTCAGCGCCACCAACAATGAGGCCGAGTATGAAGCTCTTATCGCTGGCTTGACACTTTCTCTTCGGCTCGGGGCCGACTCTGTCCACATCCTTTGTGATTCTCAATTAGTGGTCGGCCACCTCACCGATGATTACCAGGCCAGAGACAGCCGAATGAACGCTTATGTGAGCTATGTCCTTTCCCTCTTCGCTCGTCTAGGCCGTGTCAAGGTCGAGTGGGTCCCTCGGGAACATAACGCACATGCGGATGCCTTGGCTGGCCTTGCTTCGGTTTATAAAACCTCCGGCAGCAGGATCATTATCTTTGACAGTATTGATTCGCCGAGCGTAGAACCTTCCGAAGGTCACCTAGTTTTGACCATTTCCCTCGGCCCAAGTAAGTTGGACCCCGTTATTGCTTATCTCAAAACCCAGGTTCTTCCCCTCGGCAAGAAGGATGCGTATAGGGTCCGTTGTCAAGCTGCTAATTACTACCTCGGCACGCACGACGTGTTGTACCGCCGAACGTTCACTGGACCTGACCTTCGGGTTGTTCACGAGGGGCAAGTCGAAAGTGTTTTAGACGAACTCCATTCTGGTAGTTGCGGTGCACACTCGGGCGGACGGTCACTCGCTCAACGAGCCCTAACTCAAGGATATTGGTGGCCGAAGATGGTAAAACAATCCGAGGACTATGTTAAGCGATGCGTTCGGTGTCAAAAACAAGCTGCCCTCATTCACAAACCCGCTTTTCCACTTAAAATGATTTCTAGTCCATGGCCTTTTGCTGTTTGGGCATTTGATATCGTCGGCAAGATGCCGAAGGCCCCAGGAGGATTCGAATATATGCTCACTGCTACGGATTTATACACCAAGTGGGTTGAGGCTGTCCCTTTGGTTCACACTAAGGCGAGTGATGTGCAGAGCTTCATTTGGAAGAATATAATCTCTCGGTTCGGCGTTCCCTATGCTATCATCTCAGATAACGGCTCTCAGTTTGTTGCCGCGGCGATAAAGGAATTTTATCAACAGCATGGCATCATCATTCAAAACTCCTCGGTGGCTTATCCACAAGGGAATGGTCAGGCCGAAGCGTCCAACAAGACTATTACGCGGGGGCTGAAGCGTCGGTTGGACGAAAAGCTTGGTAAGTGGGCCGAAGAGCTTCTCCACGTTCTTTGGGCGTATCGCACAACTCCTCGTCGGTCAACCGGACGTACACCATTCTCCATGGCATACGGTATGGAGGCTGTTCTTCCGCTTGAAACACTGCTGCCCACTCCTCGGTCTGAAGATTTCGATTTTGAGGATAACAGTGCACACATCGGCGCCGATCTTGCCTTCGCCGAGGAATTACGAGACAATGCTAATTTGAAGCACGCAGCCTATCAGCAGGAAGTCGCTCGGAGTTACAATAAAAACGTTCGTCTTCGACCTTTTAACATCGGCGACCTCGTTCTTCGGATGGTTACTGAAGCCGACAAGCTGACAAAGCTAAAAGATCCCTATGAAGGCCCCTACCGAGTGGCCCAAAAGATTGGGCATGGAGTTTACAAGTTGGAAGAAATGGATGGGACCCCGATTGCTAACCCTTGGAACGCCCAAAAATTGAGGAAATTCCATGGCTAGTCCTCGGTTGCTCTCTTTCGGTCGTCTCGGCCTTTTTTCTCTTCGTTTTCTATAATTACCAGTTGTAAGCCTCCGGACCGAAGCGACCCCCTTTGTTTCTTTTAAATATACATGAATTTTTTGTTCTCTTTGCACTGCTTATCTTATGTGTTCCTCGTTTAAAGGGTGAATACTTCGTAGCCCTCGGAACGTTCCTCGTTTAAAGGGTAAATACTTCGTAGCCCTCGGAACGTTCCTCGTTTAAAGGGTGAATACTTCGTAGCCCTCGGAATGTTCCTCAAGGGTAAATACTTCGTAGCCCTCGGAACGTTCCTCGTTTAAAGGGTAAAAATACTTCGTAGCCCTCGGAACGTTCCTCGTTTAAAGGGTGAATACTTCGTAGCCCTCGGAATGTTCCTCAAGGGTAAATACTTCGTAGCCCTCGGAACGTTCCTCGTTTAAAGGGTGAATACTTCGTAGCCCTCGGAACGTTCCTCGTTTAAAGGGTGAATACTTCGTAGCCCTCGGAACGTTCCTCGTTTAAAGGGTGAATACTTCGTAGCCCTCGGAACGTTCCTCGTTTAAAGGGTAAATACTTCGTAGCCCTCGGAACGTTCCTCGTTTAAAGGGTGAATACTTCGTAGCCCTCGGAATGTTCCTCAAGGGTAAATACTTCGTAGCCCTCGGAACGTTCCGCGTTTAAAGGGTGAATACTTCGTAGCCCTCGGAACGTTCCTCGTTTAAAGGGTGAATACTTCGTAGCCCTCGGAACGTTCCTCGTTTAAAGGGTGTATACTTCGTAGCCCTCAGTTCTCTGTTCATCTGAAGGATGTATATTTCACAATTCTTGGTATTTTACTCGCTCCCTCGGCGTTCCCGCTCGTTTGGAAACACCGTCCCTTACATTTTCTCTCATCTTTTCTTCTGCCTCGGCGCCTCTTGCCTTTATGGCCAAGATCCACCGAGCCAGGGGGCAATAGTAGATGAGTGTGCAATCCATTATGACTCAAACAAATCTAACTACCGAACCAACTCACTTGGCATAATTTGCTTATAAAAAAAAACACAAAATTATCAAAACGAGCGATTTGACTTGTGAGAATTGCAAACTTAATTCTTGCATTTAAAAAACAAACGAGCAAGAGACTGGCGAAACACAAATTCATTCAAAAACAAACATATCACCGAGGCATGGCGAATGGTATACTGTTCGGTACCACCCTCAAATACGAAGTACAGATCCAGGGGCATAGCAATAGTAAAACGTTCGTTGCTATCCCCATTTCGATTACAAATGTCAGTTCTGGCAAAATTCTAAACTAAAATATCTACGCTTCAGGAGTAACGGTCGCTTCGGTAGCAGCTGCGTTTGCTTCCACGGTAGAACCTTCGGCCACACTCTCGGTAGCACCTTCAGGAGCAAGATTTTCGTCTGCCACCTCCCCTTGATTCTCTTCTTCGGCATCCAGCTCTGCTAAAGAAGGCACAACGACGGTGGTCCTCCGCGGATCATCAGCAGCCACACCAGCATCATCCAAGGCTTTGCAAAAACCTAGGGTGTAGCTTTCAACATGTTGCTGCTGCTTGAAGAACTCCTCGGCTTGCTCCACCTGGTCCACGAGGTCGTCCCCGGCTTTCTTATAGCCCTTCTCATACCCTTCATCGAAAATTTTTTGTCTTTCTTTTTCCATCTCCTCTTTCATCTCTTTTTCCATTTCTTTCTTTCCCTCGGCACGAGCCTGCTCGGTCGCCGCCGTCAGCTGTTTGACCATCTCATTCAAATTGGTCACCTGCTCGGCGAGCTTCCCGCGCTCTAGTTCCGAACTATCCAATTGCTTCTTATACCGTTCGGCCATCAACTGCTGCGCCTTCGTTCGCCTATCAATGTCCACAATGTGCAATTGAGCTTGCATTATGGACTGCATGGCCTGCAATTCAGTTGAAATAAAACAATTATTTCTTGTTTACCGTGTAGAAGAACTTGTGAAATTTAGAAACAAATTGAAACATACTCGACCAGCATGGTAGTAGTGATCATCGATTGCCGACTTGAGCGAGGCCGACTTTACGATGTCCTTCGGAAGGGCCAAGCCGTGGAAGAGAACCCTGGCAATGGATGGGTCGGCAGCCAGGCTGTCCTCGTTCGTTATCTGACGCCTTTCTGGCGCCGGCGTAACGAAGAGTGGACTCCATGGCACTACCGAGCCAGACGATGCCCCCTTCCCCTTTGTCGTATCACCCTCTCCTCCCGAGCCGGTATCGACCATTTGCTTCTTTTCAACACGAGCGTCCTTCGGCATGTCTTTTCCTTGACTCGTGGAGGAGAGTGGCCTTTTCCCCGCAGGAGAGTCGGGGATCTGGATTGATGAGCTCTTCGCTTTGGCAGAACTGACAGTCGGTCCGCCAGCCGAAGAATCGGCCTTTGCCTTAGCCCTCGCTTCATCCTTCTTCCTCTTCCTTTCCTCCAGGTCAGCAATAATATTCCTCGGAGACATCTCTATTTCTTCTCCTTCTTCGTCAGTCGCTTCGTCCCTTGCTTCCCTGATCTGTCCTCGGAGAGGGCGATCAGAACTCGAAAGCAGACACTCAGGTATTGGACCGAAGGAGTCTTCAGGAACTTCTTCCGACTTCTCCTCTTGCCGCGCTTGCTTGGCTACCTTTGCCTTCTTAGCAGGTGGTGCTTCGTCGGCGGGTTTCTTCCCTTTCTGCCTGATAAACCCTTGGTAAGTCGGCTTGTACCTTAAAATCGAGGGGGCATCTCTTTCTTTCTCGGGAAAAGATAGAATCACCTTTTCTAAGCTCGGCTTACCCTTGCACAGCTTCAGGGAAAATTTGTTTACTTTCGATGTGTCTGCTGGAGCATCAACGAAATAAACATTGGTCAAAAAAACGTACAAATACCAGTACAAGTAGAAACAAAATCCCAGACAAAGAAAGTAAAAGAAGAGTATGCTTACTCGGAGTATCCCTGTGCTTCGGCACCGGGAATTGCCCATACTCACCAGGCGGATACATAAAGTTCCCTCGGATTTCGACATAATCCGAGGCCCATTTTTCCGAATCATACATACCCCCAACGATTAGCTTTGGTTTATGTTTCTTGCTACATAAATAGAAGCGTGAGTATTTCAGGTTTCGGGACATCAAATAATTTTCAAAAAAATGGTGTGCCTCAAGAGGGAACATCTTCACCCGAGCAAGCTCGATCACCGAGTGGATCAAGCGAAACGAGTTTACGCTAAGTTGGCAGGGGGTAAGGTCGAAATTATGGAGCAGTTCCCTCGTCACCCTATGCATCGGGAAACGAAGTCCGCCCTCGGTAATCGCCATAAAGGGCACTGTTATGTGACTTTCGCTGAACGTAATGCGAGGACCTGTAACTCGGGTCACCACCACGTCGTTTGGAATTTCGTATACGTCTCGGAAAAGACTAAAAACCTTCTCGTTTTTGAAACAATCCCAGTACGGGCATGGTTCTTTTCCCGTCCTGTCAGGGATTACGTCGGGGTCGACGGGTTGTATTTTTCGTTTCTTCTTCTTCGGCTGCGGCGGCTGAGACGAGGCTTCAGCGCCTTGTTCGCTCGGCACGATGCTAGAAGAAGCACCTACGGCTCCCTCTCCGACAACGTTTTCTCCCCCTTCTTCGATCTGATTTTCTTCTTCTTCGTCTTCCTCCTCTTCTCCCTCTTCTTCTTCTTCTTCTTCTTCATCCTCGGCGGGAATGTCCTCATGCACCCCTCGTTGGGCCGACTCGCTTGAAGCAGAGTCATCCTCAATTTCAACGATCTCTGTGGGATCGACCGCTTGAAGAGGAGAAATAACGAGCGGTAGCTCGAGCCAACTCTCGTCGGTAGGATCGAAGGTATCGGGATTCGACATACCTCCGGTTCGGTACGCCCGACCAAAACACCGAAGGAGGGAGGCGGTCTGCGAGTCCAAGCTGTCCGACTCCGTTGCCGACTCCGAGCGAGCAACCACCTCTTTTGACGAAGAACCGGACGACGCCAGACCTAGCGAAAAGTGCAAGGGGGAAAGACCGTTAGCTATATGCATGGTCAAAAGTTCTTAAAGTGCCTACGTTCGGTGTACTAATCTACTTAAAAAGTCGTTCCCACGGACGAAGCGAATGAGTAAACAAACCATCCGAGTAACAAACGACGCTTTGCTTCGGGAAAACATGATCTAAACTTATAGACCGTTCGGATGGGGTATCCGGCCTAATTTTTTGCCAAAAAACTGAAATCTATCTGTTCGGAAGAACACCATTAAAGATGTTAATCCCCTCGGAAGAACACCATTAAAGATGTTTATCCCCTCGGAAGAACACCATTAAAGATGTTCAACCCCTCGGAAGAACACCATTGTAAACGTTCATACGTTCGGAAGAACATATGAACATCTACAGTACGACACTATTCATACCGGACCAGAAATTCGAAAAATCGTCCGTTTTCAACCAGAAAACGCTTCAAAATTACCAAAATGCAGATAGAAGTACAGAGGAATGGAAAATACCTGAAAATCAAGTGGACACAGCAGCAAAAACTCCAGAAATCTTCGAGAATCAGGCGGTTTTACGCTGAGAACGGCGATGAGCAACTGGAACGATCGAGGAGAGAGAGAGAAAATCCTCTTCCCCGTTTTTATACCTAGGAGCGGAGTTCGAAGCGACGCAGAACCGTAGCCGTTGGATTTGAGCGGGAGATTTCAGAACCGTACGATGATCAACGCGTGGACATTGATTCGACGCGCTGTGTGAGCAAGCAATCACATCTCTACACGTGGCAGATTTGAAATCGGCGGTTACAGGGGCATTTAATGCATATTGATCTTTCGGTTATCGAGGGATCATGCATACTTCTATTCGGAAGGTATATTCGGAAACCGAGATTTATTCCGACAGAACGCGATCCATTTTTGCTTACTCGTTCTGTTCGGCCGCTGTTATCAACTCCTCCTTCACATCCGAGTATGTGAAGAAGAAGTTGAGGGGCTATTGTAGTGGGCCGAAATTACCAGAAGGGCAAAAGGGTCAAAACGATATAAAGACATGGGCTTGCGAATCTAAAAATATCGGTGGAAAACTTTGAGCATTACGTTCGGCTGACGAGGGTACTCAGTTCAACAAATCAGGAAGTTCTGTTCACTTCAGGATTGAGGAAACACCTCTACGCTCGGATACTTATACGCTCGGTAGGTATTGAACTCTTCGGCTCGTCACTATGATTGAAGAACCAGTTCCCCGTGTTAGTCTTTCTTCGGCAACAACCTTGTTCGGCAGTCGAGGTACCTACCTTCGGCTTATCCTATGGGTAAAAGGTGTCAGGACAAAAGTGACGTCCCTATCTGATGTGACGGTTCTGACATTGATTTCGTCATCCACGTGGGACGGTGAGACCGTAAATATCTCTGACATATGACGTCAGCCGAACAGCGCGACATCATACGACATGACACGTGGAGTCAGTTTAACTTACTTTGCACTTCAGAAATTGTCTATAAATAGAGGGCTACCCCCAACCAGGTATCTGTCTGATCTCTGACTAACACCCTCTCTCAGCACGTTTTTTCCTAAAAAGCTTTCTCCTTTACTTCTCATCCACCTACTGACTAGGTCGTCGGAGCTTCTACCCGGAGGAATACCCCCCTTCGGTTTGCAGGTACGCAGGAGTGCTTTGTTCATCCTCTCCTTTCTCGGAAAAAGACGGAAAAGACCTAAGGTGGAATTAACCCCCCCACAATATACCTCTCTATAGACTTGAAATTAAAGCTCCGTTCCCTCAAATACCCCTTAGCAATGTTTCAACCGGAGGTGTGGTTTCGTCATCGCCGGATCCGAGGAGGTGGTCGGAGGGAGGGAGGGGGAGAGAGACAGAGAGAATAGAATGAGATGAGGAGTTAAACGACCTGGGGATTTTGAGTTGAGTTTTGTTCACTCTCCACTTAAGAGGGTGAACATTACCTTCTTTTCTATCGGTTGAAATAATATAGATCCCACCACAAAGTGATGTCATATTTACCAAAAAAATGTATTGTACGGGTGGAACCTACACTATTTCAACCAATAAGAAGGAATGTAATGAAAATTGAACTCGGGGATTTTACTTTTTCCGTTTCCAGTTTTTTTGTTTTTTTGTTTTTTTTTTTGGCGATGGGCTGTTTGGTTTAAATCGAATCCGCAAGGACTGCAACCGAACCGATCCCCCAATATTAATTAGAGATATTAGGATTCGCATCCATCCGTAACATCCTCAATTTGGTTCGTGGACAGTCCACGATGCGTCCGACAAGGTATGCCAAAAGGAGCGTGAATTTTAGAAATTCCTAATTACAGTACCTGGGACGCCAACGGCTGTCTTCATGGCTTTAGTCCTGCCTTTGGTATCATGCCAGTCTACTTTCAGCACCACCTTTCTCTGCCATAAAGAAAAACAAGAAACAAAAAATAAAAAGAAATCATTTTGGTAATGGTCAAATATTCACAATCAGATTAATTAAACAAAAAAATGAACCCCCATTGAGAAAAAAGTAAAAGCTCCCAAGTATTCCCTCCGTTCCCATTTAATTATTCCTGTATTCTTAAATCAGTAATGAATCAGTAATGTTTTTAAAATTATAAAAAATATTATAAATTGAAAGATAAAATAATTTTAAAATGGTACGAATCTCTAAAATAGACCAACAAATGTGGACGGCGGGAGTACTATATATGTAATACTCCCTCCGTTCCAAATTGAGAGTCCCTCTTGGAGATTCCAACTATTTTAGGAAACATGCAATGATTACACATATATTGTCTATCATTTCCACAATTACCCCTATATTTTACCTACTTTATAATACTTATATTAACTTGTGAGTGATACTTTTGAAAAATTACCAAATACCAAATTTTTCCTTCCATTTTTGAAAAAAGGCCATCATTTTGAAACAACCCAAAATGAAATAATGGACTCTCAATTTGGAACGGATGGAGTATTATCTTAATGATAAAAGAAAGGGAAATAGATCGGATAAGGCTCCGTTCCGCAACTCCAAACAAGTACTTATTTTTTAAGAAGGCAATTTCAAACTCAAAAATCATGTGCTTACGCAAATAATTTTCCTACCATTATGGATCTTGTTTGATAGATCTCATTGAGATCTTTAATACGATGCAAAAAAAAATTGAAAAATTATTTTTCATTTACATTATTTTTTAGTTTGAAAATATGAAATAAATTGCATATTTTTTAATAAGGTTTCTGGAACGGGGCCTTAGGCAAATTTAGACAAATTTGTTTATTGAAACACTATCATAAATGGGTATATTGGGAGCAATTGATAAATTTAAGAATTCTACAAATTGGGTGCGGGCCCGTGCCCCCCTGGGACCCCAAATGGGACCTCCCTGCTCCTAACTCTTCCCCCATCACCCGATCCTGCAAATTCCTAGATTCTGAAGAAGAGAGCAAGAGTTGCAGAAAAGAGATGGGGAGAATCAAGACTGCACCGTAGTATGAAATCTGACCTTCATTTTCTCGAGAGCTGGAATGATCCGAGCAGAATTTCTCAGGGAAAAGTGCAGGATCAGAAGGAAAGAAGTAGGGTTTGTAGAGCGGCAGACAACCAACAAGATAGAGGAGAGACGTAAATGGTCTTGCTGAACTGGAAATATCTAATTTTTTTCGAGTAAATTACAGTAACTGTCCCTAAAGTTTTACTCTAATTTCTATTTCATCCATCAATTATAACGAAACAATGGTTTTACTCACTGTACTCTCGTGTATAAAATTTTGGATCCCTTGTCATGTGGACTTCTTCGGATAGTTTTTATAGGAAAATGTGACCACCTACCCATGGTTACCAGACCTTTAAACCATGGTTTCATGTGGTTCTAACATGTCCCATTCCTGAAATTGAAATTTTACCTAGTGGTTTACTGTTACTGGAAATTTTAGTAGAAATTTGGTGCTATTTGTTACGGCCTAGTATTTGCATTTATTTAAGTAGTTGTATAGCCGTTATTAATTGGTGTTATGATTCGGTCCCAAGTAATTATTTTGTGCGCGCTATGGATATTGTTGTCACGATTGTAATACTTGGGGTATGAGATTGATTTTGGATAAAATAGTGGTACCGGATGGTAGTTTTATAAATTGTGTTACGTTCTATTTAAATTCTAATTAACTAATTAGCTATAATATAGGGAGTAGTGGATAGTTTTACAAAGTTAGGAGATATTTTCACGGTGTAGGGTTTTATTTGGGCAAAGCGTTTGAGAAAAGAAGTTGAGAGAACTAATTGGTTATATTAAAAGAACGAAATGCTGATTTTGGAGAGAGCAACAGCCGAACTTTGAAGGACGGTTTTTCTTGGAGTTCTCTGGAGGTCATTTTATTCTCCTATCTCTCTTGTCTTCTTTTAAGAAAGCATCGGATTTTAGCGTTGTGAGTTGGGTGGTGTCGTGCACATACTGTGGTGGTGGTGATGTGTTTGGTGTTCTTGGTGCAAGGTGTTAGTCTTTTATTTATATATATTCTCACTAGTTAGCTTGGGTTATGGCCTTGTTAAACATGAGGATGGGTGTAGTTTGGTGGCAGCCTTTGAATGGATGCTCTTGGGTTTTGCTGTGAAGTCTTCGTGGGAAGCAAAGAATTTACTTTACATGCATGAGGAGTAGAGTTCGGATTCCTAGTCTTCTGGTGGCCTTGATTGAGTTTAGTTCTAGGATTAGTATACCGTGATTTTATATTAGTCTTAAGTGTTACAGTCAGCCACTTGATGATATGGAAATAATCATATGTGAATTATCTTTTACTTGATTTTGAGTTGTTTGATCACATTAGCTTTGGACCCAAGTGAGTGGTTAAGCATGTTACGAATTTTTAAAACTTCCCTGTGTCCCTTGAGATTATTCTCTTCAAAAATTTGTATAAATGTTATTCGGAAAGCCATAATTATTTATAGTTTGTTCTATAAATTGGCATGCAATGAACTTTTAGTGAAATCAATTGTTATTATTTCTTGGTGGATATTAATGGGAACAATTATTTTTGGAAGTCCAAGGAAATTATTCTTCTTCGTGTAGGTGACCCTGGCCATTAGGGAAAAGACTGTGTTAGGCCGGTGACCCTAATGCTCAACGACATTCTTTCGCCGGATAATCTTAGGAAAAAGTACCACGGGCTGCCAACCCTGGTGACTCTAAGTTCGATATTGGATCCAATTTTGATGAGATATCATTTGGCCATGGTACTATTTGATCGGGGCAGTTCCGGGGACATCTATAAAAATATCTCATAATTCCCGATCAAATTTTAATGATCCGAGCCGCTCAATGTGATCAGAATGCGATTTTAAGGGTACCCACGAGAAATTAGAAAAAAAAATGACCGGGAAAGACTTGATCCTAACAGTTTTGAACAATTTTTTATTGAACGGTTCAAATATAAACTGCTCAAATCAAGCCTTTTCCGATCATTTTTTTTTGCTAATTTCTTGCGAACACTCTTAAAATCACATTTTGCACACATTGAACGGTTCGGATCGATCGGGAACTATGAGATTGAGATTTGAGATTTTTTTTAAATGTCCCTGCAACCGCTCTGCTATTTGATTGTGGTTCCCCATTGTTAATGGAGTTAATACTGTGATCACCACTAAGAATGTTTATTGGTTAAATGTTTCATTGATTAATTTATTATTCTGTTGGACACCTCGTATGCCAAATTATGTTTAATGTTACATTATTTTAATCCCCGTTTTCAACTTTATTTAATCTACATACTTGCTACTCACTGAGCTCGTCAGCTAATGAATTTTTATCCAACTTCTCTTTCAGGCATGACAGGAGTTTAGGCAAGGACTCTAGTGGTACATTGGGAACGTCATGCGAGTGATGAAAAGATCTTTACTAATCTCAAGCGGTTAGAAATTAGGCAAGAGAACAATGAAAAGCTTCATAAACAAATAATCAGTCATATATATATGGCCAGTTTTGAACATAACACGGAACCCACGAAGAAACCACATCTACGTGGTAGGGAATTACTAGTAGACATGGCCAATTGATGGCATTTATTCCAATAGTACAACAACCAAACAGTGAGACTAGTTATCCAGCTGCAGCATACAAGGAATCAGGAGAACAAACAAGAAGAACGGGATAACCCAACACCAGGACACTCAAAACCACCCATGGCCACATCCAAACAAGTAGGAAACTCCATGCACCGGGATCTTGCAACTATTTCGCCTAAATGATACAGTGCTTGCTAATTCTCAGAAGGTTGCAGGACTGCCTTTTCTTCAAGCAGCCACATCGTCACGTGATCTACAGAATTTTTTTTTTTTGCTAAAGCAAAAAGAATTTATTAATTTTTATAAAGAAATACAAAAATTAAAAGGATCAAGAGCACATCAGCACTAAGTCACCCGAGACCTAAGAGAAGGCAAGACGCCAATTGAACACCAAAAAATCACAAGAACCAGCATAAAACAACCAAAAACCTAAGCGAACTTGAGAGGAGCAAAAACCCCATCATCGACCAGCCAAAGAGCCAAACAGATCCCATAACAGGAAAAAAAAAAAAGAACCTTCTTCTACCTACGCAGAAGACTACACCGCTATCTTTTTATGTGCCCTAAAATCAGCATAACAAGGGGGTATGCATCAGCTGGCAAACAAGCACACCTCCGGACCCATATCTCACGATATCTCGGAACGCTACTGTCTGGGTCTCACCCCGGACCCGCACAGATAATTCGAATCCTACAATAACATAATGACTTGGAACCTTCTTCAAAAGAAAATTATTATACATGTCTTATATTTAGAGTAGTTCACCCAGTTTAGTACTCATTTTATGTATAGAAATGATACAGAGGGTACAGACTTGACTTTTGCCCCAGTATAATAGGCATAAAGTGATAGTCCTCAGGCTCCAAGCCCTTGAACCAGTGTCCCTATTGGTTTCATGAATATACTTTTTGTGCAAATATCTTTTGATGAAGAATTGAATTCCTGTAGTCGTTATCCCATAAAAGCGCTCTCTACTCAAAAAAAATAAAAAACTTTTCACTACAAACTAAGCTGTTTTCCACGACACTTCCCCGCCAAACTTCGCACCTGATTCACGGGATAGCCTATGAAGTATGTTCGGCGAAGACACATTGCCCAGTTAGGAATTAGCACCGTTTTCCTTTGGGAATGAAGGCTTTTCCCGTACAAAGATAGCATTGGAAAATTTGATCGCCGCCCAGCAGGGGCCATTGAATTTGATAGAAGGCCGCTGGAATACCATCTTGGCCCGGACATCTCCATTTTCATCCTCCCACTTCGAAAGGAGCACTATGCACTTCTGATTCAGCAAATGGTTTGCTTATAAATAGCATTCACGTTTGAACCCAAACACGCCCTAAATCTTATGGCCTAATTCACATGTTTCACTTAGCATGAATTCACTAATCAAGTATATCTCTTCTTTTCTCTTCTTCTTCCACCATGGACAGAACCTCAATATATACTATATTTATAGGTAATCTGGCATTACTCCTCTTTCATTGTAATAATACTAACAAACAATAATGTTGCTATTAACTTTTGTAACGGAAATGCTTTCATTATAGATATTTGGTTTGTAAAGGTAAATTTATGATAGTAAATAATAATAATTTATTTTATTAAAAAGTTCCAACGCAACCCCCTTGGACGTGACCATAGGAGCTCTCTACTTGCTAATGGAATGTCCGGTTGAGCCAAAGCAATTGTTCTGTCACCACGGCACCACCTAGGTACATGTTGGTAAGAGTACAAAATCCCCAACTTGCACGACTGGAACTCGAGTTGTTCCGTTCCATTTTTTCTTTTTTTATCCGTTCCAAGGTGATTCCATTCCATTGTTAAAGTAGTAGAGGTGGCAATCTCAACCCATATTTTTCAACCCGCCCATATCCGCCCACTTATTACCCAATCCAACCCGCCCAAATTATATAATGGGTTAAAAATTGGTTCAATATGAGTTGGAATTAAAAGACCCAAATCTGGTCAAAAAGCACGGAAGTGCTGTTTACATCAAAAACACGGAAGTTCTGTTTCCACTTTCAACATCTGGTCCTCGGGAAAAAATTTCAGTGCCGATATCTGCTGCCCCCATTTTTTTTGGTTACTTTTTCGTAATTTTTCAGTGCCGATTTCTGCTGCCCCATCTTTTTTACTTTTCTTAACTTATAGGTCTAGAAATTATTTCGGTATTTTTTTACTTTTTGTAACTTTTTGTTTTGCTTTTCGTCGTAATCTTGGGGTTAATTGTTCATCTCGACAAAACGAATCGAATTTTAGCGAAATAATCCAAATGGATTATTTCTTGTCCTTTATTCAATTTCTTTTCCACATTTGTTAGTTTTGCGTTGATCTTTTAACATCGAAACCCAATTTTTTTTTACTAAAGACAAAAAGAAGCCACTTATTTTGTCTTTATTATAAAAATGGATTTTGATCGTAATTTTTTTACTTTTTAGATTCCTTGTCATGACGAAGCAATAATCCACAAAAAATTGACGAAAAACTAACAAATGCGATTAAAAAAATAGGTTTGGACCATAATTTTTTACTTTTCCAATTCCTCTCGTCGAATCGAACCAATAATCCACAAAAAATTGACGTGAAACTAACAAAAGTCCAAAAGGCAAACTTTTACAAACCACGTGATAGGCGCGTAAATGTTCATATTAACGCCCCCTAATTTATCTTTATTAGTCCCATTTATATTATTATTCGGAGCTTAATGCTTAATTTGTGTATTGTAGGTATTTGAAGGATTTGGTACAAAAGTGCGGAATTAAAATATTATACGGTGTTGGAAGCAAATCCGTTTGAAGGTCACATATTTAGCACAGAACTAATTAGTCCACGGGCTGATAGGTTGCAAAACAATTCTATTTAGTTTGCACATGTCTTGGTGGGCCCATAACCAATGGGTTTACTATTTGGGTTTACTAGTTTTGACCAAAGAAAAGAAGGGGCCTGAGGAAGGCAATTGTCCGCTGGAAAATTAAAAGAAAAATAAGGTTTTGTTTTGGGGAATTTAGAGGCCGGCCCTTTTTTCTTGGTTCGGACTTCAAATAGTCCTGATCAAAATATTTTTTCTTTCCTTCAGTCCTTTTTCTTGACTTTTCATGCAATTTTACTATTTTACCCATTCTTCTTAACTTTTTGTGTACATGTATTTTTAATAAAATTTATATTTTTAGAATTAATTTCTGACCCATATTATTTAGGACAAAAATACCCTTGGCTATGTGGGCTATGAGAACTGCCAATTCTCATAGTCAGTTCTATGAGAATTGCTCAGTTCTCATAGAAAACTGGCTATGTGATCCATATTATTTTGGACAAAAATACCCTTGGCTATGTGGGCTATGAGAACTGTCAATTCTCATAGTCAGTTCTATGAGAACTGCTCAGTTCTCATAGAAAACTGGCTATGTGACCCATATTATTTCGGACAAAAATACCCTTAGCTATGTGGGCTATGAGAATTGCCAATTCTCATAGTCAGTTCTATGAGAACTACTCATTTCTCATAGAAAACTGGCTATGTGACCCATATTATTTCGGACAAAAATACCATTGGTTATGTGAGCTATGAGAACTGCCAATTCTCATAATCTGTTCTATGAGAACCGTTCAGTTCTCATAGAAAACTGGCTATGTGAACTGAATTATGAGAGCTTGCTATGTGAATTGCCAATTCTCATATTCAATTCTAATGGTAAGTTTTATGATAATTGACTATTCTCATAGACTGGCTATGAGAATGAGCTATGTGAACTAAAAAATACAGTTCTCATACAAAAAAACACAGTTCTCATAGAAAAATACACAGTTCTCATAGAAAAATACACAGTTCTCATACAAAAAAACACAGTTCTCATAGAAAAATACACAGTTCTCATAGTAAAATACACAGTTCTCATAGAAAAATACACAGTTCTCATAGAAAAATAGACAGTTCTCATTGAAAAATACACAGTTCTCATGTATAATACACAGTTCTCATAGTAAAATACACAGTTCTCATAGGAAAATACACAGTTCTCATAGTAAAAATACACAGTTCTCATAGGAAAATACACAGTTCTCATAGTAAAAATACACAGTTCTCATAAGAAAATACACAGTTCTCATAGGAAAATACACAATTCACACAGTAAAATACACAGTTCTCATAGTAAAATACACAGTTCTCATAGACAGTTCTCACAGTAAAATACACAGTTCTCATACAATGTTCCAGTAGAAAAATACAATGTTCCAGTAGGAAATACAGAGTTCTCATAGAAAGATCTCATGTATAATACACAGTTCTCATAGACAGATCTCATGTATAATACACAGTTCTCATAGACAGATCTCATGTATAATACACAGTTCTCATAGTAAAATACACAGTTCTGATAGAAAAATACACAGTTCTCATAAGAAAATACACAGTTCGCACAGTAAAACACAATTCTCATAGAAAAATATATAGCTCTCATAAAAAATATACAGTTCTCATAAATAATTCACACGAACAAAAATTGAAAAAATAAAGTAACCAAAATCAAATATAGTTATTTGTAGTGTTATTTGAACACATTTCAAAGAATACCTTTGCAAAACTCATTTCAAGTGCACGTGTATCCCAATTTCAAAAAAAAAAAAAAAAATGGCATACGTTTTCCACCATTAAGATTATTGGTTTCCTTGAATCTGGAGGTTTGAAGTTCTCGATCTTCAAACTAGAGCTCGATGGAATCTCATTGAAGCCGGAATCACCTTTCTCTAACTTATTAGTCTCCAGAATGGTTCCAACATCCTCAGCCGCAAGCCCCATCTCAATAAGATTTCCTGGTTCCTCTCCTCCTTCAAGTATCAGTTGCCCGACTTCTTTGAAAGAAATCACGTGTTCGATTATGATTTTTGCAAAAATTCGACCGAGGAGCAAGGAGATTTGATAAATATTTATCGAAATCGAGTTTCCCGATGCCGGCGACGCTTTCAACATTCTGGCCGTTGTGATTGGTGGCGGATTCAGATCGTCGTCTCTGCGGCGACGGCGAATTCATATCTTGACTCGGAGAGCTCTAGTTGCCGATCATGGTCTCGTCGACCTCCGCCGATGATGGGGCGAAGGACTGGGCGCAGTGGTAGTGGCGCGACAGCGACATTGTCGGAGAGGAGACGGCGACGGCGACGGTGGTCAGAGCTGCTCCATCGGTGGAGGGAGGTAGGGAGGGAGAGAAACAGAGAGAGATGTCGGTGGTGTTGCTGGGAGGGGTTTAGAGAGAGAGAGAGAGAGGGGTGGGAGTGAGTTCAGTTTTAACTCGTGGACACGATATTTGTGGGCAAAAAAGTCATTCAGTAACGTAACCGAGCCTATTTAGGTTTGGGAATAATATTCAGGGTTGGAATCAAACCGAGCCTAAAAATCAGGACCGGCCTCTAATTTACTATTTATAAGGAATTTAGAGGCCGGCCCTTTTTTCTTGGTTCGGACTTCAAATAGTCCTGATCAAAATATTTTTTCTTTCCTTCAGTCATTTTTCTTGACTTTTCATGCAATTTTACTATTTTACCCATTCTTCTTAACTTTTTGTGTACATGTCTATTTTTAATAAAATTTATATTTTTAGAATAAATTTCTGACCCATATTATTTAGGACAAAAATACCCTTGGCTATGTGGGCTATGAGAACTGCCAATTCTCATAGTCAGTTCTATGAGAATTGCTCAGTTCTCATAGAAAACTGGCTATGTGATCCATATTATTTTGGACAAAAATACCCTTGGCTATGTGGGCTATGAGAACTGTCAATTCTCATAGTCAGTTCTATGAGAACTGCTCAGTTCTCATAGAAAACTGGCTATGTGACTCATATTATTTCGGACAAAATTACCCTTAGCTATGTGGGCTATGAGAATTGCCAATTCTCATAGTCAGTTCTACGAGAACTACTCATTTCTCATAGAAAACTGGCTATGTGACCCATATTATTTCGGACAAAAATACCATTGGTTATGTGAGCTATGAGAACTGCCAATTCTCATAGTCTGTTCTATGAGAACCGTTCAGTTCTCATAGAAAACTGGCTGAATTAGGAGAGCTTGCTATGTGAATTGCCAATTCTCATATTCAATTCTAATGGTAAGTTTTATGATAATTGACTATTCTCATAGACTGGCTATGAGAATGAGCTATGTGAACTAAAAAATACAGTTCTCATACAAAAAAACACAGTTCTCATAGAAAAATACACAGTTCTCATACAAAAAAACACAGTTCTCATAGAAAAATACACAGTTCTCATAGTAAAATACACAGTTCTCATAGAAAAATACACAGTTCTCATACAAAAAAACACAGTTCTCATAGAAAAATAGACAGTTCTCATAGAAAAATACACAGTTCTCATGTATAATACACAGTTCTCATAGTAAAATACACAGTTCTCATAGAAAAATACACAGTTCTCATAGTAAAAATACACAGTTCTCATAGGAAAATACACAGTTCTCATAGTAAAAATACACAGTTCTCATAAGAAAATACACAGTTCTCATAGGAAAATACACAATTCGCACAGTAAAATACACAGTTAAAACTGAATATTATTCCCAAACCTAAATAGGAAAAGAATAAATACTCACTCCGTCCCTTTTTAAGTGTCCTGCTTCGTAACTCCAACTTATTAAAAAGACATCATCATTATACCTTTCACATCAACTTTTTCTTCCACTTTCCCTACTTACCCATCATCATTACACTTTTACTCACTAACTTTTCAAAATGGAATCTACTTTTAGGGACAAAATAGACAATTTACCAATTTTTACCCACTAACTTTACAAAATGGACACTTATTAAGGAACAGCCCAAAATGGAATACTGGACTGTAATAAAGGGACGGAGGGAGTAGTAAATTAGAGGCCGGTCCTGATTTTTAGGCTCGGTTTGATTCCAACCCTGAATATTATTCCCAAACCTAAATAGGCTCGGTTACGTTACTGAATGACTTTTTTGCCCACAAATATCGTGTCCACGAGTTAAAACTGAACTCACTCCCACCCCTCTCTCTCTCTCTCTAAACCCCTCCCAGCAACACCACCGACATCTCTCTCTGTTCCTCTCCCTCCCTACCTCCCTCCACCGATGGAGCAGCTTTGACCACCGTCGCTGTCGCCGTCTCCTCTCCGACAATGTCGCTGTCGCGCCACTACCACTGCGCCCAGTCCTTCGCCCCATCATCGGCGGAGGTCGACGAGACCATGATCGGCAACTAGAGCTCTCCGAGTCAAGATATGAATTCGCCGTCGCCGCAGAGACGACGATCTGAATCCGCCACCAATCACAACGGCCAGAATGTTGAAAGCGTCGCCGGCATCGGGAAACTCGATTTCGATAAATATTTATCAAATCTCCTTGCTCCTCGGTCGAATTTTTGCAAAAATCATAATCGAACACGTGATTTCTTTCAAAGAAGTCGGGCAACTGATACTTGAAGGAGGAGAGGAACCAGGAAATCTTATTGAGATGGGGCTTGCGGCTGAGGATGTTGGAACCATTCTGGAGACTAATAAGTTAGAGAAAGGTGATTCCGGCTTCAATGAGATTCCATCGAGCTCTAGTTTGAAGATCGAGAACTTCAAACCTCCAGATTCAAGGAAACCAATAATCTTAATGGTGGAAAACGTATGCCATTTTTTTTTTTTTTTTGAAATTGGGATACACGTGCACTTGAAATGAGTTTTGCAAAGGTATTCTTTGAAATGTGTTCAAATAACACTACAAATAACTATATTTGATTTTGGTTACTTTTTTTTTTCAATTTTTGTTCGTGTGAATTATTTATGAGAACTGTATATTTTTTATGAGAGCTATATATTTTTCTATGAGAATTGTGTTTTACTGTGCGAACTGTGTATTTTCCTATGAGAACTGTGTATTTTTCTATCAGAACTGTGTATTTTACTATGAGAACTGTGTATTATACATGAGATCTGTCTATGAGAACTGTGTATTATACATGAGATCTTTCTATGAGAACTCTGTATTTCCTACTGGAACATTGTATTTTTCTACTGGAACATTGTATGAGAACTGTGTATTTTACTGTGAGAACTGTCTATGAGAACTGTGTATTTTACTATGAGAACTGTGTATTTTACTGTGCGAATTGTGTATTTTCCTATGAGAACTGTGTATTTTCTTATGAGAACTGTGTATTTTTACTATGAGAACTGTGTATTTTCCTATGAGAACTGTGTATTTTCCTATGAGAACTGTGTATTTTCCTATGAGAACTGTGTATTTTACTATGAGAACTGTGTATTATACATGAGAACTGTGTATTTTTCTATGAGAACTGTCTATTTTTCTATGAGAACTGTGTATTTTTCTATGAGAACTGTGTTTTTTTGTATGAGAACTGTGTATTTTTCTATGAGAACTGTGTATTTTACTATGAGAACTGTGTATTTTTTTATGAGAACTGTGTTTTTTTGTATGAGAACTGTGTATTTTTCTATGAGAACTGTGTATTTTTCTATGAGAACTGTGTTTTTTTGTATGAGAACTGTATTTTTTAGTTCACATAGCTCATTCTCATAGCCAGTCTATGAGAATAGTCAATTATCATAAAACTTACCATTAGAATTGAATATGAGAATTGGCAATTCACATAGCAAGCTCTCATAATTCAGTTCACATAGCCAGTTTTCTATGAGAACTGAACGGTTCTCATAGAACAGATTATGAGAATTGGCAGTTCTCATAGCTCACATAACCAATGGTATTTTTGTCCGAAATAATATGGGTCACATAGCCAGTTTTCTATGAGAAATGAGTAGTTCTCATAGAACTGACTATGAGAATTGGCAATTCTCATAGCCCACATAGCTAAGGGTATTTTTGTCCAAAATAATATGGGTCACATAGCCAGTTTTCTATGAGAACTGAGCAGTTCTCATAGAACTGACTATGAGAATTGACAGTTCTCATAGCCCACATAGCCAAGGGTATTTTTGTCCAAAATAATATGGATCACATAGCCAGTTTTCTATGAGAACTGAGCAATTCTCATAGAACTGACTATGAGAATTGGCAGTTCTCATAGCCCACATAGCCAAGGGTATTTTTGTCCTAAATAATATGGGTCAGAAATTAATTCTAAAAATATAAATTTTATTAAAAATAGACATGTACACAAAAAGTTAAGAAGAATGGGTAAAATAGTAAAATTGCATGAAAAGTCAAGAAAAAGGACTGAAGGAAAGAAAAAATATTTTGATCAGGACTATTTGAAGTCCGAACCAAGAAAAAAGGGCCGGCCTCTAAATTCCCCAAGAATAAAAGGAAGGAAAAAGGCCGCTGTGAAACTGCTTCGGAATCACGCATGAGAGAAAAAGGGGAGACCGAGAGCTACAGAGAATAAGGCGCTATGATATCTTCTTGGATTCACACGCACAACAAAGAACGGGCCGACGACGAAGTTCCGAAGTACTCCCTCCGTCCCAAAATCATTGTCCATTCCGCAAAACGGAGTCTTAAAAATAATGCAATTTTTTAAAGAAAAAATTCAATTTTTTTTCACCAATTAATAGAATTCATTGATATCTAGTAAATTGTTAAAAAACTTTTGAATTTTTCTTGCAAAAATCGTATTATTTTTAAGACTCCGTTTTGCGGAATGGACAATGATTTTGGGACGGAGGGAGTACTAATTATTTTATAGTTTCAGACTCACATTCATTCAGAGTTTTCTTTTCCTTCCAAGTTTTTGATGCTTTGTTCAATTACTCATCTTCCAGTAACTCGTATTATATTTTGTTCTTAATTAAAGTTATTCTTTTGAGTTTTCTTGGTATTAATCTTATGTTTGTTTTCTCTTCTGAGCAATAGAAGTATGATTCAAATTAGGATTTCTTTTGTTTCTTACTTAATAATGAGTGAGTAGTCATATAGGTAGGGTCGCGGGGTGATTAGCACGCCGTGATCAGTTCGGACACTGCTCCTGTTTTCAAACAATGAAAAAAACAATTTTAGGTTAGTAAAGAACATTCGTGAGACGAACCCAGGCATCGTCGGAGCCCATGTGAACGGGGGAATGGGGGTCCAAAACTCATTCTCTGCTGCGCATGGGTATACGACGACCATAAAGGTTCGCATCTTTCGGGGTATCTTTTTCTCACTAAAATCGAACGTTTTTTAAGAACGCTGAATGGAGTAGGTTAATCCGGACTGGTTACGAGTGCTATGAACCCTACGACCATACCTTCTTTTAAATTTTCTGAAAAGTAAAATCAATTTCTAGGTTTTAGTTAATCTCTCAATCAATCGACAAGGGGTGGCTACCTAAGAGCCAGTTTAATCAGTAACAACCCGAGTTTTTAGTCAGCACACGTCACCGTCTCTGTGGATTCGACTCCGGACTTACCGGATATTATGCTGCGGCGGTCTCCGCCCTACGTACGCTTGGGGCAACCCATTAATTTAGGACTAGGAAATCGTCAAGCACCACGCAAATAGAGAAGAGTGTAGTTGGTATCTCTCTTATATACTCTATGCACATGATCAGAGTTCGATTCTCGTAAACATTCATCCCCCAAAGAGGCGCCAAACCTTTACAACCACATAGCCACACAATTTGAAAGACAAAAATATTCGCATTTGTCAATTATGCGTCAAACTTTTGTAACTTTTTTATTCGTCTCGTCGAGAGGAATAGAAAAAGTAAAAAATAATGATCAAAACTCATAATTTTTTGAATAAAGATGAAATTAAGTTTAAAATTTAAAATTTTTTTAAAAAAAAAAGAAGAAAAGGAAACTGGTCGGGTCGGGCGGGTTTGGGTTTGACTTGACCCATATTCGACCCGACCCGTCTCAACCCGTTTACTATTTGACCCATATTTGATCCGTGACCCGTTTCAACCCGTCCAGACCCGCCCATTTACCACCTCTAGTTAAAAGGATGCCCAATTGAAAGAATCTGGCTTACCAAAAAAAAAATTTGAAAGAATCTGATAAAGAACAGCCTCAGCCCCTCTCCACTGGCTGCCTGCCTCAATCCCCACAAACTCCTTTGGCCCCAACCCAAAGTATATATACCCAAATCCCATCCATTTACTTACTTAATTAACACTATCTCCTCCTCCACCACTTCTTCAACTGCTACAACTGCGTATCCCCCCTCTTTGTTTTCTCAAGGTTAGCCCTTTTCTATGATTCCATTTTTCTTTTTCAAGGTTGGCCCTTGTCGGAACCAGAAACCCTGTAGTATTGCACCTTTTATTTTTATTTTTTTGCTAAGCTGATACAAGAGGAAGGGAAAAAGAACTGTAGTATTGCACCTACCGGTCCCCAGATCCGGCCCTTGTCTATGTTTGAATAATTTCTTCTGTTTGTCCAACCCATGGTGGAAATTACTCCAATGTTTGATTATATTGTTGATTCCAATGTTAATTCATTAAAGGAAATATTTGATTGTTAATTCCAATATTTCGTTCAAGTCATAATCAAAAAATGAAATTATGAAAAACCTTTTGCTTGTTTATATTATTTTTCTACGAGATGGCAAAAATTCCTTCTACCGCATTCCTAGTCGTAGTATGTATAGATTGTGAAGAAGACTATATGAATTTAACTCTTCTTTGAAATTGGGGTGGTGTGACTATGTAACTCATGTGAGATTTAAATGTCATAAAATGCATCAATAATTTTTTATTATGATAGAATCAAATTCGACTAGATACTATACACGGAAAGGAATTAATGAAGTTTCCACAGGGAACTTGTTTGAGCTAGCTAGTGTAACACTTTTCCTCATTGTTTAAGGCTAGAGATTTCTTTTCTAAAAATCTCCATTCCGCCGTCTAATGCACTCCCCGTGACATAATAGGAAGATCAGTGCACAAAACTCGCACTATTTTCTTTAATGTCCGGATGTCCGGTCCCGCAATATTTGTAGCATAAGCGATGTCTAGTGATATTTGAGAAGTTTTGAGCTTGATCAGAAAGAGTATTTGCTAGCAGAGTCCGCACTGAGGAACTGTGCTGCGTAGCGTGCTGTGCGGGGTAAATCGTCGCCACTCTGGTCTTGCTCCGATGATAAAAAAAAGTTCGCTTCGTAGAGCTCATCGATTAGAATAAATGTACCAAAAATCAGCTCGATTGGATATCATTAAGTGCCTCATCCGAACATTATTATCTTGAAATTATTAAGTGTACCAAAAAATAGTGGATTTTAATCTAGTGTTTTGGATCCATTCATTTTAAGAGAATAATGTTCGGATGAGGCACTTAATGATATCCGATCGAGAAAATTTTTGGTACACTTGTTCTACTCGACTAGCTCTGTGAAGTGAAAGTTTTCGATTATCGGAGCGAGACCTGAGCGGCGGCGATTTGCCCCGCACAGCACAGGGCTGCGCAGCACAGTCCCTCGGTCCGCAGAGTCCCGAGGCGCATTGCATTTGAAACACTCCATCCGGCTAGCAAAGTTGTGCGCATTGCACCCTGACCTGTTTATTTCAAAACAAAAATACAGTTATTAAATAGATAAGTACATTATAATACGCATGCACGTCTATATGGGTTTCATTTTCCTAATTTATCCTTTACAGAAAAAAAACTAAAATAAATAAATGATTAAGAGACAAAAATATATGCATATATTTCGCGCAAAACTTTAATTACCTCGTGCAAATCCAAGCGCCGGATCCCCATCCAGAGCGGCTACTACCACCCCACCCCCCTCCGCCTCCTCCACCGAAACCAAAACCAAAACCTCTAGTACGATACATGGCACTGTCAAAGTTGCCAGAGGACGAGTCCTCCTTGAAAATGCCGCACTTGAAGCATCTTGAGCGGCTGGCAAAGTTGTGGACTCCACAGTTCCCCACGGTACAGTACCAGTCGCCAGGCCTGATGTCTGGACCGGTACTAAAGCCGAACGGTGAACCACTACCAACACCACTCCTCCCTCCAAAACTTCTGTAGTTACCATCCCTCTCTCCGGGTCTTGGCTCCCCGCATCTTTGGCACGAGTCTCTCCTGAATAAGTTGAGGTGCTGGCATGACCTACAGATCCAATCTCCCGGCCTGCTCGTGTTTCCTGCCGAGAGAGAGAGAGATCACATGTTAGTTTAAGTACTTGGCTGAAAGGAAACTAACATGGTAGAGGAAAATTGAGTCATAGATTTTTCTTTGTTGTCTTTAGATAAGATAGAGAGAGAATATTGAGCTCATCGTTCTCTTGTAGTCAACTTAGTGAGTGAACCAGAAACTAGTGTACCACACAATTGAAACTATCACTTCAAAAAGGAAAAAAACTTGACAGAATGTGGCATCCAAAACGTAAGCTGTTACTTTAGCTGTTAAACCTCCGGCATGTGGCATCTGCCGATGAACTTCGTTTGGTGTCCATCTTTGGATATTTTAGTTTTAGTAGTGGGTAGAGAAAGAAATAGGGTAATGATTAGATATGGGGGTAATGAATAGAGAGAGATAGAGAGAGAAATGAAAGTAATAATTAGAGAAATAGGGTAATAATTAAAAAGAAAAGTTGGGTAATAATTAAAAAACAAAAACTAAACTAAAATTAATATGAAAAACGAACAAAGCTCAAAGTGTTGCTGATATTCAGTTTCTTTCCATTTTCAAGAATGCCCTGACTGAGATTCATTCCTATCCTGGGTTGCAAACAAATCTCCAGAAAAGTGCCACGTATCTAACGGCCAGGGTACCTCCGATGCTGACGGCCGCCGGTTTGCTTCCTCGCTCTTCAGATCTCATCAGTCCGCCCCTGCCTTGGTTCCTTACTAACCTGGGCCGTTTAGGTGTTTTCTCTGGTTTGGACTCAGTCTGCTGGGTCTAAATCAGATTTCTCCATGTGGTTAGGAGATAAGGGTCATGGATGATTAGACCGGTATCTATGATCCTTTTAACTGTGTACTTTGTGTTATGAGTTAATAAATTTTTATTTTTGCTGATCAAAAAAATATATATATACATATCAATCTTTCTCCCGTAAGGACCACCTCATTTTAATAAAATGCGGACCTCCCATTTTCCGATCGAATTTTGATGATCTGAGCCGCTCAATATATTCAGAAAGTGATTTTAAGGGTACTCGTGAGAAATCAGCAAAAAAAAAAGACCGGGAAGGGCTTCATCCGAGCAGTTTTTGTTTGTTTTTTTATCGAACGGTTCAAATAAAAACTGTTCAAATCAAGGCCTTTCCGGTCATTTTTTTTGTCGATTTCACGCGGGTACCTTTAAAATCACGTTCTAAACATATTGAGCGGCTCGAATTATCGAAATTCAATCAGAAAATAGAAGAAATGAAAAAGTCCGCATTTTAACTAAAATAAGGACCCCTCACAAAAGACTGACTGTATATACATATATGAATATAACTTTATTTGATAAGTTGTATACACTGTTATACTAGCACATATACACACACACACACACACATATATATATATATATATATATATATGAGTCCCCTTCTAATAAGGACCACCTCATTTTAATAAAATGAGGACCTCCCTTTTCCGATTGAATTTTGATGATCCGAGCCGCTCAATGTGTTCAGAACGTGATTTTAAGGGTATCCGCGCGAAATCAGCAAAAAAAAAGACCGGGAAGGGCTTCATCCGAGCAGTTTTTATTTATTTTTTATCGAACGGTTCAAATAAAAACTGCTCAAATCAAGCCATTCCCGGTCATTTTTCTTGCCGATTTCTCACGGGTACCCTTAAAATCACGTTCTGAACACATTGAGCGACTCGGATCATCAAAATTCAATTGGGAAAGAGAAGAAATGGGGTAGTCCTCATTTTAGGTCATCATTAGAAGATTAGTCTATATATATATATATATAACTACTATAAGTAAGATATACGATGACAATAGGTATACCAGTGCATACATATATATACACATATATACAGTCACAGAGAGAGAATTTTAGGTCCTCATTAGAAGATTAGTGTATATATATATATATATAACTACTATAAGTAAGATATACGATGACAATAGGTATACCAGTGCATACATATATATACACATATATACAGTCACAGAGAGAGAGAGAGAGAGAGAGAGAGAGAGAGAGAGAGTGCATGTGTGCTTCAATTGGTGATGTCGGTCTAGGATTTCATGTTTGGCTGCTTGAATTGACTGATCGACGTGTGTTGTTGATGTTTTAGTACTATTGCTTACATAGCTTAAGTTACACTAAAACCCAAACATTTGAGTAATAGTATGTTTACCCCCAAAAATTAAGAAATATTGCACATGTACCCCACGCCATCCCCTGCGTGTCTTAGCCATATCTCCCACTAAAAATTAATTTAATTTCAGGGACATGCCATGTGGCTGGTTAGTGACTTCATAGTGTGAGAGGCCTGGTTAGTGACTTCATCCCGTCTATTCAGAAGGTGTAGCGTACACAGATCACATGTCTGAGGGATGGCAATTTGCCCCGCCCCTACCCGACCCGATCCCAATGGGGCTAGTTTTTATCAAATTTTCGGGTACCGAGGTGGGTTCGGGGGAAAATATTAAAAAAAAAAAACCGATCGGGGCGGGGCGGGTTCGGGTTGATGTTACCCCGCCCCGAAATATTTTTCCATACAAAATTATATTTTTAATCTAATACTTTTATCATTAAACTTAAAAATATATATTTATACCCCATTATTGTTTTCATTATTCTAAAAAACTTATTTTTTCCTTTTTATTTCATTAGTATAATAAGATAACACCTTATATATATAACCATTTTCTTCTTTTTTGCCTTTAGTTTTAATTTTTTTTCTTATTTTTCACGGGGCGGGGCAAGAACGGGGACACCCACGAATAACTCGGGCGGGGTCGGGGTCAGGCCATAATTTTCTGGTCGGGATCGGGTTATGCCAAAACTCGCCCCGCCCCGTTGCCATATTATAGGGTCAAGAGTTTCATCAAGTCTCTTACCAGAAAGGTTAGCAAATTTTTCTAAAGTCGCAGACCCAGGCAAAGAGCTGTATCCTTTCGGGACAGTGGCGCCAACGGTACTCTCACTGTCGGATATGCCTATTGTGGAATCAGAATAATGGTGCACTTGCAATTGCGAACGTTCCGAATCTTCCTCTCCCCTTGATTTCAGATCTGGCGCCAATATATTCTGTTTATCAGGTGTTGGGAAGCCTGAAAACATTAAAAAAAAAAAGTATGAGGCAATCTCCAAATATAACCATGATTTTAACGTTGATGATTTCGTCAAAAGTGACTAGAATTGAACAATAGAAGTTTTGGAGCCGCAAGATACATGTAGCTTTGGAACTTTTCATATAACGAATAAGTTGGAACGTAAAAAGTGTAGCTTAAAAGGGTTATCAGAATATGTCAATTAGTTTCAAACTGATGTGATTTAATATACAAAATTCAAATAATTCTATAATTCATCTTTTATATGCCTAGGAGCGACTAAAAACTTCAAATTTAGCTGCATCGCCGTATCTGTTTCGTGTCATATCCGTATTCGTGCTTCATAGTCCACCGAAGTCCAAACACATCCCCACAAGCATGTGAAGGTACCCTTCGGTACGGTGGTTGCTAACTTCTTAGGCCAACGACCATTGAAAGGTGGTATTGGAAAAAACTCAATGAATACTGAATAAAAATTACCTAGTCGGTTGTAGCTTCCAACTTTGCCCTGACCATAAGCGACAATCTCGTCTTTTGTTAATTGAGCCATCAGATCCCCATCCCTTCTCAACGGGATAAAAGACCAGCCAAATAATCTTCTTGTTTCATCCTCAGATCCGATTCATACCACTTTAATGCATCCCACCATTCCTTCTCTCCTTTAATTACCTTCATATCTGTGCTCGAAACTTCCATGGCAGAAAGCTTTTCAAGCTTTGGGCAATAAAAGATGACCATCCTAATTTCCAATTTTGGAGCAATGCATAGGCTACTAGAGATGCTGACCAATTCTGGTAGCTCAAGAAGTGAAATCTTCTTCAAGCTTGGGAGAAAAAGGCCTGAGTCTGAGCCGGAACTTTTGACACTCACAAGGCTTTTGATTTTTGGACAATCTTCAACTATAAGCTCTTCCAAGTTTGTGAGATTACTGAGCATGTCGATAGTGAAAAGGGTAGTCAAATTGGGGCATGTATGCAAAGCCAAGGACTTCAGATTGGACAGAGACCCTTTCCCAACTGGCCCTCTCCAAATGCTCTCCATATTCTTCATGTAGCGGACAATCAATTTCTCTAGTGATCCAAGTACAATTGCTACATCAAAATCCAGGAAATCTTCAGATTCACCCCTCCCATCTTTTCGTTGATAAATCTGTTCATAATCAATGATGGTACGAAACTCATTACATTCCGTAACCAAGCAAATCTCCACTTCATTCATGTTTTCATGCCCAAACTCAGATAGGCTCTTAGCGGTCCAATGGCGCTGTAGAAAAAAACCATTGGCACGTTTGAATACCTTGGTAATTTCATTTGGTATGCGACTTCCATTTATATACTTCAAGCCTTTCTTTAGTTTCTCCCAATTATTGAATTCCTCTTCAACATCTTGGGGTAAACGGGAAATGAAGTGCTCTTCGTGACGGCCAACTGTAAACCTGAAGTTTTCTAAACCTGAAAATATCAATGTGAGGTCTTCCAATAGTTCTGCAGTGGGTAAATACAATTTCAAGGTTCTCAACTCTTTTAAGGTACACAGATCATCTATAATAACTTCCACTTCAACATCCCACCACCCTCCATATGGTGTCACATCAATGATCAACTCGATCAAGCGTGACAAATTTGACAAGACCCCCTTTGGAATTACTCTCTGATTTGCATATCCATAGAATGACACTTTCAAGCACGTCAAATTAACTAGTTTGGCAATCTCCTTTGGTAGACACAGAATTTCAGTCCCTTCAAGATCAAGCACCTCTAGATTCACGAGTTCTCCAATTTCAGGTGGTAGTTCCATTAGAAGCTCACAGCCTCTCAAAAACAATTTTCGGAGTGCTACTAATCTGGAAATAGATTGCGGCAAAGAGTATATCTCAGTATATGATAAATCCAGCATGCATAGGATAGAGAAGTGGTGAGAGATTGTTGGAGTAACTTCCATTGGATCACTGTTCAATTCTTCTAATTCTCGTGGGTCTGAAGGAGTTCCCTCCAATTCTTTTGCTACAAACAAGACCTCCTCCAAGACTTCCTTTTCATGTGAGTGTGAGAGTTCATCTGTCATTTTTGTCAAGGAGTCCTTGTCTTCTGGAGATAACTTCTGTCCTTGTGTGACTACCTCTCCAATTCGTTCACCCGGGCCAAGGAGCTCTTGTCTTCTGGAGATAACTTCTGTCCTTGTGTGACTACCTCTCCAATTTCGTTCAACCGGGCCAATTCCTCCATGCACAATACACCTCTTTCTGGGGCAGTACCACTGGTATCCGATGGTCAGATATAGTACTTGTGACTTTAGAATAGTGGTCCACTTTCCTTGACTTCGGATCGGGCGTGGATATTTTCTGTTTATCAGGTGCTGGGAATTCTGAAAACATTACAAGTAAAAAGTATTACCATTGTGTTGTATGAGAGAGGCAATCAGCAGATAAACATGAATTTAACATTAATGACTTCATCCAGTCTCTGTGCACTTGGCGGAGCGTACAGAGATCACATGTTTCACTGCAAGGAGCGCTTGAAAATATGATAGGGTCAAGATTTTATATTTCATCAACTCTATTACCAGAAAAGTTAACGAAATTTTCGGCAGTCGCAGAGCAAGGCAAAGAGTTGAAGCCATGGGTTTGGATGAGCACGGGACCTCTCAAGTTTCAACTCGGATCAATCGTATCTTGAAATCTTTTGAACGGCGAGAATTGTTTGGATGTCTGATCAACGTGATCTACACACTTGCCATGCATAAAAATAGTGCATCAAAGGGTAATGCAAAAACATACATACATACATATATATATAATAAAAAGACTCTAGCTAGTCTCGATCTCCTGATGGCGCTCACACGTGATTGAAATTTAGTCTGAATTTGTTGCGAAAATCAATCCGGATATTCTTATTATGATAATACTAACAAGTAGTTTATTTTGAAATGTAGGTACTGGTTGTTAATTACCACTTGACAATAAAAGAGAATTTTACATTATTTTTGTTTCTGAAAATTCTTCGCGCAGGAGAAGTGTCCAAGTATCTTAATTAATACCGAATTAAAATTTGTAATTCCCAATAACACCCCGATATCTTCTTAATATATATAGATGCATATAAACCTTAAAAAGCAATTAAACTAGTTAATCAACAATCACACATACACAACCTATACCCACACACAAAAAGAGATATACAACCAATAAAGTATCATAGTCCAAAGTGATCCTTTTGACAGTTTTGGCCTGCCAATGCCACAAAGATGCATTTACCATCAAGGATGGAACCAATATTTTAACGTAGTGGTTGCAAATATGTCCACAAAACTAATAGTAATAGAAAGATAAACTACAATTTAAACAGTTATCGACTTAAAAAATTGAAACACAGTATCTGTCATTAACGATGTTTCTCATATGCATGTAAAGTACCAACAAAATGATAATTATTTATACAATCTATCGAGTAAAGTTAGACATCTTGAACTGTGATTGATGCTCTTTCATGTCGTTTCAAAATCTATGATAGCATGCATCAATATCAAAACATCTAGCAATATCTTTCTCAATGTATGTGATCAAGAAACTTACAAAATAATTCATCCCTTATTCTATTGTGCAATTAAAATGATAAATTGTAGACTTATATTTTGTTCAGAACTTAACACAACTGTGAAATGGTATGCAATTTTATTTTCTGTAGAATGAGAGATTGGGTTGAAGTCAAATTATGTAATTTCTCATCAAGATTCTTATATTTTATGATATTTTACCTAGGTCATTAAAATTATCTTTAGGCTACTTATTTAGGTTTTCTCTTATGAAAAAAAAAAAAGAAAAAAAGTTGAAGGACTAGCAAAGTTGGTTATATATATTTTGAAAAACATAAAAAAAATATGGTGGTGGCGTCATTATAGAGTTTAGTAACTTGTACGCAATTACAGTAAAATTACGACACCATACCAAGGGATAAGACACCAGCCTCTTTGAGCTTTTTAACGAGGAGGCCTTTGACGTGGAGCGCGATGATGTTATTGCTGCCGCCAACGCAGGACCCAGCGATGAACACTACCGGAGCGATGACCTTATTGGCGGAGGAGGGGATCTCCCTGCATCGACTGTGGTGGAGAGAGAGAGAGAGAGAGAGAGAGAGTTTGTTATGTGAACGCGGGGGAGGTTCGTACGAAGGAAGAAAAAGGACAAGTGCTAATGTATCCCTTGTCGGGTATACCATATCACCCATCTCCCATGCAGCATGTAAACTTTTTCTTTTCTTTTTTTTTTTTTTTTCAGATGATGGAATGTTAGGGATTATTCGTTAGTAATAGTTACGTATAACAGGAATCAAATTCTCAATTAATATACACCTAGCTCTATGTGTTTTTTGACATTTTCCAAACCAAACGGAAGTTCACATATTTAATCCACTAATAATAAAATATTGAACAAATGGTTTTTCTTTCATGACTTTAGCTCCCTTCGAGTTTTCTTGGGCTGAATTGGTGACGATCGAACTGCCGAATTTAGGTGGATTATTATTAAAACTAAGGCTAAATAAGTTAAGGTGGCTTATTTTTTTCCTTTATTTAATGAATCTGAGTTTCGATTACTATAATTTTTTACTTTTTCGATTCCTTCCTTCGAGACGAACCAATAATCTAATGACACAGGACGCGAAACTAATAAATGAAAAAAAAATTGAAAAATAACGAAAAAAAATAAGCCACTTTGTTACTACCCCTAATTGTTGTAAAGTTTCAAAATTTATTCGTATGCATTTGCTGAGCATAAATTCTTTCCAACTGTCATGGGATAACAAACAATAAAGAATTGATTGTCAAAGATTCTTAACTTTTTCTTTTAAAATACTACTTTATACCCTTTTATTTTTAATCACTACTTTATACCCTTATCATTTTCATTCCAACGGCTATCCCATTTATCAAAATTAATTCTTATTGAGATCGAGCAGTGCACACGAAGAAAGAGTGATGATTCAAGACCAAGAAATACTTAAGAGTGATCATTTTAGGTACTTAGGCTCAGTTATTAGTAGAGATGAAGAGATTGCCGATGATGTGACCCATAGGATCCAAGTGGGGTGGCTCAAGTGGAGGAGCGCTACTGATGTACTGTGTGACAAAAGGGTACCTATAAAATTGAAGGGAAAATTCTATGGAACTGTCATCAGACCAGCGATGCTTTACGGGCCAGAATGTTGGCATATTAAGAAACAACAGGTAAACAAGATGAGTAGCGGAAATGAGAATGTTGAGGTGAATGTGTGGTAAGACTAGACGAGACAGGATTAGAAATGAAACGGTTCGTGAGATGGTAGATGTAGCACCCATAGAAGAGAAGTTGAGGGAAAATAGGCTAAGGTGATTTGGGCATGTCTACTGTAGACCAGGAGAGAGCGGATAGAATAGCTTTGGGTAGCAATCAGGGGCGGACCCACCATAGGGCACGTGGGGTCACGTGCCCCCACGCCCTTTAAAAAAAAAAATTTTGATTTTTTTTCGGTTTTGTATACATATTATTTATGTTAAATGTATGTACATAGTTGTTTGTTGGTGTAGTGGTAAAGTGTACTTTTACTAACCAAGAGGTGGGAGGTTCGAGACTCTACCATGCTCACTGCATGTCTTTTTCTGCCTTTTCCCTAAAAGGCATGTGCGTGTTTTTTTCCCCTTTTTCCAAAAGGCAGTCAGGAGGTTTTTTTTTGCCTTTTTCCCAAAAGGCAATAGAAAATGTGTGGTTTTTTTTTTCAAAAGATAGTAAAAAATAGTAGTGTGTACCTTATTTTTTATACTATTCGTGGGTTCGAGTCTACCCCACATTGCATTTGTATACTTTTTGTCCCCAAAACTGTAATAGTAGAGTTAGTAATAGAAAAATAGATGATGAACATGTGATAATGTTGTTTTAATGCATTTAGTCAAGGTGCGCAAGTTTGCCCAAGTAACCAATTATTAAAATACATATATACTTTAAAATTATTAATTTATCATAAATGCTAAAATTATTTTGGAGTAAATGTGATTAACTGTAACTTGTATATTACGGTAACAAAAAAAATTGGTGCCCCCACTATGTCAAATTCCTGGGTCCGCCACTGGTAGCAATGTTATAGGAAGGGGTAGACCTAAATTGACATTAAATGCTGTTGTGCGCAAAGATGAGTATAGTAGGTTTGTATGAACAAGTGACTCTTGACAGAGCTCAAAGCAGGAAAAGAATTCATGTAGCTGACCCCAAGTGATTGGAATATAAGGCTCGATTTGGTTTGGTATCGAGCTTCGGACTTCTCCCTATACACCATCTCCCAAAATATAGTTGACATTTCTTCAAGTATTAGTTTCGGGCAACTCCGGTCCAAGACTTGGTTCAAATCCTAGCTTTTAGTCGGCGTGACCATTAGGAGAGGAAAGTTGTGAGCAAACTAGGTTGAGTTTTGGAGCTACTACTACTATCTGTTAACACCTTCACAAAAGAGAGAACTAGTGACCTTAGGACAGTGTATCACACCTCTCGATGTCTAACAGCCAGTTTTTCGATCACTTACTCTTTTCTCAAGTTTATAAGCTATCACTTTCATGTTCGTAATTTTATATTATGATTGCCTCTTGTTTAATTGCATTGTGACATTTTCTGACCTCATAATTATCTTAGTGGTTATCCGATTTCTGTGCAATTGTTTTATGCTTTCATTTAGAGGTCATATAGACTTTTAGTGCCAGAGTTGTAACAGAGATTGCATTAAATTAGGTGGTTTGCTCATGCCACTGGTGGTTTGGTTGGTTTGCTGTATGTTGGTGGTGTGGCTTGGTGCCTTTTTGTTTTTGATACGAAATTGTATGTAGGGACCCGTCACCGGCCTCCGCTAGGGAATGGAGTATTGTCTCGTCACCATCACCGTCACCATCTATAGCGAGAATCCCACTATACCTACGTCGGGATCGAAGCTAACGTTCTATGACATGTGAGTAGTGTCATGAGTGTGTTTAGCCCCAATAAGAGGCTATGAAGACTCAAACCAGGCCTTGTCCAACCAAGTCTGAGTTAGCTTGGATAGCTTGGTGCCTTTATTGCCGGTTGTGAATGGCTAGGTTTTTACATGGAGTCTATAAAGTCTTTTTTTCTTTTTCTTCTTTTTTGTTTTACATTCGATACGCTGTTCTTTTATTTTATGCTTAATTTCATCCGAAAAACCTGAGGACACAGACAGATCATGCACATACACTTTTATAGGGCCCATCTTGGGTTCCACCAATATAATCCGAACCGCTCATTTTTCTAAAAAAAAAATTTAAGAGTTTTTGTAAAAAAATCAACTCGATAGGATATCAGTAAGGGCTTTTCAAAAATCGTAGGGCAAATCAGTTTGTTTCGCCCTACAATTTCTAAAACAAATCCGTACTGATATCCGATAAAACTGATTTTTCACAGGGACCTTTCAAAAATATTTAAAAAATAATGAGCGGTTCAAATCATCTTCGTAGGACCCGAGATGGGCCTCATAAAACTGTATGTGCACAATCTGTGCAAAATAGTCCGTGCGAGTAGCACGGTGCTCAATTTCATCACCTTCTGTACGTGTTTTCCCTTCCTTTTTTTATCCCGATCTTCTAGATAAAGTGGTTAACGATTCGTTGATGTTTTTTCTTTAGTCATGTTCATCAAAAAGGAAAAGATGAAGTTGCATTATCGGTTTCTCCTTTGTGTTTGGTTTTAGATTCCTCTTTAGGAAAGGATGAAGTTTCCCCAGTGTGTTTGGTTTTAGATTCCTCTTTAGGAAAAGATGAAGTTGCATTATCGGTTTCCCCTTTGTGTTTGACTCCTCCGTGAATAAGCCAACCTCTTTCGCTAAATGCATGTTTTTTTAAAAAAAAAACCAAATTGAAAAGATGATTTTCTCCTCTCTCTTTTTTTTAAACGTGTAAATGAATTGATTTTTTATTTTCGTCAATTGTTATCCTTGGGTCGTGTTTGTTTAGTGGAATAATGATGTTAGCTTTGTCGCTCTGCTCTCATGAAGCTAAGTGATCCATCTATGTGAGAAGAATGCATTTACCTGAGATATGTTCATGTGATTTACAGTCTTGCTTATTATCTAATGTACAAACTTCACATCCTTTATGTATGCATTTCATATATGCAATCCCAATCCTCAAACAAAGTTTTGATTTGTATTTGTTTCCAAGTTCGAGTAATTTTGAAACACGATTAGAGACGCGTTCACTCCATCTATTTCAATTCTTTCCCTTTTGGTTAATCGTTTGGGAAGATTGTAGTCGATAGAGTGAGTATTTTTGGTTTAGACATGGCAAATTATATGTCAACTAACAAGAACTCTCTTTTGTTAGCAGAATTATATTTCCTCTTTTATTTATTTTTATTGGGTGAATCATGTTGTACATGAGTGATACGAACAAGTGGTTGGTTGGTGCCAGTGGTTTGCTGTTACCAGTAAATGCAATTCAAATTTTAGTACTAGAAATTTGGTGGTGTTCATATCTTCAAAGTAGTGGCTATATTTGTTTAACGAATAGTCTATCAGATGCACACAAAAAATTAAATTTAAGAGCTTCAAATGTTCTTATTGAAGTACTGGATAGTTATATTCTCATTGGTTATTCTTAAATTCGTTTCTTAAACTTACCCAGTTTGAGGCTTCTTATATAAAGATGAAATATGGTGGAAGCAGCTAATTAACCGGAGGTTAGTTCATCAGGATATGGTTCAGATTACGTGGCTAACCGGAGGTTAGTTCATCAGAATATGGTATTGCGATGTGTCTTAAGACACGGGCATTTACTAATTCATGAACAAGAATTAAGCTTCTATCAGGTTCGGATTTGGAGTGTATTGTGCAGTTGTGTCAAATTGACCATGCCAAAATACATTTCTCCTCCTTTGGGTGCCCAATGGAGTCTGGAGCAACCTCCTCAAGTAACTAAAGAGTGGTACGAATAAGATTTGGAATAGGAGCAAATCTACGAGAGCACTGTACGTCGTTAAGCGTATGCATAGATACATTTGGTCTCATAAGATATGCAATGAACGAAGGTAGGAATTTTTGTCAAGTGCGCAATTAACTAACAAGATGGCAACCGCGGAAAGTGCTCCGACAGTGATAACCACAGCATTCTCCTCTACAGTAATGAAAAATGAAGGTAAAGTAAGAATACGCAACAGAAATCCACAAATTGGTGATAAACTTTGATCGAAAGGAAGTCGGGGTTGAGAACATCCGGTCATTTGGAAAAGCATATTTTGCGGAAAAGAAAATTCCGGCCATACATATGCTGGTAGGGCTCCTCATATGGGGGGGCTCTCTGACCCGTAGATTTGTATTTGGAACGGCACTTGCGAAAAAGCACTTGTCCTTTCCACTTTAGAAATTCGACCATACATATGGACAAAAAAAACTGGCTGATCGCGTACCTTGTGGAAACACTGGCTGATCTCTAATCCGAGATAGAAGCACGGAAACATGTTCCGTTGCCATATAAAGCCGCTCTTTCGACTTGTAGCTGATTCCGTGATGAGAGTTGATACCATACTCTGCAACAACTGAACTCTTTCTGCATGGTTACTTGGAATACAATGAAGGAGCTTTGTGGAGGGTACGCTTATCCATCGCCAACGAATTGGAAGATACCTTTCTGGGATTTGAAAGCAGTTGCTGGTAGACAGGACACGAAGGGCGCGCCGGCAAAGAATCCCGAAGAACTCAAACTGGTGGCAGCTGCAACTTTACAATGCCCTCCCGGGGAATCAAGTAGACTTTCCTGCCTCCATCAAGCTTCGTGTGGTGTCTCACGAGGAACCCGTCTTCCATCTGGAATGTCGAGGCATAGTGTGCCGCCAAAACGAGTTGTTCTTGGAGCTTGGAAAAAGCAAAAGGCGTAAGAATCACCGCGGCATGAGATTCCATTGGGGCCCCTGTCTTGAGGCAAATGTTTTGGAGGTTCTGCTGCATTGTTTGTTGTTCTCCGGCTTGATCTTTAAAACCTACGGCAACGGCTACCTAGTGCGCAAAAGTCTTGACAGCGTGTAGTGGCAACAATGACTAACTTTTAGAGCGCAACATTCTCCTCTACGGCAATTAAAAAAGAAGGTACAACAAGAATAGGCAACAGAATCCACAAACTCATGATAAACTTTGATCAAGGAAGCTGGGGGTGAGCACATCCGGCCGGTTGGAAAAGCATATTTTGTCGAGAAAAGAAAATTTCGGCCATACATAGGGCTCCTCCTATGGTTAGATTGGTATTTGTAATGGGACTTTTGGAACTGCCCTTGTCCTTTCTACTTTAGAAATTCGACCATACATATTGACGCCAAGAATTCTTCCATGTGAAAACCCTCACCATCCATGGATTGGTGCCTAGCGAACGCAACACTACTCTGTGGATGTGTTGAATGCAACAACAAGAACAACTACTGTACGCAAGAAATGTTGTTTGAGTGATGAATTGATGTGTGCAGTTTTATTTCTCTCCTCCCAACATGTGGTGTCTGATGGTGGAAATCCCTCTCACACTGGGATCTCCTATATTGATTCAGAAGCAAAACCAGAGAAGCACACAACCGAACTATTCGCACTTTTTGGTATTGTAAATACAAGAACGGAGGTTTAAATTACTCAACTCATAAATGCAGCTGCGCAAATATGTTTTTGTAGGCCAGGTACGCGACTCTCCCTAAGTTTGTACCGACCTGTATATGAAGTTGAGTCACCGATCGTCATCACAAAGAAAGGGAGGATGCTGATACGTTTTAAAACTCATCTTTAGGACATTTCACTTAAATGAAAGCCCAATTTTAAGACATTATACGAATACCCAAATGAGCAAGCGAGAAAGAGGAAGAATGAGAGAATAATAGAATAACCAAAGAGAGAATAACACAACATCATCACAGAACAATACAACAGCATCGACCACGACTCCACATAAGCATGGTCACATTTCCACGAGAGGCACATAGTTATGGGTCTTCAGCACAAGTAAATCTCATAGAGCATAACAAATCCCAATTGTGAAATTAAGAAGGAAAGAAATCAGCGCGATCAGCAAGTGAGAGTACTCAAACACATGAAGACAAACATGCTGGGTAGAAAATTAGACATCTGTCGAATGATAATTCCTTCCTCTGCTCCGACGCGGTCTTCAAGCAGTTTCCACCGCAATCCCGCCACTCGACAACAAATGGAAAAATGACAAGGAATGCCACCATTTTCTGTATCATTACGAGAGAGAGAGAGAGAGAGAGAGAGAGAGAGAGAGAGAGAGAGAGAGAGAAAATCATTACTCCAAGTGCCTTGCTCGAAATGTTTTTGCAGCCTAAATTTGGCCAAATATTTACGATGATTGTGACAAGAAAAGAGGTATTTAGTTGGGGATACGTCATCTGCCCTGATACCTTAGAGGCAGAGGGTTAAGTCAGATACTACATTTGTTTTTGTAGTAGCCAAATGTAGCAGAACAATGAAATGAAGAAAACAAGAGAACAAAAAGCTTTGGTTAACGGATTTTTTAGGGTGCGCAAAAAATTCGTTAACCCACCAAACTGACCCGCACTGGCAGATATTAAACTTTTCTCTCTAACATTCAATGATCTAAAAAATTGTTCGTTGCTGCTGTTTACATGACGACGTTAATCATCTACCAACGTTTTTTGCTATCTTATTTCAAATCATTTTTTTTCTTTTGAAACTTGCCAACCACCCACCCGCCTTAATCAGCAGTTCTAAACCGTAGGAAAAATCAGGGGGTCCTGTCAGTTTTCAGATTGTACAGATAGCTTGTGGGTGAAAAAATATTCAACCTGCAAGTATGCGGTGGTTGAATATTTTTCCCATATACGCAAATAGCCACAAGCATGTGAAGATACCCTTCAGTGGTCGCTTAGGCTGATGACCATTGAAAGGTTTGACACTATGGTTCACCAGACATTTGTATTGGAAAAAAAATCAATGACCTGAACAAAAATTACCATGTCATTTGTAGCTTCCAACTTTGCCGTGACCATATGCGGCAATCTAGTCTTTTGTTAATTGAGCCATCAGATCCCCATCCATTCTCAACGGGATAAAAAGACGAGCCAAATAATCTTCATGTTCCTTGCTTAGATCCAATTCATACCACTTTAATGTGTCCCACCATTCTTTCTCTCCTTTAATTACCGTCAATTTTGTACTGGAGACATCCACAGTAGAGAGCTTTTCGAGCTTTGGGCAATAAAAGATGACCAGTTTTGGTAGCTGGAGAAGTGAAATCTTCTTCAAGCTCGGGAGAAAATGGCCCGCGTTTGAGCCGGAATTTGTGAGACTCACGAGGCTGTCAATTTTCGAACAGTCATCAATTATAAGCTCTTCCAATCTTGTGAGATTAATAAGCATGTCGACTGTGAAAAGGGTAGTCAACTTGGGGCATGTATGCAAAGCCAAGGACTTTAGATTGGGCAGAGACCCTTTCCCAACTGGCCCTTTCTAGATGCTCTCCATATTCTTCATGTAGCGAATAATCAATCTCTCTAGTGATCCAAGAACAATTTCTTCGGATTCACCCCTACCATCTTTTAATAGCGTTTTTCAAACGTTGTAAAATGCAATTTTTCTTGTAGTGTTTGTGGTTTGTTTCTCTACGTTCAGATTTCAAGAAAGAGATGAAACAGATGCACGAGAAAGTAAATAATCCATTGCGAGAGAGCAATGAAATCAGAGATAAAATGCTAGTTGATCGTGCACTAGAACCTGTCATAAAGTGAAAGGGACCGGATATTAGGAAATTTGAAACACTTCAAAAGCAACTAGAGAAGATATTGCATTGGCTGAGAAGATACAAGGTTAAGGGGATTGGAATCCATGGGATAGTGGGGATTGGGAAAACTACCATATTGCTCAACTTGAATAACCACGAACAAGTTGCTAAAATGTTCGACATAGTCATATGGCTCACAGTATCAAAAGAGGGAAGCAAGGAAAATCAAACAAGATGAAATCTACAACAAACTATTGCGCAAAGATTGAAACTAACAATGGCAGGAACTAGCGATGCTGATGAAATTGCCCAACGAATATTTACGGAGTTGGAGGGAATAAAGTACTTGCTCCTTTTGGACGATGTCAAGAATATCTCAACTTAAATGACATTTGGATTCCTTTTCACAACAATGGCAACAAGATAGTATTGACAACTAGGTTGCGCCATGTTTGTAATAACAAAATGGTGGACAAGGCGATTAAGGTGGAATATTTGTCTCGCGGTGAGTCATGGAAGATGTTTCAAGATGTTTTAGGAAGCAAAAAGCTCATTAAAGATGAAAGAATAGGACCACTTGCCTACCAAGTGTGCATAGAGTGCAGTGGACTTGCGCTATTAATTGAAAAAGTAGCAAATACTTTCAAATTGAAAACCACTGAAAGCATTTGGAGGGATGGACTGAATAGTTGGAGAATGTGGCCTAGTCAAGAATGCGAAGGCATTAAAGAAGTGTATGAATTGTTGAGATTTTGTTTTAATGAGTTAGGTGATGATTAGTATAAGATATGTTTCCTGTATAGTGCATTATATCCCGAGGATAGCAACATCAACATAGATTCTTTGTTGGAGCGTTGGGAAGCAGATGATCTTCTTGGCATTGGCAGTGATGTGAGAAAGGTGTGCGTCGTGATTGGGGATTTAGTATTGAGTCACCTAAAGAATGTGTCATTGCTTGAGGAAGGTAAGAGTGATTATCATGTTAGCATGCACAAGTTCATCCGACGAGTGGCATTATACGTATCGGAAGGTTATCCTAAATGTGAACATTTGGTGGAAACTAACAAAGCACTAAGAGAGCGCCCCGATGAGGAATGTTGGAGGGAGAAGAAGAGGATCTCCTTGGGTGACAATGAGTTGGATCGATTACCCAATTCCATGAATTGTAGCATGCTTTCCACCCTATTCCTACAGAATAATTTAGGTCTGAAAAACATCCCTCCAGGATTCTTTGAGCATATGAAAACTCTTCGAGTGTTGGATTTATCTCATACTGGTATCACGTCATTACCATCATCTCTTTCATTCTTGACCGCCCTCAAAGTCCTAGACCTCAATAATTGCGAACAATTGGTGGAGCTCCCTTCTCACATCGGGGAACTTGTACATCTTGAATCACTTGATATTCATGGGAGTGGAATAACTAATCTACCACCGCACATTGAGAATTTGATCTTCTTGAAGCGCTTGTGGGTATCCTTTGGACATGGAAATGACACTCGAGACGTGAGTTTCAACTACGACATGATTTCAAAACTTTCTAGATTGGAAGAACTGGTAATTGATGTGAAATCACCCCAGCAGTTGACTAATGAAGTGGTAGAGAATATAATGAATGAAGTCGCTACATTACAAGAATTTAAGGGATTCAGGGTTTGCTTTCCCAATATGATTGTAACTGGATTCAGTTCTAGTCGCTACATTACTAGAACTGCAACTGGAACTGTCCGTATCCACGTTCCAGAAGCGAGAATACTTCTAAGTTATATCGAGAGGAGTCGGTGGGGAGAAGTCAAAAGAATTGGGCCGTTCCGTTTTTTCGTTGGTTGCCAAAACTCGGAATATCATCAAAATCCCAACATTGTTATCTATTGTATAAAAAGTATGTCAAGTATTGCAACAGTGTTGGTATCAATGAGAATAAATTCTTTACACTGCCGGTGTAAACATTTGTTTCCTCCAAATCAATTACATTGCGCCACGTTGCAAAATAGTGGTCCCAATCAATAAAACATGGCGACGTGGCGCAATATAATTGATTTGGAGGAAACAAATGTTTACACTGGCAGTGTAAAGAATTTAATCTCGGTATCAATAATCCAATTCCTCATCGTCCTTGCAGAAGCCGAGGGATTTGATTTAGTCAACCACAAGGACATCAAGCAGTTATCAGACTTTGGAACCACAAACATGAAGCAGATCCGAGGTTGTCTTGTTGAAAGTTGCGACGCGATTGAAACCATCATGGATACGGTGGGTAGTGAGTTGCTACCAAATTTAGAGCAATTGTTCATAAAGAATCAACCGCTGTTGGAAACCATTTGGAAGGAGGGACCAGTTCAACCTGGAAGCGTAAGCAAATTAACGACCCTAGTTATATCCAACTGTCCACTTCTGGACAAGGTTTTTCCTCTCGGCGCGATTGAACATCTTTGTGAAATCGGGAATTTGACGATTGAGAAGTGCGATAACGTTGAAGACATATTTACAGAAGCTGATGCTGTTGGAAATCTGTCGGTACTGCCAAAACTCAAGGAACTGATTCTCCTTGACATGGCAAAATTAAGTAGCATTTGGAGGGAGGGACCATGATAAGCACCCGACAATGCAATAAAGGGCGCGCTAGTAACCTAGGTTTAGTTCATTTCTCTTGCTTAATGTTATGTTTTAATTGCTTTTTGCTCGTGAGGCCTTTTGGTTTAAGTTGGTAGGTAATCGCTCAATAATGGAACTTTAAAGCCTTTGGTGTGCATGACCAAGGCAAGGCGTGGCCCGTTGCCAAGCCAGCCCGAGCAAGCATGACCAAGGCAGGCGTAGCAAGGCAGCCCGAGCAAGCATGGCCAAGGCAAGGCCAAGATCAAGACAAGAAGTCAACGCCAAGGCGAAGCAGTCAAGGCCCGAAGATAGGAGCTCGGCATCGATGGCAAAGATTTGGGACATCGGTACCGAGCAGCTAACCATGGCCGCCCCTAACCACTTCGGCATCGATGGCAAAGATATGGGACATCGGTACCGAGAGCTTAAATGCATTTTAAGCCCATTGCCATCGGTACCGAGGCCTTACGAAGGGATCTTCAGAGCATCTTTTTAGAATATCCCATGCGCGTACCTTGGAGTATAAATACCCTATGATGTCATTTTGTACAAACACGTAAAAAATTAGATTTGTACTCGTTTTTTAGATCTAGAGCTAGATTTGAATTGTTCTTCGTGTTCTTATTTTTCCAGCTTCTAATTTCTGCATTTTCAACTCTAGTAAGTTAGTTTTTGCTCTTGTCTCCTTAATTAAAGTTGTTTAGATTCTCCCGATCTATCTTTCTAGCTAGTTTATTTCTAGTGTTGTGTTTACACTTATGCTAAGTAGATTTTTGCTTGCTCTTATCTTTTTAGATATGTGTGAGTAGTTTCATAAGGTTGGGTCATGGGGTGACTAGCACCCCATGGCTTGAGTAAAAATTGCATTTTTCACCAAAAAGTTTACAATTTTGTTTTGGAAATTGATGTGGGGCTTGGATTTGTTTGTCAAATTACCGAGGTGATAACCTCCTTGTTCATGTGTAGGTAAGAGCTTCGCCTACTTACCACACATGATGCTTGGAGCTCGGTCGCCCGAGGTGTTTGCTAAATGGATTCTATAGCTAGCTTGATTTTCGAACCTTCTTATCTTCCGGGTAAAACCGTATATTGGGTGAAAAATGTGGTTTTGCTTGAGTCGTGGGCGCTAGAAGTTCCTATACCTAACCTTCTTTTTATCTAGTTTATTCTCGTTTAATTTAGCCTTTTTACTTTCCACCGCATACGAAAAAACCAAGTTGGCTGACTAAAAGCCGGAAACCATACTTGCATCTACAATCCATCAAGCCTATTATTTATCCCTTGGGTACGATCCCGGACTACCGGATTTATTATGCTTCAATCGGACGCTTATGCCCTACGCTTGGGGTGATCTCTTGGATATATATCGAGATCGAAGCAGACCACTTCAGCCTGGAAGCCTAACCAAATTAACGACTCTAATTCTATCCGGCTGTCGAATTTTGGTTAAGGTTTTTCCTCCCGGTGCGATTCTACAGCTTCGTGAAATCCGGTATTTGAAAATTGAGAAGTGCGATGAAGTTGAAGACATAATTCCAGAAGCTGATGCTATTGGAAATCTGTCGGTACTGCCAAAACTTGAGGAACTGATTCTACTTGACATGGCAATATTAAGTAGCATTTGTGCCATTGAGTCGTTGGAGTGGCCATCCTTGGAGAAGCTCGAGATCTTCGGTTGTCCAAGTTTGTGTAGATTGCCTTTCAACAAAGGTAACTCAGAACGTTTGGAACATATCGAAGGAGAGCAGGAGTGGTGGGGAGCATTGCAGTGGCAGAATCAAGAGTACAAAGAAAGCCTTCAAAACTTGTGCATCTTCAGGTAATGTTTCATCTTTGAATTGCCAATGTTTTGTTGTGGTTTCTGAAGCAGTTTTAAAGAGAACTTTCGGAAAACTTTTTTGGTTCCTGGATTTCGAAACTTGATTTTAAGGAACTTTTCTGGAAAATAACTCGTGTTTTTTTAAAATGAGAAATTCTGGAAAGATGTTTCCTATTTTCGGTTTTTCGAATATGCAAACTGTAATAAAAACATGTTTCGTTATGCCACAGATCGGCCATAAATATTTTCATGCATATTTTACAGTTTTGTGCATACTTATGACAAATTCAAATTACTAAAAATGCTACCTAGGCGAATGTCAAGCTAAAATGTCAGACACAAATCCCCTACTCCTATCCAAGTCTCGAGTATCCAAAACATTGGTCGTTTATATATCAAGAAGAGTCTTTGTAACAAAGCCCACCACCCCAGGCCATGACTGGCCTCCGGCAAACCCTCTGGCACCTTCCCCCACCTATGACCACCACTTCGCGCTACCTCCTCCGGTGACTACTTTCCCTTTTCCAGCCCCCTTGCGTTTGTCCAACTTCCAACAACTCTGATGACCCTTTCGACAGCTTCCCCACCTAACTCACTGCATCTGATGATGCCCCCGATGGCTACCAACCTTCTTCCATTCCTCAAGTGCCGGCAACCCCCTCGCATGATTTCAAAACAAGCTTGTAAACACAGGTGCACGCACGCACGTGTGTGTATATGATTATCAGCGAGAAATAAATGAAAACTCGTCCTATTTCAGAATGAAAATCAGAATGATATTTGAACCCGAAGCAGCCCAGTAAGTAGCCTTAACTATATCTTAACCCAGGTTTAACCTTAACTGCAAGCTTTACCAAATAGTAATTTTCTCAAGAAAAAAACCTTCTTGAAAATGAAATGGCTGACACCATAGGTGTCTTCATGATATGTGTCATTTCTAACCCTCCAATATCCATAGATCACGCAACGATGTAGCTGTTTGAAGAAAAGGCAGTCCTGCAAGCTTTTTGAGAATTAGCAAGCACTGGATCATTTCTGCCCTCGCTCTTTTGGCAAAATAGTTGCAAGATCCCGGTGCATGGATTTTCCTACTTGTTTGGATGTGGCCACGGGTGGTTTTGAGTTTCCTGGTGGTGGGTTATTCCATTCTTCTTGTTTGTGCTGGTGATTCCTTGTATGCTGCAGCTGGATTACTGTCTCACTGTTTGGTGGTTGTACTATTGGAATAAATGCCATCAATTGGCCGTGTATACTAATTGCCTACCGCCTAGATGTGGTTTCTTCGTGTGTTCGGTGTTATGTTCAAGAGCAAAGTTCACTTTGACCTCCTATGGTTATCGCCATGTGCGGATACACCCCTCATGGTTCAAAATTGACCACATAACCTACCTGTGGTTTTGAAAATGTACAGATAAACCCCCTGCCGTCATATTTTTCATCCATATTAACGGATGTGTATCTCACACGCCTCTAGAATATAATCTGAGTCGTTCATAATGTATTAAATAAAGAATAAAGTATCTCTATAAAAAATCATCTCGATCAAGCATCAATAACCTAGTGACCTAGTGATCTAATTTTTAGTAAATTCAAATTTGAAATTTTAATTTCATAACAAAATCGATTCGACCATGAGCTTTTCATTTTTTGATTGACTTGAATTTTGGCATAGATGTAGTACTCGTCAAAATTTACATTATCAACGGTTTGGATTCAATTTTTGGTATAGGAGATGGTGTGGTTAGATTTAAAAAAGAAGAAGAATCAAGGGACATGATGAGGGTATATCAGTCTTTTAATGTTGTTTCCGTTAATATGGATGGAAAACATGACGGCATGGGGTCTATCCGCACATTTTTAAAACCACAGGTAGGTTATGTGGTCAGTTTTGAACCATGAGGGGGGTATCCGCACATGGCGATAACCACAGGGGGTCAAAGTGGACTTTCCTCTATGTTCAAAACTGGCCATATATACTGATAATTTGTTTATGAAACTTTTCATGTTCTCTTGTCTAATTTCTAACCACTTGAGATCAGTAATGATATTTTCATCACTCGCATGATATCTCCTTTATGAGCCCTAAAATCAGCATAACAAGGGGATATGCATCAGCTGGCAAACAAGCTCACCTCCTGACCCATATCTCAAGATATCTCCGAATGCTACTTTATGGGTCGAGAAAAGAAAATTTCGGCCATACATATGGTGGTAGGGCTCCTCCTATGGTAGGGACTCTCTGACCCGTAGATTGGTATTTGTAATGGGACTTTTGGAACTGCCCTGGTCCTTTCTACATAAGAAATTCAACCATACATATTGACGCCAAAAATTCTTCCATGTGAAAACCCTCACCATCCATGGTACCTAGCAAACACAACAATACTCTCTGGTTTTGTTGAATGCAACAGAGAGAACTACAAAAAACTCTATGCGAGAAATGTTGTTTGAGTGCATTTTGATTTATTTCTCTCCGCCCAACATGTGGTATCTGTGGTGGGAATCCCGTACACACAGGAATCTCCTACGGTGATTCAGAAGCGCACAACCAAATTTTATTCAAACGGATTAAATTAAACTACTCAACTCTGATAAGGTCATAAATGCAGCTGCGCAGAAGTGTTTTTGTATGCCAAGCACGCGACTCTCCCTTAGGTTGCATGGGGGTGTATATGAAGTTGAATCACCAATAATCATCACAAAGACAGGGAGGACGCTGATATGTTGTGAGGACGATCTATAGGACATTTCACTAATTTGAGAGAGAGAGAGAGAGAGAGAGAGCATGGTCACATTATTTTCCGAAAACCCCCTTCTTTGTTTGAGACATTGTGCAAATACCAAAGCAAGAGGAAGAAAGCGAGAATAACAGAACAACTAAAGAGAGAATTATACATCATCATGAGAGGGTAATACAACAGCATCAACCAAGGCTCCACATAAGCGTGGTCACATTTCTACCAGAGGTACCTGAAGTTTTGGATCTCATAGAGCATAAAAATCCTAGTAGTAGTTATGAAATTAAGAAGGGATGAGAATCAACGCAACCAGCAAGCCAGAATACTCAAACACGTGAATGCACATGCTTGGTAAAAAATTAGATATTTGTCGAACGGTAATTCCTTCCTCTACTCCTCTAGTCTTCAAAGAGTTTCCACTGCAAGCCTGCCACTCGACGACAGATGGCAAAACGACACGGAACATCAGCAATTTTCTGTATCATTATGAGACTAAACAAAAGCATCACTCCAAGTGCCTTACTCGGAATGTATTTGCAGCCTAAATTCAGCCAATTATTTACGATGGAAAAGAGGGTATTTAGTTGGGGATGCATCATCCGCCATGATACCTTAGAGCATCTTCACTTCTTACTCAAAATTTTACCCAAATTTGAGGAAAATTTTGGGTAAAAACCTAATTTGATATGATACCATCCCTTCCACTCATAAACCCATTTTTTACTCAAATTCCATCCATTCACCACCAAAGCCGACCACCATCACGACCACAAACACTGACCACCACCAACGCCTACCACCACCAAGGTGGAGAAACCTGAGTGAATTTGGTCTGCAAGCCAAGAGACCGTCCTCCGCCGCTCGCTGCCGCCGGAGCTGCAACAACTCAGGTTTAAAGTCTAGATTTGGACAACGAGTTGATGGCGATGAGTTGACGATCCACTGGTGAAGCCCTAATCACGGTACTCCGCCGCTCGCCGCCGCCTTGAAAATTTGGTGAAGGATTTGGTTCAATACCAAATTTGAGGAAGAAATTGAGTAAAAACCAAATTTGGTATAGGTTTGGGTAAGAAGTGGAGGTGGATTTTGGGGGGGTTTTTACTCAAATTTGAGTTTGAGTAAGGGTTTGAGTAAGGAGTGGAGATGCTCCTTACTCAAATTTGAGTAAAAATCACCCAATACACCACTCCACTTCTTACTCAAACTCATACCAAATTTGAGTTTTACTCAAAGTTCTCCCCAAATTTGGTTTGAACCAAATAATTACTCAAATTTTGAATGTTATTTTTTTCCTCTAAAATTTACAACTATGCCATTAATGAAACCTTTACTCAAATTTATGCCTAGATTTGCATTTTCCCATTGGATTGCTACATACAAAATCGAAGTTTTTACCCAAATTTTTACTCAACTTTGGGTAAAAATTTGAGTAAGGACCGGAGATGCTCTTAGAGGCAGAGGGTTAAGTCAAATACTACATTTCTATAGTAGCCAAATGTAGCAGCACAATGAAATGAAGAAAACAAGAACAAATAAAAGCTTTTCACTTTGAAATCACCACACAACTTAGGGGCACAAAAAATCCGTCAACCCACCAAACAGACCCGTACTGGCAGATATGGGGTTGGCTACAGGTTAAATCTTCTTAATCCGTCATGAACTTAGACCCAACCAGCTACATATTGTGTTTAAAAATACCATGCACATTGCCATTAAACTTTGGTCTCTAACATTCAATGATCTAAAAAATTGTTCGTTGCTGCTGTTTTCAACCACCCTCGTTTTTCGATATGTTATTTCAAATCATCTTTTTTCTTTTGAAATTTGCCAACTACCCAACCCGCCTTAATCAGTAGATCTAAACCGTTGAAAAACAGTAGGACCCGTTGATTTTCAAATTGCACGGATTGCTTGTGGCCTTGTAGGTGATAAGATATTCAACCTGCAGGTATGCGTTGGTTGATAACCCACTACGCACATACCCACAAGCATGTGAAGATAACATAAAGTGGTTGCTTAGGCTGACGACCATTGAAAGGTTCGACATTAATGATTCAGCAGACATAGCTATTGGAAAAAATCAATGAATACTGAACAAAAATTACCATGTCATTCGTAGCTTCCCACTCTGCCCTAACCATGTGCGGCAATCTAGTCTTTTGTTAATTGAGCCATCAGATCCCCATCCCTTCTCAACAGGATAAAAAGATGAGCCAAATAATCTTCATGTTCCGTGCTCAAATTGGATTCGTACCCACTTTAATGCGTCCCACCATTCTTTCTCTCCTTTAATTACCTTCAATTTTGTACTGGAGACATCCATAGAAGAAAGCTTTGGACAATAAAAAATGACCATCCTCTGTAAATTTGGAGCAATGCATAGGCCACTGGAGATGCTGACCAGTTCTGGTAGCTCAAAAAAAGGAAATCTTCCTCAAGTTAGGGAGGAGAAGACCAGACTTTGAGTCGGAACTTTTGAGACTAACAAGGCTATCGATTTTTGGGCAATCAGCTCTTCCAAGTTTAAGAGATTCCTAAACATGTCGATTGTGAAAAGGGGAGTCAATTTGGGGCATGTATGCAAAGCCAAGGACTTCAGATTGGACAAAGACCCTTTTCCAACTGGCCCTTTCCAAATGCTCTCCATATTCTTCATGTAACAGATAATCAATTTCTCTAGTGATCCAAGTACAATTGCTTCATCAAATCCTGGAAATCTTCGGACTCACCCATGCCATCTTTTCCTTCAAAGTCAATGATGGTCTGCAACTTCATTCATATTTTCATACCCAAACTTAGACAGGCTCTTAGCAGTCCAATGGCGCTGTAGGAAAAAAGCATTGGTATGTTTGAACACCTTGGTAATTTCCTTTGGTACGCGATTTCCATTGATATAAGCCTCTCTCCAAATTCTCCCGATTATTGAATTCCTCTTCAACGTCGTGGGGTAAACGGGAAATGAAGTGCTCTTCATGATGGCCAACTGTAAATCTGAAGTTTGCTAGACCTGGAAATATCAATGCGAGCTCGTCTAATAGTTGAACAATGGGTAAATACAATTTCAGGGTTCTCATTAAGCTACACAGATCATCTATAATAGCTTCTACCTCAACATCCCACCACTCTCCACATGGAATCACATCAAGAATTAGCTCGTTCAAGCATGAGAGATTTGACAAGACCCTCCTTGGAATTACTGTCTGATTTGCATAGCCATAGACTGACACTTTCAAGCACGTCAAATTAACTAGTTTGGCAATCTCCTTCAAACAAATAATGAATCCATCCAAAGCATCCATAATTTTTTTATATCCAAGCGGAAAATAGTAAAATAAGAATTAAATACACTTAAACACATTTCTCCAAGAAGAAAGTTAAAAGTGTAGTGTAACGACTTGCACTAGCTGACCTGCTAACCAATTAGCCTTAACTACGTGGCTCAAAAGTATTAACTGATTTTTATATTAAATGTTGGGCATTACTTTATGTACGACGACTTGACATTTCCATAGTTTTCCTGATGTGAGATTTCACAAAATCTCACCTCATCTAGGATCGCAACATCCTCATTTCACCCTATGGTCCAATGACTTTACCCACCAAGCGATGTGGGACAAGTTCATATTATGTGGGACCGACCAAGCACGAAAAGCACCTTAACAATAAAATCTGAACCCAGAAATGGTTTTGGTAAGTCTAGTAATGAGGTAACCAATTCACACCCCTAGCACAAACCAAAGAGCACCACCTACGTTTATAACAAATACCAGCCCTTTTCTATCAGCTCTATGCACTAGCGCATAAAGAGCCTTGCCAAAGGGAGTTAGGAACTGCATATTAAACAGCATGAGAATCCTTAGCCGTGTAGTCAAATTTTCCATGATATCTATAAAAACTACAGAAGTTTCAAAGGATACTCTTTAGATTTCGATAGTCAACAAAAGACGTTCTTCATCGCATGGAAATATGCACAATGATTTAAGCCACACTAACAAAGTAGTACAACTAAAGCTAAAAGTAAGATGTTACTTAGATTGGAATCATCTTATGAAACATGGGTACAGAGTTCAGACTAGATTTTGCACCAATTTGATGTGCACCAACTTGACGTCAGTTAAGATGATTTCGTCCCGTTATCAAATGGATAGGTATTGGCCAAATTGGGTAAGTTACAAGTGAGTTAGATCTTTAATGGGTTATTGACCTATTTAGAACCCGTTATATATGAGCCTAATTATCCATACCCAACCCGACTCATTTATTTAAAATCAAACCCGCTCTGCCTGTTAACCCAATTACATAAAGTATATATTAAAATTTTATAAATGGAATAAACAAAAGTTTTTTAACGGGTAAGAGAGAAAAAAAACAAAGACACAAATGGACCCCACTCTCGACGATTATTAGGTTTGTTTCTTTTCAACTTTTCCGATCTCGATTTCCAACCTTCGGATGATATGAAAAATGACGATCACGATGAAGGTTAGAAACATGGTTATGAAGATTTTTTTGAAGATTCGAGCAATGTTTTAAAACCGGAGTTATGTAAAATCGGCTCAGAATTCCAGTTGAACCAGTAAACTGTTCCGGTTTTTGTAACCAAGACCATGAAAATAAAAAAATTGAACTCGTGGGTCAAGGCATCGACTCGATTTAAATCGAGTCGATGGGTTGGGACTCATTCTAACCCAACTAATAAAAAAATTTACTGCTCTGCCAACCCATCGACTCGATTTAAACAGTCTTTTGGACATTTCATTCTTTCTCAATTTTTGAAAGATCAACCAGGGCACTTGGAAAATCACATCTAAATTAAAAATGTGATCTTATGCTCGACAATATGACATATTGCATTTGAAGTTTCAAATATACCGTGCGGCCCGGTGCGGGTGTTCACTTAAATAAAGAACAACAATGAAAACAAATACATTAGAATGATGTGTAATGTTTACCTATGTATATGTAATTGCATAAACTGTTGGGAAAAATACGGCATGTACAGAAATTCCAGAGAACAGTTTCATTGACAATGTAACAGTTACATAATCGAAGTAAAATATGAGTACAAAACAGATTGAAATAAACGAGATACAAACTGTTTTTTACAGAACATCGAACCGAGGCCTGTGTAATACCACAGTCTCCTTAAGAAATATTCGCCGCCTACCGTGGGTGTTGTAGGTTGCATTGGCGACTTTCTCCCAGGGTTGGCTCGGCTAAACCACAAGCCGTCGGAACACCACCGTCGACTGCCTTGGCGAACTGACTATCGTCTGCCTCTCTCTCTCAAGAACGAATATAGGAGTATGCTGGAATGCTGTGTGTTTTCTGTGATCTCTCCAAGAACGTGAGGCACCAATTTATAGGCAAGTGGAGATCTTCACAAATGCTGAAGAATAATGCTGTCATTCAATATGAGTAACCCCCAAATGAATTCAGCCATGAATAGGAAGAATATTGCAGCCATCATGGTGAGTAATAATGCTGCCATCAAGGTGGAGGGGTTACGGGAGTTACGGAATCCACACATCAATACGTCTATTGATTGTCGAGGCGAAAACCCAGGAGCTCTTTCTCTCTCTAAACTTATCCTCTTCTAGGGCGACTCTTCGGCACCGCCGCCGCCGGGGGGAGGCGCCTCCCTCCCTCCTCCCCCGGGCTCCTTTTCCTCCTCTCTCTCCTGCTATCTCTCTCTCTCCTTCCTCTCTCTCCCGTTCGAGACCCCCTCTCGCGTGTGGTGGGTTAATCCGGTGGGTTTTTGGGAGGAGGCGTTGGGCGGAGTTGCAGCAGAGGGGGTGGTGTAGTTAGGGTTTTCTAATCCTTGTTTTTTGCAGGTTTTTTCAGGGATCGACTGGCATCTTGATGGCAGTCAGATCTGTTTTTCTCTTCCTTTCTTATCCTCAAAATCGATCGGCGAAATAATCGGTTGGACGGCGGCGTTGTTTGCGGGTGGAGCAGGCTGATGTAAGGGATCTGGACGCCCGGCCATCTCGAGGTCGCTTTTTGGGCAGCTGTCCGGCGACTATCATCCGGGATGGACGCGCTACGTAGGGTCTGCGTTGGGTTGCGGTGGTTTGCTGACGTTATGGTTCTCGACGAATAGGGTACCCAAATTGTCTTTTTGTGCTGTTTATCGGCCGGCGGTCAAGCATACGGGTCCCCGGACGGCGACGAGGGCGGCGGTGTTAAGTCAATCTCGGTTACTCTGTCTCACTTCCTTCCCTCCTCTGTTTTCTGCCGCCTCTTGCTTGAGGGTTGTTTGTTTTCTACTCTTAGCCATTTACTTCTTGTCGCCTCCTTCTCTCGGCCTTATTCAACGGTCGACATGCCGGTCGGTCTTTATTTCCTCTTGGGGTACCGATTTTCTGCCTAACGGTGATAGTCGTCTGTTTTGGGTTTGACCGGTGCGGCTTCCCGCCGAGCTCCGCTGCTGGGCGGCTTGGTAATCGCCTAACGGTTTGGTTGAAGCCCCACATCAGATCTGGATTGTTTCGGCGTATTGGATGCTCCTCCGACGGTGGCCAGTGGTAGCGTGAGGTGTTTTTTTTCTGGAGGTATTGTCTGGTGTGGTGGTGGTGGTAATCTGATTGTTGATGGTTGCAGCGGCAGATTGGGTGACTGTGGGTGGAAGATGGTTCAGTCGTTAGGTTTTTGGTTTTGGGCTTCTTGGTGGTGGGCCAGTTGTTGGGCCTTTTTTGTGCTTTACTTGTAATATTCTGGGTGTGTAGACCTTTGGGTGTGATCGTTACTGTTGTATTTAGGCTTTTAGGTCTTAGGTGCTTTGGGCTTTGCCCTTTAGGCTTTAGGTGTATTTCCAACTTTTGGTTGGATCCCTCCTTCCCTCTCCCCTTAATAAAATTTATTTTGCCGATCAAAAAAAAAATACGTCTATTGATTGTGGTGTGTCCGGATACAACGAATCCGGTACCAGTTGCCTCGGGAGACCCTCCAAAGATTCCGGTTTCATTCATCCGAAATTCCGTAAATTTCCAACAATAAACAACGTGACAGTTCAACTCCGGTTCACCCGCGGTTGAACCGGTGACCATTCGCTCGGTCACTTTTCCGGTTCGCCAACCGGTCCGATTTTTAAAACATTCGATTCGAGGACGGGGGCTGCAGTTGCCTGCGTGACGGGCAGGGTATGGTTGTGTTCTCCCTTGTAGGTGACGATCACTTTTGCTGGATCGTCGAATGCTCTCTCCACCATTTTGCGCACGAGGCAGCCTACGCTCCTGCACCGGTAATAAGACCTGAGGGAATATGGACCATTCAGATCATCAGATTTCAATTCAATAAGGAGAGATTTACGGGAAGTTAAGATGCAGCAATGCAGGGGATTAATTTTTACCTTGGATGGGGAGAGCCTTTGATCGGCTTCTGACCGTATTTTCTCCAGGGGAAATCATCCGGTGGTATGTCGCCCATCTCCATTCTTACACCGGGACTCTGACTACCCTCTTCACCCTCGATTTCCTGATCATATCATAAGAGAAAATAAACAATCAAATTTTGGTGGGTTATATTCATGACTTGTTGGGTTATTTAAGTTGACCCAATTGATAATGGGTTAGATGAGTTGGTGACAGTCCGGCGAGCATTCTATAGAGTTCAAACCTCGCCACCGTCGAAGCTAATCTTCATCAGTCATACACAGTCCAAACCACAAACCATTGAAAAAAAAAAACTTTTATCAAAGCAGTCCAGTCCACCATTAGCTGCTAACATGAAAAACGTGTGCTCCAGATAAATAAAGTAATTAAGGGGGAAGGTCCATCTGACAAAGAGAACCCCATAAACTTTCAGTAATTTGGTTCTCAATCTCATCTTTATGACCATATGATATGATTACTTCTTCCCACACCAGGAAGCTTCTCATGAGGTCCATTTCTTTCTTTTGTTTTTGTTGTAACGAGTGAACAAAGATTTCAACGAAACAACCCAAGGGTTAGTCCCGGGTGGTTGGTGGGTGTCCTCCTCGTACAATTGTTCAGGGTTCGATTTTTGGGGCCAGGCCACAAGAACAAGAAAGTATTTTCTTGTGACTTTCCTAGTCTCGGCATGGATGGCCTGTCTTTGACCGGACTTGGAAGGGGATTAGTCGAGGTGCACGTAAGCTGGCCCGGACACCTTTGACCGCCATACCAAAAAACTGAAAGAAGAAAAGAAAAGATTTGAATGAAACAAATGCAAATTAAGAATCCGGGGGCTTGGTTAAAGGTATGGGTCCATTAGATACGAGCCCAACAGGTGTAGCAGGGACCTAACAAGCATATTTGGTGTAGTTCGGCCTAGAAAATGGAGTACATAAAGAGAACCCAAAAAAGAACACAGTCTACAAATCCCAGGGGCATGTCCATAGCAACAAGGAAACTATCACCTCACAACGAAAATATACCCAGCCCTAATTACAAGCAAAGGCTAGAAACAGAAGAAAAGCTACACTTGCACTCCTAGACAGACCTTAGATTCTTAGTAGAGATAGAGATATTGGATGCCAAACAAACTTGTCAATTTGGGGATCGTTTATAGCCCAAATATCATTTTCAATTATCCTACTAACTGCAGGTGGATCCAAAGATGTTTGATTAAAATTCTACCACTTCTTTCTATCCATGGTTGAAGTGGTCCAACATTTTGTTTGGTTTTAGTGACCAAAACTTGCGGAAAAGTCAAATTATTGAAGCAGATATCGAAACCTTTGTCACCAGGTTCCTGGAACTTATGCCCAGGTCCAATGCGTAGAGCAGGCAATTACCCACTAAAGAGAAAAACGCAGAGACAAACTTCACTATCCTTACAAATTGGGGAGATGTTTCGGGAGTACTTCCCCTTATATTACAATATTCGTTCTTCTTCAAAACTAGGAGGTTTCAGAGAGGAAGCAAATGAGAGTTATGAACTTACGACAACGAATTCTAACCACTTTAAACATAAACTGAATTCGCATTTTACCGACTTCTAGCTTCTACGCATAAGAACCAAGTATTCCCCCGTCCATTTCCTTTCCCTTTCTCTCCCAAACAGTAATTGTGTCTCTCTCCCAATTAACTTAATCTAGATCTCAATGAACTCAATACCCAATGTATGGGGTATTTATTACAAGTGTTAAAACAATCTTTAACATTGTTCGATACGATTGTACATGAAATTAGAAAAATCATGATCAGGTGATCTTTTTTCCATCTCGGCGATACATTATCAGTACAGTTACGTATCATCTGAACATTTCACAATGTCACCTCTGGCTTCAGATGGCTTCATACAGGTCCACATTAGACCATAGAAACAAGTGGAATTTGGCTTCTCTCCAACATGCCTATTACGACTGTCATACAATCTCATCACCAACATGCAATCTCTTGTGTATTTTTCAAACTCCAAACAAATTTTCAGACAACAAGGATGATTTTGGCTTCTTTAGTCACTGGACAGTTGCCCGCTAAGTTGCTTTTACGTCTAAAGTAACTTACCAAACAAGACTTCATTTCTAGATTGTGGCAAAGTCAATTTCCTACGTCCATTGTCACGAGTTTCCATCAAGCGATCAACTCTCCTCGCAGTGGAATCCATGTGACGAATGATGAGCAATCCGAAATTAGAACAAAGTACATGCAAAAAGTTGCCAACGCCAACACCAAATTCCAAAATTTCCAGGCTTGTTCTAAAATCTAAATGCAGTACAATATGCCACCGCATTCACATACATATATAAAAATAAGCATCTACACGCGTACATAGAAATCTAAAGAGCACATGTACATGATTGAATGAATAGGAGCTTGTGCATTGCAGGAATATGTGAAAAACCAAAAGTTCAATACTCCAGTGGAAGAAGAAGAGAGCTTCAAAAATACAAAATTACCACAATAGTATCACCACAGCTCGTACATCTTAATTTAATTTACATCGAAGAGGTCCACAAATACAAAGGCACAACTATATACAACCTACAGAAGCAACGGGACATAAAGAGCTCGAGAGATAAACAAGCTCTACAAGAAGATGGAAGTGTTATGCATCTAACAGCACAAACTGCTAATGCATCATTATCGACATTATTAAAACAAAAGGGCATGAAGAAAACGGGAAACGGAATAAAAAATACATCAAGAGCTAAGTTATTAGTGTACTAGTACAACAATACCTTCAAAGCTTCTCTGTAAAACCGAGAAAGAGAAGGTCTTTAGTTTGCCTCCATACTGGCTGTGGCAACTTCAGGATGGTAGTTCAACATTTCCTCCCACATCATCTCCCTTATCATTTCTTCCCCTAAATCCTCATCTATATCAAGATCGATCGGAACCTGTGCCGGAGGATCGCAGATCGAATCGAATAGCGGAGACATATAAGGGTGTTGGAGTGCGTCAGTAACACTAATCCTCTTTGATGGATCAAAGACAAGCATCTTCTGTAACAGATCAATCGCCAAAGGATGGGCATTTGGGTAAAGGCGAGACAAGGGGGCCCCAGGAGAATAAGGTAGCGATTTGATATACCTTCTCGCTTTTGGGTTATCAATGAATTCGAGGTCGTCTTCCGTCTGGCTTCCAAGGATGTTCACTATCAACTTGAGTTGGTTGAGACATTCTGTGCCCGGAAATATGGGTTTGCGACCGAGAAGCTCAGCAAATATGCATCCGACGGACCAAACGTCGATTGAGGTCCCATAGTTGTCGCAACAGCGGAGAAGCTCTGGGGCCTGGTACCAGCGGGTGACAACATACCCGGTCATGAACTGGCCTTTGCCACTGCTGGTGCGTGCAAGCCCAAAGTCACATATTTTGAGGTCACAGTTTGCGTTGATGAGAAGGTTCCCAGGCTTCAAGTCGCAATGAAGAATGTTTGCTGAGTGGAGATACTTCAGTCCTCGAAGCAACTGTACAGAGCGACTTAGATCAGCTTTACAATGAAAAAAGCCTCGAAGCAAAAGAATGAAAATGCCATGAAGTATCAGTAGTTGGATTTTACTATCAAGCCACACCACAACTCCAATTTCAAAGATGCCGGTCAGAATAATTCTAGCTTCGTTTCATATATATGCAAGTATTTTGACTGTGAAGCATAAATGAGGTAACACTGGAATGAAAAACATACAAAGCACTATTGTTTCAACGACCAAACCCACTTCTGAATTCTGACAACTGATCTAACCTCCATTTAATAGGAGCAAATCTGGAACAAGATAGAATCTGCATATACCCATTGCATCATTCCTACACCAGCATCACTACGATGCAAATGAGAGCACGGTGTTCAATAGTGCAAGACATCACAGCTTGACATTTATAATGAATGCTACAAAGGCCATTAACCAGCAGAGGTCAAAGTTATAATCTCTTGAACCTAATATACGATGAATCTTAGCCAAAAAGGTTATGGGTTTTGATCATCCACAGAACAGTCCATCACTTGAATACAATGCCGCAGAATCTTCCTAAAATACAGATTGTTCACTGTGCATAAATCATTTACTACATCTATAGACAGTGTATCCACAGTTTCAATCCCGTTAGTTGATTAATATACCTGGAAGAGGAAATACAGGCAATGGTCATTCGTAAGTGCTTGAGAGGACTTGATAATCTGATGCAAATCTGTATCCATAAGTTCATAAACCATGTAGACATCGTTGAAACTTCTCCTGTGGATGGGCATCATGACATCTTTCAAAGCAATCACGTTTTCATGTCTAAGATGTCGGAGGAGCTTCAGTTCTCGCAAAGTTCTCAGTGCAGCAATGCGGATGTCGAATGCATTATGTATCTTCTTAATTGCAACCATCTCATTGGTTTCCCTGTTAACAAAAGAGCACACAATACCATAGGCCCCTCGACCAATATGCTTGATTGGCACATATTTGGTATCAATCTCAAACAAAGTTTGCCACATGGAATAGTAATGCTTCCCTGGAGACTTAATTCCATTTGGCGGCTCAACTGGAGTTGCCATTTCCCTACAAATCGCAATGACAAGATTAACATCAAAAATCCAAAAACAAAAGGTATAGCAATGATGTATCATATTATGAGAGTACCTTAAATCAACTTAAATGAGTTGGGTTGGGTCTATTTTTTAGTGGGTAGTAGATTTATTAATAGGTTTTGGTTCAATTTGTCACCCCTCCCGTAGAATCGCAACCCATTTATTACAGTCTAGAAGGGTTCAACCAAAACAAAACATGCTACAAAGCCAAGGCAAACAGGACATGCATCAAATAAGATGATTTGGAGAAGTATAGCCCCAAATACATATCAATGCAAAAACAAGATACATATGCTCAATCCAAAAAAAAAAAAAAAAATATTAAGCTATGAATATATCAAGGAAAATGTTAGGATACATGAAAAGGATCTATGTAACTGCCCGCCCATGAAACTGTAATCAATGGTCCATGTTCATTGTGCTGTGAATCTGGACCATTGATTACAGTTTCATGGATCCTTTTCATGTATCGTACCAGTCCTCATATATCAACTAGAAGCACAACTGTAACAGGCAGAACAGATTCACTACTGATATGTACAACTGCCATTGCCATTTTCTTGGCCTATGAAAACCTGGATCCTTCCCCTGTCATCAACCTGCCACCACACCCAATTTCCATCAATTGAGTACCGCCAGCTGTCCTTCTCCAGCTCGAGCTTTATCCGGTTGGGTCCTCCGTGTTCTTCCTTCTGCGTTGCCGTTCGTTGTGCCCGGCCAACCGCCGGCAGCAGCTTCTTTTGGAATCATCGAATTCCGATAGCTCATGGAATATTTATGATCACAGTTGTTCAAAAGGAGAATGCAAAAATTAGAGGAAAAAGAAAGAATATTAATTAACAAAAACACTGTTTCTCAACCCCAAGGGGTTGGCTAAGTGGTCTTGGTCTGGGACACTACTCTTCTCATTGACTTTAGTACTAGAAGAGGGAAGCCCGAGAAAGGTGAAAAATGACAGATAATTGTGTGACCGGATCTACCATAATTAAGGCCTAAGGGATAGTTAAAGTGGTATAAAGTTTGTACAAAATGCAGTAGCAGCAGCAGGAATTGCCCTTTAACATGTTTATCTTGCCAATTAAACAACCAATCTCCTTTCGACACTCCCGTTTGTTTTTTTAGGGCGTTTGGGGCTTCACTATATGACTAATTGTTGGGTGATACGCAGAAGACACAATTATTTTAACAAGCACAATCGATCTATAACGCGAACAATAAAGATGAATGCAAGGCAAGCAAGAAACAATCAAAAAATAACACGAGATTTATGTGGTTCGATATACAGGCTGTGAATCTACTATAAGAGGGGAAGAGATGAATTAATCCACTATAATCAATAAGAATTATAAGCTCCAATCTCCTCTCGAATGTGTCTCTATTTTTCTGACATTTTAATTATTCTAGAAATATAAGAATTTTATTTTACTATGGGAGTTGATAATGCCAAAACCCTTTTTGTTCCTTCCAAAACCCTTTTTGTTCATGCCAAAACTCAAGGTGTACCTTTATTGCCAGACTTAATTGCCCTCCACTACACCACTTACTTTACAAAAATGCCCCTTGAAATAATGTTCATGGAGAAGCAACTAAAGATTCTCAACTAAGTGGATCAAGCCAACACATCATAAAACAGAGAATCAACACGCATGAGTCAATACATGTATGCTTGCACACGGGAATCTGATACTCCCTCCGTCCCTATTTAGTAGTTTAACAACAAACATACAAATGCAATCAGATATTCTATGACCTCTTACCATGTATTATGTATATATCAGAATAAAGACAAAAGATATGGGCTCCTATGGCGGTAACGATAAATTCGAAAACACAAGGATATATAATCAGAGTACTACTTGGACACCAAAAACACAAGAAAATCCCACAAATATATTATCTATATATTTCCAAAACTTGAAAGGTTTTTAATATAACTATTTCCCGACAGTAACTATATTACGCCCAATGCAACCGACTGAAAGGTCCACATTGAGTTTTGGCGGGAACAAAGAGGATTTTGGCAGGTAAAAAAGGGTTTTGGCATTATCAATTCTCTTTATTACTCCGTATTTTTAAATTAGTATTTTAATAGGAATGCATTATTTTAGTCAAGATTTTTTTAGAAGCATTTAGTTTTTCTAGTTTGATTTGATCTAGCATTCCTATTTTGTATAGGTTTCTTGGTCAAGGAAAATTAGGATTACTTTTGTTTCCTTATCTTCATTTTCCTTTTTAGATTTTAATAATGTTAGGTTTAGAAATTCTATTAGTATAAATAATTTGTGTAAGCGTCAGGGCTAGAAGTTGTTTTGATTTGATTAATGAAAATTGAGAGTTTTCTCATTATTGTGTGTTCGTAGAGGGAAAACCTCTAGTTCATACTTGTTCGTAATTGTCTTTAATGCACGTTTCTTCTTTTTCAACACACTTCCTTGTATCTATTTTCTCTCACAAAAAACAAGCTTACAAACCCTAAATTTGCAGAAAACCACGTATTTATATAGCTGCCTTTTGTCACAGCCCCTAAACCGAGATGTTATATGTTACGTACCCAATATTTGTTTCCTTAAAATGATAGAGTGAATTGTAAATGAAAGATGAAGAGTACTAGTACCCTACAAAGTCAACACTAGCAATACTTGACGTTCAGAATCACAGTCCATACCAAGGGATTTGATTAAACTGCACTTGCTACAAAACACAAGTTCTGATCTGTTTGTTTGATCGGATATGAGCAATAAATTAAATTACATATTTGAGTTGATCACGTATCTAATATTTGGGTTTCTTTTTTACCTAATTAAACATCCGCAATGATATAAAATTTCACAAAATAGGGGTGTGAAAAACCATAGAAGGTGTGTGTGGTATTATTAGTCCAATCACTATTAATTCGATACCATCCTATTTAGTAGGAGATTATCTTCCCTTCTGCTACTAGACTATTAGTCTTATCAAAACACTTATTGACCAACTCAAGCACATAACAAAAAGAACACCGATTAAAAGGTTTTAGAGAGATCTAGAGGGACATAGAGATACCAAACCTGTGACGTTGGCGGCTCACACCTTCCTTGTGCCGCCTATGGTACTGCTTTGCATCAGTCAGATCCGTCATGCAACTCTCCACCTGGCTCATCGAAACCCCTCCTCCACTGCAATTAGAACTTTTCTTTCCATTTCCACCACTACCACCTCCACTGCCACTGCCACTGTTGCCTATCTTCTTCTCATCATCCTCAGAGGCCTTATTAGCTAACTCGTTGTTACTGTCCACGTCATCACCCAGTGCCGCGGCCCCCTTCTTCACATTGTCCTTGATCATGGCCTTCTGCTTCAATTCACCACCACCACCACCTTACATGGATCAAATGAAAGAAGTGAATAATCAACAAAAGTGGTGTGGAAGCTAGATATATAGGGTGGTGGGAGGATGGGAATTTTGTGAGGAACAAAAAAGGTGAAAAGCTAGAGAGGGTGTGTGAGGACCACAACCACCATTTGTGTGTGTGAGTGTTTATATACATGCATATGTATGTACTTAGACAGGTGAATGTGTTTACAGCAAATTGGTCTAAAGTCCAAAAGAAGATGTCACAAAGTAGATTTAGTCCAGCTTAATTTTCAGTGATGTGTAAAGTCCATTAACAAAAATGTTTTGGAGTTTAAGATCCGTGAAAAGACCAAATTGCCTTTAATGAGACAAGGGCCTTGTTTGGCTAATACAAAAAAAATGTCTTTTTTCATTTAAATTGACTTTAATGAGACAAGGGCCTTGTTTGGCTAACACAAAAATTGTCTTTTTTCATTTAAATTGACTTTAATGAGACAAGGGCCTTGTTTGGCTAACATAAAAATGTCTTTTTTTTATTTTTTTTATTTTGACCGGCGTTGACTGGTATATCTGTTCATTTTTTGTATATCTGTTGATTATTTTTTTATTTTTTTGACCGTTGACCAGCGTTGACTGGTGTTGACCGACGTATCTGTTCATTTTTGGTGTATCTGTTCATTTTTGGTGTATCTGTTAATTTTTTTATTTTTTTGACCATTGACCGGCATTGATGTTGACCGGTGTATCTGTTGTTGATATCTGTATATCTGTATTTTAAGTGGAGGTTGTGGTGGTAGAGGTGGTGGTGGAAGTGGAGATTGTGAATCTATTTTGGTATATCTGATATTGATATACCTGTATCTGTTTTGTGTTGGTGTATTTATTTAGGTGTATTGGTATATCTGTATCTGTTTTGTGTTGTGTTGGTGTATGTATTTTGGTATATTTATATCTATTTTTTTATCCATTGTTGGTATATTTGTATCTATTTTGGTACATCTGTTCTTGATATAATTGTATCTGTTTTGTGTTGGTGTATCTGTTGTGGTATATCTATTATATCTGTTTTGGTGTATCTGTATCTTGTATATTTGTATTTATTTTGTTTTAAGAAATAAAAAAAAGACTTTATTGTGATTGTGGTGGTGGTAGACATGGTCGTGGAACTGGAGTGGTGGTGGTGGAGTGATTGTGGAGGTGCTGATGGGTGGTGGTGGTGGTGGTGTGGTGGATGTGGTGGTGATGGAGGTGGTGGTAGAAGTGGAGGTTGTGGTGACATGGTGGTGGTGATGGTGACGTCGTGGTGGTAAAAGTGGTGGTTGAGTGGTCGAGGTGGATGTGGAAGAGGTGGCGTGGTGGTGATGGAGTGGTTGTGGAAGTGGAGGTTGTGGATTTGTTTTGGTATGTCTGTTGTTGATATATCTGTAACTGTTTTGTGTTGGTGTATCTGTTTTGATGTATTGGTATATCTGTATCTGTTTTGTGTTGTGTTGGTCTATGTGTTTTGGTATATTTATATCTATTTTTGTGTATCTATTGTTGGTATATTTGTATCTATTTTGGTACATCTGTTGTTGTTATAACTGTATCTATTTTGCGTTGGTGTATCTGTTACGGGTATATATGTAAGTCTTTTGTGTTGGTGTATATGTCTTGGTATATCTATATCTCTTTTTTTTTGTTGGTGTATCTATTGTTGGTATATTTGTATTTATTTTGGTACATCTGCTGTTGATATATCTGTATGGAAATTTTTTATATTAGCACCTGACTTTTCACGCAAATCACATAGATACCTGACCTTATCGAAATATCATATAAACATTTGACGTATTAAAAACACTCATCAATTAAACTCCTACCGTCAACTTCCGTCCAAAAACAAACGAAAAACTTATTTCTCTCTCCAATTTTGCAAGAGAAAAGCCGAAGCAAACCCCAGCAGATATTGTTGATATATTTGCATATGTTTTGGTACATCTGCTGTTGATATATCTGTGTCATTTTTTGGTTGGTGTATCTATTGTGGTATATCTATTGTATTTATTTTGGTGTATTTGTATCTGGTATATCTGTATCTGTTTTGTATGGTGGTGGTGGTGGTGGTAGTGGCGGTAGCGGTGGATTGGTGATGGCGGTGGCGGTAGTGGTGGTGATGGACATGATTTTGGAACTCGAGTGGTGGTGGTGGTGGAGTGGTTATAGAGGTGCTGATGGGGGTGGTGGTGGTGTGGTGGAGTGGTGGTAGAGGTGGTGGTAGAAGTAGAGGTTGTGGTGGCATGGTGGTGGTGGTGGTGACGTCGTGTTGGTTGAGTGGTGAAGGTGGGGGTGGATGTGGTGGCATGGTAGTGATAGAGTGGTGGCATGGTAGGGGTGGAAGTGGAGGTGGTGGTGGCATGGTAGTGGTGGTGGCGGCATCATAGCGGTGGTGGTAGAAGTAGTGGTTTAGTGGTGGAGGTGGAGGTGGAAGTGGTGGAGTGGTGGTGGAAGTGGAGGTTGTGGTGACATGGTAGTGGTGGAAGAGGTGGTTGAGTGGTGGTGGTAGAGGTGGAGGTGATGGCGTGGTAGTGATGGAGTGGTGGTGGTGAGGTGGTGGTAGAAGTGGATGTTGTGGTGGTGATGGTGGTAGTGAAAGTGGTGGTTGACTGGTGAAGGTGGTGGTGGAGGTGGTAGCGTGGTGGTGATGGAAGTGGAGGTTATGGTGGCATGGTGATGGTGGTGGCGTCGTAGTTGTGGTGGTGGAAGTGGTGGTTGAGTGGTGGCGTGGTGGTGATGGAGTGGTGGAAGTGGAGGTTGTGGTGGCATGGTGGTAGTGATGGTGGAAGTGGTGGTTGAGTGGTGGAGGTGGAGGTGGAGGCTGTGGCGGTGGCGTGATGATGATGGAGTGTTGGTGGAAGTGGAGATTGTGGTGGCATGGTGGCGGTGGTGGTGGCGGCGTCGTGGTGGTGGAAGTGGTGGTTGAGTGGTGGAGGTGGAAATAGTGGCGTGGTGGTGATGGAGTGGTGGTGGAAGTGGAGGTTGTGGTGGCATGGTGGTGGTGGAAGTGGTGGTTGTGGTGGCATGGTGGTGGTGGTAGAGATGGAGGTGATGGCATGGTGGTGATGGAGTGGTGGTGGTGGTGGAGTGGTGGTAGAGGTGGTGGTAGAAGTAGAGGTTGTGGTGGCATGGTGGTGATGGTGGTGGTGGAAGTGGTGAGGTGGTGGTGGAGGTGGTAGCATGGTGGTGCTGGAGTGGTGGCATGGTGGTGGTGGAAGTGGAGGTTATGGTGGCATGGTGGTGGTGGAAGTGGTGGTTGAGTGGTGGTGGTGGTGGTGGTGGAGATGGAGGTGATGGTATGGTGGTGATGGAGTGGTGGTGGTGGTGGTGGTGGTGGAGTGGTGGTAGAGGTAGTAGTAGAAGTGGAGGTTGTGGTGGCATGGTGGTGGTGGAAGTGGTGAGGTGGTGGTAGAGGTGGTAGCATGATGGTGCTGGAGTGGTGGCATGGTGGTAGTGAAAGTGGTGGTTGACTGGTGAAGGTGGTGGTGGAGGTGGTGATGGATTGGTGGCATTGTGGTGTTAGAAGTGGAGGTTGTGGTGGCATGGTGGTGGTGGTGGTGGTGGCGTAGTTGTGGTGGTTGAGTGGTGGAGGTGGTGGCGTGGTTGGTGATGGAGTGGTGAAAGTGGAGGTTGTGGTGGCATGGTGGTGGTGATGGTAGAAGTGATGGTTAAGTGGTGGTGGTGGAGGTGGAGGCGGTGGCGTGGTGGTGATGGAGTGTTGGTGGAAGTGCAGATTGTGGTGGCGGTGGTGGTGGTGGCGGCGGCGTGGTGGTGGTGGAAGTGGTGGTTGAATGGTGGAGGTGGAAATATTGGCGTGTTGGTGATGGAGTGGTGGTGGAAGTGGAGATTGTGGTGGCATGGTGGTGGTGGTTGAGTGGTGCTGGTGGTGGAGATGGAGATGGAGGTGATGGCATGGTGGTGGAAGTGGTGGTTGAGTGGTGGAGGTGGAAATAGTGGTGTGGTGGTGATGGAGTGGTGGTGGAAGTGGAGGTTGTGGTGGCATGGTGGTGGTGGAAGTGGTGGTTGAGTGGTGGTGGTGGAGATAGGGGTGATGGCATGGTGGTGATGGAGTGGTGGTGGTGGTGGAGTGGTGGTAGAGGTGGTGGTAGAAGTGGAGGTTGTGGTGGCATGGTGGTGGTGGAAGTGGTGAGGTGGTGGTGGAGGTGGTAGCCTAGTGGTGCTGGAGTGGTGGCATGGTGGTGGTGGTGGTGGCGGCGGCGTCGTCGTAGTGGTGGTGGTGGAAGTGGTGGTTGAGTGGTGGTGGTGGAGGCGGTGGCGTGGTGGTAGGAGTGGTGGTGGAAGTGGAGGTTGTGGTGGCGGTGGTGGTGGAAGTGGTGGTTAAGTGGTGGAGTTGGAGATGGTGGCGTGGTGGTTATGGAGTGGTGGTGGTTATTGAGTGGTGGTGGAAGTGGAGGTTGTGGTGGCATGGTGGTGGTGGAAGTGGTGGTGGTAGAGGTGGTGGCGTGGTAGTGGTGGTGGAGGTGGTGGTTGAGTGGTGGAAGTGGTGGCGTGGTGGTGATGGAGGTGGTGGTTGAGTGGTGGAGGTGGTAGAGGTGGTGGCGTGTTGGTGATGGAGTGGAGGCTGTGGCGGCATGGTGGCGGTGGCGTCGTGGTAGAAGTGGTGGTTGAGTAGTGGAGGTAAAAATAAAAAATCAACAGATACACAAAAAATGAACAGATACACCAGTCAACCCCGGTCAACACTAGTCAACGCCAGTCAATGGACACTATGTAAATTCTGGACATAATGTCCTTTAGACTTTAAGGGAAAATATTTATGTCCTTATTATAGCAAAAAACCTTATAGTATGTCCTCCTACTCAATTTTCCCATGTGTTTATGACTATATGAGTTTATGTGGGGAAGTTTTTCAAGAGCAGTTATGTAGTACATTCTGATCGAGTGATCTTAATGTTGTATTGTTAATAAATAATAATATTAGCACATCTTTAAAAAGTGAAATTACTTCATTCTTTTCTGTGTAAAGCGATGGAGGAGGGGGCGACCAGGCACTAGCAACTCTTCTATGAGCGTGATCATAGGAACTCCAGACGCGTGGCATAGATGGGAGACCAGATTTTGTCCCAGACCCCTCCCAAATCCCAACATACAAAGAAGCAACAGACCAGCCTTCAAGACTTGTCAAGGAAATATAGTCTCACATCACTTAATAACATTTGAGACATCTCCACTCATTACCAATTGGTTTTGAGATGAATATAAAGTTTTCACACGTAAAGATGGGTGAGGTAGTTGGATTGCCGTCATAAAAGGGGAGGGGAGAATCCTTTACACCTGGTTCCGCAACGCACTTGGGACTTGGGAGGAACATTGACACATTCATCATTCAGACCCAACCTGCTACATATTGTGTTTAAAAATACAATGCGCATTGCCATTAAATGTTCTAAAGAATTGTTCCTTGCTATTGTTTAAATGACCTTGTTAATTGTCTACCCTCGTTTCTGCTATCTTATTTTTCTGTCAAGTTATAAATTCCCCCCCCCAAATGAGTAGTTCTAAACCGTTTAAAAATTCAGCGGGACGCATTGGTTTTCAGATTGTGTGGATTCATTGCGGGAGAAAATTATTCAGCCCACGAAGTACACATAATTGGAATATTTTTCCAATTAACCCACCGAAACCAAACCGGCCACACACATCCCTACAAGCATTTGAAGATACCCTTAATTTGGTGGTTGCTAACTTCTTAGGCCAACGACCATTGAAAGGTTGGTCTTGGAAAAAATCAATGAATACTGAATAGAATACCGAATAAAAATTACCAAGTTTGTAGCTTCCAACTTTGCCCTGACCATATGCGGCAATCTCGTCTTCTGTTAATTGAGCCATCAGATCCCCATCTCTTCTCAACGGGATAAAAAGACCAGCCAAATAATCTTCTTGTTTCGTCCCCAAATCCGATTCATACCACTTTAATGCATCCCACCATTCCTTCTCTCCTTTAATTACCTTCATATATGTACTCGAAACTTCCATGGCAGAAAGCTTTTCGAGCTTTGGGCAATAAAAGATTACCATCCTTTCCAATTTCGGAGCAATGCATAGGCTACTGGAGATGCTGACCAATTCTGGTAGCTCATGAAGTGAAATCTTCTTCAAGCTAGGGAGAAAAAGGCCCGACTCTGAGCTGGAACTTTTGACACTCACAAGGCTTTCGATTTTTGGACAGTCTTCAACCATAAGCTCTTCCAAGTTTGTGAGATTAATAAGCATGTCGATTGTGAAAAGGGTAGTCAATTTGAGGCATGTATGCAAGGCCAAGGACTTCAGATTGGACAGAGACCCTTTCTCAATTGGCCCTCTCCAAATGCTCTCCATATTCTTCATGTAGCGAATAATCAATTTCTCCAGTGATCCAAGTACAATTGCTTCATCAAAGTCCTGAAAATCTTCGGATTCACCCCTACCATCTTTTCCCCAATAAAACCGTTCAGAATCAATGATGGTCCGAAACTCATTACATTCCATAACCAAGCAAAACTTCACTTCATTCATGTTTTGATGCCCAAACTCAGATAGGCTCTTAGCGGACCAATGGCGCTGTAGGAAAAAACCATTGGCATGTTTGAATACCTTGGTAATTTCATTTGGTATGCAACTTCCGTTTATATACTTCAAACCTTTCTTCAGTTCATCCCAATTGAACTCCTCTTCAACATCAAGGGGTAAACGGGAAATGAAGTGCTCCTTGTGACGGCCAACTGTAAACCTGAAGTTTTCTAAACCTGGAAATATCAATGCAAGGTCTTCCAATAATTCAGCAGTGGGTAAATGCAATTTCAAGGTTCTCAACTCTTTTAAGGTACACAGATCATCTATAATAGCTTCTACTTCAACATCCCACCACCCTCCATATGGAGTCACATCAATGATTAACTCGATCAAGCGTGACAGATTTGACAAGACCCTCCTTGGAATTACTGTCTGATTTGCATATCCGGAGAATGACACTTTCAAGCACGTCAAATTAACTAGTTTGGCAATCTCCTTTGGTAGACTGAGAATTTCTGTCCCTTCAAGATCAAGCACCTCAAGATTCGTGAGTTCTCCAACTTCAGGTGGTAGTTCCATTAGAAGCTCACATCCTCTCAGGAACAATTTTTGGAGGGCCACTAATCTGGAAATAGATTGCGGCAAAGACTTTATCTCAGTATATGATAAATCTAGCACGTGGAGGATAGAAAAGTGGTGATTGATTGTTTGATGAACTTCCATTGGAACACGGTTCAATTCTTCGAATCCTTGTCTTAATTCTTGAGGGTCCAAAGGAGTTTCCTCCAATCTATTCCTGGTTAATACACGTTCTTTTGGGGCAGTGCCCATTATCTTGTCACCGTCGGAGTTCAATCTCTTCCTTTTAGATACACGTAGTTTTCGGACAGTCCACCGTGGGAAGCCTGAAAACATAAAATAAATAGATATGTACTATATCATTGTATTGTAGGAGAGGCACAAACTGCAGATAAACCATGATTCTATGCACATGGTGGAGAGTACGGAAATCATATGTTTCACTGCAAGGAGTTGAACACGTTAGAGGTTCAAGATTTTATGTTTCATCAAGTCTCTTACCTTTAGCAGCAATCTTATACTCGTCCTGTGGGGGCAGTGCCAATTGTTGTACTCTCGCGGGTTCGTGAGGCTGCTGCTGGTGATCTTGTTGATGTTTGAAACCTTCTCTTTTGTGAGGAGCGGATTTAGACGGCGGCGACGTAGCGGAATGCTGGACCCGCCGCCCTCTCCCCTGATCGGCCATCTCGCGGAGTTCCTTTTTCGGTACTGTAAAAGGAGAATGCATATGCACATCAACCCTGGTTGAAGAACAACAATGCTACTTACACAACAATTCAAACACAACAACTTACACAACATCTCACATGCATGTGGGGCCTGCACATAATAGTGTGTGGAGCCCACATGTATATGAGAAGTTGCGTAAGTTGTTGTGTGAGTATCATTTTTGGTTGAAGAAGTCACGCCCTGCTGAAATAGTAACTTAGGAAAATAATTCACTCCCTTTTTATCATTCATATTCCTTTTTTGTTTTATTCATATGAATTTATAATATTGTTCTTGCATGTATGAAAAAGTGTATTAAATAAAGGACAATATATTAAATTTAAGTGAAAAGTGACCAAAAAAAAAAGTATAAATTGTAAAAGGGAATTGATTTCTACCCTTCTTTTTTTGTCTTTCCTCGCCTCCTTTGGCTTCGTTGGTCTTTGGCCGTCGATCCACCGCCGGTTCACACACTTGGTGGAATCGGTTAGGCCTAACGGCGAGGTGTGGTCACGAGGCCTTTGGGGGTGTAGATAGCATGGTCTCAAACCAGCTCATTCCTGGGTGAGTTCGGTCCAGCCTAACGGCGTTGGGGGCCCGCGTTTTCGGCGTTAGAGTGACATAGATCTGGGTCTTCCGGTGATGGCGGTTTTCGTCCACGATGGCCCTGCTGCTAGCGGTTTTCGTCGGCGTTGGAGTGACAGTTGTGGATTTTCCGGTTTTATCAGGTTTCCGGCGACGTTTGGCTATCTTGCGATGAAGCTCTGTTTTGGATCTGGTGGATTTGGGTCTGTGCTCATGTGGTGCGCCGGGAATTGGAGTTCGGCTGTGTGAAGTGGTGGCTGGGGTTTGGATCTGTTTTATTTATTTTTTGCAGGTTTCTTGTCTTATTTTCAAAAATGATCGGAGAAGATTCTTTTGGCAGGAGAGAAATTCTCGAATATTCAGACAAGTTGGAGTAGATTCCTACACCCTAGTTAAGAGAATTGAGGAAGAGATCAGAGCCTGCTTGGTATCAATGCAGCTGTCCATACATTCTGATTTTGATGCTGCTATTTGTCAGGACTGGGGGATCCATTTCAGAGTAGACACTTAGAAGGGTTTGGTGTTTTGTTGCTTTCCTTTTGTTGAGAGCAGTTAGGTTTTCTAGTGGCCATAGTCTTGGCTAGAGTCTTGTAATTTCTGTTCCAAGGCTATCTCCTTGGTCTTTTGGGCTTGGTCCCTTTATAAAATTTGCCTTTTTTCCAAAAAAAGATGGCAATGTTGATCGGTGATGGTTCCAATCCGGTGTTGGTGAGGTGGATGCAGCCCCCATGGCTGGGATCTCTTATCGTCTTTGTGTGCCGAAATCCGGCCGGCGGCTGTTCAGAGTTCTCAATCGGGCGTGGGGCTGTCAGTTCGTCGAGCTGGATTGCTGCTGCTGCTGTTGAAGATCGTGAGGCTGGGGTTTAGTTGGGTTTGTCAGTTGTGGTGGTGGTCTGTTGTCCTATGACCCTGATTGCTTTACTTCTCATTATCGTAGGTCGGATTCAGTCGCCGGCCTCTACATTTGGGAGAAGTCGGCTCGGCTTAATGGCGAGGCTGTTTTCCGGTGTTTTGTACGGTGATGGTGGCTGTAGTGGTTAGGGTTTGAGGACTGGTTTGGGTGGGCCGGCCCAGGTTTGGGTGTGCGGGTTTTTCATTGTTCATTTTGGGTTGGGTCGGGCGTTATTGTTCTTATCTTTGTGGACTCTGTAGACCCTTGGGTGTTTCGAGCTTTTTGCTCTTGTGGTGTTCATCCAACTTTTTGTTGGATTCCCTTCTCCTTTTGTCCATTTTTAATAAAATTTCATCTTTTGCCGATCAAAAAAAAAAATTACATACAATTTCAACACTAAAATCCAAAAAGGATAGCGTGAACACTAAAATTCAAAAAGTGGAGTATGATTATAAAAAAAAAAGTGTAAAAATCAATTTCCTTGTAAAAAGAGGAGTGAAATTCAATTCCCCTTATTGATACACTAAACAAAATGACGAAACTAACCCCATACATTGTTTTACTACGATCTCTTAAATTAGCTTTTCCAAATACAAAAAGTCTAGAACCACAAACTCACATACTTACATGTGAGTATGTATGTAAGAGCATCTCCAATCCTTACCCATTTTACTATTCATATCCAAAATTTGAGTAAAAAGCCTAAAAAATCATCTCCGATGTTATATCCATTTACCTACTGTAACACCCCGATTTTCTAAGAAATTTTGGGCACATTACTCTTAAAATATGCTAACTTTTGCAAACTTCTAGGCCCCTATTTGTCATTATACAAAAATTACAAACTCAAAATAATACAAAAATCTACGTACATTTTATTTAAAAACAACTCCAGAGCGACTCTAGTCCTGTCACGAATCCCAAGCAATATGGGCCCAATCTTTCGTCCCTGAGGTCCCACCTGCATCAACTACTCCAGTGTTGAATCCTGCACCCTCTGGCAAATTGATCGTCGTAGCAAACGATTTGTCAGGATACAAACGTATCCTAAGTGATAATTCACCAAGTAGAAATCCTAAAACCCAATACTACAATATGCAGTTTCAACGAAATAACACACAGTTTACAATAATTACAATACACAGTTACCAGTAGCCTTTTATGAATGTATCTTGTATTTAACAGTTTCTACGATTCTCCTCCATCAAGAATCTTTTCCTCCCAACATTTCCAACCATGACCGTCCCATGATTAAATTCGCTCTTGTTGTCCTACAACGGGATCCTAAGTGAATGCATCTAAGTTATTTACCTAGCGGACTCACTTATTACCATGGCAAGAGGTAAAGGTCCCACCGAAGTTAATCATGACTGTCATAACCAGAATCCCAATCTCAAAACTGAATCATCTCTCATAACATCTGATCAACATCTCTTGTATCAACTCATTCTCCCCCCTTAGGATGTTGCACATACAACACAATTTCTTCGGATGCACATACAACGCATGAGGATGCACATACAGCAACACTCCTCGGGATGCACATACAGCGCATGAAGATGCACATACAGCAACACTCCTCGAGAACCCGCATAAACTCACGGGGATGCATATACAGCACATTCCTCCCAAAATCTCACATACAGCGTACAATCTCCAATCACTTTGTGACAATTGCCTTATTAACATCTATTCAGTTTCAATTCGGCCACGAATACCCCCAAGATACCTATTGTCCAATTTCTACGTTCACATAGCAATTCAAATTACAATAATCCATGTAACAATCAACAGCATACAAAACTCACAAATACAAAATCTGACATAACAATATTCTAATTTATTAAATATTAATTGTCGATTAAGTCAAAATAAGTATACAGCGATTTGAATAAAATCATTATCTTAAAAGATAATGTTTTCTTTTTCTTTTACCAAACTAATAATATCAACTTATATAGCATTCTTGAAATCATTTATTCTATTTATTTATTATCACAAAATAAATATTTAGTCAAACAATTAATTACTACACTTAAAATTAAGTCTATCTCTCACATTTAGTAATTTTTATAAAACATTTCTACTATTTGTACATTTAAACATTATTTTAAACTCTCATAATATTCATAGATTTTACAAACTAGTTTTTATTGTAAAATATCTATTACTAATTTATTTTTTACTAAACTTTATTTATTTTATTTTTTTGTTAACAAAATACAATAAATATTTAATATCAGATTTTTATAATAAGGTGATATGAGAATGTGGCTAATAATATATTGTGAAATTAGATTATAAGTAGTAACCATTTTTTTTAAACAAAATAGCTCCTCATTTATAATTTAAATCTAATTCATTACATATTTAATTACTAAGTAAATTACGATTATTCCAATAATTATTAGTCGCACAACTCTTCACCTAAACATGAATTTTAACTCCACAATTCACCACAATTTCTCATATATGCAACAATTAAGCCGTTTAATCTAGATCTGGGCCAGCTAAAAATCTTTCAACACATTCAGGATTAAAAGCTAATGAAAACAGGACTAAACATTAATTGATAAATTAAAATCAGGTTACCATCTACATCAAAAATTAAGTTTTGGTCCTATTTCCATTAAAATGCAGATCAAGGTTTCGGGTTTCCGGAAAACTACCTCAAACGCGATTCTAAGCTCGGGTAAGTGTTGTACGATGTCCGTAGAACACGGGTGGTTCCGGAATCTCAAGGCGGCGTCCGGTGGCACACATACGCACTGTTTTTAAATAAATAAAAAACTACAAGGATGGAATTTGGAGGAGTGAGGGAGATGTGTGGTGGTGGGTATGGTGGCGGGTACGGCCGGAGAGGGGGAGGAGGCCGAGAGTGGAGGTGGTGAAGTGTTTCGGTGGAGGAGGTGGTGCGGCGGAGGAGAGGAGCCGAGAGGTCGAGGTGTGTGGTGGGTGGTCTCGGTTGGAGGTGGCCGGTTGGTGGTGGCACGGGGTGGAGATGGTGGTGAACAGAGGAGATGGCAGGAGGGTGGTGATGATCTCGGTGGTGGGAGATGGGTCGAATGGTGGTTATGGAGGGCCGAGGTGGTGGCTCGGTGCCGAGGGGCGGCCGGCCGAGGGAGCTCTCTCTCTCTCTCTCTCTCTCTCTCTCTCTCTCTCTCTCTCTCTGTGACCGGACAGGAGCGGAGGGGGGAATTGATTTAAGAGTGTGGGGTGTGGGTTGGAAAAGAAGAAGAAAAATTTAAGAGTGTGGGCCTGTGGGGTGTGGGTCGGAAAAGACTTTTCTTTTCGTCAAGCGGGGGTGGAAGAAAAGTGGGGGTGGCTGATGTCATCCTATGGTGGGATTCATATCATTTCAACCAATAGGAATGAGGGTAATGTTCACCCTCTTAAGTGGAGGGTGAACAAAACTCAACTCGTGGCTGGTGGGTTGGTGGAATAGGAAATGAGATAATTATTTCTGTTGACGCGGAAACGTGTCATGCCGTGTATGGTGGTCCGATTTTCGGTTCGAAAGAATTTGAAAATATTACTATAGACTAACAAAAATATTTTTAGATTAACCCCGGTCTCGGTTTACGAAAACAAAATCTCGTTGATCAAAAATAGATTTTTACGAATACGAATACACCCGATTCAATTTTATCGAGCTAATTAGCTAGTTAGTCAATCTAAGTAAATAAAACAGATTATTAACAAGAAAATAATTTTTGAAAATAATATCACGGAATTTTTATTTATTAAAAATTTTGGAATATTACACCTACCCATTTTGAGTTCTACCCATTTTCTTACTAAAATTTAGATAGACTCAAACCCATACCCATTTTTTTCTCACCCTATTTTCACTCTTATTAATTGCAAATTTGTTACTCATTAATTACAAATATGTCATTCTCTAATAGATTTGGGTAAAAGGGTGCGACTATTCGCAGCTACGTATTTTCTCCCTTAGCCCATTAAAAATTTCTAACTACCGAAATATGTTTCGACAGCTAGTTACCGAAATTGAGATACATTTTCGACAGTTAGTTACCGAAATTGAGATACATTTTCAGCATCCAATTACCGAAATATATATTTTTTGTGCATTTCCAACATGTAGTTACCGAAATATAATCTTGTTTTCAGCAGCTATTTACCGAAATGTATGTTCGGCAGTTGTTTACCGAAGGTTGAACATATTTTCGACATGTAGTTACCGAAATCTAATCTTCGAAAAATTTTAACGGGCTATGAGAGAAAATACGGGGCTGCGAATAGTCGCCCCCGGGTAAAAATATGAGTTTAACATTGGAGATGTCTTACCTAAATCAAGCTTCTAACCCAAATATCTATCGACAACCACTGCTTAGTGCAGTTGGTAAGTCATTGTCTCCCCTTTGTGGAAGGTCTTGGGTTCGAGCCCCACAGGGGGCAGGCCCTTTAGGGGGCCAGGGCTATGGATAGCTTCTGGTCTCCCCGTGCTAACTCTAACACCCCCACTAACCCCCGCTGATGTATATCGCTGTGGCAAAAACAAAAAAAAAAACCCAAATATCTATCCAAATTTGGGTCTAAATGTTTTTATGTTTGTGTGTGGTTATAGCATTGTTAAAAGTCAAATGCGGGTGCTCTCATCCACCATACATGTATGGGAACACAGCCATAGAAAAGTACTACTCCCTCCGTCCCAAATTGAATGTCAATTTTTGATATCTGTGTCAATTTCAATTCCTTATATCTTTCAATATGGATCTCAAAAAATATGCAATATAGATCTTGTTTAATAGTTCTTGATTAGTTCTATTATACAAAGTTTTTGAACTCATAAAAAATATTATAAATTAAAAGATATAAGCAATAAAAAATTATATAAATTTCAAAAATTGTCATTCATTTTGGACGGAGGGAGTAGTATGTGTGAATCAGTATAAATACTCCTCCACTTCTGTAACAAAAAAAAAAAAAAACCCTCCTCCCCTCCCTGGGACCCGGCGTTCCTGCAGTGACTTTTAGTCACTGCAAACTGCAGCCCCCCCAAAACGACGTCGTTTTGGGGTATTTTGGATTCCATGTGTGCAAATTGCTTTTCCTCCCTCCTGACACATGTATGCAAATTGCGTTTCCCCCCTGGCACACCACCCCGACCGTATATTACTAATTGGCCCCCCGTGTCAGACCCCCTGACACGGGTCCATTCCTATTCCGAAAATACCCCCGGTTGGGCCCAAAAATATCCGAACCTATTTTCTGTTATTTTTTCTTTATTTAATTAATAATGTTTATACTCTGTATCATATTTCTTTTTTATTTATTTAAAAATATTTTAGTGTTCCGATTTTCAATCCGGTTGAATCGGTGGAAAGATCTTGTTTTTTTTATCATTTTATCTTCAATGGTCATAATGAAATTTTGGACTCGTAGAATCAAATATCTCTTAGGGCTAATCAACGAGAGCCCTAGAGTCAAAATTTAACTATGGCTATTTAGGATAAAATAATCAGGAAACTAAAATCTTTCCACCGGTTCAAACGGATTGAAATTTGAAACACTTAATTTTTAAACTATATTTTTTAATACCGTATATAAACGGTCTAAAAAGGTTAAAAAATTAAGTGTTCCAAATTTCAATCCGTTTGAATCGGTGGAAAGATTTTAGTTTTCTGATCATTTTATCCTAAATGGTCATAATTAAATTTTAACTCCATGGCTCTCGTTGATTAGCCCTAAGAGAAAAATAAGATTTTCGCACCGATTCAAACGAATTGAAAATTGGAACAATTAATTTTTTACACAGTTTATATATTAAAAAAATATAGTTAAAAAATTAAGTGTTTCAATTTTCAATCCGTTTGAACCGGTGTAAAGATCTTATTTTTCTTATCATTTTATATTAAACGGTCATAATAGATTTTTGGCTCTAAGGCCTTTCAACGAGCACCTTAAGGCTCCTTATTTAGTTTTAGGTCTCTCTTAGAGTGCTCATTAAAAGGCCTTAGAATCAAAAATTCATTACGACCATTTATGATGAAATGATTATAAAAATAAGATCTTAGCACCGGTTCAAACAGATTGAAAATTGAAACATTTAATTTTTCAACTATATTTTTTTAATATATAAACTGTGTAAAAAATTAATTGTTCCAATTTTCAATTCGTTTGAATCGGTGCGAAAATCTTATTTTTCTTATCATTTCATCCTAAATGGTCGTAATGAATTTTTGACTCTAAGGCCTTTCAATGAGCACCCTAAGAGAGATCTGAAACTAAATAAGGAGTTTTAGGGTGCTCGTTGAAAGGCCTTAGTTATGACTATTGAAGATAAAATGATTAAAAAAATAAGATCTTTGCACCGATTCAACCGAATTAAAAATTAGAACACTTAAATAATATTAAATAAATAAAAGAAAAAATATATATATAGATTATTAAGTAAATAAAGGAAAAATAAGAGAAAATGGGGTTGGATATTCCTGGGGAAGAGGGGTTGGGGTCGGGGGTGGTGTGCCAGGAGGGGGGAAACGCAATTTGCATACATATGTCAGGAGGGAGGAAAAGTAATTTGCACACATAGAATCCAAAATACCCCAAAACGACGTCGTTTTGGGGGGTTGCAGTTTGCAGTGGCAGGAACGCCGGGTCCCCCGTGGTGAGGTGTATTTATTTCATTTCATTTCGGACCGCTCATTCTAAAGTCTTTGTCGGGCAAAGTCTCGGTCTTTCTTTCTTTTCTTTTTTTCTAATGCGATATTAGATTGGTGTTTTTCTGCACTTATCAATAATGTATTCTTGCTAGTCTCTATACATCTGCGCCAATAATCTCCGTCTGTGATTCTCCAGGTAAAGCTCCTCTCTCTCTCTCTCTCTCTCTCTCTCTCTCTCTCTGTATGCATTGTTTGAACTGTTGTTTGATCGAGTACTGTAAATGTATACCAATATGTTGCACGGATTATTCTTACTAGCACATTGAAGTAGTTAGGTTGAAACTTAGATATGGTGGGGGGAAACTGGTGAGGGTCGATTGGGGGTAAGATTTTCCAATTGTTAGCGTACGCAGGAATTTCACAAATAAAGAGCCTAATGTAAAATTATTTAGTGTGGAGGACGGTGGGCTGTGGCAAAAAAATTAATTGTATTTGGAAGGGGGATAAAGTAAAATTATCAAGGTTTTTGAAGGGTCCGAAAATCTTAAAATTCTTAATCTTAGTATATCAGCCTTAAATTACATTAAAAATAGAGAATGAAGAAGGATACGGAGAGGGAAAACTTGTACACATTGAGACTTGGATTTACCTAATTCTTTGGCAATCACCCCCAAAAAGAAGGTGCATCACACAACACAATTAGAATTGGTTCCAAAAAAAAAAAAACACAACACAGTTAGAAGGTAGCAAAAATTTCTCATTTCTCTTTATCATCCCCGATCTAAGCGGTAGATGTCTAGGCATACCAATAAAGCAACATCTACAGTCGTTTGATCATACTTTTATGTTAAGGTTGTAGTGTTCAAATCATTTTATTTTTCAACAATACAAAGAATGTTCTTCTAATAAATTTATCCACCCTATCTACTTCACTTTTTAGGCAATGTATTCCTGTTTTAAATGTGGTCGTTTATGTTAACTAATGCTATGTATAGATTGCATTTGTCTAGTAGAGCAGTCGTCCAAAGCGGATAGTTTATTTAAGTTAAGACTATATTACGTTTCGATATACCTTTACGCACGGGTATCCGGTAGTAATTCATAAGCAAATATTACATGTTTAGTTTGAGTACGCAGAAAGAAAATGTCTATGTTTCTCAAATAGGCCGTGGAATTATAATAAGCAACCGGGTGAATGGGTATTTGAGTTGCAAAGTTAAGTGAACTCAGGGTTAAAAATTGTATTTATTTCACTTTAACATGCCATTGGGCAGAAATTGGAAGAACAGGTCTAAAACTACCAACAAACCATTTGCCTGAATAACTTGAAATAATTTCAAGAGACAACTTTAGTGCACACATTTTTTTGTTAAGAGTCTCAATACAGAATCAATAGAGGTGAAATAAGATTGAATTGGAAGTAAATTTTTTTTTTTAAAAAAAGAGTAATAATTGTCCTATTCAATCCTACCCCTCTATACATCTTCAATCACGATAACAAATGTGCTGTGTTGTCGGTGATACGATATTTGACATGAGCAGGCCAAACAACATGGGGGGAAGCGGGGAAGCCTGCTTTACAATGCTTTTAAACTCTCTATCTCATATCATCGATGGGGAGAAAGGAATGGTAGGATTTGCCAACATAAGTGTGTTGAGATTGACTATGTAATTGTCAAGATAGAGAATGACTTGAGGTCGTGAATAAGTACTTGGAAGAACACCCAGAGAATTGACAATAATAAGTTGTTGTTTAAGGAATGACACATTTCCCCCATCGTGTTTGCTCCTTTCTGACTTTTTTCTTTGCCCTTCTAACGATGATGTTCCTTATAGGGCCAGCTTGGTGCTTGGTGTTTTTTGGTCATTGTTTCTAGTTTCTGGTTGTTGGTCTTTTGACCTTGGCTATTTTGTTTTGGTTGTTTCTTTTCTTGGGGGCTTTGAGGCTGTAATTGGGTTTTGGTTTTCCATGAATTAAGTTACCAGTTAAAGAACATTTGATCTGAGCATGAGTTATTTACAGTAGCTTGTACAGTACTGCAGTTAGTCCATTCATACTAAGGTTTTCTCTAAATTTGCTTCTTCCAGGTCTTCCACTACGAGTTCTCAGTTTCTTGATGGCTGACCCATTTCCTACAATAGGAGCAGTTACCGGTGTAGTAGGGGCAACAGCAGGGTTAGTGCAGGCTGTTTCCGAAGCTGAGTATCATTTGGAAACGGAAATGACACTCAAGACCTGAGTTTCAACTACGACATGATTTCAAAACTTTCTAGATTGGAAGAATTGGTCATTGATGTGAAATCTCCCCTGCAGTTTACAGAGTAGATTTGGTTGGGGGAAACTGGTGAGGGTCGATTTGGGGTAAGATTTTCCAATTGTTGGCATACGCAGGAATTTCACAAGTAAAGAGCCAAATGTAAAATTATTTAGTGTGGAGGACGGTGGGATGTGCCAAAAAAATATTTGTATTTGGAAGTAAAATTATCAAGGTTTTGAAGGGTCCGAAAATCTTAAAATTCTTAATCTTAGGGTGTGTTCAAATTCCACTAACTAAAATAAGTACTTATTTTTCAAATGAGTACTTGTTTTTTGAATTGAAGGTGATGTATTGTGAGAGAATGAAATAAATAAATACTTAAAAAATAAGAATCTTATTTTTTGAATTAAATGTGATGTATCCTTCCTCACCTAGTTGCTTATTAGGGTGCAGACGGGAGCCACGGCACCCCAACGTCAGCACAATCACCACTTTCTCAAATAGGCCGTGGAATTATAATAAGCAACCAGGTGAATGGGTATTTGAGATGCAAAGTTAAGTGAACTCAGGGTTAAAAATTGTATTCATTTCACTTAACATGCCATTTGCCTGGATAACTTGAAATAATTGATTTCAAGAGACAACTTTAGTGCACATAGGGGTGTAAATGAGCCGAGCTAAACCGAGCTTTGGCAAGCTCGAGCTCGAGCTCGGCTCGTTTACTAAACAAGCCAAAAACTCGAGCTCGAGCTCGGCTCAAGCCTTAACGAGCCGAACTTAGTCATTTACTAAACGAGCCTCTTTAATCGAGTCGAGTCTCTCTTAATGAGCCGAGCTTTTGTCGAACGAGCCGAGCTCTGCTCGGCTCATTCAGTAAACGAGCCAAAAACTCGAGCTCGAGCTCGGCTCGTTTACTAAACGAGCCGAACCGAGCCGAGCTCGCGAGCTGCTCGGTTCGTTTACGGCCCTAAGTGCACACATTTTGTTAGAGTCTGAATACAGAATCAACAGAGGTGAAATAAGATTGAATTGAAAGTAATTTTTTTTTCCTTAAAGTAAGAATTGTTCTAATCCTACCCCTCTATGCATCTTCAATCACGATAACAAATGTGCTGCGTTGTCTGTGATACGATATTTGACATGAGTGGGATAAACAACATGGGTGGGAAGCGGGGAAGCCTTCTTTACACTACTTTTAAACTATCTATAGCAAACATCGAGGGGGAGAAAGGAATGGTAGGATTTGCCAACATAAGTGTGTTGAGATTGACTATGTAACTGCCAAGGTAGAGAATGACTCAAGGTCATGAATAAGTACTTGGAAGAACACCCAGAGAATTGACAATAAAAAGTTGTTGTTTTAGGAATGACACATTTCCCCCATCGTGTTTGCTCCTTTCTGACTTTTTTCGTTTGCTCCTTTCTGACTTTTTTCTTTGCCCTTCTGACGATGATGTTCCTTATAGGCCCAGCTTGGTGCTTGGTGTTTTTTGGTCATTGTTTCTGGTTGTTGGTCTTTTGACCTTGGACCTATGTAGCACCGACACTCCGCCGGAGGCGATGTACCGGTGTCGGACACAGACACGCGTGGGACATGCTCCTGACACGTGTCCGACACTTCTCCCAGAGTATCCTGTTTTTTTTCCCAATATTTTGGGTCCGACACTTTACGGACACTTTGGGGGTAAAAATGCAATTATAAAAACTTTTAAAATGAATCAAAGTGTACACTTTAGGGACACTTTCAGGACACTCTTTGTGTTTCAATGTGTTCTCTCTTTCTTTCTCTCTCTCTGTGATCAGATTTAGGGCTATCTGGTTGTGATATTATTAAACTTTTATCTTATTTGAATGTTTTTTAAATTTTTGAACCGTCCCGATATATATATATATATATATAACGTGTCCCCCATTTTCTGAAAATTTGCGTGTCAAGGTGTCCGTGCTACATAGACCTAGCTTTGTTGTTTTGGTTGTTTCTTTTCCCGGGGGATGCCCCTTTGAGCCTGTAATTGGGTTTTGGTTTTCCATGAATTAATTGACCAATAAAAGAAATATTTGAGCTGAGCATGAGTTATTTACAGTAGCTCGTACTGTACTGCAGTTAGTCCATTCTTACTACGGTTTTCTCTAAATTTGCTTCTTCCAGGTCTTCCACTACGAGTTCTCAGTTTCTTGATGGCTGACCCATTTGCTACAATAGGAGCAGTTACCGGGTTAGTGCAGGCTGTTTCCGAAGCTAAGCAGGCATTTGGGGATACTCTCAATGTCACACTTTCGGACAATCCGGAGGAGATTTGTGATAATTTAAATGAAGCAGTACACGTTCTAGGTTCTGTAAGGAAGGATTTTGAGATCGAAGTAGAGAAGAATAAGATGAGGGTGCCATCTAGAACATACATGGAATGGGTACACAGGGTGATGGAGATTGAAGATCGTGCGAAAGATTTAATAGCCCAATATAACAATCAAAGCAAAGAAGAGACATCTATCTGGTCAATTTTTTCATATCCGGATTTTAGAGAAGAGATGAAACTGATGCACAAGAAAGTAATCAATCTTTTGCAAGAGAGCAATGATATCAAGGACAAAATGTTGGTTGATCGCGCACCCGAATCTATCGTAAAGAGGAAGGGGCCAGATATCAGGAAATATGAAACACTTCGAAAGCCACTAGAGAAGATATTGGATTGGCTGAAAAGATACGAGGTTAATGCTATTGGTATCCATGGGACTGTGGGGATTGGGAAAACTACCGTAATGCTCAACTTGAATAACCACGATCAAGTTGCCACGATGTTTGACTTAGTCATCTGGCTCACGGTATCAAAAGAGGGGGGCAATGAAAATCTAAAAAGAAAACATCTACAACGCACTATTGCGCAAAGACTGAAACTAACAATGGCAAGAACTAGCAATGTCACTGAAGTTGCCCAAAGAATATTTACTGAGTTGGAGGGAAAGAAGTTCTTGCTCCTTTTGGATGATGTCAAAGAATATCTCAATTTAAATGAAATTGGGATTCCTTTTAGCAACAATGGCAGCAAGATAGTATTGACAACTAGGTTGCGTGAGGTTTGTAACTCAATGGTGGACAAGGCGGTTAAGCTGGCATATTTGTCTCCAGATGAGGCATGGAAGATGTTTCAAAATGTTTTAGGACGCAAAAAACTTATTGAAGATCTAAGAATCGGGCCACTTGCATGGCGAGTGTGCAGAGAGTGTTGTGGACTTCCGCTCTTGATTGAAAAAGTGGCAAATACTTTCAAATTGAAGAACACTGAAATCCTTTGGAGTGATGGACTGGATAGTTGGAGGATGTGGCCTAGTCAAGAATGCGAAGGCATTAAGGAAATGTATGAATTGTTGAGATTTTGTTTTAATGAGTTGGGTGATGATCGGTATAAGATATGTTTCCTGTATGGTGCATTATATCCCGAGGATAGCGAGATCAACATAGATTCTTTGTTGGAGTGTTGGGAAGCAGAAGATCTTCTTGGCAATGGCAATGACGCGAGAAAGGTGCGTGTCGTGATTGGGGATTTAGTATTGAGTCACCTAAAGAATGTGTCGTTGCTTGAGGAAGGTAAGAGTGATTATCATGTTACCATGCATAAATTCATCCGACGAGTGGCGCTATACATATCGGAAGGTTATCCTGAATGTAAACATTTGGTGGAAACTAACAAAGAACTAAGAGAGCCCCCAGATGAGGAATCCTGGAGGGAAAAGAAGAGGATCTCCTTGGGTGACAATGAGTTGGATCGATTGCCCGATTGCCCGGATTGTAGCATGCTTTCCACCCTATTCCTACAAAAGAATTTAGGTCTGGAAAACATCCCTCCAGCATTCTTTGAGAATATGATCAATCTTCGAGTGTTGGATTTATCTCATACTGGTATCACGTCATTACCATCTTCTCTTTCAATCATGATCGGCCTCAAAGTCCTAGACCTCAGCAATTGCGAACAATTGGTGGAGCTCCCTTCTCACATCGGGGAACTTGTACATCTTGAATCACTTGATATTCATGGGAGTGGAATCACTAATATACCACCGAACATTGACAAGTTGATCTTCTTAAAGCGCTTGTGGGTATCATTTGGAAACGGAAATGACACTCAAGACCTGAGTTTCAACTACGACATGATTTCAAAACTTTCTAGATTGGAAGAATTGGTCATTGATGTGAAATCTCCCCAGCAGTTTACTGATGAGGTGGTAGATAATATAATGAAAGAAGTCGCTACTTTGCGAAAATTCAAGAGACTAAGGGTTTGCTTTCCCAATATGATTGTAGATGTCATAGAGGTTGCACCTATGACTGTCCGTATCTGCGTTCCAGACGCAAGAATTCTTCTAAGTTATATCAGGAGGAGTTGGTGGAAAGTGGTCAGAAGAATTGGGCCGTTCCGTTTTTTCATCGGTTGCCAAAACTCGGAACAGAATCCCAACTTTGTTATATATCAAAAGTATGTCAAGTATTGCAACGGTGTTGGTAGCAATAATCCAATTCTTGAGGTCCTTGCAGAAGCCGAGGGCTTTGATTTAGTCAACCACAAGGACATCAAGCAGCTATCAGACTTTGGAACCACAAACATGAACAAGATCCGAGGTTGTCTTGTTGAAAGTTGCGACACGATTGAAACCATCATGGATACAATGGATAGTGAGTTGCTACCTAATTTAGAGCAATTGTTCGTCAAGAATCTGCCGATGTTGAAAAGCATTTGGAAGGAATTAGGACCACTTCAACCTGGAACTCTGACCAAATTAACGACTCTTGTTCTATCCGGTTGTCGAATTCTGGTCGAGGTTTTTCCTCCCGGAGCGATTCAATTGCTTCGTGGCATCCGGCATTTGAAAATTGAGAAGTGTGATGAAGTTGAAGACATAATCCCAGAAGCTGATGTTGTTGGAAATCTACCTGTACTGCCAAAACTCGAGGAACTGATTCTCCTTGACATGGCAAAATTAAGCAGCATTTGTGCCGCTGGGTCATTGGTGTGGCCATCCTTGGAGAAGCTCGAGATCTTCGGGTGCTCAAGTTTGCGTAAATTGCCTTTCAACAAAGGTGACGTTGCAAATCTGGAACGTATCGAAGCAGATGAGGAGTGGTGGGGAGCATTGCAGTGGCAGAATCAAGAGGACGAAGAAGGGCTTCAGAAATTATGCATCTTCAGGTAAAGTTTCGTCTTTCAAATGTCGATGGATTTTGTTGTTTCATAAGCAATTTTTCGCAAGATCTTTCGGAAAAGTCATTTGGTTGTTGATGTAAAGGATTTTCTTTTTTGCCAAAGAACTCGTGTTGTAAAAGGAAAACTTTCGAAAAAGATTAGTTCATGAAAACTAATATGAACGATGAGGTGATGTTTGGTAGGGTCCTCGTAAAAACATGTTTCACTGTGAAGCAGGGACACCTCGGCGAAGGTCAGCCATCTATATATTTTTCGTGCATATTTCAAGAGTTTTATACGTAGCTCTATGATAAATTCCAATCACTGGATATGCTTCCTAGGTGAACGTCAAGCTACAAATGTCGGGTAGATACCCGGTACTCTTATCCGAAAGTGTTGCGTGTCCAACATGGGTACCTTAATACATTCAGAAGAGTCCATGTAACATAGCCCTACCGCCGCTAACCACCACCTCTGGCCACCGTTTCCTTCCACTAGCCACCTCTTTTGGCTAACCTCTAACGACTCCTGCACATCCAGCCACCTTCTCTGGTGACTCTCTTCCCTTCGGCAACCCCTCTTGCATCTGTCCAACTTCAAACCACCACCTCTGATGACCCTTTCGGCGACTTCCCCACCTCGTCCACTGCCTTTGATGACCCTCCAATGACTCCTAGCTCCCACCTTATGCCACCTCCTTCAGCGTCTTCCTTTCCTCCGGCAACCCCCTCTAGTACTTTTAAAACAAGTGTTTAAACACATGCCTGCACCAAGTATTCTTTTTTTTGTTTTCAACAATCATAAAAAAGCTTGTTTTAATATTGCAAACTAGAAGCTTTACCATAACAGTAATGTCTAAAGAAAATTGCTTCTTGAGACTGACATAACCGGCGCTAGAGATGTCTTCATGTTTGTATGTCATTTCCTAACGCTCCGTCTTTTGTAGATCACACAACAATGCAACTCAATGAAGAAAAGACGATCCTAACGAGCTCTTAAGAATTAGCAAGCATGGAGTTTCCCTTGCTCATTTGGATGTGGTCATGGGCGGGTGTTGGGTCTCCTGTGGCAAGTTATTCCATTCTTCTTGGTTCTGTACTTGTAATTTCTTGTATGCTGCAGCAATTTTACATGTTTTTGCGTTTGGACTTCTGAGTGGGGCCCACTCACAGTGTGAGTATGTGCAAGTCTTTGTGTATATGTGTTTAGCATAGTTGCTTGATAAATGCAGCAGCTGGACTACTGTCTCCTCTTCGTTAGTTGTACCATTGGATACTGTGCACTCTGTGTCGGGCTCACCCTGAACATGAGTATGAGTATGCGTAAGCGTTTGCGTTTGTGTATGTTTACGTGGTGTGCTTGCAAAGTAGCAAAGTTGTTTGATGAAGCCAATAGTTGGCCTACTGTCTTTTGTTTGGTGGTTGTAATGACTTTTGTTTTGTTATTTGTACTATTGGCAATAAATGCCATCAACTGTCCATGTACATGTATGTGCCTGTACGATGCACTATGGTGCGTAATTTCTTTTTCCAAGCTACGGGAATTTTTTCAATTAATGGAAATATATAAATTTATTTTATGTTAGACAGATTGAAAACTCAATATTGTATTTTAGGCTACAAAAGACAAGAAAAATAATACCTTTTTTTTTTGGTACGTAGAAAAATAATCTTGCCGTACATATTAAAAGAAATTGGTGTTGCTTATTTGCAGATTATACTTTTCTGAATTGCCATTATTTGTGAATAAAATAAAAACTAGTCCTGACCCATATATATCTGGAGACTAGCTACTCCAAACTCTACTTTCTGGGCCTCACCTTGGACTCGCTGATCTTTAACATGATGCGAACCTTTTTGAAAAAGGAAAAGCCATTGTGCATGTCTAAGTTGAATTGAGTGATTCACAACATAATGCGTCTATTACTGGTATTCCCAGTTCAGTACTCTTCCAATTGCATGGAAGGGATGAGTTGAGTACGGACTCAGTTCCTGTCCAATTCTATCCTGTCCAGTCCCATCAACAATAATCGGAACTCTTCATTTTATAGAGCTTGTCGAGCTCTTCATGCACGTAAAAATTCAAGTTCATCGGATACCGATCGATAACTTATTGGAACAAGTTTACCTTGAAACAAATGTATTGAGCACACCAAATAGGAACCATTTGTTTCAGGATAAATGTGTTTCGTTAAGTATCGATCGGTGTCCAATGAGCTTCAATTCTTCCACACTTGTAGAACTCGACGAGCTCTACAAGAGGAACGGTTCCGATCATTGTTGTGAGCCCGGGATGGGCCCACAAAAACAAAAAAACTGGACAGGAACTGGGTCCGTTGAGTACTGACTTAACTAATGGCATAGTGCGACAGGCAAAAAGTGATTTATCCTCATGCTGGAACCCCTCTTAACCAGTGCCCCTATTTTGTGTTTTCTTTTTCAGTAACACAGGTGTCCGGACCTTCTATTGGTTGCTTAACATAGCTATTGTGCAATTATATTTGGATTAACTACGCCATTTAGAATACACTTGTAGAGATATTTATGACTGGTAATAAACGTTTATTATTACCAGTCATAAATACGTTATTCCCGGTAATTTCCGGGTATTTTTTCTTTGTATCTAGCATTGTCCATCCGTCCCTAAAAGTAAAAACCGATAGGAGAGAGTTTGGGGTAGCCGATAAAGTAAGTCGAATCAAGAAACATAATCCAGTCAGGATTTAGCGAACTATACACAACAAACATCAGCTAATGGGTCGATCCTTGATAATTATGGATATTCTGAGGGGTGTTTTCCTTGGGAATGAAGGTTTCATTTACCTCCTTCAACATGTAACCTCGCCGAAGAAAAGAAAATTAGATCGCAGCTCCACCAGGGGCCATTGATTTCAATGGAAGGCTGCTGGAATACCATCTGGACCTGGACATCTCCATTTCCATCCCTCCCATTTTGAAAAGAGCACGCTTCACTTCTGATGGTTTTCTATAAATTGATTATTGACTTCATGTTAGAACCAAATCAACACCTTATATCCTATGGCCTACTTAACGTGTTTCATGCCAGGCAGTCATTTGCCCAAGCCATTGTTATCTTCTCCACCTTTGGGTGCCTAATGGAGTCTGAACCAACCTCCTCTAGTAACTAAAGAGCAATATGAATGAGAGCAAATCTACAAGAGCACTGTCGTTAAGCGTATGCATATGGTACATATGAACTTACCATCAAACATGTTTCAAAGATATCAAATGATCTAATGTAAGAATTTTTGTCAAGTGGAATGAACCAACAAGACAACCACCGTGGAAGGCGCTCCAACAGTGATAACCACAGCATTCTCCTCTAGGGCAATAGAAGATGAAGGTAGAGTAAGAATAGGCAAAAGAAATCCACAAATTCTTGGTAAACGCTGACCGAAAGGAAGTCGGGTGTGAGAACATCCGGTCAGTTGGAAAAGCATATTTTGTCGGAAAAGAAAAATCCTACCATATGCGGTGGTAGGGCTCCTCATATGGTGGGATTCTCTGACCCGTAGATTGGTTTCAGGAATAGGACTATTGGAACTGCCCTTGTCCTTTCCAGTTGAGAAATTCGACCATGCATATAGACAAAAAATTTATACCTTTTTCATAGATGCCTTTACATTACAGCTTCCGTGTGAAATCCTTCAGCCTAGGAAACACAACCCCCCTCGGTGATTGTGTTGAATTCAACAAGAACAACAAAAACTCTACGCAAGGGATATCAGCCCAGAAGCCAGCTTGCACCCCTTTTACACACAGAAAGAAAACATCTGGCAACTGTAGCACTTACAAAAACCAGCTGACTTCCTGACATCGCCACATTTTTCCATTCTAAAGCTTGTGACTGATTATAAATAGGTCAACTAAATTCAAAGATTCCTATGGATGGAAGAGATATCTCTCATACCTTGTGGCAACACTGGCTGATCTCTTATCCGAGATAGAAGCACGGAAACATGTTCCGTTGCGATATCAAGCCGCTCTTTGGACTTAGCTGATTCCGTTATGAGAGTTGATACCATACTCTGCAACAACTGAACTCTTTCTGCATGGTCACTTGGAACACAATGAAGGAGCTTTGTGGAGGGTATGCTTATTCGTCGCCAACGAAGCGGAAGATACCTTTCTGGGATTTGAAAGCAGTTTCCGGTAGACAGGACACGAAGGGCGTGCCGGCAAAGAATCCCAGAGAACTCAAACTGGTGGCAGCTGCAACTTACAATGCCCTCCCGGGGAACCCAGTAGACTTTCCTGCCTCCATCGAGCTTCGTGTGGTGTCTCACGAGGAACCCGTCTTCCATCTGGAACGAGGCATAGTGTGCCGCCAAAATAAGTTGTTCTTGGAGCTTAGAAAAAGCAAAAGGCGTAAGGACCGCCGCGGCATGAGATTCCATTGGGGCCCCTGTCTTGAGGCAAATGTTTTGGAGGTTCTGCTGCATTGTTTGTTGTTCACCGGCTTGATCTTTAAAATCTACGGCAACGGCTACCTGTGCGCAAAAGTCATGACAGTGTGTAGCGGCAACAGTGACTAACTTTTAGTGCGCTCTCTTTTATGTTCACAGCATCAAATTCTCAAATTTTCTCCAATCCAGACAGTTTTACATGATTTAGGAAGAACAATAATCAAACAATAGTGCTAAAGATCACGGGTTTATTCACCACAAAATCTCGCAGGTTACGTGAAAAGTTACCGTGACAAGACACCTCATCCAGGACTTGGGTATATTTGATGAAATGATTCAAAATGTACAACAAATATAAAACAAGACAAAATACAGCAGAAAGAAAAACAGATATTAGAAATATCCTTCAGGATTCCCTCCCGTTCACCTCTGTCACTTCTCTCTTCCAACATCCTCCTCTCCCTCTGCACCAAAGGTAGAGACAAGATATATCCCAATCCCCAACCGGAGGTATTTTCAAGGGAACCCTAATATAAAGCACGAAATATAATATCCAATACACTACATTACACATACCTCTAAAGAGAGAATGTATGCAAACGCAAAAACATTGATGAAGTGAACTTGGAAGTAAGACCAAGTGGTTGGATGCTTTTTCCAAGTTCACTTAGGTTTAGAGTTAAAGTCCCTTCCCTCTCCTACTTAACGTCATTGATGTTCTTGCTTGTTCTAAAAAAAAATAATAAAACATTAGATTGATGAAGAGGAGGCGAAGGGTGGTTATTGGTAAATTTTAAACTCTGTCAGAATTTACGATCACATCCCACCTGTCAACGTGGGACATGCAAGGAGTGCGATGCTTTGATCCTACGATACGCCAACGGATGGTTAGCTTATTAGTAACTGTATCAGTTCACTACTCCTTTTTCTTTCAACTGAAGTTCGTGGAAACCATTTCAAACACTAGGGCTCGGAGAACAGTAGCTGCCATGCAGGCAAGCTAAACATGCCAAAGAGACCAGCAGACATGCAAATACCTCTTTCGTCATTACTCAAGGAGGACAAGGTGCGCCTACGGGCGAAATTCGATTTTGTCGATCAGTGTCTTCAATCTTTGCAAACAAATGCTAATCCAGATAATGTCCGAATAAAGACAAAATTGTGCAAGACATTATGCGTCCATCCCCATAAACAAACAATATGACCTGACAGATTTGATCCACTTAAATAAGAATAGGAGAACATACTTGTTCAACAAAGTGTGCGAGCCGGGTTTGTGCACTCAAAAACCTTTGAATGAAAGCGTTAATTGACTTTGACTGGCCAGTTGTAGTCATCCCTGCAAAGAAATGGCTTCTCAGGTATGGCAATGCCCATAGCGACCTTAAGGCGAACAAATTGGTAATATGCCTGTTAGTATGCAGCCCAAAGCAATTGACCATGTCTCTCCACCCTAGTTCAAAATCCTCAATCGCCTCGAAATTATAGAGTCGATAGAACTCAGCCTTCCACTCATTGTAACGCTCCCCAAGAACAGCATTAAACCAGGATGGGAACTTTGCCACAATCATCCAAATGCAAAGCGCATGTTTAGTAGCCGGCATCTCCATTGAGATTGCTTCTTTGAGACACATATTTTGGTCAGTTAATAATGTTTGTGGAGCCTTCCCATTCATGAATCCCAAGAATGCCTGCAGCATTTCCGAAAACAAAAATAGGATATCAGCATGAATTTTAGTTGAAAAGTTATTATGCAGAAAATTTTGGGGAGAAATAAGCATTACAATGTGCAATTGCAGGGAAGTTCCTTTCGACAATTATAATAGATTCCAACCAAAAATGAGATCTTTCCGTCCAATTTGAATACTGGGAACAGTGAACAATTTGACAGTCAAGCACATCCACAAGGGGGCCTGTTAGCATTTCACATAATATTTTTCGCATTTTTTAGAGGTAAAAAATCCCCAAATGCATCTTCGGAGAAGGGAAAAGGAGAGAAAAATAATGATATCCCTACCACTCAGGAAAAAGAATTTGGATGAACCCACACTATTATTTATCAAGATGATGATGGTCTAAGATCAGAATCCAGAACATATTAACACCTACCAACTGAGAGCAACAGTGAGTTTATTGACAAGGAAGAATATCATGTTTTCACTTGTTTACCTTCAAAGCCCAAGAGAATGACCTCAAGTTTTCCTCTCGCAAAAGCACGCAACCGAAGAAACAAGGCATGCCATAATTATTCATTCCAACCCAAATTCCAAGTGGCATGTCAAAAGCAGTCAAGCGATGTGTTGTGTCGAACACCACTGCATCGCCAAAGATCTCATACGACTGGACCGATGAAGCATATGACCAGGCAATGTTCTCCAACCGATTGTTTGAATCAAGCGTAAACTCATATCTGAAGTTCTGATCTTTGTCCTTGATGTTTCTGAACATTCTTAACAAGTCTATGCTCTCATCCTCCGGATCCACTTTCCTAAACGATTGAAGTAAATTCCTCACATCCTTCTCAGTGAATGGCAAATATCCAGGCTCCACACACTTCTCAAGCTCCATGAGCCTCATCATCTGCTGCACTGAAATCCCAGTCTTGGCAAACATGAGTATCCGGCTCTTATCCGTATCCGATATGGTGCGGTAAGCTGGAAGGAAACGGACTTGATTTGGCTCCAAGAGTTCATGGTTATGGTGGTTTGCAAAGCCGGTAACACGCCATTCTGGCGCTCCTAATTCTGTTGTCTTGCTTATCCGCAAATATGCTTGGCATCCACACCTGGAGGATTTTCGGTTTCTTTGTGGTTTGTTTTCATTTGAATTTTTTACCGGAGTGTTGCCAGCACGGTGACAGACAAAGTAGCGTCTCGTAAGCCCTTTACCAACCCCATCTTTTCCTTCTGTGCGATGCCGCCGGATTGAGAAGCCACACCCCTTGGCGAATTCGCTATAGAATTCATAAGCGGCGTCATGAGTACCAAACCTCTGCCCTATGTAAGGAACTGTGTCACTTGTGGTTTCTAGGGAGAGCCTGGTTTCATCTGGTGATTCTTCCGTGCTACTTGTATCATCCAGAGACAAAGATCTTTGATCTGAGGGATCATCATACATCACCATCATCTCCCCAGCTTCCTCAGACATCATATACTTCTTAATAACTACCCAACTCTAAGGTAACAACATTTTCAGCCCTATAGATGTCACCAAAAGACAGAAAAATGATTAGAATCTTTAACAAATAGCTCGGTCCCAATAAGCCAATAACTATATTGAAAATGGATAATTACTGAGAGGGCAAAATAACTTTAGTGCAGTATTATTAGACATCAAAAGAAGGCATGGGATAAAGCACAATCTAATGAGTAAAAGCAGCTGAAAATATCAAAATATCGTGTGTTATAATATCAACCCAATTGCACAAGGTATAGCATCTTAATCACCAAACTTCTAGAGATGTACTACATTTGTTAAGGAATTATTACACCTTTCTGCATCTTAGCAAACATGTTATAAAAAAATTCCTCTGAGTAATAAAAAATGAAAATTGAAAAGAGAAGAAGAAATGAACACTTCAATCTCATGGTTTGAATTTCGATTCTTACTAAACTTGACTACTGAAGTTAATGCCGAGTAACGTAAATAATGAAGGCGCGCCATCTAGGCATCTATGCCACAATGAAATGCGTAAAAAAGTGTACGTTTCTTCCCAATTCTCATACCATTCCAGTGGATTGTTCTAAGAAAATCCAGTTATAGGGTAATTGAAGATTCTTCTCTATGGGACCAAACTAATTCCTCGAAAATGGTTAACCACCGGATATTACCAAGGCAATGCAATTATTTAAGCACTACTTGAAACTGCTCACAGCCAGTAACAAAATGTGAATCTTAGCTTTTAACAAACTATGACTATTGCTATTCCAAAGCACCTAAGGGGGGAAAAAAAAACTGTGACTACAATGGTTTTCACCCACAATGGCCTTTTTCTCATTTCGACTATGAAAAATGTGAGATTCCAAGGAAAATCATCCATTTTCTATGTGCTGAATGGTCAACTACGAAAAATCATCGAGTGCTTCCGGAGCACCGCCAAGGCCACGTGGCGCTCCAAGTCCCTTTCTCCACCCCACATTGGTATGGACTCCACCACCAAGTGCACGACTCCCGCACACATTGTGAAAAAAAAGGACCTGAAGCACCACGTGGCGGCGCTCAGAAGCCCTGAATTCTCAGTTGTAAACTACCACTACCATGGAACACCCAATGTGATACTAAATCACCATCTTTGCACTTGCATTCAGCAAATCACCACTACAAACATAAATAACTATCCAGCAGAACATACAAAACCATATTTATATACCAGAAGATGGATCGTACCTTGAAAATCCACTCCCCTATAATTGTAACAGCTTTTCTTTTTCTTTTTTTGAGCCGACAAGTTAGCAAAGCAGCCTCTCGCCGTGAATTTCTGTGACCGTGGAAGTAGAGATTTCAATAACAAATTTACGAGACTATTCGGTGATCATCAGCGGCTGATGATGCGAAATCAATTTGGGGATTAGGGCGCAGAACAAGCCCCGAGGAGAAAATTCTCATTTTCCTTTCTATTCTTTTTTCCAGATTTTGATTTGATCCAGCCATTGAATTGGGCCTCTGATACCGAATTCGGCCTTAGGGCTTCTTTGCCCGGCCCATAAATGCATTTTGCATTGTGCTTTATTTAGGTTTTTGATAACCGAGTAACAACTCTACAGCTGAGTGACAATTGGACCCGATTGCACAACGTTTTTTAGGTTTTTGACTGGTAGGGAGCTGATAATGAAATGGATTTTGACAGAGGGAAATGATTTTTGACAATCCCATTTTATCTATTGGCACTATTTTTCTTGTCTTTAGTCAAGTGAAAATATCAAATTGTACTCAATATACAAAAAAGTGACTCAAGAGATGAGGGAAGTTTAGCAATTTAACATGAATAAAAAGATAAGAAAAATGGATAAAAGGGGAGTGTTAAAAATCATTTTCCTATGCGGAAAAACATTTATCAGAGATGAAGCGGAGAATGCGCAATTGAAAATGAACAATAGACAAGAAAATGGAGTGCCAATGGATAAAAGGGAAGTGTCAAGATCATTTCCCTTTGCGATAATACATTATCAGAGATGAACTAGCCCATGGATGTGCTTTTGAATTCTAACTGTACTTTTACTCACAAAGTCATTTTACAAAATCTGTTGTGCACATATCATTCAAATAATTTTACAGATTTTCATTATAATTCAAAATTTTCAATGTATAGTATCTACAAAAAAAATTTAAAACCCTCTTTAGTTACCAAAATGGACCTCTTTAATTTGAGCCCCTTTTTTTTTCTTCCCAATATGAGAACCAAAAAAAAAGCTGGCCCTTATTTTGTAATTGGGAGATGGTGTGCACAACACCATGCTACGCACCTCCGAGCCGTCGGATCATGCATCCGACGGCTCAGATCTCATCTTGGCAATGAACAGCTCTCGACCATATGGCTTTGTTAACCTGTGATTAGGAGCGGACCTGAAGCCGGCCATCGGGGACTTCTTTTAACAACCACCTCAAGCCGCCCTGGCAGACACCTCCGATGTATCGGCAACACTTCTTGTAGTTGAATTTACTTTCAAGCGGGGGAACATTACCTATTGGTCCATTATATTCGCCCGTTTATCGATTCTATTCAAGTGAATCGGAAAATTGCAACAGTAAATAGAGATTCCAAAAATCGCAAATAACCCCATCCAATGCAAGTGTTGATGAGATCTCCTCTTCTTTTTTTTCACGACAGAGCTAATGAGATCTCGGATATTGAACTGTCGTGTTTCGATCCTTTGCAGCTAGACTTTTTCTTGTTGGAAAACCAGTTTCTGACTTTTGAGTCGAAAATCAAACCACAAGCTGTACTCTGCTTCAGACTGCAAATACATAAACTACAGGAGTTCTCTTTTGCAAATTTTTGGATCTCCTGCCTCCGTTGTCGAGACATTGTTTGGAACCAAGCTGCAATAATGTTCAGATACACAGAGATGGAAAGAAAGAAAGTGGAAGATGAATTCACAAAAATGGAACTTGGCAATGTTTTCCTTCTGAAATTGTTTAGATTTCTCTACCAGAGTTTCAGCCAAAACAAGCAGTCCTCCCATTGTGGTTGAGGAATCACAATTGTCTACCTGATGTGCTGTATATATTGTAATTGACAAACCACCAAAACATACAATGGCACACAAAAATCCCTACCAAAAAATATGGTGTGACTGCAAGAAAAGTTGAAAACGAAAAACATTCTCTCCCAAAATAAAGTCTCAAAATTTCATCACTGATTGGCTGAGGTTGAGCAAGGACTCCAGTGCACTAGGTTCAAACTTCCTAGCAAATAGGTAGCAAACAGATGTTTTCACCAAATTATACGAACACAAAGTCCCATTATTCCTTAACGACTGTACAAAAAGTTCAGTAATATTTGCTTCCCCAAAGGCCGCTGGATGTGGGGACCTAATTGACCAATCAACCCACGTCACGGTCCGGTTCGCATTAAGGGATCCATAGAACAAGTGGAGGAAAGTCGGAATGTAGTGCTCATCCGGGTAACAAGAGGGTGTACAATACTTTCTAAAAACGGAGTAGTACTTGGTATCTGAGACTATTATAGCAGCCAAAACACGGTTGACTTCGAACCACTGGGACCCTTTCCGCCAGTCTGAAGGTCTAATAGTGGGCCACATCCAACGGCTGTATCTGCCCCGCACATCTTTGGAGGGATTATAGTATGACTCCACGAAACTGTGGGAGGATCTGGTGAGGTACTGGTACACAGTGGGGAAGTTCTGAATGGGAATGCAGCTCTCTGAGAGAAGCACAAACCGCTCGTTGGAGAAATCGAGCAGAGCATTGGCTAGAAGCCGCCTCTCTGCATCAACCAATGATACCGTCCCCCATTCAACATGCTGAAAGGTGAAAGATCATTGGAGATGAAAGATTGCAACTGGTAAATACTATAGCAGGAAATGTTCAGTTATACACCCATGCCTAAGTCACAATACAAAAAAATTACCACAGAACAATCAACTGTGTCACATAAACTTGAGTGCAGGTGTCGGATACAAGTATGCTAAGTGTTGGATTCATCTAATTCTCAGGTTGAATGCACCAAGACACGGTAAAGTATTCATATTATTAGTACACAAATGCATTTTGTAACTGAGGTAGATGATGCTTATAGGTGCCAAAGAGCATTTCATGCATGATACGAGAGGTTCATGTAACGTTCTACTATGAAGGATGAACTTTAATATACTCAACATGCTTTCTTGGTCAATGTCGAGCTAAAAAAGTCAGAAACTCATCGCACACCCTTACCCAAGAGTAGGTGATTAACACTTATAAACTATAGATTCAGATTTGATTCCAGATGATGCTCCTCATACTTATTTAGTTATTTACTGTATTAATTTTGAGCAGTGAAAATTGTAACCAAAATACAATTTGGTTTAGAGCTTTGGACTTTGGTTTTCTCCTAGTTTGGTTACTTTGGTATGAAATGGGTCTTATCAAGGACAGTGATGGAACTCTTAATTGATTGGAAAGGTGCTAGAGTGGGAAGAAGGAGGAAGCGAGGTTGGGCCATGATCTCTCTTTGTTAGATGTGGGTTATTTGGCGTGCAAGAAACTGGAGATGCTTTGAAGGGGTTGAAAAGCCTTTGTTTAAAATTAAAAGTGTGATACGGGAAAGGACCGTAGATGTGTTCATGCTTTTCTTAGGTTAGATCCATACCCATTATACCCGACCCTTAACAAATAGTCACTGACAAAGTGGTTCCGCAACAGTGTAGAAAACAACAGCAGCACACAAATCAGTTTGACATTGCCAAGAGATAATTCAGGCAAAGCTTATTTACCGAATTCTACCCTCTTTGAAATTGCAATCATTCGCTCGGAGAAAAGTTGGCTCATAGGCCTCATAGTGTGTGGCTCAGGGCTAAGAAGCACGGATGCAGACATGAGAGATGACACAACAAGTGGACACGTCATTTCTCGATAAACTAGGACCGAGACACATTAGGGACGCGTCGATCGTAAAATATGAAATTATATACGTATCCTTGGAATACATATAGAAGTCAAGAACATTGTTTCTATCCAATTAAAATGTAAAAAACACACAGAGAGCATTATACATTATAAATATATAAATCAAGAATCATCAAATGAGAGTATCCGCGACTCTAAATAATAGAAATTTTGACTCTAAGACAACTTTTTAAAACTGAATTTCACCTCCTAATGTGTCCTCAACGTGTCCCCGCCCAACTGGTCCTAGAGTATCCGCTATGCATTTGACTACACAAAATATCACAAGAAATTGGTGTTTAATGCTTCTGTTTTCCTTTCTTTGGGAGTTTTCAGTACTCGTATTTATTTGTCTTCACATTTTCTCTTATTATATAGTAATTCAGAAAATGCAGAAGCAATTCACAACCTTCTTACTGCAGATTAGAACCTCAACCTGAGATGTCAATTGATGAAGTTAAGTGTTGTTGATGTGAAGGTAAGTGTTGTCTTACAACTAGGAACATTAGGAACTAAATCACATTTGTACTTCTCCCATCCAAATAGCTAACTTAGCTCATCTGCCATATATTCCACTATATGTATTCTAGCAGATGGGTTCGATTGATAAGCTAAATCCATCACTTGCATAAAAAGCATTTCAGATAACTTAAACCAAAATATCCCAATTGAAAGTCTAAATACATATCTCGATTAACTCAATGAGTAGTACCATCAGCTCAAATGTTCATGTAACATGGTCAAAGAAACTTAAAAAGAAGATTCATATTCAAGCGAAACATACCTGACTAGGGATTTGACGTCCATAAAAAGCAGATGTATTCGATACATTAAGCTTGTATCCTGGGAGTGCATGCACGTAGATCGAAAATAGCTTCTCATGGCCCTTAAAGAACCTCTCCCACAACGGCAACATTGGAAGCGGACCCCTTGTCAAGAACATAAACGCCGCTTTAGGCACTCTATCATAAGGGTACTCTGCCTTCTTCGGCATCAAAGAAGCTCTCCAAAATAGCTCGTCGTCTGACATACCATGCGTCAGATTCTTCGGACTAAGAAAGCTATCCATGCTTAAGCAATCCTCCTTCTCGCATTTCGAAACAACGCTACAGTTCTTAATACTGGTAGTACTAGCCGGCATAGGAGCCATTGCATAATTCTTGTACAATTGATCTTCCTGTAAGCTAAAATGCCGATCAATATGCGAACTCGAACTCAACCCAATAACCACACCCGCAACAAATATGATCAAAACCATGATAAGCCTCAAAAGTCCAACGGAGGAGTCCTTAGTTATCGAACCCGGAGACTTCTCTTGTTCCTCCCTCCACCCTCTACTCCTTGCCATTTCCTTTACCTAATTCCAATCAAAGGACAACAAAAACCGCGTATTTGACTTATTGAATTACCCACCCAAAAACCCTCTCTCACTTTTGCATCCTCTACAAGTAATCTACAGGGTCACTCAAAAAACAACTTCTAACCCAAAAAACGAGCGTGTTTCTTTTTATAACTCAGGTGTCCGGGCCAGCTTACCCGCACCGAAACACGAACGTTTGGCTTTCAGCAGATGCAAAATTCACATAGAGTGTATCATCAAGCAGATGTCGCAATGCATGAAAATTAGACCGAGCCGGGCGATACCTGTAAAGGAAAGAAGATCTGATTCTTTTGCCTTGAGACTTTTATTGCCTTCGAAGAATGTATGAATGAACTTGTTCGGCATCGTTGGATCGGAAGGAGGAACGGTTAGGGTTTGTGGTCAAAACATGGTCTTGGGACCCTTCGAAATCGAATTTGAGATCTTGCTGAATTGAGATTCAATGAAAATGAATTTGGCCTTGGCAGCAAACTAGGGTTTTGCTACCAAGGAACTAGGGAAGTCGGTGGAAATGGAAGGTTTTTTTCTCAGGAGAGGAGAAATCAAAATCGAGTTTTGTTCACGTTCCAGAGGAAGTTGAACGTTACCCTCCTTTCTATGGCGTGGATCCCACTGCAAAAGTGATATCATACTTGTCAAAAAGTGTATTACATGGTAAGCATATTATCACTTTATTGTAGGGTCTACACCATTTCAATCAATAAAAAAAAGGATAATGTTCACCCTCTTTCAAGGAGGATGAACAAAATTGCACTCAGTTTCATACGACAGAGAGAGAGAGGAGAGATGGAAAAAACAAAAAATGGACGTATTATTTAAAATAAAAAAGAGATTAAATTATTTACACCGACGGTGTAAAAATTTGCTTCCTCCAAATCAATTATATAGCCTTGAGGATAAGCCGTCACTATAGCACCACCTAAGTACAGGATGGCAAGGGAACAAATCTCCCATTCCCTTGCTACCGACAAGACTTGAACCCAAGTCTTGCGGAGGAGACTTTTGTCATCCAGGCTGCCAATCTTGTTTGATCATGACATCTTTTTTAAACGGTGTAAAATAAAATAACATTAAAACTATTTTTTAACACAAATATTGACTGTAGTAAAAAATTGGTAATTTTTACAATACTTTTGGATTTTTTATTTCGTATATCTTTTATTTTACTTGTGGTAGTATAAATTAGGGGTGATATATTTATACTATTGATAGTTTAAAAATAGAAAAATGATAATGCCGAAACCGTTTTTATCGGTGCCAAAACTCTAGTGCTTAACCCTATTTTTAAAATGATAATTATTTCCAGGTAACATACAAATGATGTAGACAGTCCAGAGACTTCAAATTTTAAAATGAAGCTACTTTTCTACGACATATATGATACGAGATATTTTAAAAACAGTACGTATGATTCTAAGCGGTACGGGAAAAAAATCCTTGAATTTAAAAATGTGTGATAAATATCTTATAGCATCATATTAAATATTTTCCTTGTATTTAAATAGCCTAATCGGATGTTGTGGGTATGCACATGATTATGATCTACACCTGCAGTTCCATTTTAATATAATTAAATTCGACATCAAATTCCATTCGTTGAAGCGTATATATGGGCAACAAGGAAAAAAAATTTGAGAATGACATCGAGCTACAAGTAATTTTCACAAAATGTCACCGCAAAAAAAAGTCTGCACTATTCAAAATTTAACAATCACGTTATGCTACTGATTAAAAATTTAAATATCCATTTTCAGGCTTTTAGTCAACGAACCATTTTTAAATTTTAATTAATACACCCATCAAGATGCTCTCATATTAAAAAACAAGATTAATAGAGTTTTATACATATATATACTATAAAGAGGATGAATTTTTTGTTGGGCCCCAACCAACGGAAGGATTTCCTTTGGAAAGCGGCAGAATATAATTTGGGCCAATCCGAAAAGCATGAGGGCCTTTATTGGGCTTCTTTATCTGCATACGGTCCATTTGTATTTGGGCTAGCCTCTGGCTATAACGCACTGGGCTTTGTTTCTAAAAAATGGGGGAAAAGTTAGGATTTGGGAAAAGCACCAGAAGGTTCCAAAGCTTTTGGATTTTCAGAATTTTATTCCTTCTTTAGGTTTTCGAAATCCGTATAAATACTTCAAACTGATTCTAAAAATAGAATCTCAAATTTTGCAAAATAAAAATAAATTATTGCAAACATGCAATTGTTCCCAAGCACTTCTTTGAAAAGTTATATTGTATACAAAAAGATACTACTTTTTCCCCAAATATGAAAATAGGTCGGATAATCATGCGGCATTGCTCATGTGGTACTCCGGCAAATGGTTGATCGCGACTAGTTACATGGATCATCGTCCCTTGCTTTCCAACAACTCAACAAATGTAAGCTTTCGTGTCCTACCTATGAAACTGCATCGTATGCATCATTGATTATGAGTATTACGTAAGAGCATTGAATAGTTTATCTCTCTTATAAAAAAGAAGAAGATCATCACGATATCTTTTCCCTTGGGAGTATATATAAATTTTGTTTGCCAGCAACATGAAACATCCCGTCAGTATTAACTATTAAGCTATTAATCAAAGGGGGATGAGGGGAGCGCCTCCGCTCAAATATTCAATAATTTCAACTTTTGACCTGTTTAATTTTAAGATTGTTATTATAGTGTGTGGGGATCGGAGTAAACCCACTAAGAGCATCCATAGTAGAATAACCAAAAATTGTCACATCATTCATTTAAGGAGTTATTAAGGCTAGCAATGTAGAGGTCCATAATGGCACAATCAAAATTGAATAACCAAAATTTGTCATATCATCTTTTCAATTTATAAAAATCTAGAAATTGTGACATAGAAAACAATTTTTTTAAAATCGTTTTCAAATTAATAAAAATAGGTTATGAGAAAAAGAGAAAATAGTTTTTTTTTTTGAAAACTTTGATTTTAAAAAAATAGTTTATGGGATAAAGTTAAGAAAAAAGTTTTAATATAAAAAGTGTTTTGAAATAAACTGTTATGGGGAAAACAGTTTTAATGAAAAAACAGTTTTGAAAAAAATAGTTTTCGCAAAAAAATAAAAAACAGTTTTTTAAAATATTTTTCTTAGAAACACATTGAAAATAGAAGAGAGATAAGATTTTTGTGTAATGATTGTGTACTTGATTGAGGAAATGTGGGGATAACTAAATTTGATTATTGGCAAAAGTTTGATAGTTTTGATTATCCATTGGCCAAAATTTGATGAGTTGTTGAGAGATTGCTAAGTTTGGTTATTCCAATGTAAGCTCTTTTTTGAGCAAATGTTGCTAACCTTAGCAATCTTTTGATTTTGATTATACCACTGTGAATGCTCTAACCAACTGGCATTATCAGCATCAAAATTTCCTGCTAAGTTTTTTTGCCTTCAACTTAAGACAATAATTAATGCCTTGTTCGTTTCCCTTTTTGAAAAAAAAAATTCTAACTCAAAAGTACTCATTACCCCTACTTCCAATCATTACTCTTTACTCTCTTCAATCATTATTTTCTTTATCTCTCACCACTTATTACTCTTATTTACGTTCACAAAAAATTTCAAAAACTCATCAAACACAACATAAGTTAACACCAATGTTTTTTTTTTTTTTTTTGTAACCGATAAATAACCCTACAGCCGAGTCGCTATTGGATCTGCATAATCCAAACATCAAGAAAAACTAGCACAACAACCTACCGCCACGGCATCCCACATAAATCATGGTACATTTTGCTCAGGGAAAATTTCAAAATACCCCCCAACCTTTACACCAAAAATTTAATTAGACTCCCAACCTTTTAAAAACTTCAATTTTACTCCCAACGTTATCTTCCGTTAATCAAATGCCCCCTTCCGTCCGAATGACTAACAGATTTCGTTAAAAGCTCCGTTAAATAGCGTCCCAATCGAATTTCGAAGATCCGAGCCGTTCAATATGTTCAAAACGTGATTTTAAGGGTACTCGAGAGAAGTCAGCAAAAAAAAAGACCGAGAAGGGCTTCATCTGAACAGTTTTTTATTAAACTATTCAATAAAAAATTGTTCAGATGAAGCCATTTTCGATCATTTTTTTTGTTGATTTCTCGCGGGTACTCTTAAAATCAAGTTTTGAACACATTGAACAGCTCAGATCATCAAAATTCGATTGGAAAAGAGGAGGTGCAGATCGATCCGGATTTTGTTCAAGTTCGGACATCCGGATTTTGCTTCGGTCTGCACCTCCCCTTTTCGATCGAATTTCCATGATCCGAGCCGCTCAATGTGTTCAAAACGTGATTTTAAGGATACCCGCGAGAAATTAACAAAAAAAATGATCGGAAAGGGATTCATCTGAACAGTTTTTTATTTAATAGTTTAATAAAAAAACTATTCAGATGAAGCCCTTCCTGGTCATTTTTTTTGCTGATTTCTTGCGGGTACCCTTAAAATCACGTTTTGAACACATTGAGTGGCTCGGATCATCAAAATTCTATCGGGACGATATTTAACGGAGTCTTTAACGAAATCTGTTAGTCATTCGGACGGAATGGGGCATTTTGATTAACGGAAGATAACGTTGGGAGTAAAATTGAAATTTTTAAAAGGTTGGGAGTCTAATTAATTTTGGTGTAAAGATTGGGGGGTATTTTGAATTTTTCCCTTTTGCTCATTGTTAAGCTTTCTATTTGGCTTTTCCATATTCAAATGGTGGTCGGCCCAAAGCGTGCTCAGTCACGATCAAATTACTGTACATGAATGTTCCTTCAACAGAAAGCCTACTGGTAAAGAAAATCTGTACAGATTGTACAGATTTATTGTGGGGCCCACTACGGGTCCCACACAAATGATCCGAGCCGTTCATTAAATGTAAAACAGTTTTTCAAGGGTCCCTGCGAAAAATTAGTTCAATCCGATACTTATAGATGCTTGATCCAATCATATAATGTTTTATTATCTAGGAATCTAAATCAAAAGTTAGATGATTGGATCGAGTATCTATAAGTATCGGATTGAACTGATTTTTTGCGAATGCCCTTGAAAAATTGTTTTACATTTAATGAACTGCTCAAATCATTTGTGTGAGACCCGTAGTGGACCTCACAACAAATCTGTATAGAAAATCTGTATAGATTTTCTGTACCAGTAGACTTTCTGTTCCTTCAATGGGTAGGCGCTTAAATTGACTTCCGACCATCAGGGTTTCGACGCATGGAAATAGTTTGGTCAAACCTGTATCATCCAATCATTTCTCTCTCCGTGGTACCGGGACGTCCTTCTGGATGCTCACGTGTTGGTCGGCGACAAGTGGCACGACCGCCAACCTGAAGCACGTGAGTCTGGGACGGTCGATCACGAGAAAAGATCCAGTGCGGCCTACTCTTAATGTCCACTAAAACCTCATCATTTTGAGGTTTTTTGATTGTCTTAATTAATGGTGTTCTTGTCTTCTCATTTTTAATCGAACATTCAAGACTAGATGTAACCAATGTTCTAAAAACCGGACCGGCCGATTCAACTCTTTGAACCATCAACCGGTCCATGTTTTATGGTAAGTAAACACCCAAAACTGATTTATGCACATAATTGGTCTATCTTGTAAAAATAAGAGAAATCTGGCGGTCCACTTATGTACCATTTGTTTTAGTAGTATTTTTATATACCCAACTGTAAAAATATTTATTTATTGATTCTTTTACAAAATTATGTATTATTATGTACTAACTGCATCACGGTTCAATCCAATTGACCCAATAATTAAACCAGTGACTCATCCACCCAGTATTTTTCGGTTCACTCACCAATTTGATTTTCAAAAAATATACTAGGTCGTAACTTCTTCGGTGATCCGCCATAAAATGGAACTTTAGCATTGATTTTTTCCTTCTTTTTGAATCTTTTGAAATTGTTCATAGTATTTCTCTATCAGAGTTTCAACCAAAATAAGTAGTCCTCCCAATGGGGTTGAGGAAGTATGGGCGGACCCAGGATTTAGTTGTCGTGAGGTTAAATATCTATAACACATATCATTTGAATTATACAAAAATGAAAAACAAAGAGTAGAAACTGTTCATAAATCATCTACCGTTGCTAAGGAAAATTATTACTTGTAGAAATTGATGATTCTTATGACACATTTTGTTTTTCAAATATCTCTTCACAATTGTAGAAAAGAAAAAGTTAAAACATAACACATTTCAATAAGATCTAAGTTTATACTAATTACACATTCCAAAATTATCTACCTGATCTGCTACGCATTGTAATTGACAAACCACCAAAACAGACAATGGTACACTAAAATCCCTACCCAAAAATCCAGGGGTGACTCTTAACAAAAGTAGAAAACGAAAAACCTTATCTCCCCCAAAATTAAAAGGTCTCAAAATTCCATCACTGATGAGCTGAGGTTGAGCAAGGGCTCCAGTGCACTAGGTTCAAACTTCCTAGCAAACAGGTAACAAACAGATGTTTTCGCCGAATTATACAAACACAAATTCCCATTATTCCTCATCGACTGCACAAAACGTTCCGTAATATTTGCTTTCCCGAATGTTGCAGGATGTAGGCCAGCAGGTGACCAGTCAACCCACGTTACAGTCCGGTTCTCATTAAGGGATCCATGAAACATGTGGAGGAAAGTTTGAATGTAGTGCTCCTCCGGGTGAAAAGAGCGTTTAGGATGCTTACTAAAAACGGTGTAGTACTTGGTATCTGAGACTATTGTGGTAGCTAAGACACGGTTGATTTCGAACCACTGGGACCCTGTCCGCCAGTCTGAAGGACTAATAGTGGGCCACATCCAGCGTCGGTATCGTGCGGGACTATAGTACGACTCCACGAAGCTGTGGGAGGATCTGGTGAGGTACTGGTACACAGTGGGGAAGTTCTGAATGGGAATGCAGCTCTCCGAGAGAAGCATAAACCGCTCGTTTGAGAAATCGAGCAGAGCGTTGGCTAGAAGCCGCCTCTCTGCATCAACTAGTGATCCCGATCCCCATTCAACATGCTGAAAGGTGAAAGATTGCAAGTGGTAAATACTAGAGTAGGAAATGCTAAGACAGTCTAAACTCACAAGCTAAACCAAAAGATGAAAATCATGAAACAAGCAACTGTGCACAATATGAGTGATTATTAAGTGCTTTCTTTGGTCAATATCAAGCTAGAAAAGTCAGACAGTCATCTCATACCCTTACCCAAGAGTTTAGAGGGTCAGACACATAATTATACATTTCGAAAAGCCCATGTAACATAGACAAATTACCTTATTTTAAGAGGTGATTAACCACTTAAAAACTATAGATTCAGATTTGATATTAATTATTACAGAAAACACCTCCTGCAAATCTGTATTTATCAGTTTTGAACAGTGAATCCGGTATCCAAAATGCATTCCTTATTCTTGATTTTTGGGATCTAGAACTGGATAGCGAATCATGATTTCTACAATTAAAGGGCTATGTTAGATGCATACCCTTCGTATTCTACCATCAACAAATGGTCAACGACGGAGTTGTTCAGCACTGGTGTAGAAAATGATAACACCACTCAATCAGTTTGACATTGCCAAGTGATAACACCTTTCAGGCAAGCTAATTTACCAAATTCTATCCCCTTAGAAAGCGCAATTACTCACTCACTCTAGGAAAAATTCATGCACTTGATGGCTCGTAGTCATCCCAGTGTTTCCCTAGAAGCTAAGAAGCACGGCTACAGAAATGGGACATAGACACAACAAGTGGACATGTCATTTCTCCAAAAACTAGGACACAAACACGTTAGGGACACGTCGATTAATTTATATATACAATTACATACATATTCTTTGGAATTCATATAAAAGTAAAGAACATTGCTTTTATCCAATTAAAATATAAAAAACACAAACAGAGAATTAACATTATGAAGATATAAATCAAGCGTCATATATATGGTATTCAAGAACTAAATAAAAGAAATTTGGACTATGAGCCTACAGTATCCCAACACGTCCTCGAGTATCCACAATATGCCTGACGACTAAACAAAATATACCAAGAACTTGGTGCCCGACTCCGCAGTGCGACCAGTGGATATGTCCATGATTCTTAGGCTGGAGGGATTCGAGAGAATAAAGATGTTAATGCTTCCATTTTCCTTCTTTGGGTGTTTTCATTACTCGTATTTATTTGTCTTCTCATTTTCTCTTAGTATATGGTATTTCAGAAAATGCTTTGAAGCAATTTACAACCTTCTTACTTGGATTACCACCTCAATGTGAGACGTGCTGGTGATGTTGGGTAAGTGTAGTTGATGTGAAGTTAAAGTGCCAGGAACATCAGAGAAAATCACATTTTTACGTTCTCCCATTCGAATAATTAACTTGGCTCATGTGCCATCTATTGCACCGTACATATTCTAGCAGATTGGATCAATTCTCAATTAGATCTTCAACTGATAAGCTAAATCCATCACTTGCAAAAAAAGCATTTTGGAAAACTTAAACCAAATTATCCGAACTACAAATCTAAATACTTGTCTTTGACTAAGTCAGTGTGTACTGTCAAAAGACTCAACACAAAGGTACATGGTCAAAAAAATTAACAAGACAATTCATGTTCAAGCGATACATACCTGACTAGGGATTTGGCGTCCATAAAAAGCAGATGTATTCGATACATTGAGCTCGTATCCTGGGCGTGCATGCACATAGATCGAGAATAGCTTCTCGTGGCCTTTAAAGAACCTCTCCCATAACGGCAACATTGGCAGCGGACCCCTTGTCAAGAACATAAACGCCACTCTAGGCACTCTATCACAAGGGTACTCTACCTTCTTCGGCATCGTAGAAGCTCTCCAAAATAGCTCCTCATCGGACATGCCATCCATCAGATTCAAGCTACCCATGCTTAAGCAGTCCTCCTCCTCGTATTTCAAAACACTAAAGTTCTTACCACTGGTAGTAGCCAGCATAGGCGCCATTGTAGAATTCTTATATGATTGATTTGTCTGTAAGCTAAAAAACCGATATATAGGCGAAGTCAAGCTGAACCCAACAACCACGCTCACAACAAATATGATCAAAACAGAGATCAGCCTTGAAATTCCAATAGAGAAGTCCTTAGTTATCGAACCCGGAGACTTCTCTTGTTCCTCTCTCCCCCTTCCAATCCTTCCCATCTCCTCTATCTAATTCCAATCAAAGGATAACCAAAACCGCGTACTTGACTGATTGGATTACCTACCCAAAATCCTCTCTCAGTTTTGCATAATCTACGGTTTTAGTAAAAAAACACCTCTAACCAAGAACACGAACGTTTTTTCTTTTTAATCTACAGGGTCACTCAAAAACACCTCTAACCCCAAACACGAGCGTGTTTCATTTTACTATAACTCTGACGTCCGGGTCAGCTTACGCACATCAAAACACAAATGTTGGATTTCAACAGACGCAAATTCAATTCGAATGTATCAAATAGATATCGTAATGCACGAAATTACACCGAATTGGCGATACCTGTAAACGAAAGAGAAGATCTGATTTTTCTGCCGTAAGACATCAATGGCCTTCGAAAAACCAGTGCATTTGAGAATACTATGCATCTGTTCCGCATCGTTGGAATCGGAATGATGAACAATTATGGTTTTTTTTTTCTGGTCAATGTGGAGTCCTGGGACTTTTCAAATTGATTTGATATATTACTGCATTCAGACTCGACTGTTAGAAGGCGTGTTGGCGCCGAACATGGTCTAGGGTTTAGCGCCGTTAAAAAAAAAATGGTCTAGGATTTTGCTACGAAGCAACTAGGAAAGTCCTAGTAAACGGAAGTTTTCATCCAGGGAGAAATCATCTCTCTTGTTTTATACGGGAGAGAGAGAGAGACGCGGGAAAAATGCGTAGCTTTTAAGGGGTGTTTCTACTAATAAAAAAACATTAAAAATGTAACGTGTTTTACCATCTCGTTTCTACTAACGAAAAAATTTCAGCATTTTATTATCTCGTTTTTCACTAACAAAAAAGTTGTCAGCAAAAACTTTTTTTTTGTTATGGTAACTCTACTCACAAACATATTGACAACTTATTTATTACCGGAAACAACTTGACATTTCTCAACAACCTATTCACTAACGGAAATACCTAACAACTTTTCAACCACAAATAAAAATCTACAAATTTTTCACTACCGGAAACACCCTCTAAGTTTCCCACTTCACAGTTCACTTCTCTCGGTAATGAGCTAAGCTAATAAGTTTTGGTAAATTTTTTGGGTTTTTTCTTATTTTGTTTTTGTTCTTTTTTTTTTTTTTGCATTTATGAATTTTGCGCCTAATTTTAGTAAATTATTGATTCGTTTCATCAAGGTGAATCTAATACTAAAATAAAAGTCACAGAAAAAGTTCAAAATTAGTCAACAACGCATCTTAATAGTACATCCATCAAGAAGCTCTCGAAATATTCAAAACCAGATTCCCATATATAAAGAGCATGAATTTTTTACTACATTAACTCAATTTAATATATGAATTTGAGTGAACAGGTGTGAGTAAAATCTAAGGGAAGGGCTGGGGTCTAGAGATGCTCCCCAACTATTAGTAAATTATTGATTCGTTTCATCGAATCTAATACTAAAATAAAAGTCACAGAAAAAGTTCAAAATTAGTCAACAACGCATCTTAATAGTACATCCATCAAGAAGCTCTCGAAATATTCAAAACCAGATTCCCATATATAAAGAGTATGAATTTTTTACTACATTAACTCAATTTAATATATGAATTTGAGTGAACAGGAGTGAGTAAAATCTAAGGGAAGGGCTGGGGTCTAGAGATGCTCCCCAACTATTTTAAGGACCATAGTCCTAATACTACTAAATTCCAATCAAATCACTCAAAGGTATCACTTTTCAAACCGCTTAAAAATAGTACTCCAGTGTTGGTCCACTAAAGTAAAAGTGTTTTTTAAGAACCCTGCTACACACAGATAATCTGTGCACGGATAGTGCATAGATTTCGTTGTGGGGTCCACCAAGGATCCCGCACAAATGATCTGATCCATTCATTAAATGTAAAATAATTTTTTGAGGGCCCTCTCAAAAAATCAGCTCAATCCGATATCTATAGATGCTCGATTCAATCGTCTAACTTTTCATTATTCTAAAATCTGAATGAAAAGTTAGACGATTGGATCGAGCATCTATAGATATTGGATTGAGCTGATTTTGGTCCCGCTCTTCCAGTGCTATATATACATATATATATATATATATATTAGGGGCATTGTTGGTATTAAAAAAAATAGGGATGAAAACATAACAGTTCAAAAAGTGATGGATGAATACTTAAGTTGGATGAGGAATGAGGATGGATTTTTAAGTCTCCCATTATTGATTCGTCTCGATGAGAGGAATCAGAAAAGTAATTTTTTTAACTTTTATCCAAATATTTTGAAAAATAACCACTTTACAAAAGAAAATTTTTTCCCCTTAGAATTGGATATTTCAAAAAAAAAAAATAGTAAAAGTAAAAAAAAAATTCTGATTCCTCTCGTATCGAAAAGAATCAATAATCTACAAAATTTGACGCAAAATTAACGAACGCGAATTTTTGTAGTAATGACAAAACCTTCAAAAAGTGCTAAAAGTTAAGTGGAATAGGGGGTAGCTCCTCCATGAGGTCACATGTTTCATTCCCACGGAGGCCAAATATTCTAATCATTGGGGCAGTTGGAGGTTTGCCCGGCCGTTAATTTCAAGATCGGAATTAATTGAGGTGCGCGCAAACTAGCTTAGATATCCGGTTATGAAAAAAAAAAAGTTACTCCATATTTTTTTTATTTTTTTTGATCATTAAAAGTTACTCCGTATGAGATTGGTCCAATGTCAGGATACCGGGCCAGTAGCCACCTCCAAATACATTTAAAATTCATGCCTTTTATAAAAAAACAAACACTGGTATTTATGTATCGGCGGATGAGCCGTATAAAATGAACGCCTTTGATCGTGTTTTTTCTTCCGAAACAGGCCCTAACAATTAGGAGAGTAAACGAGTCGAGTCAAGTTTCGTAGTGTTCGAACTCGGCTTGTTTACTAAACGAGCCTAAAACTAGAGCTCGACCTCAACCTCGGCTCGTTTACAAACAAGTCGAGCTCTTAACGAGCCGAATCTGACTGATTTACTTAACAAGTCTCTTTAAACGAGTCAAGTCTATACAAAGGAGCCAAGCTCATGCAGAGCTTTTGAGTGTCGAGCTCGGATCGTTCAATAAACTAGCAAAAATACTCGAACTCAAGCCCGGTTCCGTTACCAAACTAGCCGAGACAAACCAGATCATAACTAGCCTGCTCGGGCTCAATTCGTTTGCAGCACAACTCACAACGTGACCCGCCGCACAACGATGGAGTATATACAAAGATCCACGGAAGAGAGAAAAAACCCGACATCAAAACATGTGTAATTTGCGGGCATTTCGGAAAATCAATGGATTCGTCGTCTTCTCAATCACTCGCTGTCATCCAACCGAACTTTCAAGAAACTTGACAACCATTGTCCACTCTTTTCCGTTCCATCAAAAAATTTCCCCGTAAACGACAACAAGCCTTCAAATTCTTTACGCTTTCCCAAATCTTCGCACATTTTCCTTTTTCTCCTCGTATAAAGCAGATACGTATCCGCTTGTCAAGTTTGAGAGAGAGAGAGAGAGATGGATAGGAGAGATGCGAATGATCTGGAGAGCGAGGTGGGATTGGGGTGCGACGACGAGAAGGTGGAGAAGATGGAGAGGAACGGGTCGTCGTCGTTTTCGGAGAGGAGCGCAGGTGGGTTGAGGGAGCCTCTGCTTCTGAGCAGGAGTCGGATGAACAATACGTCTCAGATTGCTATGGTCGGGGCTAATGTCTGCCCCATTGAAAGCCTCGATTACGAGTACGCATTCGGCTTTCTGGCCTTACTTCATTTGCTTGTTTAATCGTTAAACAGTTCTTTTTTTCTGCGTTTGGTTTCGAGGAAATGGAAAAACAATCATACTAGTTTTCTTTTGGTTGGAGGGTCAGGGTGTTCGGGCCAGCTTACGCGTACCAACCAATTGGACTAACTCTTGGGGCTATAATCATATCAATATTTGCTACAATTCTTGCCAACCAAACACACCTCGTGGGGATGGCACTATCATTTTGATAGATTGGTGCACATCTCAAACCCATTAGGCAAATCATGGTTGTTAGCGAAAATAGGTAGCCAAATCCATTGTTTGGATCTTCAAAGGAATAGGCCAAATGAAGGGGGAGACAAAAAGAAACAATTATTTCAGTTTCTCCACAATTCCCGCCAACCAAATGCGCCATTTGGTGATGGCACGATCTTTTCAATTGATTAGAGCATCTCCAACCGACTAGGCAAATAGTGGTTGTTAGTAAAAAATAGCTAGGGAAATCTATTTTTTGGATCTTCAATGCACTATTCGAAGGAATGGGCAAATTGCCTTTTTCATGTGTCTGAGCTAAATGTAGCCACCCTCCAATTGCTAGGTAAATGAGGTGATTTTAGACATCCAACTAATTGTGTACATTTACCAAACTATGTGACAATCTCATGGGGAAATAACAAATAAATAAATTATTGTAACAAAATTGTGACATGCTCTTAGGAAAATTTGTTGTCATGTGGTCTCTAAATGTTGATTGGGAATACTTATAAGATATATAGTATAGTTTTTTATTTGTGGAAGAAGTAATTTTCTTTCAACGTTTGATGAGTTAGTTTTCATAAATAGGCAAAACAGAGAGTTGGGTTGGAGAAGATGCATTTAAAACTAGAATAGAGTAAATCACAGATGGGCCTTTTTTTGGTACTTTTGGCTAGACATAGTGCCAAGTAGCATTGGAGTTGCTCTTATTGGCATGTAATGGGTAATAGCATTACAACCTAGTGCTGAGCATTTGTGTTTCAGAAATGGATATTTGTTTATTTGGTAATTTGGGGGTTTATTTGTGTTATATCCTTTGATGCAAAATCAGCATTATGTCAAAATTAGACTAATTTAAATTACTTGCACTTCGTTTGCACCTTGGATTGCTGCTTTCAACATGCATATATCTTGTCTAATTTGTTGATATGTGTTTTTGTAGGATTATTGAAAATGATCTTTTCAAGCAGGACTGGAGATCTAGGAACAAGGTTCAGATATTTCAGTATGTTGTTCTAAAGTGGACGCTTGCACTTCTTATAGGATTGAGTACAGGAGTTGTGGGATTCTTTAATAACCTTGCTGTTGAGAACATTGCCGGTTTTAAGCTTCTACTTACTAACAATCTCATGCTCAAGGAAAAGTAAGCCTGACTTCCACTTGATACAGTTAGGTTAAGGTTCTTATTGAATTGCTGTCGTTATGGTTTACTTCCTCTGGTTATTAATGTTGTATTTTGGCCTATCCCCCATGGAAAGTCGCAGTATCTTTGGTGCCAGAATTTCACTGTTAGTTAGGAGTATGGTTAAATCTCCTGGTACACTGAACCCTGTAACATCCTGTGGTTCAGAAGAGAGATCCTGCTTTTTGTTTTTCTGTAATGACTTATTCCTGAATTCTAAGCGATAGAACATTTTTCTTGATTGAAGGATAAACTTTTGCTTGGCCTCTTGCCTGATATACTCCCACACCTTCAGTTGCTAACATTGTGGTTCAATTCTATCTGTCCTGCATACTTTTGTTGGAGTATGCTGCATGTGAAATCCTTACTCTCCTTTTTTTTTCTTGGGAGGTGAAAATGTTATTAAAGAAGCATAAGTGTGTAGGATTCCAGAAGGGTGCACCCTCCTTGACAAAAAGAAAGAAAGAAAATAAACGAGAGACTACTACTAAAATAAAAAAGGGACTAACGAGGGATAAACCAGCTTTTACGAAGGAGCAAGGTGTGACCCTATTTAGGATTCCAGAAAGTAGAAACCTTATTTCTGATGTCATTTTGGATCCTTCCTAGACTCGATTAGGCAGTTTGGCCTTCTAGCCATGACCACATGTCGGTCCATTTGAATTACTGCCTGTGGATAGGCCTAGAGCAAGAATTTACAACCCTTTGTAGCATAGAAAATCATAACTACGGGAAAGAAAAGATTGCTTAACTGCTTTATGCAAATTCTGCTGGCATGCAGTGGGCATTTGATTGTTACTTGGATCAGATGCATTATGCTTCGGAGAGCATGCTTTCTTCCCCCAGAAAGTCTGGTTTCCGATTTGTTTTTGTAATACCTAACATAATTGTTGGATAGGAGACCAAAAACAATTGGCTTCTACCTGTTTCAAGTAACTGTAAGTGACTCCAATTCCAGTGCAGGTATTATGGGGCATTCGCAGCATATGCTGGTAGTAACATGGTTTTGGCAATTGCCGCTGCAGCCCTCTGTGCTTACATTGCTCCTGCAGCAGCCGGATCTGGCATACCAGAGGTCAAAGCCTATCTTAACGGTGTTGATGCTTATTCTATGTTGGCTCCACGTACCCTATTTGTAAAGGTTTGTTAGAACCTCACTTTACTTCTGTGTAGATGTGTGTGTTCAGGTGATATGCACTCACATGCTGAGTCAATTTTCTTGTGACGACTTTCAACTATATATTATATACCTGAAAAAATGGAAGCACCAATGATTAAGTGCGTCAAAGTCCGATTCTTTGCCCTTAAAAGGAGTGTTTTCATGATGCTACCTTAGACTGCGTTTTTTATTTCTATATCTTTGGTTTTCTCTTCTTTCCTTTTTTCCTTTAGCCCCTTTTCTCTAATTTCTTAGCCAAAATCACCTTTCTGTACGTGTCTCAAATGTTTCTTGTCCCCAAAATAACAGGCTAAAAATAAGAACTTGGATTTGGTATCTTACATTTGTCATTAAAGCCTCAACCTTTTGAGTATTCCAAGCTCCTTTTGCCCTTTATTCTTATGACCTATTTCTTTCTTCTTGGTTTGTTGAGCTACATTATTACCTGCCACTTGAGCTGCCGTAGGAAGGTGTAAATTTGCAAGCTTTGTTTTCTCAAGGCTTCCAGGGACTATTTTCAGATTGTTAATTGTAATAGTACCTGGCAGCTGCTATTATGAATTTAATGGTAAGTGTAATAGTAATCAAGAATAAATTCAAACTTTTCAGATTTTTGGTTCCATATTTGGAGTTGCTGCTGGGTTTGTTGTGGGCAAGGAAGGGCCCATGGTACACACTGGCTCTTGTATCGCCAACTTACTTGGACAAGGAGGTTCACGCAAGTACCATTTGACTTGGAAATGGCTCAGATACTTCAAAAACGATAGGGATCGACGGGATTTGATCACCTGTGGCGCTGCTGCTGGTGTAGCTGCTGCCTTCCGTGCCCCAGTTGGCGGAGTTTTATTCGCTCTTGAAGAAGCAGCTTCATGGTCTCTCTCTCTCTCATGCACACACCTAACTTAATTACCTTTTCTTATCCCCAAATCATAAGTATGGCTTTGGAGTTCATTCTTATGTAGGCACTGACCATGTCCTTGATGTCTTTTTAGGTGGCGGAGTGCTCTTCTTTGGAGGACTTTTTTCACAACAGCTGTAGTCGCTGTGGTGTTGAGATCTCTAATAGAAGTTTGTCGAAGTGGAAAATGTGGACTGTTTGGGCAAGGAGGTCTGATCATGTTTGATGTCAATTCAGCAGTGCCTAAATATAGCACCCCAGATCTATTGGCCATTATGTTACTTGGAATTATTGGAGGCATTTTCGGAAGCCTTTACAATTATCTTGTCGACAAGGTTCTTCGTACTTATAGCATCATCAATGAGTATGTCTGCATGATCCTCCTTGTAATAATAGAATTCACCTAGTTAGAGCATCATATGCCGTCGATGACAATTAACCTGATTTAATTGGAAATAGAATCCTTAATTCTGGCAAGTTTTTTGTGGAAAAACATGCCTAGAGAATTGTGAGTTAAGGAATATATAAGGTTTTTTTTTTCCTCTCTCTCTCTTTTTCCGATTAAAAGGCGTTGTGGCCATGTTTGATAATAGGTTTGGTGTCATTTGGGAGGGACTGGACTGAATTGGACTAGATTTGCTTAATGTAGGATTATATCCTTTGTCTGTTTGTTATCGGATACGGAATCGACATAACTAATTTTTAGTCCAAACAGCCTCTATACTCCTTATATGGACCCATGGGACATAGGGTGTAAAGGTAGCTGTTTTGTATTGAACCCACCTTCGTATCCTATACCACTATATGTAGGATAAGGCGGACTATTTTGAAAAGAGTCAAATCCAGCAGATATAGTACTGCTATCAAACTCTGCCTATGGATTCTATTCTTTTTCCCTTCTTTAATGAGATATTTCTTTATTACTGAGCTATAGAACAGTTCATTTTTCTTTCTTCGCCCTTTTCTATGTTGACTAGATTGTACTATCCCACTTTCATATGGCTTGATATTTGATGTTATGATTGTTATCTCCATATCAACTCATGTACCTAGCTATCCAATCTTAACATGTTTTTGTTATCTTTGAGTGTTTTATGCAACATCTCAAATTTTCTTATCTCTTGCTGATTGGTGGATACTGAATTGCAGGAGAGGTCCGGGATTCAAAATCCTACTTGTCATGACCATCTCCTTTCTGACCTCTTGTTGCTCTTACGGCCTCCCATGGCTTGTAAGATGCACCCCATGTCCCATTGGGCTGGAAGAAGAATGCCCAACCATAGGTCGCTCCGGAAACTACAAGAACTTCCAATGTCCTCCAGGCCAGTACAATGACCTTGCCTCCCTCCTCCTCAACACCAATGATGATGTCATCCGCAACTTATTTAGCTCCGGCAATGAAGAGGAATGTCACCTCTCTACACTCTTTATTTTCTTTGTTGCCATATACTGCCTGGGCATTATCACGTATGGCATAGCCATTCCATCCGGGCTCTTCATCCCTGTCATACTTGCCGGAGCCTCCTATGGGCGCCTCATTGGGACCCTCATAGTCTCCATCTCCGAACTCGATGTTGGGCTCTTCGCGCTTCTTGGGGCCGCTTCTTTTCTTGGTGGGACCATGAGAATGACCGTTTCGCTCTGTGTCATACTTCTTGAACTCACAAATGACCTATTAATGCTCCCTCTGGTGATGCTAGTTCTCCTTATTTCAAAAACAGTGGCTGATTGTTTCAACAATGGCGTTTACGACCAAATAGTAAAAATGAAGGGACTTCCGTACTTGGAAGCCCATGCTGAACCATACATGAGGCACTTGGTCGCTAGGGATGTTGTTTCCGGTCCCTTGATTTCATTCTCTGGTGTCGAGAAAGTTGGCACTATACTTCATGCGCTGAAGATAACAAATCATAATGGATTCCCAGTGCTTGATGAACCGCCTTTCTCAGATGCACCGGAGTTGTGTGGGCTCGTTTTGAGGTCCCACTTGCTTGTTTTGCTTAAAGGGAAGAAATTTACAAAGCGGAGGGTGTTGAGTGGATCGGAGATTTTGAGCAAGTTTCACGCGTCCGACTTTGCAAAGCCGGGATCAGGGAAAGGTCTCAAGCTTGAGGATTTGGATGTTAAGGAGGAGGAGTGGGAGTTGTACGTTGATCTCCATCCAATTACTAATACCTCCCCGTATACGGTGGTGGAGACAATGTCTCTAGCCAAAGCTGCAGTCCTGTTCCGGGAGCTTGGTCTTAGGCACATGTGTGTTGTGCCAAAAACTCCTGCGGTAAGTTTCTATTGTTTACTTTCTCTCTTTACTTTCATTTTTCCTTTCCTAAAAGTTTAGAAGACTTTCTTCCGGTTCCTTTCTTTTTGGTCTTGTTTTGTTCTTTTAGGCTTTATTTAGATATTGACTTTGCGAAAGAGATATGTTGTAAAAATCGCTAGGCGCTAGTTGGGCGGAAAAGGGCCACCTAGTGCCTAGGCGCCGATTAGTCGGTTGCCTAGGTGGCTAGGCGGGGACGAGGCACCAACTCGTCCCCACCTAGTCGGCTGCATAATCTAGGCGTTAGACCACCGCCTAGCGCCTAGGCGGAGACTAATCGGCCTAGGCGGCCGACTTTTAGAACACTTCAAAGGGATATGTGGAAGTAAATACTCCTAAGAGGCAAGGAAAATGTAGCTATGATGTGGAGGACATCCCTTGCCTTTTTTTTATCACTTCACAGATCTCTCCAGATCCAAACACAGCTAGCCTTAAGCAACTTGGTTTGCCAAAAAAAAAAAAAACAACTTGGTTTGCAAACTTGGTAAAAATAGACTTTTTATTTCTCTTTTATGTGCTCCTGCTTTCATCTGTTGGCAATAGTTGTTTTGTTCCGCTGGAAAGGCTGTTTCTTTCTTCACAAGTGAAATGTGTAAAATTCCTGCGTCATTTTCTAGAGGAACTCTTAAAACACAAACTTAACAATACAAAAACAAGCACACCGTAGAAAGGGCTTGCGCCGCGTTGTTGATTATTGTTGTTCATGCTTGTTACGGCATGCTTTTTGTTCATTTTTCTTGCAACTCGTTAGCAATTCCGTTTTTGCAAGTTTTTTTTTCCTAAACGATGCCCGGATATAAAACTTATGGGTTGTTTTTAATTGCTTTTGCAGAAACCTCCAATAGTAGGAATCTTGACAAGGCATGACTTCATGCCGGAGCACATTTTGGGACTTTACCCGCATATTAACCCTCACAAATAACTTGATCCAGCGACGTAAGCATCGATGGTCATATTTTTATTTTTTATTCGACAGTCATTCTCCATTCTTTGTAAATTAGTATAATGTTGTAGTATAATGTATTCTTATTTTATCTTTGTTATCACCAAAATGTATTGTTCTTATTGTTCTGAGATGACCAAACCCATCCCTTCGTACACAATGTGTTATGGGGCTCAAACAGCTGTTGCTTTATGACAAATTTTTCAATCAATTATGTGAGTTGTTTTGTACACCCATTTCGAGATTGCATCAAGAATGCTAAGAGATTTAACCGGAAGGGGTTTGGCCAAGTGGAGACAAGAAAACAATAAGTGTTTGTCCTTTATGAGGTTGCATTATGAGGTTGTATGGGTTGTCCAGTCGTTAACTTCAAGACCCTGAAGTTAGTCGAGATTCGAGATGCGTGCACGTTGGCCAAGACATCCGATTACTAAAAAAAAGAATGCTAAGAGATCTCCCCCGCCACCCCTCCCCCTTATTTTGATCTTTGATTTACGAGACACAATTAAGCATCAATTATACAATCTTAACAACTTTTCACACGTTATGTTCTGCATTCATGCCATGATTGAAGAAATTTGTATACTATACTTATGTGCCGCCGACGTTATGTGGGAGAAGAATGAGAGGTTGAGGATTTAAAGGTATTCTAATTCCATTTGTTGCTTTGAAATAGACTGGTGACCAGTGTTGGGTATGGTGGTGTTATTGATGCTTTTTCTAGTGAAAGCAAGATAGATTTGGATTTGTATGTGAGATTTATAACCGTTTTAATTTCGTTTTGCCCGATGGATCAGTCCAAACCATCTATTAGCCGGGCTCAATTAAAGACAGAGCCAGCTTTCGTATGAGTTGATCGAAGACAAATTGATTGTTGATTTTTTAAGGGCTTGTGGCGCCCATCCTCTCTACAACTTTTTACGTGAGTAGTCTTTACCCGTTTGAGCCCTAGATTAGGAGTCAAGTCGCTTTGAGTCTCTAAAACTAACCTCCATCTCTGCGCACGGTCTTCAATAAATTTTCTCCACAATTATTACTCTTATTTCTCTCTATGTATCTATCTATCTTTGCTATTAAAACAAAAAAAAAAACACCCTCAATTTGAGTTTATAAAGCTAAGTGCTTGTTACTGCGCCAATTTGAGTTTATAAAGTAGTGCATGCTCCATTCAGTTTCCAATGATTTGGTGCATGATGAAGACTATTTTCTGAAGAATTGTTTTCCAATTGAAATACTAGTAACAAAAATATTCATTGCATATTATATTGGATAATTGTGTATAGAACTGGTTTAAATAGCTAAGGGTGCGTTTGGTAATTTTTTCAGTTTTCAGTTTTTTTGTTTTTAAGAAACTAGAAGTAGAAACAGGTTTATGTTTTTATAAAAACAAAAACAAGAAACATGTTTGGTAATATTTGTGTTTTTGAAAAGAAAAAAAAACCTGGAGAATTTACCTTTTTGCAGTTTCCATAGTTTATAAAAACTTTTAAAAAATTTATGAAAAGTAAAAAAGTAGAAACTTGTTACTAAACAAGTTTTATTTATTAGTTTTCAAGAAGGTAAAAACAAAAACCAAAAACTGAAAACAAAAAGGTTATCAAATGCCCCGTAACTGTGTACATACCTGATTTAATTGGTAATCGTGTACATAATTGAGATACAATAGATAATTGTGTAACTGTGTCTGTGTACATTGAGATACCATAGATAATTGTGTGCAAGTGATTTAAATAGTAAAAGTTTTTCTATATAATCTTGCACCTTTTCTTTTAGTCGGCAATTAAGTGTCGAGGGAAGACAAATTCTAATATAAGAAAATTACACACATGAGTCTCACGGATTCATTGCTAACTCAGCACATAAAATTATGGATACCTACGTATTAGCATGCATTTTTTTATATCAGTGAAAAATTCAACGGGATCTTAGGAACGAGCAATTGTGAATATGAGAGCTTGGATGATGCGTTATAACTATGGGGCGAAGCTTTTAAGGAGGGGGCACAACCGGTCTTAACTTTTTATCCAAAAACCACAAATTTGCTTCACAATCTTGTTTAACTACACTTGTTATTAATGGATGATTAGCCTATGAAAACAGGTATCTAACTATCTGTTGGAGTATTACACGCGATTAATCATATAACAAGTGTACTTTTATTGTACTAAATGCTCTCTCTCCATCCCCCAAAAATTGTTTTGTTCTCAAAATCAAGACTTTGGAAAAATGCATTTTTGGTTCAAAAAATTTAAAATACCTCTGGCAGGATACTATATTTTAATGAGTTATGTTTTTTGAATTTGAAGAAAAACATCTTCGTCCAAAAGTTATTGTTTTGCAAACATTCTTTTTAAGATGGATGGATTTTACGACTTTTTTGGAGTGTCATCTCAAAGTTCAAATATTGGTTTCGCCACTAGTAGGACTTATTATGCGACTCTTTTTAATCAATTGATAGAAGAGATTGTTTACATCATAAAATGAAATAATACATCAATTGTGAGAATCCACGTGATAATCAAGCTTAATAACTCAACGAATACAAGAAATAAGCCCAAAAAACAAACAAACAAAAGAAATATCCTCACTAAGGAAAGAACACCCACAAGCAGATGAGGAGATTCAAACTCCCGACCTCCTAGCGAGATGTAAGAGTTCTGAACAATCGAGCTAGCCCCAATTGATTGACTTATTATGCGACTTTACCACCTACTAAAAACTTGCACGATAAGAACATTTTATATTTTCTTTGCACATAATTTAAGTCTAAATTTTATTTATTTATTTATTAAGGAATAAAAAGAATCAGAAAGGACGTAAGGACAGTCAATAATCTGAGGTGCCAAATAAGAACTTTTCTTTATGATCCAATTGCACAGAAGGCACAACAGTACGTAGCAGTACTTGTAAAAAAACATAAAATTGGCAGACCAAGTGTAACCGATGAGAATATGCGATAATTTTCTTTCCCCTTCAAGCTTGAAAGATGCTTCCACTATTTATCACCCCTCGGTTAAAAAAGGAAGATAAAATTCAACATATCTCACCTTGTATGAATGTGATAGCACAATTTAAAAAAAAAAAAATCACAACATCATGTAACATGCACTTGGGAAAAATTCAAAAAAACCCCTGAACTTTGAACCCAATGTCAAATAGGCACCTGAACTTAAATAAACTTCAATTGAACACCTGAACTTTCACTCCGTTATTCAATTTACCTCCTGCCGTCTCAATCCGTGACTTTCCTAACGGCAACCGCTGAGCTGGACACTAACAGACAGAACAAAACGTTAGAGGGAGAAATTGGAGGGAAACAATAGTGATCTGGCACCTTTTTAAGGCCCCATTCGGCTAAATAAGCCTATTGGCTTACTTTTTGTCCTTATTCAAATTTTTTTTCATATTTGTTAGTTTTTCGTCAATTTTTTGGGGATTATTGCATCGTCATAATGAAAGGAATCTAAAAAGTAAAAAATTATGATCAAAATCCATTTTTTTTAATAAAGACGAAAAAATTGGCTTATTGGCTTATTTTTGTCTTTATTCAAAAAAATTAGGTTTCGATCGTAATTTGTTACTTTTTAGATTCCTCTTGTCATAACGATGCAATAATCCCCAAAAAAATAACGAAAAACTTGCTATGTTTGGATTGATGTTTGAATTTTTTTTTGAAAAATAGTAGGGGTAATAAGTGAAGAGAGATAGAGATTGAAATGTTGGAAGTATGGAGAATCTAGAGAGAATTTTTTGTAAAAATTCTTTTTGAAATGTAAAGAGAACAAGGCATAAAAAATACAAAAAAAATTGAATAAGGACAAAAAATAAGCCAGTAGGCTTATTTAGCCGAACGGGACCTTAAAAAGGTGCCAGATCACTGTTGTTTCCCTCCAATTTCTCCCTCTAACGTTTTGTTTTGTCTGTTAGTGTCCAACTCAGCGGTTGCCGTTAGGAAAGTCACAGATTGAGACAGCAGGGGGTAAATTGAATAACGGAATGAAAGTTCAGGTGTTCAATTGAAATTTATTTAAGTTCAGGTGCCTATTTGACATTGGGTTCAAAGTTCAGGGGTTTTTTTGAATTTTTCCCCCATGCACTTTGAGCATCTTCAACTAATGATATCAAATTCGGCGTGTCATGCCAAGTGGAAGAATTAACATGTGACGCAACCCCAATCAAAACATCAAATGCTTATTATGCGTCATTTGACATCGGCACTCTCTCATGTCAAATTTGAGATACGAATGTCAAAAAAATTCTTTCATCACTTTGCTCCAAGAGTTCCTAAAATACTAATAAATTTGGCGTGTCGATTGGAGTGGATGCTTGGAGATGTTAAATTTTAATATGTCAAATTGTCACATAAGCTTTTTAAAAAGATTTTAACATGCGCAGACTCGCAATAGAAATAATTGTTAATCTGACTGTAAATGCGCCAAAATTTCGTGATTCAAAAGGAAAACTCAAAATCTAAACATAAATTGTGGGGGAAAAAAAGAGAGCATTTTGTTGGATCCTAGTAATTCAACAACAAAGAGCTAACCAAAGTCAAAACAAATTTGATTGTGTTTTGGACTAATTCCATAAAGTTTTAGGAGTAATTTTTTTTTGTTCAAATGTGGGTAAAAATGGAAAAAATGTTTACTAGTACGTGAAGAATAGGGAAAACTTTTTGAAATGTTTGAATTTCAAACACTACCCTAGAAGGCAATTTCCCAAACTCCAGGGGGACCCTACTCCTGAGAGAAAAATCGAAAACCCAAACCAAATATTACTCGTTTTATTACAAGGAGAGAGAGAGAGAGAAATCGAACCATCGAAGAGAGAGAGAGAGAGAGAGTCACCGTTCCGCCCGTTTTCTCTGTTCCTTCCTCTCATAAACTTCCGCCCCCCTATCATTCCCTCTCTCTCCTCCCTCTCTCTCTCCTCTCATTTCAAAAACTTCAACTCCTAACCTCCGGCCCTCCGCCGTAACCCCCATCCACATACACATCATTACTAGATCTCCCATCATCTTCTATCAAAACCTAGGGTTTCCTCGTGTCTCTCTCTTTACCATCCCGATCCCTGCCTAATCTCGGACTTGCCCCACCCAAACTCACGAATCTGTGGAATTCCCTTTGAAGTGATTTGATTCATCGATCGATGGACGCGATCGAGGAATTGTACGAGCTCTCCGATTCGATGCGGCAAGCGTCCGCGTTGCTTGCCGACGAGGACGTCGACGAAAACTCATCATCGTCGTCGAAGCGGCAGACGACGTTCCTCAACGTCGTTGCGCTCGGCAACACCGTGAGTCTCGATTCTACTACTGTTTCTTCAATTGATTCGGTTATTTGTTTGATCGATTTGACGTGTAGATCTCTGGATCTAAGTGCATTTGGTGATTGGTAGGGGTTTAATTGGCGCACCTGAGCTAGGTGCAATGGGAATTAGGGTTAAAGTTACAGAAACCGTGTTTGACTTGATAAATTGCTTGTTATATGCGGTTAGTTTACGAGATTTAGTAGAGTTAACGAGCGAATCAGTGTTTCTAGAATATTGTTGTTTTTGTTAGCAGTAAGTCACAGAATGCGCGTCCGTAGGAGGGAGCGCAAGCACGAAAGTATCTTTAAAAAACATCTCAAAACTAGTAAAATTTGCTAGAGCGAGGATTGAGAGAGTGAGCATAGATGGAGGATTGGAAATTGGAGTGGTGGACCGGTGGTCCTACCGAAAGGCTTATGTGCCTAAGGTTTTGCATTATATATACTTAGGCCAGTATCTTATGTTGCTGTTGACTTCTTTGTTAGACAATGTTGGTATTGATTGTGTTCTGTATGTTGTGCATCTATGTTTCCTACTGCTTCCTCTTTAGTCTATTTCAAAATCCTCTCATGGTTTGTTGACGGAGCTTGTGTTTGATTACATTGTTTTGCTTTGCCGCTTTAGATTATAGTTACACACATACAGCTGCTTGCACACAGAGTAGAATTCTCACGAGGCACATTGGCACAATCACCAAGGCGACAAACACCTTAAGATTAAGAATTTGAAGACGCTTAGGAATCTCAATGACATCCAAGTTTACTTTGAGATTGGCAAGGCAGCTGCAAACGTGTCAGAAAAAAGCAAAGCAATGAATAGGAGAACATATGAGACGAGAATGTGATGATCAGAGAGATAAATTGCATTCGAATGAAGACTAAATGGTGGCGTTACCTGGTCAGATAAGGTTGTCAAAAGTTGGAGGTGGAGGAAAGAGGATGGGGAAAGAAAGTAACAAAGTTGTTAAAATTATTCAGATTCCTTTACATTTAATTAATAGAGATCCAAAGCAAAGAACCGGCGCATGGTTAACATGGAAGGAAGTTTTCTACAGACTTTAGAGGCATGTATTTTAGGCTTAGGGCTTATATGCAGTTTTGTCACACTCTTTATGGCATAATCAAAAAGGGTAACTTTAGTCAATACACTTGGCAGTGCCTCAATCAAACTGCTGAGCATAGACCCGATTTCATGAGGAGCACTTATAAGTTCTTCACTACCAACGGATAGAGATTTTTATATTGTGATGTTAGAATTATGTTTATCGTGCTCTGCTGAATCGCATCAGTACACTTCCATCTGAATTGCATCCCCAGTCGGTTTAATGCCAAGGATCTGGGGGTGTTGAACCTAAAATCCCATACACATGGAGAGAAGCGAAGTTCTGTTCTGATTTTTCTTGGCGAATGAAGTTCTTTAGGACAAGCAGCACTTTTTTACTTTGAGCAACCACCCCCAGCTATGCAGGCTCCATTGATGCCCGATTTAGATGGTGGAGGCTAATCCAGAACCAGCATGAACTGGAAGGGACTAATCCATAGTCGCTGGATGAAATTCCTGAATCAAGCTCCAATCGCTTGATAGGAAATGTGAAACTTCTTTTAAATTACAAGTTTACAACTCTGTTACACAATGGCGAATATTCTTTTCGTAAGGATGATGATCATGGGATGTAGATACTTAACTATTAGACTAGAGGTACTTAATGATTTTAGGGAGCTTCAATATCGTGTAGGCGTGTAGCTAGTTTTGATATTGTTGTCTTTTGATTTCTTCTTCTTCAGTTGTACATTTTTCTTGCGTTAACTGTACTCCTCATGTCATGGGTTCTCTAACTGAACAAATTGGTCAGGGTGCGGGCAAATCAGCTGTGTTGAACAGTCTAATTGGACATCCTGCTTTGGTAAGTTCTTTTGCTTTCTGTTTTTTCCCCCCAATGTATGGTTTAGTGTTTACATGCATATAAGTATACATTCGTATATCGGTTTAATGAGTTTTGTTAATAAGATGACTGTTTTTAGGTTTAAGTCGCTAAAGATTGGTTCTTTGTATTAGGTTCTTATTTCCCTGCCTTTTCTTGACAGCCAACTGGTGAAGGTGGTGCTACTCGTGCTCCTATAAGCATTGATTTAGCGAGGGATAGTACTTTAAGCAGTAAATCAATTATTTTGCAGATTGATAGCAAGAACCAACAGGTTTCTGCAAGTAAGGCCTCTTGCCAGTCTATAATCCATCTGTTTCCAATGAATGTTATGGTTTCAGAGATATGGGTGTTTGCATGTGCATACATGCATATATGTTTGATTTATTTCTTACATAAACTTTGTGAGGTCGTTTTTGGATGACTCTGACAGTCCCTGTCCTTCTCTTTCTGGTCAACCTCAGGCGCTCTTCGGCATTCTTTACAGGATAGACTAAGCAAAAGTTCAGGAAAGATTCGTGATGAAATATATTTGAAACTCCGAACAAGTACAGGTTCGCACTGACCTGTATTTTATGATTGTTTATTCAAGCGAACAGTTGTGTAGCATGCCACATGCATAGTTCTTCTGTGCTGTTCTGTACCTGCTCTTGATGGTTACTATGAAATGGAAGTATGTCAGATTGCATTCTGCATGGTTCAGTCTTTGGTATCTTGATCTGACGCTAGAAAACAAAGACTTATTAATCAAATGAGAAAAGATCAATACCCTGCATATGCCAGAAGTATGTCAGATTGCATTCTGTATTTCTGAATTTTGCGGTGCCCTCTGCTGTAAGCTTCAAGTATATAGACAGGAATTCTGTATTATAATAACCTTTGGTTGGATTTTGGAAACCCTTGTTGATTTCTGAAGAAAAATATTGTGGCCAAGAGTTTACTTTAGAAGAGTTTCAGCCGTTCAGAAAAGAGAGAGTTTACTTTAGAAGAGTTTGCTATCAGGAGCTCTGTATATCACTAATCTGATAGGAAGAATATGAATTTCTGATAACATTTACGGAGAATGGGATTGTATTGTATGGTAAGACTACTCCCTATATACTCCTTTATTTGTCGATTTATTTGTTTGTTCTGGTTCTGCAGCTCCACCGTTGAAATTAATTGATTTGCCGGGAGTGGATAAAGGATTTGATGACTCATTGGTGAGTGTTTGCTTATCAGGTTCTCTCGAGTTAAAATTGGTACTTTTTGTCAGAAGGGTTGACTGTATTTTCTCTTCTAATTGGGTTTGTAAAATTCTCTTCTTGGACGTGACCTAATTTCCCTATCTTTCCTGCAGAGTGAGTATGTTGAACGCAACGACGCGATATTACTTATTGTAATACCTGCTTCACAGGCTCCAGAAATTTCCTCATATAAAGCCCTCAGAATTGCCAAGGAGTACGATGGAGAATGTACGTTTTACTGTTGACCCTGCATCTTGTTTGTATTGAAATAAGTTTCTATAGTATTGGTCTTATCATGTATGTCTTGTTACTTTACATCCTTTTCTTTAAGAAGATTGATTTAATTAAGCGTTGTCTGTTCTGGTATAGTTACCAGAACCATTGGGGTTATCAGTAAAATAGATCAAGCGGCTTCAGAGCCAAAAACCCTTGCAGCCGTTCAAGCTCTTCTACTGGGTCAGGGACCACGGAGTACATCTGATATCCCCTGGGTTGCTTTGATTGGTCAAACTGTTTCCATAGCTTCAGCACAGTCGGGAAACGTTGGGTCGGAAAACTCTCTAGAGACAGCTTGGCGGGCTGAGAGTGAAAGTCTGAAATCTATATTAACAGGAGCCCCTCCAAACAAGCTCGGCAGAGTAGCTTTGGTGGAGGCCCTTGCGAACCAAATTCGCAACCGTATGAAAGTCAGGCTTCCGAATCTCCTCACAGGGTACTTATTCTAGCCACTGCTTGACTTTTCGTTCTCAATCATGGTCACTGGTTTAATTGATATTCATTGGGTCCATTGTTCCTGTCTTGGTATTGCCGTATATACATTCCCTGTGTATTTATGTGGTGAAGTAAAAACAACTTCACTTGCTATGTTTGCAAAATAGAGAGTATGTAAAGTGAAAGGAAAAACCATTGTGTGCTTCTTAGGTCTTTTAATTTTAAAACATACTGTTTACTTTGCGTTTTTTGGTCATATGGTAGAAAAAATTATAGGACCGTATCTCCACCCAACTCCTCTCTACAGGAGTTAATCTCACTGAGTGCAGCCACACAATTGTAGGGGGAGAATTCCCTAACAAAAGCCTGTGCAGAAACTAGTTGCATGAATGTATGTATTTACCGCAAACATGCTCATTTTCCATTGCTTCTATTTACGTTTGTGAAGTAGAATACAATTGTTTCATGCAGAAATATTGGGTTATTAGTATCAGTTTCGAAATACAGTAGTATTTTATGCTAATAAATACTTACTTACCAAAAGCAAAGTTGGCTGGTCAACGAAGTACCAGAACGTCAGGATCACCCTGACGAAAGGTTCCACATTCTGTTGCCACAGGCCTGAGGGCCTTCACGGAAGGATTAGTTCTTTGATTGAGGCCCTGCTTCAGGTCCAAGTAGCAGTCTTCGTCTCTTTGTGTTTTGATCCTAAGCATACTTGTAGTGCCTGTTTGACCCAGGGTCTATTCGTACGTGTCCATGATTGGTGATAGTTATCCATGTGTCTGTCACATGTTGGTGCTTCAAAACTTCTTTAAAAATGGAACATTGTCATAAAGAACTGATTTGTTTTTGTGTCTTCGTGGCGTACTTCGTTCTTCTTTGGATGCAAAATTTGAACACTTCATGGCCTTATTTTCATGAACCCTAAACCTTAAATTTTTAGAGTTCTTTTATGAGCTCGTGATTGCCAGCATGAAAAAGCATATGGGCTCATGAGTGGATAACCGTAGTTGGAAATTTTATAGGTCGTTTTTCTTGTATACATAGAGCAGTTCCTTTTTTGATCATCTATACCTTATGTTGTTCTAAATGGCAGGCTTCAGGGTAAGTCTCAAGTAGTGCAAGATGAATTAGTAAGGCTTGGTGAACAAATGGTTAATAGTTCTGAAGGTACAAGAGCATTGGCATTGGAGCTTTGCCGCGAATTTGAGGATAGATTTCTGCAACATATTACGACTGGTGAGGTGAGAATTTATGGGGGAGAGAAAAACCTCATTTGTGCATATGCGTACTTAACACAGTTCATTGTGATAGAAGAGAACTGCCGGAGTAACTGCATTTGATTACAATTTGCTTTAGTGTTTCATCCTACTTCATGTAATTTTAACTATTATTTCCATTATACACATGTATATTTCCGTGCTCGCACAATTGCTTATTAATTTGCAGAAACTCGTAATGTTGGGAATGTTAGGGTAATGAAGCAAGTAACTACAGTGTGGAATATTTTCGTGATATCTTATTCAATTTATGTGCATACGGATGCTCTGGACTATCAATAAAGGAAGCATGGTAATGTGCACATAAATTGAATTGGGTCTCTAGGCCTGCCCTCTCTGATGCTATTCGGCTTTGATTTGGGGCATGGTTCAGCAGCAAAACATGTATAGGGGGGCCACTGTTTCAGTGGTATTTTGAGAGTGGCCACTTTGTGCATATTGCAAAAGTTAGGTCTATCTCCAATCCTCCCCCGCCCATACCCCCAATGATTGGGGACTACATGGGTTCTGTTGTTGTTGTATATCTTATTAGAGAGAAAGCCTATAAGATTCAAAGATCCCTCTTGAGTGGAATCAGTGGATAAATTGCATGATTATCTCATTGGTTGGAGAACTGGAGTTTATGCCTCTTGCATAGATGACAGATTTCTGCTTGTAAGTCATAAGATTTGCTTGCTTAAACAAGGAGTATACTGTGTAATTCCAGATCACGATCTTTTTCTTATTGCATCTCAAAACAACTCGTTTGTTCATGAATTGTCTTGCGCAATCTTGTTCTCTTGCTAAGGGTTTGTTGGTATGGTTCACGAATCGCAATGCGTCGGTATGGTGGCATAGCCGACTATTATGGCATTGGGCAATTTCAATTACTCACTACCATCTATGCTATTGTATGAGGTCTGTTCCCTTTCTCAGCTGCTTTTACAAATATTTATGGCAGGGTAGCGGTTGGAAAGTTGTTGCGAGTTTTGAGGGCAACTTCCCTAACAGGATTAAACAGCTTCCTTTGGATAGACATTTTGACATAAACAATGTCAAAAGGGTACGTTTACTTATTTATTTCAATTGTAAATTTGTAATTACTATCATTTTCAGTTACGGCGTCGGTTTCGTTGCCTGTTGTTCTACAATGACCCTTTTGAGTTGGTTGCAGATTGTGCTTGAAGCAGATGGTTATCAACCTTATCTTATATCCCCTGAGAAAGGATTGAGGTCTTTAATAAAAGTTGTTTTAGAGATGGCAAAAGAACCTGCACGTCTTTGTGTTGATGAGGTAAAACGAAGCAATACATTTGTGTTCTCCCCTAATTTTTTCTGTTATTTTACCCGTCCCCGACCCATTTGAGAGTTGCAGTTTCAATACTTCTAAATCTCCATATACAGTTTGTTAGATTTTACGTACATTTGTATTATGGCAAATTACTTTACGTACATTTTTTACTGTAGCCATAATACGTACATGGCAGCATAAATGTACATAATGTTGGGAATGTTAGGGTAATGAAGCAAATTGTATAGCCATAATACATTTGTATTAGGGTTATGGCTACCAATCCCCATTTTTCCTTAGTCTGGGTTCCCTGATCTTCTTTTAGGAACCAGAGTAACTGTAGCCACAGAATTCCTGGCCTCAAAAGCGAGTTGTATCATGAACCACATAGTTTGGCTACATCACTTGCTCATTACATTTGTTACTTCTTTGTTACAAATACCCACACAATGCGGTTCTCCTGAGATTGCTTAATCTCATTAAAGTACTCAATACTTTTCTCGTTTGTCTTTCCTTTTTCTGGATTTCACGAGAAGGCGACTTCGATTATATGGGTTCTTGTTGACCCTAGTGTTTCATCTGCATTAAGGAGAGCCGAGAGGATACTTCAACCAAATGGTTTCTGAATAACCACAGGTGGAAAAAAGTGGTTTTGCAGTTTGCCCAAGCTGGCCTCGTCTCTGATGGGCTGTGTAGTATCTACCTATAACATAGTTAAATAACCACTTTCTATTTAGCTCTAACAATTCTTGGTATTTTTAAAACCATATATTGTCGCACCCCCAATTCTCGTACTTGTTGCGGATTCATGTAGTTTAAAAACAAATATTTTCTCTCTATTTTTGTTTGCGTAGTTAGGGGATGCATATTGTGTTAGTATGTTTATTTGTTGTTAGAATAAGCATTGTCTCTATAAGATAGAGTGGATGAGCACTCTTTGGTTAGGGTGAACAATGTAGGAGTCAGCATGGAGAACTTGGGACTCAGTTTTGTTCCTCTTTAGGTTCTCATTTTGTTGAATTTTCTTTGTGATTTCTGGGTGTTTTAGTATTTCGGACTCTTCTTTGCCATATTGGTATAATTTCACACATCACACGGTATAGTTTTTAGGCATTTGGTGGATTAGCGATCACATGGCAGCATATACAATTTGTTAGACTTCTTACTGATCTGTGATGCGTCCAATACTTCTAAATCTCCAAATATACTGTAGGCATAGAATAAACTGTGAAGAAAACCAGTCAACTGTGAAGTTTTCTTCACAGTAGAGATATCATGCTTACAAGCTTTACGTACGTATTATATGAATGGACAATACACGCAGTACATTGAATTTCATTTATCCTTCACTGTATATTCCTTTCATTTTGTGATCCTTTTGTTTTAGGTGCATCGTGTACTTGTGGATATAGTCTCAGCAGCTGCAAATGGTACACCAGGTCTTGGAAGATATCCCCCTTTTAAGAGAGAGGTGATTATGCTCCGCTTCGCTTCTATTTGTTTTTGTTGTTTGTGTAGCTAGATATATTGATGCTTTCATCTGGTAGTAACGAGTACTTAGTTTTTAAGTAGGTTGTGACTATTGCAAGTGATGCATTGGATGGGTTTAAGAATGAAGCAAAAAAAATGGTTGTCGCTCTTGTTGATATGGAACGTGCGTTTGTTCCTCCACAACACTTCATCCGTTTGGTGCAGAGGAGGTATGCTCTATGCTTGGAACTATTTATATGCTTTTTAATGTCTTGAAGATCTAAAAAGTTTTCTTGTCAAATGTAATTGATTTGTTGGTGTGGCAATATTACTCTATTTTGTGCAGTCATTCTATTAACAAATGTTTGTGATTACTGATTACTAACTGGTTTTTGGCCCTAAATGATTCCTTGAAATAATTATAGGCTCTGTAGCGCTAATAACTCTAAGGTCTTTGTAAACTTAAGTTAATCTGGTGGATAATGTGTCATATTTAGTTTTTTTTTTATCCGCTGTCGTATTTAGTTCAATCTGTGGTTTCTTGGAATATCTATGTGATCAGTTGTTGTTTAATTTTTGCCAGGATGGATAGACAACGGCGAGAAGAAGAACTAAAAACGCGATCTTCTAAAAAGGGACCAGAGCCAGAGCATCCCAGTTCAAATAGGGTATATGGGCTTTCTCGTGATGTCAAAATAGTTTGATGACCATTTTTTAAAATTTAAATTCTTCAAATTCCTGCATTTATGTTCAGCTCCCTTGCCTGTCACCTCTTCCTTAGGGTTTAATATCCTTCGATGTCAAATGTTTTCCTAAATGTCTTTTGTGTTCCATTCTAGGCCTCTAGTCCTCAAACAGGAACTGGGGGAAGCTTAAAATCAATGAAGGATAAATCAAGTGACCAAGATAAGGATGTACAAGAGGGATCAGGCTTGAAGACTGCAGGGCCTGATGGGGAGATAACTGCAGGTTCATGCAATTACCTTTTGCTCATAGTTTTTTTCGATCCTCTATTGATGGTGTGATTTTTTATTCGTTATGTTGTATATAATAATTCCTTGTTGGGATAAAAAAAGCATTCACTACTTACACCCTGCTATTTGGTGATTTTGTGTGAGCATGATTTCTTGTTTGAGTAATCTGATGTATTTGGAGAACCATATTTCTCCCCAGGGTGGGATGTTCCCATTCCCTACACAGAATCAGTGCACAGATGCAAAGACTGTGAGTTGAAGCTCGTCTAAATGAAGTCATTCAGGGCTTTGTCTCTCATCTGAAAGCCACTTTTCTACTTTAGCTTGCTACTTTTTAAAGTGTCTATTGCATCAGACTCTATTCCATTAATATATAAGTTCTTTGTTTTTTAATCATTTATTGAATGTTCCTTGTCTAAGAAAAAAAGAGAAGGGGGTGAATAGCGACGCCTCATTTTTTGGGAGGTACTGTAGCTTTTACAAATTGCAGATACACTTTGAGGAGTCTGATAAAGGGTAGATTTTATAGATTTCCTCCCTAATTTGGTTTAGGATGAAGTTTGAAGAGCCTGATATGGATGCTCTTACCGGCGTAAAAAATCTTCTGGCTATTCTCTATGGCAATTAGCCTTACCTTTCCCATTGACATGGTCCGCCCAACTGGGTTCAGTTTGTTTGAACCACGCTCTGTCCTAACCCAGTCCGGCTAGTCCGATCCTATTGGTTCCTGGGTCAAAATCCAGCACACTTCACTTTTCTTGCTTAAAAGCGTGAATATAATGACTAGGCAACTTAGCAGCTCTGTTACTTTGAAGATGAAATTTGAGTGCATATATGTGCTTGATTCAAATTTGGAGGGAGAAAAAAGAATCAATGTGGATTATGGATTAATTTTTGTAATGTCTTGGCCTGCTTAGTCTTCTAACTAATAAAATCATGTCTTGGTACGTAATGGCAGGGTTCTTGTTGAAGAAAAGTGCAAAAAAGAATGGGTGGAGCAGACGATGGTTTGTTTTAAATGAGAAAACTGGAAAGGTTGGTACTTCTAAGACAGCATTTTAGCCTTCCAGAAGATAGGTTAACATACATGAAATTCGGGAGTGAAATGCTCATCTCATCAATTCTACTCTGTTACTTCAGCATCTCTTCAATTTAGGGGCTATAAATGTTTGACATTTTCATTGTTGTTCTGAACCAACTTCATTATGCAGCTTGGATACACCAAAAAGCAAGAAGAAAGGCATTTCCATGGAGTTATCACCTTGGAGGTAATGATTGACTACTATTACTTTCAGATCAGACAAGCATTTACCTGGAGATAAACCTAGCATTTGTCTTTTATTTATCTTTTTTTTTTAATTGGAAAATACACAGTTGCGATATAAATGTTTGAAAGGGAGTGCATTCAGTAGTTGATCTCGGATGTAATGTGCAGGAATGTAATATTGAAGAAGTATCTGATGAAGAAGAAGCTCCTCCTCCAAAAAGTTCCAAGGACAAAAAAGCCAATGGACCGGATTCTAAAACACCCAGTCTTGTGATCAAGATTACTAGCAAGGTTCCATATAAGACTGTTCTTAAAGGTATGCCATTCATCTTTGTGTTGATAAACTGTCTTGTGGATTCTCTTTCACTTCCTTTTGCCTGTTGAAATACATGGCTATGCACATTAAAGTTTCCATGATTTTGCAGCTCACAGCGTTGTTTTGTTAAAGGCGGAGAGTATGGCGGATAAAGTTGAGTGGTTAAACAAGTTAGGACATGTGGTCCAACCTTCTAAGGGAGGTCAAGTGAAGGGTGAATCCGGTCTTCCAATTCGGCAAAGTCTTTCTGATGGTTCTCTTGTGAGTTATTATTTGATGCTTGTTTTGTACTCGTTTTTTCATGCGCCACTATATTCTTTATTTCCCTGACTTTCCTTGTAGTTGCTTTACAATTGTCTTTCCTATGAATTATTGTGGTTAGCAAACCAAAATAATTAGATAAGTGCGATATTCAAGAGAGTAGTAGATGTACGATTACATGGTTCAGCCAGTAGAACTGTTTTCTACCCCTCATTATAGAAAATTATACATTGCTCTCTCTATAGAACAAAAGATATAAAGATTTGACAATGTGTGTGTGTGTTGTGTGTGTGTATATATATATATATATCTGATCTCTTAAACCAATCATCCTGTAATGAATCTAGACTATCTAGTTTCTTCGATATGATAACATTTATCAATCAAAATCATCACCTCTAACAGCAAAAAATCAGATCTTTTGTGGTCTTCTTAGTCCTCCCCTCTAATCTTGAGGTTCAAGTATAGGGTTCATAATTTGATGCTAATCTTGGTGTTCTCTTTACAACCATTTTTCAGCTGTAGGTGCTCTTTTCTGGTATTGTTTAATAGTTTTTTAGCAAGTATGTGAACTATTACCCTACTTGCACAATCCAGGAAACAATGGCTAGAAGACCCGCTGACCCAGAGGAAGAACTTAGGTGGATGGCCCAAGAAGTACGTGGATATGTTGAAGCTGTCCTGAACAGCCTTGCAGCCAATGTCCCAAAGGTCAGTTTTATTTTTATCAATGCCTCCCTGATTCGTTAATCTTTCATGGTTTATTTAACATTTTGTTACCTGTTCTGGCCGTGCAGGCAGTGGTTCTTTGCCAAGTGGAGAAAGCCAAAGAAGACATGCTTAATAAGTTGTACAGTTCAGTCAGGTTAGGTGCATATACACACATATATGATTTGACTGAATATCTTTGACCATTATACAAGTTCTTTTGGTTAAAGCTTTATTTGCCTTCGTGATGTTCTGTATTTGCGGAAATCTAATCAAAAGCATTACTTGCCAGCAGCGGGGGGGCCACTTTATAAACTTGCCATGGTTTTTGTAGGTTATTCCATTTATAAAAAATCCTACATGGTCAGATATTAAAGGAATAATAACAAGAACTCAGATTTACTTTGTTTATTTGATTCGATATTTAATTGTTCTTTTTTAGTGTGTGCGTGTGTATGTTTTCTATTTTCTTTGTTAGAATCAAATATAAAGAAGATTTCATTTGAGGCATTGAGTAATTGTGAAGACTGAAGGGTTTGTTCCTTTTCTTTTTCTCCGTTTCTTGGGCAGAGTATAGGAAGAAATGTGACCCTAGATGATTGTTCTTCTATTCTGTGAGTCGTGCAAGATTCTGTTAGAATAAAAAGTGGTTTTCACATACAGTTGTAATAGCACCAATCTAGCAGTCCTTTCCCCCCTGCTAAAAGTGATTTTCACATACATTTACTAGCTGAAACGTGCATGTGGATAAAAGTGCTAACCTTTGTTGAGGTCCTGTACCTTTTTCTTTCATTTGTTCAATTCTCTTTCTTGGAACTTTGTGACTTAATACATCTCACATCAATTGCATAGCTCTCAAAGCACGGCAAGGATTGAGGAATTGCTCCAGGAGGACCAAAATGTGAAGCGCAGAAGGGAGCGTATTCAGAAACAATCCTCTCTTCTCTCAAAGCTCACTAGGCAACTTAGTATTCATGACAATCGGGCTGCTGCTGCCTCCGGCACGTTGGATACTGGCAGTGGAGCAGGTGACAAATGCTTGGACAGTTTTGCTACCTTTTCACTTTATGCTTGTTTTATTTTCTGGAACAAAATCAGAATTCGGATTAATTACTTCAGATGCCAACTCTTAATGTTTCGAACCTATGAATCTAAAGCTCTCAAATACATGCTTGAGATGCAGACCTGAAATACAAACTTGTGTTAAATGTTATACTTATTGGAATGACCAAATCTGTTCATATCTCGGAGTCATGACTACAAGTGCTACATAAGTTTCTTAAATGTGGGACAATGCATCATATGTTGTTCACCTTTACTGTTGATTAAAAAACTTTCGCTCATTCCCACTTTGAAATTGGGCAATTTTTTGTTCCTAAGATTTTGGTTTTCCATTCCCTGGATTTTCTCACCTTTTGCATTTATTAGTTACTTAGTATTTTCCATATTGACTTCTGCAGAAAGCAGTCCAAGAACTGGTGGGCCTGGTGAAGATTGGAGATCCGCATTCGATGCTGCTGCCAATGGTCCCACCGACTACAATGACTTATCTAGGTCTGGATCCAACGGTCACAGTCGTCGAAACAGTGACCCAAGCCAGAATGGAGATGTAAGCTCAGGCTCAAGATCCAGCAGCCGCCGCACCCCTAACCGATTGCCTCCAGCTCCACCTGGTTCTTCTTACAAGTATTAGATAAGTTTGATAAACGACCGATTAATGCATTCTTGCTGGGTGAGTGTTTCCTCCTGCTCCCCATATTTGAGCTCGTCGAGTTCAAACAATATTATAATATGTTTTGTAGAATTGGGTATACGGTTTTTTGTAGATAGATTGCTGTTTGTTTTTCTTTTCTCCTCATGTTCACAGCTGCTGGACTTTTGGTTACTTGCTATGTATTCTTCGAGATTTTCTCTCCTTTTTCTTGAGGGCTATGGATTTAATTCCATCAAACATCATTGGATTTACCCCCCTCCCGGAGTGACAGTATTCAAGCAAACAACTTTATATTTTTTCCGTCCGTTGCCTTCATCTACTTATTTTTCCTTTTTATTAGTTGGGCTGCGCTGAAGTCTTTGAATATTGGTTTACAGTTTTGGTTTTTAAGTTTGTGTGGTAGCAATTTAAAGTTCATTTTCTGGGATCAAAGTCGGAAACAATCTGCCGCCAAGAGGAATATTTGTAAACTTAGTTGAATGGACCTCTACTTTTTAATGTGCCCTTTGTATCTTGATTTGCACAAGAGAAGTCGTGGAACCTGTTGAATGTTCATCTTGTTGAGCAACAGTCTGGGAATTCTGTCAAAATCATGTCGTGGAACCTGTTGAATGTTTGTTTATCTTATTCAAGAAACGGTCTGGGAATAGCGTCATGATTTTGAATTTGGAAATGGTAAGAAGTAAACGTGGCTGCAGTTTTGATTTTTGAATTGGATGAAATTTTCCCCCCCATAAAAGGGGAGATGGGGCAGCACAATGGAATGAGGTAGGGGGTGAAAAAAGCCAGCTTAGAGCGTACTGGGGGACAAAGTCTTTTGATATGTCTCTTGAATTGAAAAGGCTGTTATTTATTTATTTATTTATCTGGTCTTTTGGGGTTATATATTCTGGAATCAACCTCTAAAAAATTCTTCATAAAGTTTCATTATTCGTTGAGATGCATAAGATCTGTGCACTGAGAACCCCAACAGGTTCGGCTAACTGGGAATAAGAAAAGCAATAAGTGTTCGGTTTCCTTAGGATCGAATGTTTTGAATTTTGCAGAGACCAAACATAACCAATTTTAGGGTCAATGGAGAGTTTATCCGGTCATTAACTTCAATGTCTTGGAATTAGTTTATGTGCGTGCAAGCTGATCCGGACATCTTGTCATAAAAGAGAATTTGTGCACCGCGAAATATTGTGCATTTGGCAACTCCCTTCGTTGACCTTGAGTTTTGCTGTAATTCAATTGCTGAAAATTGGGTTGATCTTGTTCGTGAAAAAAAAAGACCCTGACAACTCGCCAACCTTGATGGGTTTCAATAATTTCGGCTATTAAGTGCTCATTTGTTGACCCATTGAATAATAGTTTATAAATGGATGAACGAACGAACGCTACCTATCTCATTGATAATGTATAATATTATCCAGTGAGTTCAAGCCCGAGTGATGCAACCATGTGGGTTCTAAAGTAAATTCAACCTCAACCTATGTACAGATCTAAACTAGTACACCTTAGTAAGTCATGCATAAGGTGACAAGTGGAACCAGAGTAATTTATATGACCTGGTTCTGTTAAGAAAAATAAGTATTTATTTTTTTAATTAAAAATGATGTATTTATGGGAGAATGATATGTCTCGTAAAATAAATAATAAGTACTTAAAAAATAAGAACGTTAACGGAACAAGATCAATTCATTTAACAATTTTAATTGAAGCCCATTGACTGACCAGCATAGTCTTTTAGTCAATATATGGTCCAACTAAGATGGTTGTTATCTTCAACGGATTATAAAAATCATTGAGGCAATAACCACTCCATTGGGCTATAAAGGCATGAGGGCAAAACGGTACATCCACACTTATAATAATTATGGACATGGAGTAATAGTTTATTACTTCACTTATTTATAAACAAGGAAGAGTATCCTCTCTTACAAGGGAAAATAATTACACCGGTCTGGTTTCTCTAGATTTTTTGCCTAATCCGGGCCATTTCAATGATATCGCCCCATCATTTTGTAGAGCCCGTCGAAGAGATTTATCGTGCCAAAAATAACATCGACCGGACATTAAATAAGTACATCGAACCACATTTATCTCATACAGTATAAGAAAACATACCGAACATTATTAATGCAAAATCCATTTATTTCGATATAAGTATCTCATGATCATTAATTTCTCTTAACCATGATTCTCGCCGTGATTTCACTTCCCGACGAGTTCTACAAGCTAAACGGTTTCGATCATTAACACCCGATAAACAAAGGTCCAACACGAGTAATATTGAGAGATCTAGTAATTGTCACCAACTAGAGGCGATCCCCCTTCCTATATAAACAAATTGACCCACTCCTTGTATCATACTCAGAGGTCAGAGAGAGAGAGAGAGGAGAGAGAGAGAGAGAGAGGAAAGTAAGATCAAGAATGCCAAAAACTTTGCAAAGGCAGTAAAGTCACCAATTATACACAACACATTTGTGTCTATACACAGTTAGGGTTTTTCTCCCAAATTTTTTTTACCACTTTGGTTTTTCATGGTGGCGCGCTCCTGAAACCACTTTCCCGCCATTAGTCCATTTTTTGAAACGAACGAAAACCCCCCAAGTGGTATAAAAAACCCTCTTCCATTCCCCCCGCCTTTGTCTCTATGCTTCACCAGCTGTTTCCTCCCAAACAGTTCTAGGGCTCTCTATACTTCTTGGCCGGGTGTTTTCTCGGATCGATCTTGCTTTTGGGCGCCGTAGATTCGTTGGGTCGATCGGCGAAATGGGTTCGGCGAGTCTGATGGTGGCCAGCCAGGGCGCCGTCGTCAATGGGGCCCCGTTGGAAGGCGAGGCGAATCCAGGTATATAAAATGCGCACAGATATATGTGCAGATGTATCTATGTATCTTGATGTATGGATAGATATAGATTTTTTTTTGATCGCATGTGGATAGACATAGATATCTTTCTAACAATGAGCGGATACGAAGGGTCGGAGTTTTAGATTGTGGTCCATTAATTGCATGCCTACCCTCTTTCTCTCTCTATAAATGGAGTATATATAAATCTCTCTCTCTCTCTCTCTATATATATATGTATGTATGTATGTATGTATGTGTTTGTACACATACATGATAAGCGCTTATATGTACTGTCTGATTTACAGATGTTGATTGTAATTTTAGAATTTTTTTTTATGTTTCAGTTTGTATATGAGTATATAGGAGGGAGGGAGAGATTTGTGGCCTTTAGTATATATATTAGCACTAAACAAGTAAACAACATTTGTGTGTATGGACATGAACAAAGATAGAAGGAATGCTTGATAAGGAGGGAGGAAGGCATACTATTTCTTGATCTAGTTAGAATCAATTGTATTCTTATGTTTGACTGACTGTATACCATTTGTTGCATCTTATGTTTAGTCATATATGGAATTATGCAATTGGGTTTGTCTACCATATTTGTGCACTCTTTTTGTCTCTTCTTGTTTTGACATATGTGCACCTTACTCTGCTACTGTTTGTACAAACAATCATGCATACCTAACTTACGCGTGCTAACTTGGAAATGCGACTTGTATCTGGTTGTGGACAATGTTCTGGAAATACAATCCCGTCGGCTTCTCATATGACTTGTCCCCTTCTGGATCACCAGCTTGACTATTAGAACTGTCGGCTAGACAACCTGCACGATTAGGTTAGAGCTCGAAGCTACACCAAAGAAACACTCTTACAAGTTGCCTATCTCCTCGTAAAAGTAAACGTCTTGAAGGAGGTCTCGTTTTTGTCTTCCATGAATCAAAATGCTCCTTACGTAAGAAATCTGAATGGAATCTACTTTTTGTAAATGGAACTCATAAATCATAACTCAAGGGAAGATAAACAATGATTTATCACAGAGACCATAAATTATTAATTTCCCTGGCAGACACCATGCCCCCAAGTCAATATGACCATATCTATACACTGTTTGACACTATTCTGCATTAATAGCATTTGAATTATATTTCCTTTGTTTCTTCCTCTTTATTTCATTATCCAACCACCAGATAAATAGCATGATCAGGGGAAAAACACAACTGAAATAGTGAAGATTAAAATTCTAACATTAACATGTCAAAATATCCAACATTGATTGTGCCAAGATTTTGTTTTCATTACGTTGACATCATTCTAGATATTCTTGGTATGTCCTCCACTTTTTGTTTATTCCTCTTTGCAACATTCTGTTCTTTAACCACACTGCAATACCACAAATACAAGTTTGGCTTTCGAGACGTATTTTACTCTTTACTGTGGTAGTTTTCGCTGGGAGGTAATCATACGTTCTTTATTTGCACCTCCGAATGGATCTTACATTACTAAATTGTTTCATTTGTGCTTATGCTCTCTGAACTAGTTTACCTACATAAAACAATTCAAATCTAGCTTTTTCCTTTTGCAATAATGATGTGTCTAGAGATGCTACTATCTTTGTTACTATGATCACCTCCGAGCATGGTCTTCTCCTACATCGTTTACATTTCTTACTCATGTATACATTTCCTTCCTTTGTGCTGTATGTGCTTTTTTTCAGTAACTAATACTCCCTCCGTCCCATTTTCATTGTCCTTTTTTGATGTTCGTGTCAGTTTTCAATTGCTTATATCTTCCAATGTGAATCTCCAAAAATATGCAATATGGATCTTATTTGATAGATTTCAATTTGTTCTATAATACAAAGATGTCAAAATCATGAAAAATATTATAGATTGAGAGATATACGCAATAGACACAAAAGTGACAAAAGGAATAATGGACAATGAAAATGGGACGGAGGGAGTATCATTTTTTGGGAACAATGGTCTCCATCATCTTGGCCTCTCATTATTGGGGTCAATTGATTATTTGTCCTTTAACTAGTCATTATCATTTAGGCATAGCAAAGATTCAATGTCTTGTGTGGGCCTATACAGGCTGCAGTTTTTGTTTGCACGTCTTCTTCCCATCTTTCTGACCAACATTTTTTTCCTTATGTTTGTTAGGGATGAAGGAAAAGAAAACAAGGGCTAAACAGAAACCTACTGTTTCTGATCCTAATGGTGAAGTGACTGCAAAACCAAAGAAAAAGCGTTCATCGGAGAGCACTGAAAATGGTTCTCGAAAAATGCCAAAGCGAGCTGCTGCCTGCAGAGATTTTAAGGACAAGTCAATTACCAAATCTGACAAATCAGAAATGGTAGAAACAAAAAGAGACCACTTAGTAGAAGATGAGTTAGAAGCAATAAGCTTGACTGCTGGCCGTGATGATATGCGGCCAAATAGGAGACTGACGGACTTTGTCTTCCATGATGAAGATGGAAAACCACAACCAGTAGAATGTTTGGAAATGACGGACATTTTTATTTCGGGTCTCATCTTGCCATTGGATGAAACTTCTGACAAAACTAAGGGAAAAGGAGTTAGATGTGAGGGCTTTGGGCGTATAGAAACTTGGTCAATATCTGGATATGAAGATGGCTCTCCAGTCATATGGGTCTCTACCGATATCGCGGACTATGACTGTGTTAAGCCAACTGGGGGCTACAAAAGTTTGTACTGTCTTTTCTATGAAAAGGCCAATGCATGCATTGAGATTTACCAGAAGCTTTCAGTATCTTCTGGGGGTGATCCTAACCTTAGTCTTGAGGAGTTACTTGCTAGGGTTGTCCGCTCTTTGAGTGGAAGAAAGAATTTTCCTCGTGGGTTATCTGTCAGAGAATTTATTCTTTCGCAGGGAGAATTTATCTATAATCAACTAATTGGCTTGGATGAGACATCCAAGAAAAACACTCAGATCTTCTTTGAGCTACCCGTTCTTGTTTCCCTTAGGGATGAAAGTAAGAAAACAATGGGTTTTGTGCCTGAAGAAATGGTTCCATCTGATAGAGTGTTAGAAAAAACTCTGACTATTCGGGATGGAGAAAAACTTGAATTAACTACTGCTGATGAGGAAGATGAGGACATGAAGTTGGCCCGCTTGTTGCAGGAAAAGGAAAACTGGCAAGCACTGAGACAGAAGAAAAGGCAGCGCGCGGTTTCTTCATCGAACAAATACTACATTAAGATCAATGAAGATGAGATTGCTAATGACTATCCTCTTCCTGCATATTACAAGACAGATCTTCAAGAAACTGATGAGTATGTCATTTTTGACAGTGATATTGATGCAAATTATCCAGATGACCTTCCTAGAAGCATGCTGCATAACTGGGCTCTCTATAATTCTGATTCGCGCTTGATTTCTTTGGAGCTTCTTCCAATGAAACCCTGTGCCGACATAGACGTCACAATTTATGGCTCAGGGATTATGACTGATGATGATGGAAGTGGGTTTTGTCTCGATGGGGAGTCTAATGGAACTTCTAGTTCTTCTGGGCAACACAATGTTGATGGAATTCCTATATATTTGAGTGCAATAAAGGAATGGATGATAGAATTTGGATCGTCAATGGTCTTTATTTCAATTCGGACAGATATGGCCTGGTAATAACTTATTTTCTCATACTAGAGTTTGACAGTAGCACTAATCTAACTATCATAGTAGTCAAATCGTGAATCGAAACTGTGAATCGCTCCGATTTGGAAATGACTTCTATAATGCATAGAAACCTATGCTTATTGATTAGGGTAACAACAATATATACTACAAATGAAAGATTTAGGCCTAAATCAATAAAAACATTCTTCTAAATGATGATTTGATAATAACGTGGAGTATTAGGTAAGCTACTTCTATTGCAACTACCAAGAGATGATGATTCATATATCCTACTTATGGTTCTTTTTGTACAAAAGAGATTTAAGTACAAAACAAATCCTTAGAAGGTCTATAGGGTGGTTATATTCCTTTTATTTTCCTCATTTTCCATTCACTCTCATAATAAATCTCCTTTTCTTATTATCTATCCATATAAGACAAAAGATGACATATAACAATACTAACGACCCTAAAAAAATAGTTTGAACCTTTTTCAAACAACAAAAGAAGCAAAACAAGAGTAAAAAGTAAATTTCGGAAATTTTAAGTGAATCGAACGCGTATGATTCACAGCTATTTCCAATTCAGGTAGCCTATTCGTATCGATTACCCACCGAATCGTACGATTCTGACAACTATGGTAACTATTAACTAATTTAGGTCCTTCTGTTTCTCTAGGTATACTTGTATACAAGGGTGGCCTATTATGATTGGGGGCGTATTTAGTTCTACATATCCTTGCATTCCTACAGTCCTAGATATATTTGCAGTGACTGAAGTTCACTCCCTCTTGCAAGCGCGTATTCTGTTTTTATGGTTTTGGCATCAAATCCTTCTTCATCTGCGTACAACTTGTGACCAAGGTTGTCAAATCGTGAATCGAATTGACCCTTTACTGAATCGTGAATTGTAACGATTTAGTTCAAATTTTGAAAATACGTTGGAAATTGTATCTACGCACCCACATAATAAAGATACATTGTAACATTCAAAAATCTAAGTTTAAATTTATATTAAAGTTTTTTTCCTGATTACTAATGGATGATCACATGGTCTAATAGGAAAGACACTTGTACATAATAGGAAAATAAATAGTATGGTAAAATGGATATGTGCATATAGATGTTAAACATTCATTATAAAAATGAAAGCTTGGCCTCAACACAGTAAAATTTTGTACCTTGTTTGGTATGAAACTAAACTAGCTTGTATGGCAACATATGTGGGTCGGTTCGAGGCTCTTAGCCCTGACCTGGTCTATGATTTAGAGGGTACATGATTTAAAAAGATCGTTTTGTGAGACAACGCATCCATATAGATATCATCCTCAACAATATTCAAAGTTACTTGTATAATTACCATCGAGCAAATTAAAATTGTAACATTGCAAAGACATTGAGCACATCTATTGACTCACATCATATCAGAATATGAAAACTTACCAAAATAAAATACATAACTCATCAGTGTAAGGCATCTTAGTTGTAAAGAACTTCAGAGTGAGTATTTAATCTCTAATAAGATTGAGGAAAAAGGGGTTACCATGCTCCGAATCAAAATAAATACCAATATTAACAAATTTTGCAAATTTGGTTTCATATTAGTTGAAAGCAACATTTATGATAAACCGTGATTCACCTATAGATTCGTATTGTTTTTGCATGAATCGTGAATCGTACGATTCACCACCGATTCTATATAAACCTTGATTCACCTATAGATTCGTATCATTTTTGCGTGAATCGTGAATCGTATCGTGAATCATACGATTTTGACAACCATGCTTGTGTTGTGACGGTTTTGGCTAAATGTCAACAATGAAAATAATATAATTTTGGTGACAGCTTACATGGTCTTCTTGTTTCTACAGGTATAGGCTTGGAAAGCCATCAAAGCAGTACATGCCATGGTATGAACCAGTTCTGAAAACAGCCAGGCTTGCAATTTCCACCATTACTTTGTTGAAGGAACAAAGTCGAGTATCACGACTTTCATTCTCCGATGTCATTAGTAGGTTGTCTGAATTGGACAAGCATCATCCTGCTTGTATTTCTTCCAATCCAGTGGCGCTAGAGAGATACGTGGTAGTCCATGGACAAATTATACTGCAGCAGTTTGCTGAGTTTCCAGACGATACTATTAGGAAGTGTGCTTTTGTGACTGGTCTTCATGATAAAATGGAGGAAAGACATCATACAAAGTGGTTAGTGAAGAAAAAAATGCTACTGAGGAAGGAAGCAAATTTGAATCCAAGAGGAGCAGCGGCATCTGTGATCTCTAAACGGAAGGCTATGCCGGCTACGACAACAAGACTGATTAATAGAATTTGGGGCGAGTTTTACTCAAATTACTCCCCGGAAGACTCAAAGGAGATTGATACACAAGCAGTGAAGGAAGCTGAAATTGAGGAGGAACAAGAAGAAGATGTAGAAGAAGATTGTGAAGAGGTCGAAGAAGAAAAAGGACTTGTTATTGAGCAAATTGTGAAACCTCATTCGGCATCAAAAGAAAGAAAGTCACGCTGTTCTAGTGAGGAAATTACATGGGTTGGGAAAGAAGTTGGTAGAACATGCGAGGGTGGGGCTCTCTACACACAAGCAGCAGTTCGTGGAAGCGTGGTGTCAGTTGGTGGTTCTGTACTGGTGGGCCTGGATGACTCTGATGAATGTGCTTCTATCTATTTTGTGGAGTACATGTTTGAAAGCTCAGATGCTAGAAAAATGGTTCATGGGAGATTGATGATGAGAGGATCTGAGACTGTTCTTGGGAACACAGCTAATGAGAGAGAGGTGTTTCTAACCGATGATTGCTTGGAATTTGAACTGGATGATGTCATACAAACTGTGGTTGTTGAAACTCGGTTGAGGCCTTGGGGTTACCAGTACCGGAAGTCTAACGCCATTAATGATAAGCTCGACCGGGAAAGAGCAGAGGAGAGGAAAAATAAAGGATTACCCATGGAATACTTTTGCAAAAGTGTGTATTGCTCTGACAAAGGTGGTTTCTTCAGTCTTCAAAAAGACTCCATGGGCCTTGGTACGGGGCTTTGCCACTCCTGTAAAAGTACAGAAGCCAAAAGGCAGAAAGAGCTCTTTGTGTTGGATTCTTCCATGACTGGCTTTACATATGAGGGAGTTGAGTACTGCATTCACGACTTTGTGTACTTAAGTCCTCATCATTTCGGAGAAGATGAGGACAGCGCAACTTTTAAGGGTGGCAGGAATGTGGGTCTGAAAGCTTATGTTATATGTCATTTGCTGGAGATTGAAGGAGGCAAGGCTTCTAAAAAAGCTGATCCTAAATCAATGAATGTTAAAGTTAGGAGATTTTTCAGACCAGAGGAAATTTCAGCGGAGAAAGCATACCGTTCGGATATTCAAGAGGTGATTATTTTTTAACTACCATCAACATAGTCTGTCATTTATATTAGAAATGATTTGACAGTAAGCCTTCGTATATGAAGATGTGTTTATTGGTGTATGGCAGTAGACAGCCCCATACTTATTTACATTCTAAATGCCTAAATAGCAAATTAATTAGTTAATACTACCCTGTTTGTAGAATGGAGTGAAGTTTTTACATTGTATGGATATGTATATTGCCTTCTATGGACATTCTTCTGTGTTATAGATTATAAAAATGTTGTAATCCAGTTTAATGGTATCTGCAGATTTACTACAGTGAAAACATAGTAACGGTGCCTCTTATTGCCATAGAAGGAAAATGTGAGGTCCGAAGAAAGCATGATCTTCAATTTATGGATGACCCGGCAATTTTTCAGCACATCTTTTACTGTGAATACTTTTATGACCACAATAACGGAGCAGTCAAGCAGGTAGCTTCCTTACCCTTGCGTGGTACTAATGTTAATGCGTCCCTTCTCTCTCTCTCTCTCTCTCACACACACACACACATGTACATCTTTTCACAATTTCACTTGTCATTTTTCTATAGTACATCCTGTTTTTATTTTTCTTTTACAAGTCTTCCTGAAGTTTTCCTTTTGGATAAGCTTTCTGTCTTTGACAAACTGTATTTTCATTTCTTAAGTCTGTACACCTTTTCTATCTTTCATGGACAGTTGCCAGCTAATATTAAACTAAGCCCATCAAAAAGCAAGGTTGTGGATGATGCTATGAATAGAAAGAAGAAAGGCAAATGTATAGAAGGAGATGATGGGCTTGATGAAAAAAAGGAGGCATCTTCAGCAAATCGCCTGGATACACTAGACATTTTTGCTGGTTGTGGAGGGTTATCTGAAGGTTTACAGAAATCAGGTAAGCTCCTTCCGTTGTTCTTGGTCTTAATATTAGTCTTTTAATGATATTTTGCCAACTTCAACTCCACTCTGAAGTTCTTGGTGATTGATCCATCTGCTTCATAAATACTTAACAGGAGTGTGCCAAACTAAGTGGGCAATTGAATATGAAGAACCTGCAGGAGAGGCTTTCAAATTTAATCATCCGGAGGCCCTGATGCTTATTAATAACTGCAATGTGATTTTAAGGTGGATGCTTTATTTTTTGCCTGCAGTTCGTTTTCTATTGATATTAATTTCAAAGTCGCAATATTAAGCAAAAGGCATCTGCTTGTTTACTCTTAAATTTAAGTTTTGTTAGATTGCATTTTACTTTTTGACACCTTTGTGGATATTCAGCAGACCCTTCCTCGATACATTAATAAAGGTTGTATCTCTATTTTACCCTATTTGTGGGAATATGTTTGTCATATTTTTTTTGGGTGAAGTTCCAAATTCTGTTTTTGTTTGAGTTTGTCTTTGATCTCTCATTACTGACTTGATATGCAGAGCTATCATGACAGCATGCGGAGATGAAGATGACTGTATTTCAACTTCTGAGGCGGCGGAGTTAGCTGCAAAGCTCGATGAGAAGGAGATCACTAATTTGCCTCGACCTGGACAAGTTGATTTTATCAATGGAGGGCCTCCATGTCAGGTACATGAAGTCTCTTCCCTTTCTTGCTTTGTGGATAATAATTATTTAGGCAGTTTTGATAAAAGTGTGTAATGGAGCCTATATAGAGCTATTGAACCTTTATTCTTAAATCATCTTCCTTTGCAGGGGTTTTCTGGAATGAATAGGTTTAACCAGAGCACATGGAGTAAGGTTCAATGTGAAATGATCTTAGCATTCTTGTCATTCGCCGACTACTTCCGGCCTAAGTATTTCCTGCTTGAAAATGTCAGAAACATTGTTTCATTTAACAAAGGGCAGACGTTTCGGTTAACCCTAGCTTCTCTCCTTGAAATGGGTTATCAGGTATATTGCACTTCTTTGCCATTTTATGTCACTTAAATAACCCCTACACAATTAACTAGTTTGTCATTCTCATTCAACGTGATCTTGGTAACACAACACAATTTTTTGAACGGTTGGGAATGAGTGGAAACGTGTCTTTTATTGTCTTCTCCTCCCTTTCCAATTGCATGACTCAACTTTTCCCTATCACTATTTTTTTCTCACTTTTCCTTTGTCAATCTTGTATGTTTCAACTTTGCAAATCGTTATTAACTACCTGTGAAAGTGCATCATTTAAGATCACTAGATAAGTTTCATATCGTATGGATCTTTTCTGATTTCACTTATATGTTCTTTTTGGCAGGTAAGATTTGGCATTTTAGAAGCTGGGGCATTTGGTGTTTCACAATCTCGGAAACGTGCTTTCATATGGGCAGCTTCTCCTGAAGAGACACTTCCAGAATGGCCAGAGCCAATGCATGTTTTTTCTGGTCCAGAGCTTAGAGTTACATTGAATGGAAATACCCAATATGCCGCTGTGCGAAGTACTTCAACTGGTGCTCCTTTCCGTGCAATAACTGTACGTGATACAATTGGAGAACTTCCAGAAGTTAAAAATGGTGCTTCAGCTACTCCGATGGAGGTGGGTTTCTCCTATACGGATTCTGAAGTTTCTTTGCCATGGATGTCCTAACCTTATATTGTGGCTTACATCTTACTCTACTTTGTTGGCTGCACAGTACAAAGATGAACCTGTGTCGTGGTTCCAAAAGAAAATCCAAGGCGATACAACTGCCTTAACTGATCATATTTCGAAAGAAATGAATGAGCTCAATCTCATTCGGTGCCAAAAAATACCTAGACGCCCAGGTGCCGATTGGCGTGACCTTCCTGATGAAAAGGTACCTCTCTCATCTAATTTTACTAGATGGTCGGTTTATTTGACTGGGCTCATATTAAGTGATAGGTGATTTTATAGGTTAATAGTATCGGGTAACTAGTAATGGGACTCCTAGGTATTATATGTCACAGGTTTGTGGGATATCTTATGTAAGATATGGTCTCTTTGGATTTGCAGTCCAATCTGATGCTTCCGGATAATCAAACTGGTTTGAACAGTTTTATTCTTTGAAAAGTTGTACTCAACCCTCCTGTTTAATCCCACGATGTGATGCCTATTAATAGTTTAAGTTGTGTCTGGCAGCTGGCTTTAACCCACTTGTTTTCTGCAGGTTCGGTTATCTACTGGACAATTTGTTGATTTGATACCTTGGTGCCTGCCAAACACTGCGAAAAGGCACAATCAATGGAAGGGCTTGTTTGGAAGGTTGGATTGGGAAGGAAACTTTCCAACTTCAATTACTGACCCACAACCGATGGGAAAAGTTGGGATGTGCTTTCACCCCGACCAGGATAGGATACTCACAGTCCGTGAGTGTGCTCGATCCCAGGCAAGTCTGTCACTTGAAACTTTTGGATTCCCACTTTCAGTTTAGTCCAATTTGAATTCCCCTTCCCATGAGCCGCTAGGATCATTTCAAACTAGCTATTCTTGGGACATTGGGGGTTGACTTGGTTGATGTCATGGGTGTTTGGGATAAATGAGGGCTTTGTAACTTAGGCTACCAACTATATGCAAATAATTCCAAAGTCCATTGGTCAATGAAAAACAAGGAATAGTATTGCTACTTGAGTAATTGTGCAAGTGCTGATTGTTAGGTATTTTGATATTTTTTCGCAATTTTCTTCATCTATAAAAGAAAAATAGTGCTGGTTCCTGATCTTTTTGGCATCTTGTGCATGCAGGGTTTTCCAGATGGCTATAAATTTGCCGGAAATATTCAGCACAAGCATCGGCAAATTGGCAATGCTGTCCCTCCACCCCTGGCATTTGCTTTAGGGAGGAAACTCAAGGAAGCAGTAGAGAAGGGAAATGCAAATCATAGTTGAAATCCTCAATGTGTAGAAAGTCCGGGAAATTTGTGTCCGGTATGAGAAATGGCTTGTCGAAAGTTCATTGCTTCCTATATTGCAATGGGGTTCTAGAAAATCTATATTCGAACATTCAAAATCAGTGAATGGTAGTAGTATGTTGCTCAGGTGCTTTGTTCATGTGCTGAATTTTTTCACTTTAAGCAATGAATCACTCCACAAACGGATTGAGTTGTCCATGTAGAGCTTGAGTTTGGCTTGCTAAATGCACTTCTTTTCCTCACTACTAGGCTGAGAAATTTCATAAAATTATAACCAATAAGTGCCCAATCATTTGAGCAATGTTGCATGGACAATTTTATAACAACTCCGGACAAGATTGTGTTCGGAACTTTTGGATGTACATGGACTCACTGCATCCAGTGGGGGAGATTTTTTTTAAAATTTTTTTTCCTTTTCTTTTTTTACCTACAAGTTCCAAACAAAGGTTGGGGAAATAAAGAAAAAGAAGAGAAAATAGTGATTAAGAAGGAAATGAGAAGGAAATTTGGGAGAAAAGTTGAATTAAAATTTGGAATTTTTCCTTCTCTTTGTTAAGAACCAAACTAGGGAACGACATTTTTTAAGAAAATTACTTCTTCCGTCTCATTTTCGTTGTTTATTATTCTGTTTGTCTCTTTTATGTCTTTTGTTTATATCTTTTAGCGTTGATCTTGAAAAATATGTAATATGGATCTTGTTTAATAAATCTCAATTAGTTCTATAATACCAAGTTTTCAAAACTATGAAAAACGTTATAAATTGAAAGATAGCAATTCAAAAATGACACATAATTCAAAAATAGATAATGAAAATGAGACGGAGGGAGTATTTTTTTTTCCACTTCCACAAATTCCAAACAGAGCCTTAGATTAGTGGTAGAATATGAATTGTCGGAAAATAAATAAAATTACAAATAAAACCCTCTCCCCCTTCTTTCACTGAACCGGGTTTGGGCGATTAAACCGTCGTATACAAATATGTGTAGGTATAGATAGTACTACAGAATAAAACCCTCTCCCTCCTTCCCTCCCTCGCAAAGCTAGAAGCATATTACCCGGGCTTCACCGCCGCCAGCCTCCACCGTCGCCGCCTTGCCTTGCCGCCGTAGCCTCCTCCTCCGCGTCTAAACCCTAATTTAAAAAGCGTCTCTTCTTTTGTTTTTCTTCCCTGAAAGTGTTCATGGGATCAATGAAGAGGAAATCACTAGAAGACCCATCCGAGGAACAACCTGGCCCTCCATCCAAACAGCAGAGAGAGAATAATGGTTCAGCCGTTTCCGATGAGCCTGTGGCATGTGTGCACGACGTGTCGTATCCAGAGGGTTATGTTCCTCGATCAAATCCCTCGTCAGTTGAAGGTGATTCCAAACCGGCCAAGGAGTTTCCTTTCACACTCGACCCTTTTCAGTCCGAAGCTATCAAGTGTCTTGATAGTGGTGAATCCGTCATGGTAAAGTTTATTATCTTCTAAGTATTCTTTTCTTTTTTTACTCAAATTTGTGAAGCATTTTATATGAAGCCCTCCAATGGGCACACGTGAACCTAAGCATAGATTTGAGTTAAACTTTATTAGAGCATCTTAACTCAAAATTTGAGTAATAACACCGCAAAACCAACTCCACTCCTTAACTCAAGCTTATACCAAAGCGAGTTTTTTCTACAGGCTCAAATTTATTACTTATGTCGAAGTTAATTGTTTCTAATAGTATTCATTATGTTACTCCTTAGTAAGAGCATCTCCAGCCCTTACTCATACTTTTACTCAAGTATGAGTAAAAACTTGAGTAAAAGTTTCATTTGGTATCAAACACTCCAATGGATAAATCCAAATCTAAGCACAAATTTCAGTAACATTAATGGCATTGTTGTAAATTTCAGAGGGGAGAAATAGCCTTTTAAAATTTGAGTAAGAATGAGGCTCCCTTGATTTGAGTAAAATTCAATTTCGTATAGTTTTGAGTAGAGGAGTGGAGTGAATTTTGAGTTTGAGTAAGAAAAAGAGTAAGGAGTGGAGATGCTCTAAGACCATGCCCGACCTGTAGCCATAGTTTTGCTCAAATTTGTGTAAAAGTTGAATAATTCTGCATTTTATATCAAGCCCTCAAATGGGAACACTCAAACTTAAAGCATAAATTTTAGTGAAAACTTCATTTATGAAACATACGCAAACCGGACACGAGAGTTAATGTGGTTTGGCCAGAATGTCCACTCCACAGAGAAAACAGTATTTCACTATGCTGGAAACGATTGAGGAAGTACAATGCACGAAATTCAACTCTCTCTCTCTCTCTCTCTCTCTCTCTATCCAGCGCTGAACAGCGTCTCAAAATTGGCTCTTGCCAGATGCTTGTCTGGGCCCATGAGCTACATCTCTCATTCATTTCTCTCAGTTGGGGGGACCCAAGATCAAAACAGTTATTACCCAAAATTCTAGTGGAACTTAATTAGGTCTAGTTTTGAGTTTAGGAGTGGAGTGAGTTTTTTGGTGTTTGTAATTGAATTTGAGTTTGAGTCAGAAAATGGCCAAGGGGTAGAGATGTAAAGACTTCAATGTTAAAAGCATTGACTTTTGGTTTTGAATCTTAGGTATCAGCTCATACATCAGCTGGGAAAACAGTAGTTGCACTGTATGCAATTGCAATGTCGTTGCAGAACAAGCAGCGGGTAATATATACTTCACCAATCAAAGCATTGAGCAACCAGAAATACAGGGAGTTCAAGGAAGAGTTTTCAGATGTGGGTTTGATGACTGGAGATGTCACCATTGAGCCAAATGCATCTTGCTTGGTGAGTATGGTGGCTAATGTCATGTTTAGTTTCCTTTTGATCCTTTCAGCCTTTTGCAACAGTAATAATTTGTGGTTGGATTTCAGGTGATGACTACAGAAATCTGGCGCAGCATGCAGTACAAAGGATCGGAGATTGTTCGTGAAGTGGCATGGGTTATTTTTGATGAAGTACATTACATGCGTGATAGGGAACGAGGTGTGGTATGGGAAGAGAGTATTGTTATGGCCCCAAAGAAATCTCGGTTTGTATTTCTCTCGGCAACTGTACCTAATGCGAAGGAGTTTGCGGATTGGGTTGCAAAGGTGATTCAAGATGCCTACATTCTAGATTACTCGATGAAGATGATATTAAATCTATTTTTTCTAGTATCAGAATTAAGTAAATGATGTGTAGCTTAAGAATGCAGTGGACATTGAATGATGTTCAAATTTTATTCGTCGGTTTTACCTCCTTTGAAAACTAAGAGTGATGGCACTTGTAGAAAAAAGAGCTGTACAGTAATACAGAAGTAATACCCTGCAGATTGAGTCGTTAATACCATCCCGGAGGTTGGGGATGAATGAGGAAAATGCTAGGGAGCAATTAGTGGCAAACAACGAGAAGTTCAGTGTGTGAGGTATTTGGCAAATGATGTGTAGCTTAAGTATGCAGTGGACATTGAATGATGTTCAAATTTTATTCGTTGGTTTTACCTCCTTTGAAAACTAAGAGTGATGGCACTTGTAGAAAAAAGAGCTGTACAGTAATACAGAAGTAATACCCTCTGGATTGAGTCGTTAATACCATCCTGGAGGTTGGGGATGAATGAGGAAAATGCTAGGGAGCAATTAGTGGCAAACAACGAGAAGTTCAGTGTGTGAGGTATTTGGCAATTCTCAGGATTAAATAGGTTGTCTTATGTAGCTACTGATTTTATTCCCCTTACAATTGCATTGAGTTGTTTTGTGGAGAAATACGCATGCTTAAGTCTGGTACGGGTGTTGACATTTTGCCAAATGCAGGTCCACCAGCAACCATGTCATATTGTTTACACTGATTATCGACCAACACCGCTTCAGCATTATATTTTTCCCTCGGGAGGCAATGGACTTTACTTGGTGGTAGATGAGAAAGGAAAATTTCGGGAGGACAGCTTTCAAAAAGCTTTAAATGCTCTTCTTCCTGCCAGTGAAGGTGACAGGAAGAAGGAGAATGGGAAATGGCAGAAGGGTTTGGTGCTTGGTAAGGCTGGTGAAGAAAGTGACATTTTCAAGATGGTGAAAATGATCATTATGCGTCAATATGACCCTGTGATACTTTTCAGCTTTAGCAAAAGGGAATGTGAATTTCTCGCCATGCAGGTATGAAAACTTGCTTTTGGAGAGACTTGCCATTTTACCTGTCCTCTTGAGTGAAACCTCTCCACCATGGTCTTCAATTTTTGTAATGATAAGAGGTTACAATGTTGACAAGAGAGTGCACGTGTGTGTCACACCATCTTGTGCCTGCATTTTATTAGCGCTTAATTTCCTTAATAAATTTGTGGGTAAAAATTATTAGAGTTCTCTTCCTTGAGTGTGTAGTGTTTTCATTGAGCTGCTATTTTTTTTCCTTGTAGATGGCGAAAATGGATCTGAATGAGGATGATGAGAAAGCAAACATTGAAAGTATCTTTTGGAGTGCAATGGACATGTTATCAGATGATGATAAGAAGCTACCTCAGGCAAGTCTTGGTACTTCTTTGTTTCACATGTCTGTGTTAATTATCAGTTGTGAGTTGTCACTTCTATTGTAGTATTTAAATGATATTGATTGTCCTCTTCTTGTTGATGCCATCTTTTTTCTGTATGTATATATTTTTTTTTATTACAACTTATCCAAAGAGATCAAGATATTTTTTCTTAATTATTGATACTGCTTAAACATTTTCAACAATTTTCAGGTTTCGAATATGCTCCCCATTTTGAAACGTGGAATAGGTGTGCATCATTCTGGCTTGCTTCCCATACTGAAGGAAGTCATTGAGATACTATTCCAAGAAGGGCTCATCAAGGTATGGTGGAAAAAGGCCAATGTGGTTTAGTTTATGGGATGAAAATATTTATCAGCTCTTTGATGAGTTGTTTGTGTGGTGTAAATTGGATCCCAAGCTAGTTATATTAGCTGAAACAAAAAGTACATTGGACCTCCTCATCAAGAAATGCCATTCAAAAGCATAAAACTGTGCGAATTTTCCTCCTACGGTTTAAGTGAATATTTCCCCAGTACACTTTATTCTGCCCCGTCAGTTCATCAATGTCTGCATACATGTTCTCGATACTGGCATGCAATTCGGCATCATTTGTTTTTGGTGCTTCATGCTCGTCTAAAGTCTTTTCGACCCGTTTTGGGATTTTGGATTTGTAGGTAATGAGTATAGAGAGAAATAGAGTAATGATTGGAAATAGGGGTAATGATTGGAGAGAGATAGAGAGAAAAATGAGAATAATGATTGGAGATTAATAGGATAATGATTAGAATCCAAAATTCAAAACCCTTAAACGAACGGGGTCTTCTTGATTTCGTGCTCCAACTTCATCTAATGGTATATTTCTGAGATTAAAATGCTTTGGGTGCCAAGAAACATGTTATACTTTAGACTTGGACAACACAAGCCTTCTTTACTTCTTGACCTATTGATATTCTCTTCTATATGCTGTTGTTTTGTTACAGAGAATTTCTCTGTTGGTTTATTTACCATCTTTTTCACATTGGAAAATATTGCAGTGCTTGTTTGCCACAGAGACTTTCAGCATAGGTTTGAATATGCCTGCAAAAACTGTTGTCTTCTCAAATGTTCGTAAGTTTGATGGAGATAAGTTTAGATGGTTATCCAGTGGAGAGTATATACAGATGAGTGGACGTGCTGGTCGTAGAGGAATTGATGAACGTGGGATATGCATTCTCATGGTGGATGAAAAGCTGGAACCTTCTACTGCTAAAATGATGCTGAAAGGAAGTGCTGATAGTTTAAACAGGTGGGCACTTAAACAGTTCAATCGGTGCTTCTTGCAGCCTGGTTGGCGGTAAAGTAGTAGGATCTAATATTGTGATATCTATGTGGATTATTGTGGACACAAGGCTTGGTTTGGTTTTGTTACAATTAGTCTATTCATTTGATTTGGAAATGTTGCAGTTTGGATTGGTAATATATTATATTTGCCAACAGTTCATGTGCTCTGTTACCTGGGGCTATATAATGTTTCCAGTTAGTAACCCTAGAAATTTTGCTAGGCTCTGTCTTCGTCCCCCGCCTAGGGAAAATACAAACACAAAAAGAAGGCCACATGCTCCTGAATCTAGATAAGATGTAGAACTTGAAACAGGGAGAGCAACTTAGTGTAATATTCGAGTAAAAGCTTTTAGATTCTCTGAATGTTTACACAACCCCCAGGCAAGGAACTTTGTTGACCAGTCAGGTTTTCTTTGGCCATTGAGTCTTCCCAAAATGCCGTAAAAGCAGAAACTGAAACCAATCGTAGGGTCTTTAGCCTGTTCTTATTGCTTTCGAGGTCATTATTAGCACTGATAATAGTGGAATAATTTTAGTAGCCGATTATTATACATAATCAAGAAATGGAAACAGTACGATTAATCTGATTTGCTTCCTGCTACTTTGGAAGGAACTTGTCAACAAAAAGAACACGATTTTATCTTCTTCTTTTTTGTTGATATACTTGTATTGAGGAACTAGGTTTACTGACACAGAAATCGTAAAATGGTCTTGCGGCATAACAAGTAATGAGATTAGCTTTGATTGTTTCAATATGACTGCCATGCCTAGTGGGCTGGACTTTCTACCAGTTTTTGTGGACGCAAACTTTCTTAGAAAGAAAATAGCCTAAATGAAGAGAAATCGTAAAATGGTCTTGCGGCATGGCAAGTAATGAGATCAGCTTTGATTGTTTCAATATGACTGTCATGCCTAGTGGGCTGGACTTTCTACCAGTTTTCGTGGACGCAAACTTTCTTAGAAAGAAAATAGCCTAAATGATTTCTACTTTCCTGGAGTCATGAGACTGAATCGATTTATGTGGGTTACATTACCACATGTAATGCCATTATCTGTGCAATTCTCAAGTAGTTTAAACCAGAACCAGGTTCTGATTGAATGGGAATCAAAACGAACAAAATCTGGATCATGTAGGTACTCCGTGGCACGGTTTACTTTTTACTTGTTACAGATATTATAGACATCATTGGGATTTTGATGGAAATATCGGCTTCCCATTGGCAAGAATGGAGAAGAAAAGATGAAAGAAGTGCTTCGTAGTTTGCATGTTTTATGAAGTTTGTGTCATTGACACCGATTCGTTTCCCTTCCAGTGCCTTCCATTTAAGCTACAACATGCTTTTGAATCAAATCCGTTGTGAAGATGGTGACCCTGAAAATCTGCTCCGTAATTCATTCTATCAATTTCAGGCTGATCGAGCCATTCCTGATCTTGAGGTGAGCTGTTTTGAACTTGATTGGTTGTTCCCTTCCTCGCTTCTGTCTTCATTAACTTTTGTCTGGACTAAATGACACTATAATGCAGAAACAAGCAAAAGACCTTGAAAAAGAGAGGGATTCAATTGTACTAGAAGAAGAGGATAGCTTGGAGAATTATTACTCTCTCCTTGAGCAATACAAAAGCTTGAAAAAGGATGTCCGTGATATTGTGCTTGCTCCAAGATACTGTTTACCCTTTTTGCAGCCTGGAAGGCTTGTATCCCTTCAATGCACAAAGAGTAACGAAAGTTCCCCTTCTTTCTCCATAGAGGACCAAGTCACATGGGGTGTGATTATCAATTTTGAAAGGGTGAAAGGTCTTTCTGAAGGTTAGTGATCTTTTTTAGTAGGCTTCCCTTCTCCAATTTTGAGTAGGCTTCCCTTCTCCAATTCAAGTTCTCTAACTGTAATATGTCTGTGACCCAGATGATGCAAATAGGAAACCGGAGGATGCCAACTACACAGTTGACGTGCTTACAAGATGTGCTGTGCGTAGGGATGAAGTTGGAAAAAAGACAATTAAGATTGTTCCCTTGAAGGAGCCCGGCGAACCTGCTGTTGTATCTGTTCCTATCTCCCAGGCAAAGTCCCTGATGTTATCCTGTCATTCACTAGCTTCCTTTCTTTTCAAACATTCTGCTGAATATTTCCCTGGGCTTTTCTTTAGGTCCTTTTTCCGTTTTTTTTTTAATTCTGCTTGGGTTTTCTAGTTAGAACTAGTACTCCTTAAACTAGGAATGGAATTGATGAGTTGTTCCCTTTTCAAATTCCGATGACAGCTGTTGCAAGCGCCTCTCTCCCATTAGTTCCAGAGGTTTCATTTTCCTTATAAAAACCTAGTTCTCACGAAATGACGATTGTAATGCAATTGCTCAGCGATAGACTAGGGAAGTTTGAATTTTTTCCTGAAAATCTGCAATTGGATGTTTTTTTTTTTATGGGCGCAATCGGATGTTATTGGGTGTCAGCAGTAATATTTTGCTTTTACTTGGGATGAAATGCTTACTGTATCACTTTCAGATTGTTCTGTATCATGGGGTGGTGATGCTGTAATTGTGAAACTGATAGGTTCAATGGTTTTTACAGATTGACAGCTTCAGTAGTGTGCGTCTACTCATACCAAAGGATCTGTTGCCATTGGAATCTCGAGAAAATACCCTAAAGAAAGTGTCAGAAGTGCTCTCTAGATTTGCAAAAGAAGGAATGCCCCTTTTGGATCCTGAAGAAGACATGAAAGTGGGTCATATATTGGAGTTTCAGATGCGCAATTTGGTTTTCGAAGCTTTGCTTTCGTCTATGTTTTATTTTAACACTTCCATGTTCATTGTTCAGGTCCAAAGTAGCTCATACAGGAAGGCTGTTCGCAGGATAGAGGCTTTAGAGAGCCTGTTTGAAAAGCATGAAATTGCAAAATCTCCCCTTATTGAGCAAAAGCTTAAAGTTCTACACATGAAGAAAGAACTTACAGCCAAAATCAAATTAATCAAGAGGACAATGCGTTCTTCCACGGCATTGGCTTTCAAAGATGAACTTAAAGCAAGGAAAAGGGTTCTCAGGAGACTGGGGTGAGAAAACTTCCCCGTGTTTGGACTTTTTGTTTGGACAAAAGAAGTTTACTTTGGTTGTGGTAATAAAGTAGGCTTATTAAGACAATAATATTTACACTAAATTGAATGAAGTGGCTTATCTGCAGTTATGTTACAAGTGATGATGTTGTGGAGTTGAAGGGAAAGGTTGCTTGTGAAATCAGTAGCGCAGATGAATTAACCTTGACAGAACTCATGTTTAATGGGGTATTTAAGGACATAAAGGTGGAAGAGATGGTGTCACTTCTTTCTTGTTTTGTCTGGCAAGAAAAGCTGAAGGATGCTCAAAAGCCCAGGGATGATCTTGAGTTGCTCTTTACACAATTACAAGATACTGCCAGAAGGGTTGCCAAAGTTCAGCTTGAGTGCAAGGTGTGGATCTTTTTGTTGCCCTGTTCATTATCGTCGCTGTATTTTCTGGAGTTTGTCATCATGGTTTTGAAATTTTGGGATTTCACATGTATAGCATGGTGTATATCTATTAGCTATATATTAATCTTATAGATGATTAAATCGACTTGATAGCCTCCGGCACCGCTTCAATCTTAGGATAAAGTTAATATCCCTCCTGATTGGCATAGTAATCTGTTGCCGGAAAAGAATCTTAGAATTCTAGATCTAGTTCCAAAGAGATTTCCGAATTCCGATTAAGAGCTATCAAAACATGTCCCCAAGGAAAGTAAGTTGGTGGACTAATAAGGATTATGAGTGACACAGTTTATGCTTTAATACCCGTGATGCACCTTCCTGGTCTTTGCTCACTTGTTTTGATGGCACATACTCTGGTCAGAGTTAACCCTTTTAGTTAACTTCAATGGTCATTTTTAAGTCAAATTGCTTGGGGATGAGATCCAGAATTGGTGTCTGATTTGTTACTTTGATACTCATTACTCCCTCAGTCCCCTCTTTGATAGTCATGCACTTTGGTTCGAGTTGACCCAAGTAGTTGACTTCAATGGGCCTATTTGGAGTTTATTTGAAGTCCGATTGCTTGAAGATAAGATGCAGGATTGCTATTTTGATACTTAAAGCATCCCCTGTCCTTTTTGTTAGTCCATTGTTTTGCTTTTGGCTGTTCTGTAAAGAATGTCCACTTTGGAAAGTCATGGAGAAAAATTTGGTGAAATTACATTCTTTTTCTTCTGTTGAAGTTCAATACCAAAAGCACTTAATCGATTGATTGAAACTGCTGGAGGGCAATATAGGAAATATATAAATAACACAGTATGATAAGTATATCTCTTAAAGGGTTGGATTCCCTTATATTGACTAACAAAGGTACAGAGGGAGTATTTGACTTCATCCATCTCTGCCACTAAAATGTAATGCTCCTAGTGAGTGCCTTTGGTTTAGAAGTTGTGCTTTTCCTTCACAGGTTCAAATTGATGTGGAGAAATTTGTGAGCTCTTTCCGGCCTGATATAATGGAGGCCGTGTATGCTTGGGCGAAAGGTTCAAAATTCTACGAAATTATGGAAATCACTGAAGTTTTCGAGGGCAGCTTGATCAGGGCTATCAGGAGATTAGAAGAAGTTCTTCAGCAGCTAATACAGGCAGCCAAGTCCATAGGAGAAGCTGAGCTCGAAGCAAAATTCGAGGATGCTGTTTCAAAGATTAAGAGGGACATTGTCTTTGCAGCATCTCTTTACTTGTAATACATGGAGAGACTATATTTTCCATTTTTTACACACCGTAGGGGCATTCAGAAGTGAAATGGTTGTGGAATGAATTATACATGGAGGAAGAGGAGGAAATCAAGTTTTTGTCAATAAGGCAAATGTATCTGCTCCTGTTAAATTTGGTCTCTGGAGATATCTCCACACATTTTGGCCAGGAGGAAGTGCCCCACATCCCCAGTCCTTTACAAGAGCCCATGCAGCAGGGAAAAGAGATTACTCCAAGGCTTTTAGTTTAGGGAATAGGGATCCAATTTTGGGAAATTAATTGCATTAATGTTTTGCAAGTTCGATGACAAAATTCTTGTCAAGCTAATGGTTTTACCATTGTACCATCACAGTAGTGGTATGTATTTTATTCTTTGTTGGAAAATTTTATCCCTCATAGTTGGAGTTTGTGTTATACAAGATAGTGCCTAACAAACCTCTTCGAGTTTTTGATTTGCATCGATGAAGGGGAGTACACTCTATTTTCAATTGTGAGGATTGTAGTCACTGCAAAGTTTGTTTCATGTTTGACAGGAATTTGTTCAGTTGATGCATACTCCTTTTGTCGACTGCGTACCATTTGTATATGGGGTTAATAAGAACAAGCATCTCTCTCTACACAGAGAGAGAGAGAGAGAGAGAGAGAGAGAGAGAGAGAGAGAGAGAGACTATATGCTACTTTTTCCAGACTTCTCGAAATATATTGTGATGCTTGAGACTTGTGAGTAGAGTTCTGGTATTGGGACAAGCTTGTTATACCTCTTGTATGATCTGAAAAGGACACTTGCTGATCCACAAAATGGCAATGAAATGCTGTAACTTTCCAAAATTACCTAATTGCTCAAACATCTACATAATATTCTGGGAAAAAAACAAACTCATTCCAATATTACAGCATGCACAAACTTTACACACTATTATTGCATCCAAAAAAACCATTGAAATTGATCCTTCCCTACGTCCCAAGACCCACGATGGTCAGAGCTTCGTGCACTAAGCTATCTTTTCCAAAGGTCTGTATTTGCATATATATATATATATATATATAGAGAGAGAGAGAGAGAGAGAGAGAGAGAGAGATCTGGGTTTCTCAATGCTTTTATCAGTTCACTCTCTTACGTGGAAACATGGAAAAAAGCAGCGGATCAAATGCGTGCCAATGCCAACAAAACACCCAAAAAATCCGGCTGCCTTTTCTCTTCTTCTAACTGCAGGCAAAACAGGAACGCCATAAACTGGAGTTGAAACCATGTACTGCTGATAAGATGTGTCGTTGCCTACATCAGAGGCTGAAATCGAGTACATCGAATTCAAATCGGGAGCTATTTCTTCTTGGGTACTACTGAATTCAGCTCGACTCGAGCTGGCCATGCCCGAATCTTGACCAAAGTGTGAATATTGGTCCTGCTCGTGCTCGAACCACGGGGGTAAGGGCGGAGCCGAGGGCTGGACCGGGACCCAGGAGTGATAGTAGTGGAAGGTTGGCGGCGGAGGGGAGTGCTCTTTGATGTAGTACTTGTTTTTCTTCTTTTTTCTTGACCAGAACTTGAGCTTCTTGATGGCTTTTGCCAACTTCATGGTTGGAAATGAAGTATGAGTTTGAGTTTAGAGAAGAAGATGATACAAGGAGTATATGACAGCCGACACTAGTATTTTCAAAAGCAAAAAGCAAGGGAGCTGGGGTCCTATCGGAGAAAAAAGGGCATTTGTTTGGAAAATTAAGACCTTGCATTTTCAAATCTCATGACCGTTGGCTTTCCCTTTGGTTCCACCGACTCTCTACAAGAAAAAAGAATGTAGGTAGGGTTGCGAAACGAACCAAGTTTCGTTACTCGAGTCTGAGTTTGTGTTTATTCGTCAAGAGCTTGTTCAAGATTGGAACAAACCAAGCTTGAAAATATTTTTAAAATTCATTAATATTTCAAACCAAACTTGAACAAGCTACTACTTTGCTCGTTCAGCTTATTACGTATAAAAATTCAAGCCACTTGAGATCGGCTCGTGTTTGGCTCGATTAAAACTTGTTTGAGATTGGCTCGTCTAAAAGACAAACTGAACTTGAACATATTCTTGAAACTCGTAAAGTTTATCAAACCAAGCTTCATCAGCTACTAGTTTGGCTCGTTTATCACCCATACTCCTACTCTGCTCGTTCAGCTTATTATTATATATAAAAATTCAAGTCACTTGAAATCGGCTCGTGTTTGGCTTAATTAAAACTCGTTTGAGATCGGCTCGTCTAAAAGACAAGCTAAACTTGAACACATATTTTTGAAACTCGTTAAGTTTATCAAACCAAGCTTCATCAACTACTAGTTTGGCTCGTTTATCACCCCTAATGTGGGTACTTTTTTCCCCACCTTTTTTTAATGTGGGGTACCTTGGTCATCTTTTTTGCACCCCTTTTCATTAGGCTTCTCGGCCACCCTAAACAAGTAAAATTATATTTGTGAAGGAAATTACTACAAGTCTGAGAATTTTAAAGTTACCTCCGCTACCAGGAAGGGGAAAAAAAGATTTCCCAAGACCGTGAAAAGGGTAAATCCACAATTGTGTATGAACGAGCAAAACTTGACCTAGTTTAAGGGCCTGTTTACTTGGTCAAAACACAGTTAAGACACACCGGCATCTCACAGTTAAAGCTAATTTAAGCTTGGTCCAGAAGATAATCAAGCAAAGCTTAAACAAAATTTTGAACTTTTCTAATCTTGGACAACCTCGTCTCATTATTAGTCTAAGAAGAGGAGCGTCAAAATCATTCCCCCAACTTGAACAAAACTTAAGAAGAACCCAAAATAAAAATAAAAACGCAGACTGAAATCATTTACAAGTTCTGATTCCCAAAGCATTGTGAGATCCGCCACCCTGCTTCCCAACTTCTACCGCCAAAAACACTTGTATGCAGTAGACAAACGATTATATCGTACGTATAATGTTCTTGGCTTTCTTTTAGGAAAAAGATGCAGGAGGCAACGGAAGGAAATTCGGAGCCCATATATTTATGTACAGATGACAATAATCCATAGTCCGCGCGTATATTAAACATCTTGACAAAAAATGAACAAAGTAAAAATAGGGCATTTCTCCTACTACTCAGTGTCTTTAGCTCAAGAGGTAGCAAGAGCAGACACTTTTTTTTCTTACCCCATCTGATGAGGGCCCAAACAAGCCACCACAGCACTACGAGATTCCATTGGACAAAACAACAAACAACAATAATGCAAACATATCCTTATCTGGTAAGGCAAAACCCAGTGGACTATACCTCCCTTTCTTTTTTGTCTCACCAGTGTCTTTATTGCATCAGGCTTAGGCGAACCGGCCTTCCCAGCATGGGCTAGTTTCCGCAGGCAGCATCACTCCCCCGGCTAAAATACAAAATCAATGAACATTATCAAGGTCATTCTCCCACATCCATCCGGTTTTTTGTTTTCTTTTTTTTGTTTACATTTCTTTCCTGGAGCTTTTTTCCTCATAGTGCATGGGTGGTAGTACACTAGTAGCAGGGCCCCACGTCTGATGAACGGTCTTCAGTGGCAGCCGCAGCATCCGAAGCTGACTCGCATGGTTTGACCTCCTCACTGACAGGAAGTTTAACCTTGGGTGATAGCTTATTTACTTCCTCGTTTGTGTAGATAAAGATCTTCCTCACCATGCTGCAGAACTCACTGAAAATAACCAAGACGATAGAGATAAGAACCGTTAAGTCATTGAAATGTGAGGATCTGCATTTCTGATATAATTAGAAACCAGTGTTTCATTTCAAGCATCACAGCAAATCTGTCAAATATAGGAATTCCGTTCTCTAATATACAAATGCACAGAAAAGGAAACAAATTTCTAATCTCTAATTCAACACTGCTGCAGTTCTCAAAATGATTCTGAGGTCACTTGCAACCTAGTGTTGAACAAACTATACCTGTGATTCTTATACATCTGATGCGAAAACAGTTCTTACACTAGAACCGAACTCTTCTAAGTGCAACTCAAACTCTGATCACACTTCAACTCAGCCTTTACCAAATTTGGCGGGAGAAACAAACAATGTTTTTCTATTTTGATCGGCTTGGATGAAAATACAAGATCACAATGAGCAAATAAGTATATTTGTACTTCACATAATGCTCTACTTCAGATTAGAATTCCACCAAAACTAGAGAACCAGAACACAACCATAAACCAATTGTATAGTGTGGGCATAATGCTACCGCATAATAGGAGTCCAGGAACATTCCCTCTGAGAGACCGAAATGGCATAAACGTTCTAAAGGCATATAAAAGGAGATTAAGGTTTGTCACTTAACTGCCATGGATCATCCCCAACCATCATCATGTCATCTTCATCGTCTGTATAGACAACTTTCCATTTCTTTGCTAATCCGCAAAGTTCACCTTCAATCTCAAACATTTCCTCCAATTTACACATCAAATCCTCATAACTATCCAAACGTGTCAAATCTACAGCCCGCCCAACAGCAATTCCTTGCATGTGTACCTGATAAGAAATATATACATTCTATCAAAACATTTCCATTCCAGGGAAGCATTCTGCTCCCACTTCGAAATTAGATGCCAAAAGGAATTTAGTCAACAAGGAGACAACTGGTTCTCAAGTTGCAAAATTATGTTCAAACTACTTTACTCTAAGCACAGATACAGACGCATAACAGACATGTCGCTTTCCCAAAAGTTAAGTCATGGACACATTGGAATACGTTGAATAAATGATACTCCGTAGATATTATTCCCTCATATAACAAAAAAGAAATTATTTATGTCAAATTAGGCAACAAACAGGTACCAAGACAAGTAACATTAGTATATCAAGATATAAAGAATATTGACGTATCAGTGCTTCTTCAAAACATTAAGTTTCTAACAATGTCAAATTAATATAGAACAAATTCAAAGTTTCCATTTCCTTCTGTTCTAGACTAATCAATATGAAATTCAGTTCCCTTTTCTCTTATGATTTGTTGAGAATGAAGGCCAAAGTACCTTAGTGCAGCTCCGAATTTGTCTGCTTTGCGACTCCTGGGGCAATATCAGGCATGACGATTTCTCAGGTTCACAACTCACAGAAGGGAAATCAGATCTATTAATATTCGAAGGTTCTGAATGCCTATCGGATTCAGCATCCAAAGAGGGAACTGGCCGCTGCTCAGCCACTGCACCCGATGCTGTGATCACAGGTATAGTTTGTTCAGCAGCAGAATTGTCAAGGAGCTCAATCCCAAAGAGCCTGTAACCGTTTGTAGTGCCCTGTCTCTTTTCACTGGATTCCTTGTTAACAACAGGGGGAAAAGAGTCTGTCCTGGGATCAATTTGGTTACTAGAACAATACATTGACTTGCAGGAAACTGGGGCCAGAGAACTGTTCTCGCTGTAGCCGTGAGAGCTGGCCTTTGTAACTGAGGAAAATTTGGGCGAAGGATAGAGATCCCTTCCATTTTGCAACTCACAATATGAGAAAGCTGAGGGAGACTCAACTGGGGCCTTCCACATGCCTAATGGAAGATATTCAACATAAACAAAATTCATTAAAAATAAACACAAAGTAGAACTCCAGTAAAGAGGTACTCCCTCTGACCCATAAGTCTTGCTCCTTTTTTGGGAAGCAATCCCAACTTTTTAAGGGGACATGCAATTAATGTAATTGAATTCAAATACGATTGTAAAATATAAAAAAACTGCCCCCACTTTCATCCCAAAAAGGAAAGAACCAATAATACGGAACATATCGAGTACTTGACAAACACTGCCATACCTAATGCAGAAAGATCTGGAGTTGGTGAGGGCAAAACTGGAGGTCGAGCCCGCTTCCTCTGCAGAGGTTGCAAGCTCGGCGGAGATGCTGCTACTAGTGGCTCTAATTCCCATGGTGAAACTCTTTCTGGACGTAAAATTGATGAAGGTTCATCCCATTGAACCTGAAAATAGGTACGCGAGCATGCTCAACTTGAGATGTACAAATGAAAAGCTAACATATGCACAAACTGCAAACAAATTGAGACAAAATCCCCCAAAAAGTGGTGGGGTGCTGCCTCAGTTCAATGCAATTACCTAGCAACTACACATGCTGCCCTGTTAACTACATGCAAAAGGCATTCACAAAATCTAAAGATTGTGCTCTCGGCCTCTCATACGTAGAAGCATGTAAATGGTCGTTAAAGTAGCAGTCACAGTAAATCCAAACCCAATGGCGAGCTCGAAGGAAGAAATATATTAACCTTCAACGATCTCCATTCAGAATTGGGCCATCTAGATGATGGGCTTTCTCCAACACCAACGATTGTTCCGCTGAATCTGCATTAGTATGCACCACAACCATTGGTAAATGTTTCAAAGTTCCTAATTTTGACAAATCATAGGCCAGCTACGCATAATACCTTCTTTCAGGAACTTCCTCGCCCTCAAACCTCATCTTGAACCTCATCCCTACAGATAGCTTGTGACTTCGGGCTTCAAGGTACCTGTTGACACTAACAACGAACTCGGAGCGACTTGTTCTGCCACAAAAATTCAATAAAATCGTTATTTTGCTAAAAAGGAAATTTAGCAAAAGACTTGCTTCGGTTAGTCTATGAAAGGAAATCCATACATCACCAGCAAAAGTTGTGGATACAAGGGAAAAGAAACTCAAAGGAAAACATAACTAAACCTTCATATGCTATATAAATTATTAAAACATACGAGTAAAGCAAAAACGCCGGCACTGTCAAACAAGAAATGCAGTATAATATACAGTAAAAATCTGAAAATCTATGCATTCCAAATCTAACATACCTAAAATTAACACTTAGTTTCTCAAAAGAGATACTATTAGAAAGCTGACACCAATAGGAAGTACGAATCTGTCAACGAAAATATCTAACATTTATCTCTAGACTCACAACAGTAACAAGAAGACATAACTCTCTTAATGCGGCTCCCTGCTTACTTAAGATACAAAAACTCATACTACGATTGACAGATTGAAAGTAAATACCAATCAGACAAAAACAACTAGAATTATCACCAAAGCAGTACAAAAACATCTCTCTCTGAGCAAAGATGTAAGAGAACCTTGGCCAATAGAAGACAGAAAACAGGGTCCCAGTGGATATAGCATGAGATGCAGTAGCAAGAAGCCCGATATGCATGCTGTGAGTGGATATAACAGAAGACGGCATGTTGTTTGGTTGTCTCATGAGCTTCCTTACTCCTACTCGCAGCTCCCCATTCTCACCCCTACTTGAATATTTAAGTAAAATCCATTAGAATCTCTCATTTGACAAGATAAACAAAACCAAACATGTTTAATACATTGCGCATAAGAACACTTGCCTCAGAAAAATAAAAGCATCACCAGCAATTAATTTCTTCGCACTAACAAAGACACTCCAGCCAGTTGTGAGTAAGTGGCGCCTGGGTTGTCCTGAAAGCGACATGTTTGTTTTATATCTACCAATCAATATAAAACAAAAAAAAACAAAGGTCACCAAAACTCAGAACACGTTAATAATTACTGCCAACTACCAAGCACCAAAATCCTGAAATCTCGACTAACAAGTACTTTTGTGTTGTTGATGTGCCATGACAATGTCCTTTTGATAACAAAATAGTATCCCCAACTCATTAGTAAGAGTGTTAAATGAGAAAGAACAATGTACCGTAGAGAACCAATAAAGTCAAGCAGATCAATTCAGTTTGCAACGACATTCCAATTAGCGATCCAAACATCTATAAAAAAAAAAGAAAAAGAAGAGGATTTCTTTTTTGTTGTTGGTAAGCGTGTGAGTTGATAACAGAGAGGTTACCCTCAAACCAAGAACCTGCATGTCCACAAACCACTAATGCCATTGAAAGGAAGTTACCGTTTCAAACGGTTCATTACCGATTACAACTCTTAACCAACCACACTCTCAAACAGCCACCTACAATTTTTAGTTTGCAATGGACTCCAGTATCAACATACTTGGTTCCAAAAAAAAGGCAGACAGAAAACCGCCTACCCTAGGAGCTTTAATAAATGGAGGATGAATAATTAGACATATAGTGCACTGAGCAGAGAAAATAAAAGCAATCGCAACCAGGTTGCCTACATTATCAGTAATAGAGTATTTAGCTCCATTGAAATTACTCGCACCATGAAGCAGTAAGTAACAGAATGCTAACCACGAAATATGTGACGAAAGTGCCATTCATTGCCACGAAGATCAGTTGCAACCAGTTCCTGCCAGGGTGGCTGCTGGGACATATCCTGAAAGAGGAAACTGGAAGTCAGCACCAGGCACCAACGACGATGATGGAATACAATATGGCGATTCTTGTGGAAGTTGATGTATAAATCCAAAAAAGCAGACTTAATAGGCATTTTAGAGCTTACCAGTGGAGGCAAGCAATCATCCGCATGCCTCCGAAGAACAGAAAATCCACCATGTGTGCTTGTGTCAGACGCAGTAAGTGTCTTGCAAAATGAATGGACATTGCAACTTTGAGGTTCCGGAAGAGGTGAATCTGGGCTGGTGACCTCGGTTTGCTGATCCACACAAGGAAATAACAGGAATCAAACCGATAGAAAAGAAATAACAGTATATTGCAAGTCTGTAAGCAGTTATGGTGAATACTGCACATGTAAGCTTATGACGCATTCACATAAGAAAAATCAACCAAAATAATTGCCGGTTTTACAACCAATAATGGGGGAGAGAACTCACATCTGCTTCGGGTAAAAGAGTTATCTGCGCATAAACTTCATCTGTTTCCGGGTCAGCCTACAACCCAAGTTGATAATTACTAAGTGAACCCTTAAAGAAAGTACCCAAAATTTATGGTATGGCCCAGAAAAAGATAAAAGAGAAATTTAGTCACAAATATGTGCATGATAATGATAATACATACCCGCAGCTGAACATACATTACTTTGCAAAGTATTTTCGCTGGAAGATTGAATGAAGGGAGTTGTTGATCCAATCCTTGATGGGTTGATGCTTTGAGCTGTAAGAAGAACAACTGTAAGTCAGTACATACAGAAGGTGAAACCAACTTGCATGGAAACAGGGAAGGCTATGGATACGGGGAGTAGAGTGTGTCAATGGGTTACACTCAATCTTGGGAATGTTGAATAAGTAAACTCTATTACACAAAGTACCCACATCACTCATATGCAGAAACAGCAAGAACTCTAAGAGAAAACAAGAAGATAGGAAGACAACGTCACAACAGAGCTAAGAAAACAATTACATTAGATAATCCTGCTAATTAACCAAACTCTGTCAATGCCTCTCTACACACAAATATTGCTCATATATATCAGAATAAATCAAGAAAAAGGAAACATGAAAAGAGGCAAAGCACAGTAAGACTACCCACCACTACAAGGAAAACTTAATTCCTATGATTGCAATAAAATTCACAAACAACCATAAATTGGCATATTTGTCACTGTACACAGACAGACAATCACACCTGTTCCATGTGTCCTTCAGGAAAGTAATAAGCCCGCTCTCCTTCACGAGGAAGAGTAACAAGGGGTCCAGCACAGGCATGCCACAGTTCCGTGTATAGAGCATCCCTTGCAGTCCCTAACATTTAAAAACGAAGGAGAGAGAACTTCAAAGAACATAAGAGGGCAAAGATAATAAAATACAAACAATCTCAAGGGTGCTTTAGTGGAAAATGGATAATATCTATCTAACACTAAGTATTTGATTCAATCTTATAGTATTGAGCTCGTAATTCCTTTTTGCCCATAAATTTAAGGAACTGAAACTTATAAATCTTGGAATTCTTCTTAGACCTGGAACTTTTATTAAACTCAAAAAGGGATTCAACTTGGTTCGCATGGGTCGTACTTATATTTTTAAAGTGTTGCTTCCATTGTATGCAAATACATCAGAATACTGAGTACCCGAATTGGTAGACAAACAACATAGAAGTCATTGAAGAATATGTCTATTGTAGGCGACCACTACCCATATGGAATATTGAATGTTCCACCTATCCAAGGATCTCGAACTACCACCAATATTACTTCCCAGTCCATATTGCTAGTCCACTATGGGTATTCCAACTTTTTAAAGAGGTTGGTAAACATTGCTTATTTGCTTATTTTGTCTCTAAATTGTTTTGCAACTTGATTCAGACACAAAATAAGCAATTAAGAAATGTTTAGTACTGGACAACAGTTTAAGTGGACGAGCAATTAATGCATGCCTACTAGCCTACTCAGAAAGTTTACTTGATTTCTAACATTGCCTCGTATTCTCTACTTGAAAAGTATTTTAATCATTTATAAGGGATAATTTGTGAAAATCTAAACACTTTTTCGTTCAACTCTTCATAGAGAATAGAATTTTGAGATCTCAAAATGAACTAGTGAACCAATATTATGGGGTAGAGAAAATTGAATATAATCACCAGTATACCATACCTGTTAGGCGCGACCCTCCAGAGATATCCCCGGCCATACGTTCCATGAGAAGATTTCCTCAATATCCTCAGAGGCCAGAGCTATCAAAATTTCTATGAGATATTCTCAAACTAAGAAAAGCTGCTTCTGCAATAGTAGTGGGCCAGTGGCTGTCGTAGTGGTGAAGGATGCAGCGACTCAGCCAACTACTAAACAAGTAATGAATAAAATCTCCAAAGATGTAATAATCAGGAAGATCAGTAATAAGTGGATGGCTTCTTAGGCAGCCAATTAAAGACCTCGTTACAAAGATAATGACGATTACTCTTCACTTTCTTGCCTTAAATGCAGCAAAAAAGAAGCTTGGCTTTTCTGGTAAGCTTGGCTTTTCTGGTACTTTAACCGCAGCGTCCAAAGATAGATCACCCTAAAAGCATGAAACCTTCACGTGTCGGATGATACGCTCTGAACCTCCTTTACGCTTAAAACTCGGCAAAAAAAAAATTCCTACAAAATTAAAATCACAAGCTTAGATGCGTGACCAGTAATTATGCCCCGTCACTGGATGCGGTAACATATCGATCAATCTCAGTCCATCTGTAAATGAAACCCTATGTACACATTCAGATACACATAAGCGCGCGCACACACATGCTTAAAATTACAAGTAGAACGATATACAAGCACACATGTAAGGTGTTTGAAATGCAGTGTGGAAGCTAGAGAGAGAAACGGAGATTTCAAAGATGTCTTCATCAATACCGTGAAAAGAGCAGAGAGAAACTCGACCAATATTGCTCAACACTAGCATAGGAGAATCGAGATCAACACCAGAGCCAGGCCTGACTTTTTGAGGGCCTAAACCAAAGATCAAATATGACCCCTTTTTTGTTGGACTATTACCAAGTAGGAAGCCCCCTAACATTAGTAAATTTTTGGTGGCCTAAAGCGGCCGCGCCTCGAGCTTTAGCTCAGGGCCGGCTCTGATCAACACTGATAATAACACAAAGGTACAAGGCTATATGCTCGATTAAGGCGAATTAGAAGCAAGTAGCTCAGATATACTTCCGATCCAAAAAAAAACACACACACATACAAAAAGATATTTTGTAATATCGAAGGTGGAAAGGAGTCAAAGGACCAATTGAAACGGAAGAGAGATGGAATCGAAGCAGCGTATTATCAGGTATAAAGCGAAAACGGAACGGAAATGAAACGACAATAACCAGAGCAGTTACCTAATACGGTGAAGTGATTGTGAGCTGGGGAGAATCCGCCATTTCTGTGGCAGCAGAGAGCTTCGGAGGTTGCTGAGACATGGCCAGATCGGTCGAAGCAGTTAGGGTTTGGGAAAGGTAAAGTTACGCGAAGTGGATGAGAGAGAGAGAGAGAGAGAGAGAGAGGGAGGAGATGATACGCTGGTCTTTGCCTGGTCGAAGCCGACACGACCACTGCAAGTAAATGTGCTGTTTAAAGCAATTACCTGGAATATAAATCTCGATTTTCTATCTTGTTTCTCTTTCTCGGTACACTTGAATGATAGACGCGTAATTCGTGGTACTATCTGCGTATGTGGAATGGGGGAGTCCTGCTCTGCCTTAGGCTTTGTTTGGAATCCAAGGGATAGTGAGGAAAAATAATGGGAAAATGACGGCCGAGGTCTTGTTTTGATAATTAATATCGGTCAATGACATTTTTAACTTTAACAAATGTTCTCGATATGTCATTGACGGGTATTAATTATTAAAACACGTTCTTAGTCGTCATTTTCCCAAAAATAAAGGAAAGTTAGAAGAAAAAAATACCGTTGTTTTTTTTATTATAAGAGAAAACAACAAATTTTAAGATTGTGAAGAGGGAAATTTTCCTTTTCCCCAAGTTCCAAACAGAGCATTAGGCATGTTTGATTGATGTGTCTAAAAAAGAGGCATTTTTCGAGTAAAAAAAATGTAATCTGAATCGTTTACTATGCAAAAACTTAATGCACACGACAAATATGTAAAAAAACCAAGTCGATTGGATATCGGTAACTCAGACAAATCACATTTGTCCATAGTATAATTTTTTAGACATTCATAATTGTCCAAAAAAATTGTTATTTCTCTGAAATTCGATCGATTTGAATTTTTTTTTTAACAGGTTTCTTCTGCAGATCGAGCTCTGCATAAAGAATTGTTTCAATTTTCAGCTCAGGATAATATTGGGCACAGCTACTACGTTGTGCCTAAGGCACATCAGGCCCTTGTGTGCATTTATAAGCAAAAGCAAAATGAGTTATGATAAATAAAAATCTCAAACTATTCAAAGCTATGAGTGCGAAATTTGAGAGCGTGAGTGGAGGACCATATTTACGCGTCTAGGGATGTACTCTCTGCTTATCCCCTCTATTCATATCCCTCCATGTTTTTCTTGTGTCATATCTCAAACTAACAAACATACTCCAAACTTTTCACCTCGCAGATGCAAAAAATAATATGTCTGCAATAAAATAGTTTGATCAAATATAAATAAATAAATGAACAAAGTTGTATTTTGCCCAGTAAATTGTAAGGTTTAAGTTTACACTAAATTTACGACATTTTACCAGACAACTTGCATCGTGTTCATATGTCTTTTACTATCTGATCAAACTAATATTTCGCACAGATGTTGTTCTTTTGTGCGCTCAACAAGATAAACGATTTGGATCGAAATTATGGGCCGGGAACGAGCGCACAAAATATAAGAATGAAGTAGGAGTACCTGAGCTTGTAGTAGCTGCTGCTGTTTGCTTCTCGCTCTAGGATTTGTCTAATCTCTCTATGGTGGACTTTAATTAGAGAGAGAGAGAGAGAAGAGGGGGGCTGGCAATGAGGGATGTGGACTTATTTATAGTGATTTGTTTATTCTTAATTAATGGGAGGGGGGCCGGCAATAATTAAGTGAGGGCGGCACGCATCCAGAGGATAATAGGGGGGATGATTAGGGACAAGTTGCAAAGTAAACAGCGATCGAAAGCGTGCCCCGATATCCCTACAAGTTCCCCAATCCTGTGTACGCGCGGCGAAAGGGATTAAAAACAATTAAGTGGAGTAATTTATAACCGCACACAAAAATACAAACTCCTCTGGAGTGGGGTCCACATACACATGAGAAACAATAATTCTAACACCACGTCCATTCAAATACCCTCACTCACAACAAGGGTGGTCCCGCACACATTAGGTGTATAGTGTGTGCGGGCTCCACCCTTGCTGTGAGTGTGGGTGTGTGATTGGGTGTGTGAATGGGTGTGGTGGTAGAAGTCAACAAGGGTGAGGCTCACACACACTGCGTGTGTAGTGTGTGTGGGCTCCACTCTTGTTGTGAGCGTGGGTGTATGAATGAGTGTGGTGGTAGAAGGACTCCGTTAGAAATGGGGTCCATACACACAGTGTGTGGGTCTCACTCCTTACGTGAGAGTTTATGTATTTGTGTATGTGAGTGTGTGTTTGTTGAAAAAAAAGGCACGAGTATACTAGAAATCTGATACTCCGCATTAAAAAATAATACTGTAGTAATAATCGAAGGGAAATGATTTTTACACTTTTTTTTGATAAATGCACTCCATTTTTATTCTTTAGTGAAAAAATTACACTTAAAAGTTTCACTAAATGACAAAAAATGAAGTGCATTAATAAAAAAAAGGGGTGTGAAAATCACTACCCTAATAGAAAAATGGTTTGTACTATTTACGGTTGTGGGGGAAATTCTTTTTTCACAATCTTCAATATTGTGCACACTCATCTCTAAATACACTATGATACTCCGTATTTAAGATTCCGTACATGGATCCGAGTATGTTCGGTTTGGGTTTTGAAGGAGGTTTTGGAGTAATGAGTTGAGTGAGTGATAGAGAAAATTAGAGACCGTGCCCAAAGAGAAGAGTTAGGTTTTGAGACCCAAAACAAGTAGGGATGGCCATCTCGGCCGATCCGTCCGTATCCGATCCGTTGTCCGTCCCGAACGGATCGGATTTTTCAGATATTGGGGCGGATTTGGATTTATTTTTAAAAAAAAATTCAGAGATGGGATCGGATTCGGAGGTAAGTTTGCCTCCGATCCGATCCGCCCCAAATCCAATCTCCATCCCCGATTCGCCCCGATCTGTCCCCGAATATCTGAAAATCTATTTTTTTAATAAAAAAATCCGCCTCTGATCCGCCCCGATCTATCCCCGAATACTCTTTTTGATTAAAAAAAAAAATATGGGTTTTTTTTTTTCCCAAATTCGGATCTCCGTTCTCCGTTCGGGGCGGATTCAGAGCACCGAAAAATATATCCGATCGGGGCGGATTCGAAGGTCGGGTGGAAAGTTCGGATTCGGATATGTCAATATCCGCCCCGTTGCCATCCCTGAAAACAAGGAACCATTTATCCAATCCCATGTCTTGGTAATAAAATAAAACGGATTTTTTTGAAATATCTTAGAGAAATAAATGCTTAAAATTCTGGTAGTTGTCTGATTTTTTTTTTAATCTTGAGATCTTTGGCCATTTACCTTTTTGTAAGTCTGCTAAACAAACTAAGCTATTCGAGTTTGAGCTCGTATTCGCTCGTTAAAAGCTCGTTTCAATTTGTTAGTATTTTGTTACATAAACAAACCAAGTTTGAACATTTTTTTTAAGCTCGTAACCAAACTCAAAAAAACTACTACTCGACTTGTTCATCTTACGAAGTGAAGTATAAAAAATTTAAGCTGCTCGAGATCGGCTCGTATTTGACTCGGCTAAAGTTTGTTTGAGAGTCGGTTTTTTATATACTCAAGTTTAGCTTTAACATATTTTTAAAACTCGTTATGTTTTTGAACCAAGCTCGATCAATCACCTGTTCGGCTTGTTCATTGCCCATACCTTTTCGTGGGGCTATCAATTGCGATTAGTGTGATTACGTAGATTCTGTTCAATTTGATAAAATTAAACTATTTACGTTCCTCTACTCGTTAATTTATTCATACTTCAGAGCAAGCTAGCTCATTCTTTCTCTGCCTATTTCCCCCATTTGTTTTAGGGAAATGATTTTGTCACTCTTTTTTTTTTGTTAACGCCACTCCCCTGCAAGTGTATTTTTGGTGCAAAAATACACTTGCAGGAGTGGCGTTAACAAAAAAGGGAGTGGCAAAATCAGCAGTCTTGTTACCCCATTCGGCTAAATAAGCCAAGTGGCTTATATTTTTGTCCTTATTCAAATTTTTTTCGTATTTGTTAGTTTTGCATCAATTTTTTGGAGATTATTGCATCTCCATGACGAGAGGAATCTAAAAAGTAAAAAATTATGATCGAAATCCAATTTTTTTGAATAAAGACGAAAAAATTGACTTATTGGCTTATTTTTATCTTTATTCAAAAAAAATTAGGTTTCGATCAAATTTTTGTACTTTTTTAGATTCCTCTCGTCATGGAGATGCAATAATCCCCAAAAAAATTGACGCAAAACTAACAAATATGAAAAAAAAATTGAATAAGGACAAAAAAATAAGCCACTTAGCTTATTTAGCCGAACGGGTAAAATATTGTGAAGTTTTTCACCAATGTTTATTTGTCGCATCTTAAATGTCCCGGAAAATAACTGAAAATAATATAAAAACGCGACCAATGAACATGAAACAGTCGTCATTCGATGTATCTCTCTATTTTTCTGTGCTTGGCGACCTTTTCTAAATGGGTGAGCATTTGTATGGTTTAGCGTATGGTGTAATTCCAAATGTGTTGTTGCTGTGTTATTATACGTGGTATAGTCAAGGTTCAGACTCATGGGCGGAACCAGTATAGGGCAAGCGGGGTCACTTGATCCCGCTGAGTTCCAAAATACATTTAGAGCAGGTATAGTTTTGAGGAATATTTTGTAATTTTGCCCCAAAAGATATATTTTTGCCCAGAAGGTCTCACAAAATTATATGTGTTGTAGATATTTGATCCCACTGCAACTAAATCCTGGGTCCGCCCCCTATCAGACTTGTCTATCCCCTCCGACCACGACCATTCTCCGGTCTCCTCCAACAAATATACTAGCAACTATCGCCGGAAGTGAAATTGTGACGATATGTGCGTGGGGTACGTCGACATATAGAGAGCAATTGGCCATTCACTATATTTACTTACTGCAGTTGATTATTGACTTACGCGTAATTGGGATACATGACACTGATACGTAATTGTTTCGTTTGTTAACGCAATTTAATTTGTCGGGCTACTTAAGTACATTTCTTTTAAACTATCGATTTAATGTGATTCAATCGCATCCGTAGTCACGTATTATACTTATATGTGTATAGTTTCTTCTAAACTACCAATTTAATGCGATTCAAACACGTCCGTTATCACGACTTTATTATACAAAAAAACTATGTATAGTCAAGGTTCAAAGTTTTCTCTCTCCTCCAACCACGATCATTCTCTTGTCTCTTTCGATATATATTACAACAATCGTTGTAAGTGAAATTGTGTCTGAGTTGTGACATTATGTCTGTGCGGTGATACGCACATAGATCGGTTGCTATGAAATAGATTTACTTATTGCATTTGATTCAGTTATTACGTGTAAGTAGGATACAAGACACTGATATGTATTATTATTATTATTTTTCCATTTGTTAATACAAACTAGTTTGTCGGGTCGCTTAGGTATTTCTTTTAAACTACCAATTTTAATGTGATTCAATAACATGCGTTGTCACTACTTTATTATAATGTTCACAGTTATCTCTCCTTCTCCGACCACGGCCATTCTTTTGTCTCCTTTGATACATATAACAACTACCGCTAGAAGTGAAATTGTGTCTGGGTCACGACATTATATATGTTCGTGGGGTGATACGTACAGGGAGCAATTGTTACGAAATAGATTTACTTATTGCAGTTGATTCAATTACTTACGTGTAATTAGGATACATGACGCTGACATGTGATTTTTTTTCATTTGTTAATACAATTTAATTTGTCGGGTTGCGCTTAGGTATTCCTTTTAAGCTTAAAACAATTTAATGTACGTGATTTAGTTATGTGCGTCGTCACTACATTATTGTACTAGATATAGTTAAGGTTCGCACTTATCTCTATAGCACCAATGTGTCCGCCATAAATTTGGTGCTCTACGTGCACACCAAGTTCCACCCCAGCATGATGAAACCAAACACCCCTGCACCTTTTGTTGCGCTAAAAAATTTGACTCAATTCATCTAAATTAAACTGAAAACTTGACTATTTTTTCGAACCTCCTCGCGTCGAATCGAAGGGTTTTGGTGACGGATAGTTAAGGACTAAAGGTGGTGTGGGGTAGAACGGGAAGGGTTAACATGATTGGAATCGGCAGATGGTTGCAGAGATGGGCGAGAGAGAAAAAATTAGTTAGTGCCCATGGGGTACCGTATGATCACTCCAACAAAAAACACTTTTAACGACAAAATGTGGCGATGAAATAAAAAATTCGTCACCAAATGATACTACATTTTAGCGAGGAAATGATATTTCGCCGCCGAATTGGACCTATTTGGTGAGGAAACCCATATTTCGTCGGGTTGTGGGTAGTAGGGATAGGGGAGGAGGTAGATGAGTTCCAGTGAAGAGAAGTTTTTATTTTGACATTCATGATTTTGTCCCCAAGAAAATGCTAGTTAGAGCAAGGGATAATTTGTTTGGCGGAAGCCTAAGAATTTCATTAATAGCAACAAAAATACAAACGTTTTATCGCTATATAAGGTAGGGAGAGACCAACATAGGGCCAAGGAACATACTGTAGCTCATAGCACTGATCTGTAAAACAAAAGGGACACAAAATTACGTTGTTATTGGAGTTTGTTCCAAATCTGTTAATTATCTCATCTAAAACTAGTATACGAGTATGAGCGGCCTCTCCACTCCTTGCCAATTAGTTTGTAGTTGGATGCTTTAACATGGTATCAAAGTTAGAGTTTCGGATAATTTGTTCCCCCTTGTTTGTACCATAAGTGCACCGTTACTGAGCACGGTGTGAGCATGCGTGCGGCAAAACAGAAAAAATACAACAGAAACGTAAAAAACTAGAACTAAGTTACGTGCATCGAAAGAAGACCCGCAACCGTTGTAAACACCATCGAGGGATAATTGTTTTTTTTTTTTTTTTTGAAAAGGGGATAATTGTAAATTAACAAGTCAAATTTGATAGAGATAAGGTAATAGTAATAAGTGGGTGGAAATAGAAGTTTCTTGCAATGCATGTGTAAGTAAAATGATCATAGTGACGTTCTCAACCCCTTTAGGCTCAGTTTGGATGACAAGAATCTTGAGGAGGAATGAGAATGTGATATCATATTTCCATGAATTTGACGTTTGGAAGGAATATGAATAGGAATGCGATGTCACACTATCAGGATTCCCATATTTGGGAGAGACAGGAATAGGATTGTAATTCCAGACGACACATCCAACCATGAATCACTTTACCAGATTGAATGAGAATTTGATCTCTCCCTTACCCCATGGGAATCCTAGATTTTTGGCTAATCAATAAAAAAAAAAGGAAATATTGACTTTGATAAATTTTCAAAATAATTAATTCCTGCATAAGATTACTGAATTAGAATGGTGCTACTGGTACAGATTTTAACGGATATAAAATCTGTATCACTGTGTACAAATCCCTTTTTAGTCTCGTTTTGAATCTCAAAAAAATGATCGGAACCACTCATTTTGTTTTAAATACTTTTTTGTTTACGGCTCCTACGAAAAATAAACTCAATCCGATATCGGTTAAGGTATCTACAAAATGTCCAACTTTGTCCCAAAATTCAAGCTTGAATTTTAAAGCAAAGTTTGGATGTTTCATAAATGCTCTTACCGATCTGGATTGAGTTTATTTTTTGCAAGGACTATAAGTAAAGTATTTTAAACAAAATAAGCGACTTCGATCATTTTCTTGAGACCCAAAATGGACTCAAAAAGGGATTTGTACCCACTGGTACAGATATTATATCTGTTCCATTAGACTTTCTGACTGAATTAATCAAAACATTAGAATTAAATTCATTCATGTATTGTATTCCTAGGAATTTCATTCTCAATAATCATATTTCTATTCCCACTCAATAAAATTCCTAAGAATTTGATTCATAATAATCACATCTCTATTCCTACTGAAGATTCTGTTAGTAATTTATTTTAATCAACAGGTATCTGTAATCTTAACGTGGAGAGACTAATAAGTATTTTAATATCATGGAGCTCGTAATATAATTGAGATAAGGACGATAGTGCAATTATAATTCTGTAGTGGGATAAATTATAATTAGTGAAATAAGAAATAGAATCCTGGTGGGATTAGGTTTTCTTATTTACACTGGGAGCCTAAACTTATTACTCCTTATGTTCTTATCGTAGCTCTATATATACATGTTATGCTCTCTAGGTCATACATATGTTTTCTATTGTTCACGAAATAGAGGTAGACTTAGAGAGAACAAACAGACCACGAAAGAGTCCACACTCGATTCGTGTTCTAAACGTGCAGTGAATACGATAGAAGATCGTAAGGTGTAGTCGAACAGTATACGTGGCTTATAACAAGACGTGCTATAACAAGTTCAACCATCGTTCGTGTTCGCAAGGAGTTGAGGTGAAATCCTAATTCCGCCTTGTAGGGTTTTGCAATTTTTGTTGTCTAATTTGTACGCGTCATTACTGGGTTCTGGGAATCGTTTCCCAACAGATTCCGATCACAAACTGAGCCTTAATTCTTTCCAACCGGGCTTGTAGTAAGGTGCCGTTCCATTTCAACAATAAAAGGAAGTTTAGGAAAGGAAAGATAATTTTAAGCTAAAAATATGTATTTACGCAAATAATTTTTCTATCAATATGGATCTTATTTGATAGATCTCATTGAGATCTTTTAAATAATGCAAAAAAAATCGAAAAATTATTTTTTATTTTCATAATATGTGAGTTCGAAATTACCTTCTTTTTGAAAAAGAGGTTTAAAAAGAAAGCGGAACGGTTTCAGTTCTGCTGTTTTTTTAGGTTTTTCTAATATAGTATATGTCAAATAACTCAAAGGGTGTTCCACTTTATCATAAAACCTTTTTTTAAAAAAAGAAGGTAATTTCAAGCTCAAAAATTATGTGTTTACGCAAATAATTTTCCTACCAATATGAATTTTGTTTGATAGATCTCATTGAAATCTTTTAAACGGTAAAAAACCTAAAAAAATTATTTTTCATTTTCGTTATATATGAGTTTGAAATTACCTTCTTTTTGGAAAAGAAGTTTTAGAAAGAAAGCGGAACGGGGTCTCACACCATTTGTTTAAGCCGAGCTTTAGATTTTCTTTACGTGTCTCTCAAATCTTCGTTAATCTCTCACCCTCTATTTTTGACACATATTTATAATAAGAAGAAATGAAAAATTAAATATTATGACTAGATTTTTCTTTGAAAATTTACCAAAGACAAAATAAAAAAACCAAAATAGATATATGTTATTTCATTTTTATTTCCAGTTTCTGAATTGAAAACTTAAAATACTTTGGAATAAAATTTTAATAAACTCACTTACAAGAGAACTTAGAGAAATAAGTTGCTGAAAAAAAAAACACAATTTAGTTCAGACCAAAGCTAACCAAAAAAAAAATAAATTGTAAATTGGAAAATCCAGTTTTTTTTCTCTCTTCACTCGGTTACATTGGGCCTTTCGAAAGTTCGAGCCCAGAGAGTAAAGAACAGGTTCATCACGGCCCAATAATCTCTCTCTCTCTCTCTCTCTCTCTGTTTGTGTAGCGCCATTGGCGACCTTCGCAGGTTTCTGCCATACACTGATGCACACCTGATGATGATGCAAACATAGTACATATACAGGGAGGAATTTGGAAGAGACTACTAGAGGGAGAGAGAGAGAGAGACAGAACCCTAGCAGGTGCAAACGAAGATGATTTTGAGAACACCACCACCAAAAAAGCGGAGGGCCGACGACTCGGGGCCGCCGGAGAGCCCAAACTCCGACGGCCAACTCGTCATCTTCGAGGACCTTCCGGTGCCGGAGCCGTCTCACGACCACTCCGAGCAAATGCTGTGCACTTACCAATGCCGTCAGATGGTAATTCTAATTATGCTCATCAACAGTCAATGATTTAGGTTTTTCATTGCCTTCTTGTGGAGCTCATACGCTACCTGTGTTGATGCGATTCTACTAGTTTTGTTTTAAAATTTTTCATTGCATTTGGAAGTTGAGACTTTGTTAAACCTGCTGGATTATATGCACGTCATATGTCTTTTCACTTTAGTGCTTGTGGAAATGCAACAGCAAGTTGCATTGTTAGTTACCTACTTACCTCTTCAATTGGTGCTTTTGATGGTTTGCATGTGTGTGGATGATGTAGTGTTCTGTTAGTCTCGCTAGATCGAGCTTTGCTAATCAAAGTGTTTGAAAAATAGAGGCAATTGGCTTTGAATCTCAGTACGAACCAATGAAAATCCACCTGGATTTGCTGCCACTGCTCCACTGAACTGCCGAGAGGTGATTGAGTGTAAAATGCGCGGAAAAATCTGAAAAAGACAAGGAATAAGGAAAACCAAAACTTACTTTTGCTTGGTCAAGGCCATCGTCGCCTTATAGGCCATGACATTCTGTAACCTAACTTAAAACATAATGAAAAGAAGGGATATTTCCTATTTTGATTTGATTCTATTATCTGACTTTTGAAAATGCATACCATTGCTTCATTTTGATCATGGACCTTTTGTTCTTGTAAGCTGCGGCAACTAGTACAAGACTACAGGTTTGGCCACATGTTCTATTCTCCTTTATTTTTCAAGCTTACTGTCCGTACATCTAGCCTATGAACAAGTATCGGCATTGGTTCGACATTTGTACATCTGTATGGCCAACTCACAGAAGATAGGGTATGAGTACAATGTAGAAGAGTATACTTATAATATAGACAAGCGGATTGTGTGAGCTAGTGTAATAAGTGGGAAAAGTAATTGATGGCTTAGTTGATTAAGGATCTGTTATACAACTATACAAGACACTCGAGCATATTGTACAAGTACTGTATTCTTTCATTAAGTGAATTTGATGGGAAGTAATATCATGCGAAATTTAGATTCTAGAGCTAGTACTCCCCACCCTCATTGAAATTGTGTATAATTTGTATTTTGAAACTTTTGACTGTGGATGTAAAGTTCTCACTTCTGAGTATTAGGGTTGCCCTTACTCTAGAATTTTTAGAGATCTAATTGGTTGGTTCTTATATGGGCTGGATTTACTTTGTGACCAATTGTAGGTTAAATCGGAATTTTTCGATGCCTTAAGCAGTGCGGAGAAGCAAGCACATGATTATAAATCTAAATTGGAGGCACTAAATGATGACTTTTGCAGAGCAGGTGGGTCACCTATGTAAGAGTGCTCCAACTTCTTGTTGAGATTATGTTTGGCTTTGAGCTTAACCTTATCTATTGACTAAGTACATCTTCTATATTGTGGAGGAATTGGGAGGTATAACATAAACCGACTTGATTTTACAGTAAAATACCGTGTCATTGTTTAACTTTATAGCACAAGATGTCGAAAAATTTGACTGCTTTCCATCTCTGCTTTTGCAAATTTTCCTAATAATATTTTAAAATCTATTCTTCCAAGTTCTTCTCTCTGAGATCTGACGGTGTCCGTTTATGAGAGATTGTGTTATCCGTTGATCCTTTTCTACTTTTTACAGAAACTGAGAGGAAGAAATTCAGAGATCAATTTTTCTTTGCGGAACAAGAACTTGCTGCTACTAAAGGACGTGAACAGGCTCTACAAGAGCAGCTGCTGAAGGAGGTCAATGATTCTCAGGGACGACTAAAAAATCAACTTAAAGCATGCAGTGAACTTGAGGTCCAGATTTTATTGCTTGCTTTTAAATAATTTGGTTACATGTCATGAACGGCTGTTACTTGGAAAAGGCTTCTAATCCAAGTTCACGGTGCCAATTTGCTGACTTGCTGATTCTATAATTTCATGAGTTCATGTCCTCTTAAACAAAAAATACAGTTTGGTAATGATGCACCTTCTTACGTAGTTGCATTGCATGGCCAAATTCTCAATGTTGTTTTCTTCTTTTTTTGGTTGACGTCCTTCTCTCTTGGTTGACATATGACTGAGGTCCTATCATAGGCTCAATGTTCATGCTATGATTACAATGTATTGTTGAACCTAGGTAGGCGTTGCATATGCAATGAAAACATTGAAAAGGACATAGTTGGAGTGTTAGAATGGAAATCATGGCAATAGTGAATTCATTCTACAGGAACTCTGTTCATTACCTAAAGAAATGTCATTGCAGCAAGTTTCAAAATAAACATGCATGTTTCTGCATCATAAAACTCATTGACAGTCTTACCAGTTTACCTCAGTTTTCTAACCTAGCATTTGTTGTCTCCTCTATGCATGTGCACACTAGTTGAGTTATGAGCTTTCTTGAATTTGTTCTGACCCGTATACTGCAGATGAGTTTTCTTGTATTTTCCTCGGCCTGTTCATGTTGATGCCAAAGCTTAATGGAATTGACATTTGTTAAAATCTTGACCTATAAAGCTATTACTTTATGAATATAGATGCTATGGATATACCAAAACGAAATTCTTAGAAAATTTCGAATGTGGTGGAGTCAGAATGATCGTTGTAAAATTGGATGCTTAGTGCATCATACATTCAGCATTTAATGCATAATATTGTCTTGAGACGAGCCTGATGGTTATGCTGTTTGCTCATCAACATGGGATGGGATTAACAAGACTCATCTTATTATAAACTTGACTCTTTTTTTGCTTTGATTTTAATTGTTCAAGAGATTTTGTTACACTTTTTTTTGACTACCGTATTTTGCTGTGTGTTTGTCTTATGTTTGGATTGCAACAGTTCAAGAATACTTTCTGAATGCAACTTAGTTTTCTTTCTTCCTTTTTCTTTTTCATGTTGACAGTTTTATCAATCTGGAAAATTTGCTGACTCGATCAAAGCTGTGAATAAGCGACTTTTGACTTTGAGTTCTAAAGTTAAACAGGCTTCGGTGCTCCCAGCTAAGGCTCTACTGAAAATGATTGGAGACTTGGAACACATGGCCACTGAACCTCATATTCACTAAATAGTTACAGGCTAGATTAATGTTTTCTTTAGGATTTAGTATCAATACGTTTACCAGTTCCCACTCATATACTTGTATGAGCAATGTGGTACATGTGATGGTGAAAATGGTTGTTCTCCTGTTCTTGCTTTTGATCACATTCTACACTTGTGACAATGATTCTGCTCGCTCAAAATTAGTGGTAATATGAAGCCATGACCCATCCGAGTGTATCTGTGTAATCGAAAGAACTCATGGGCTGTTTCATTGAATCAAAGGTGGTATGAGGCTATTAGCGGTGTTGGAAAGGCAAATTAAATGAACTTCTAGGAATCCAGACTACCATCAATGGTGGTTTTACCATTTTTGGTCTTGGCATGAGATCTCGAACATATAAGCAGTAAACCATACCATGCCAATGCACAAATTAAGTACTGGTTTTCAAGTTTGAGTTTGTTTTCTGACCCGTGATCGGTGATCCAAGGATTATCAGTTCAGTTGGGCTACAAATTTTAGAGGTAGGACCAAGTTTCAAAAAGAACTGAACCAAACAAAGTGAAGTGGATTGGGATAGTTGATCTAGCATTCCTTTTTTGTACCTTACCAGATGTTTTTTTTTTTGTAAATTAGTCTTATTTGTGACTAGGTACTGCAAAATAGAGGTGTTTCTCGATAGCAGACAGACTTTGCTAATTCTGCAACTGTTTAATTGGCTATATATTTTGAGGGTTCAATTCCACTATCCTTGTATTCCTGTTGATAATATTTCCTTCTGTATTTTCCCCCCTATAGAATTTTGATCTTCTTTGATTTATTTGTCTTTGCCATCATTGCCAGCTAATAGTTCATGCAATCTGTCTATAGGTGAAGCTCCAAAGTGAAATGAATCTTCGCAAAAAAGCTGAGTCTTCAGCAGCTTCAGCTGAAGAGAAGGCAAGCCTATTAGAGGGAAAACTGACCCATCTTTCAGAAAGCATAGAGAGGGAAAAGAAGCACCTGCAGAAGGAGCTTGCACACGTGAAAAGTGATTCAAAATTTTCGCTTTCTAGAGTAACTGCAGATGTGAGTTGCTAATGTATTGCTGAATCTGAAGACCGCTTTGTTTGTTTGTTGGAATAAATTTTCAATTTCTTGTTTAGCTTGAAAGGATGGAATGCAGAGCTAATAATGCTGAAAAGGAATTGGTGCTGCTGAAACAACACCTTGAAGAAGCTAAAAAACGGCTTGATGAGGTAGCTGGTTTTGCAGTTTTCTTCTTCGTCTTCTGCCCTATGTACACATTTCATTTTTTTTTCTTGTTCTTGAATCTCGTGCCAGAATGATGGTAAATACAATTGTTAGTAAGGGACATGGTGTTGTAGATTTTATTAACGTACAATATTTCTTCCTTTTCGTTTGCACATATATTATATCTTCTTGTTGTATTTACATTTTTTTTCCAGAAATGTATGTCTTTTGACATATAAAAAACATATAATTAGGCATGGTACAAAGTTAATGTTTTGTATATAAACCTAGGGGCACCCTCACCTCGAGTTTGGGGGTTGAGGACTACCCAATATGTGAAGTTGTGAACCATGTTATCAGTACTCTAGGGATGGTGAGTGTCCTTGGCCTGCACGCCAGGCAGCAAGTGCTGTGGAGTGAGAATGTTGCATCTGAGGGAGGGTGCTAAGTGCAGTGTCACATTGCTTGGGTACCCTGGTAATGTGCAATATACAAGTGTGGGAGTGATGATCTAGGTTAATGGGACACTAGTTAAATGACCAACCAACCCACCTTTAGTGTCTTGGTTAGACATTAGTGGATGTGGTGAAGGAGGGATTTACTCTTTAATACAGTGTTGGGCTAAAGTAAATGTTTGTTGTACTTAAAAAAAGAAACTATATCTTTCTCTGTTCAATCAATTTTCTGATTCGACTGGATTGGGGAACCCCTAGCTTAACCTCTACTATATCCAATCAAATGATGTCTAATACCATTGTATATAGAAACAGGCTCTTCCTGCGCATCTAAGGTGGTTTACCTTTTTTAGCATCCTTTAGGTTTGTTACATTGTTTTCTTATTTGAACATGTGTGAGAAATCTCTCTCCCTCCCTCTCTGTTGTGTGTGTATCTATACTACATACTAAGCAAATGTAGTTTCTAAAAATAAAATCGGGCTCTCTCCTATGTGGCATTCTCTAAATGAAACTCTCTTTTTTCTACACTTTTCAAAATACGAAAATTAAAATGCAAGAGGTTAGAAAACAGCTTTTAAACTTTCTTTTTTCATACTCAAACATTCTCATTAAAACTTTTCCATTTAATATTAAATCATAAATAATCAGGAATAAATAACATAACAAGATTTTAGCCTTGGCTATAAATAACATTAAACATTATAGAATTTTTTACGTTTCTGTGCATAGTACGGGCATGACGCTTGTATATATACACACATATTTATATTATGGACACAAAATATAATTATGTGTATATGTCTATGTGTCAGATTCTTTCCTGTTCCATGGTTCTGCAGCTAAGTTGGCTCATATACGAATGTATGCAGTCAATTTATATTTTTGTCTGGGTATTTGACGACTCCATTTTAGTGAAGTATGATAGCATTATTTAATCATTCTTCTCACATTACTCAGAGCTTGCATCAGAAGAGCGAGCTAGAGAAGAAACTATCAAGTTTCACATTTCCAGAAGTTTCATCTACAGGGAGCGATATTTTGGTAAAGCATCTGCGAGAAGAGCTGCGGGCTTTTGTAAGTATGCTTTTTCCAAATTTTTATCCTTCGATTTTTTGCACATGGCTTTTTACTAGAGTCACGTCTGGTTTGACTTATTTCTCATTAAAAGCCAATCAGATCAAGTTATCATGAAATCCTTTGATTCTATTTGTTTTCTGCACAAATTATAAAATTAAAAATTGTTGAGCTAATTGATCAGCGTAGACTGGTGACATATGTTCAGTTCATCTCAGACAAAACATTTTGGTCTCCCCCTCAAAAGAGAAGCTAATATTTATGCATCTTTGTAAACTTCACAAAATATTTTGGATTGTCTTTATTGGATAAACTCGTGTAAGATATGTGGTTTTGCATGGTATTGGCATCATTGAATCACTACCTATTCATGTCGAATCCCACTTCCATGTTGAGGTACTTTGCATTGAGATATTGCTGTGCTCTAATAGTTTTTTGCAAATTGTAGAAATGGTGTCAGTAGTTGTTCTTACTCCCTGGAGAACTTCTACAGCTGTAATCGTCTTTGTTTTTCTTCTCTGTTTGCATTGACGTTGATTCAGGAGTCTGAAGTACGAGAAGCAAGGAAGTTAAAAAGCTCTCATGAAGATATTGAGTTATTGAAGGAGAAACTGTTGGAGGAAAAGGGCCGGAGGGAGAGGGCTGAAGTAGAATTATTTAAATTATCTGATATACAGTTGAGCATGACGAAGTTGGAGGAGGAATTGTCTTCTTGGAAGTTGTTGGTGAGGGACATTCCTGGTGTATCATGTGCTGAGGATATACCTATCAAGTTTGCCGAATTACAAAGGTGTGTTCTGTATTCCACATATTTTCTTCTACCTTCATTTTCCTCGTCTTGTTGAAAACTGATGTCGCTTTTTGGATCTCTTCTCTCCGGTAGCATGTTTAAACTCAATGATTTTGTAACGAAGGAATGCCTCTGGTCTTTCTAGAATGTTACTATTATTCATCATCTTTAATTGTGCACACTAGTTTCTGATGAAATAGATCTATGAGATATATAGCTGGACTGTGGAGTCTGTTTCATTGGAGACTACATGCCACTTTTGTTCGGCATCCTTGGGATGATGTACATCGATGTTCTCTACCATGATTTTCCTTCTTTATTTACAACAAGAGCAAAAACTATTTTTTGTATTCTTTTCCTTTTCTCTTTATTGTAACCATTGGATCTATTCAGGTGCACTCATCCCCAACTTTGTGCTTTACTTCTATCAGTTAATCAATCGTCATTTGTGCAATAGGGGAAAACAGGGAAACCTAGAGATACTAGGTTTAATTTTTGTACTTCAGAACCCACTCATTTTGTGGCTTTCCTTCTGTAGAGAGGTGATTGAAAGCATGGGGAAGGTGGGCGAGGCCAATGCACGCCTGAAACAAATAGAGGTGTCTTTGGATGCTGCAGAACTTGGAAAACAAAATGCTGATGCTGTAGCTGCATTGGCGACAGAGAATGCAGGAGCTTTAAAATCAGAGGTCAAGCGGATTGAGTTGATGGTAAGGATTACATTTGGTGCTTGTGAACTCTCTTATTCTGAGTCCTAACATGCTTATGTTCCTCAACATGAGTGGCATTTTGTTTTTATTTTTTTTGCTAAGGGGACTGTATTTTACCCTCTTCCTCTATGGAGTATTTGGGGTGTATTCAATTGGGTTTAGGTATGTGGATTGTGAGGGGGCAAAACAATGGAAAATAAATTAGTCTTTGCGATATAATTCTTAGGGCTCTAAGGTACATAAATCGTGGTATTGAGATACGTAACGGTACCGCTGATTCGGCCATGTATCGGCCGATATCTGACAAGCCCCTTGAAATATCTTTAAGGTTCTTCTTGTTTATCCTTATTTCTTTCCTTTTTCAAATTTGGTTTAAATGCTCATGGATTTTATGGCCACAAGACTGATATTACTGTGTTCCTATTATTTGTTTGGCAGCTTTCATCTGTTACTGACGAAAGAGATCGGCTGAAAAATGTCGTCGATGAATTAAAGGCGCAGAATAATGTGGCTGCAGGGGGTGATTTAGTAAATGGGACTCTTTTTAAGGTTTTGCAGCTTCAAACCTATTTTATTTGTTTCTCCCGGATATTTTTGTTCCTGATGGGTTTTTGTTGTTTTGATTGCCAAGGACAGGAGCTTGAATCATGTCTTGCCAAAAAGGAAAGCTATATCAAAGAATTGGAAACTAATTTAGGTGCACAAAAAGAAATCAACAGTCATCAGCACAATGAGTTGAAGGGGCTCAATGAGAGGTTAAATAATGAGGCAAGAAGAATCAAGTCATTGGAGAGGGAGGGTGACCGTCTTCGTTCTGAAATTTCCCTATTGGAGTCTAAGGTTTGTTTACCATAGATAAATCTATTTGGCATCCTGCTGTTTTTTGATCATTCTAACTCTTCAGTAGTGTTATATATTTGTTCCTATACCACTCACATTTTAGGTTCGTTAGAGTTTACTTCTAAATGTTGCTTCTTCCAAGGGCATGGGCAAGAGAGGGTTCAGAAAATGTTGACCCTATTACAATGTTGTACGCATATGTCGTGGTATTATTAGGTCATCAACGTGGCTACTTTATATTCCAGTTAGAAATTATATATGGAGTCTTTGGTTTTAATACTGCAGTTCTGTGGCTACAAGCATATTTCATTAGGCAGGGAAAAATTGTGACATCTGATGTTGTATCGGATTTTACATTTTTTGGGTCACTCTGTACAAACTTTGCTAGAGTGAAGGTTTTAGATATATTAGTATTGTGGTTCTAAGGCATTCTTTTAGTTTAAAAGGTCTTAGTAACTATGAATTGTTGAACGGATAAAAAAAGACTATGAATTGTTGAACATAAAATACTTGCAGTGTACACGACATGCACATACTACAAGAAACAATGAGACAAGGTAAAAAGCTCCGAGTGTGAGGGAGTGAAGGAGGAGAGATTGCTACTGGAAAAGTTGATATAGGATGCCCAAATTTGGTACATTTTCTAGCAAAAGCCAATTTAGTGTCGCCTATCAAAAATTATAATTCCCAAAAACACCAATGATGGGCTTTTGGACATGTTCCCAAATCAAAACTCTTCAATGTTAGTAATACTCAGAACAACTATGCTGAAAGAAAAAGAAAAGTCACGTTCAAAATAAAAAAGCTGTCATTTTTCAGCAGAGTTGGTCCAGTTGGAAGCATGACAAAAGAAAGATTCTTTTGTGGCCAATAACACATCATGAATAACAAGTTCATTATACCTAAAGCATTTTTCTTTGTATTCCCTTTGCAGCTGGGTCATGGTGATTTTTCTTCTGCAAATACAAAAGTTCTGCGAATGGTGAATACCCTTGCAGTTGACAATGAGGCAAAACAGACGATAGATGCTTTACAAAGTGAATTACAGAAGACGAAGGAGAAGTTGCAAGCTGTTGAAGAGTTGAAAAAACAGTCAGGTAGCAAAAATTGTTCTGTAAACTTTTCACATACTTACTGTTTGTGGTCCTTGTATAGGTTGTTATGATGGTCAATTATATAAGTCTCGCGTAACTTGTTGCATGGAGAATTTTATGTTACTTTGACCATTTTTTTTTTAATGTTTATTTGTGGTGTACTTTCGCTTTCTTCTGCAGGGAAAAAGTCACTAAGTTGTCATTCATGAAAATTAATGGGAATAGGCGATGTGCAAGAACCAAACTTTCCGTTTTATGGTTACACCATTCAATGCATTCATCTTAACTCTTACGGATTTTTCCTTTATTCCAAGCATGACATCTTTAAATTGGGAAAACTTGCACTTGCTTTGTCAAGTAACAAGGTTATCTAAAATTCTCGGAACTAGGTTATATATATGAATCTGGTGGTGATCACGAGGACAATAGCTGTCCTAATTTTGCATTATTCTGCTGCGAGTGATGATGCTACTTTGTGGTTGGGCTGATATATATTTGAAAGGAAATGAGCTAGAGCTATTAGGAAACTATCCATATGAAATCCTTTAATGGATATAGCTAGAAACTTGAGTGCTAGCTTGTTGATTTTGTCAGAAGCATTGAATTTTCCTATGTTGTCTGTCTTACAATCGAGCCTGCGTTCTGTTAAACTATCCAGGTGATGCTGGGACACTTGTAGACTCCTATATTTCTGGAAAGATAGTGCAATACAAGGAGCAAATTGCAACACTTGAAAAACGCGAGGAAAGGTAAGTGGTTGATGGAAGTTTTTGCTGCATAGCTTTGAGTTAACTTTAATCCGATTCGTCGAAATTGAAGCTTCTGAATGTGTTTATGGACCAGATACAAGACTGTTTTTGCAGATAAAATTTCAGTGTTCCGAAGGGCATGCTGTGAGCTTTTTGGTTACAAGGTATTCTTCTCTACTCTCTTGTTGGTTCTCCTATAACTGCCTCAATTCTCAAGTCTATCCTTATTGGTAACACAGATAAGGTCTTACTTTCAAAATTGTGAGGTCTTACTTTTTTTTTCCTAAAAAATCCCTAGCTGATCTGATAATGGGGAATGGGAAAGGACCCAAAATCACAGTGTGCTCTTACAATCTTGATTCTTAAAGTAAATACCGAGAATAGGCCAGCTAAGAAATGCTTAATAGGAGCTTTTGCTTCCTAACACCAAATTTACGGCCGAATAAGCTTATGTACTCTCGAAGTTTTTCCCCTTCCCGTCTGTCTGTGTTTCTCATAGGATATGGTTTTGGAACTCGCATTTTGAAAAATAATTACTTATGCAGATTGTGATGGATGATCACCAGCGCTCTGATGGAATTCCGGTAACGCGTTTTACTCTCCAGTCTATCTATGCTCAAAGTGATGATGAAAAGCTACAATTTGAATATGAATCAGGGAATACAAACATTCTGGTAAGTTGCACAATGGTTTACACTTTACAGTTCTTCTGGTCTGCTGTCTTCAAACAAACCATGATATTGTCTTGCTTCATAATCTTTTAGATGGCCATTAAAAATTGATTTCTTGGCTTTCGCATTGAGATAAAGAGCCTCTTCCTTTGACACTTTCCTTTTGATAACTCGGTATCCAAACCAATGGACCTACTAATCTGGGGGCAACTCCACCGTCCACTAAAGGGGCCCCCAATTAAAGCCGGGTCTCTAAGCTCCGTATGGACTTACCGACACAGGAATTGATAGCACGCCGGTCCTTCATCTATTCCATTATTATCTTTTATCCAGAACCTGTTTCATTATATACTAATTTTCTTCTTCCATCTAATAGGTAAATGATTACACCTCTCAACCTGAGATATCCCGTCAGGTATGGAGCAAAATCTTCCACAATTTTACTTTAAAATGTTACTGTTTAGGAACTGGCACAGTTGCCCTTCTCCAGTCCTCGATGAGCTGGAGTTCATTAAGCTGGTTCAGTGAAAGTTTCCACCGGTGGAACTCGCTAATAGTAACCGATTATATTGTGGTACAATTGCAGGTTGATATATTTATCAGAAAGATGAATTCAATTCCAGCTTTTACTGCCAACTTGACCATGGAGTCTTTCAACAAGCGAACTTTATCTTGATGCGCGTCATCGTGTCCATCCAATTCCTGGAAGAAGTTATGAATGAATTTCCATGTGGAAGACAAGAATGTATGTTTGTATTGAAGTTTTTCACGATTAAGCCTGGTATGATGCATTACCGGAGAGCAAAGGTAGGTAAGCTGCGCTCATATTAACTGGACCGAGTTAATGCTAGTTTTTGAAGATAATTGTGTGATTTCTTCAGTTATATGCTTTATTTGATTGGCCTAGAGATGTTCAGTTTTGTGATAACTGTGACATTAGGAAAGCATACCGAGGGGATGTGGCTCTGGCCCTTACCCTACTGCTTTGGATCTGGGATCTGTGATGGAAAAAGAAAATGATGGGGGAAAAAATCCAGTGCAATCGTGCCAGCAAGTATAGATTTCAATGGATAATTGTGATTTGTTTTTTACACGACGTCAGCAAGAAGTGTAAGAAGATTAAAAGGGAGTGCGGAAATCATTTTTGAATTTTAGATCATTGGTTATGTGGCAAACAGACGGGGACCGAATGTGGTCCTGTTGGCCACGCGTCTTGTGTTTTGTGCAACTAATCTGGATAATCAGGAAGAAATTGAATTCCTTTCAAAATTTCCTCAGTCTTTAGATCGACTTGTTTCTAATCTTCATTCTGAAAGCAGACTCAACTTATGTTTGAGTCTTGAATTTTTGAAGGAAAGAAAGGCAAGATAAGTAACTTGTCCATCTTCTTATGGACATTAATGAAAACAAAATTTTTATTTTCTTGAGAAATACTATCTTGGTAAGTCTTTCTCCAGATCCAACTATAAACGAAGGGAAAATAGCTTATTTTTGATACCCTTTTTCTCACCGCCTTTAGGCCATGTATTGGAATTCTCCTAGAAAAATAACAAATTGAAGTGAGATGGCACTGACCGGAAAGAAAAAAAAACAATTGGGCGATGAAATACTGTGTCTGTGATCCTGCCCGTACATAGCACGGGTTTTGTGCTAATATAGCCGTAACGTCAAATGACAAAGTGATGTGCTCTGTTTTTGAATTACGGCAAACAATTCCGAGTGGGAGCCAAGTGAGAAGAACTGTGAGCTAATATAGCCGTAACGTCAAATGACAAAGTGATGTGCTCTGTTTTTGAATTACGGCAAACAATTCCGAGTGGGAGCCAAGTGAGAAGAACTGTGAGAAAAGGAAAGAGTTGTTCATTGATAGTACTACAATGTCAATGTGAAATTGGAAAGTTGAGAACTCATAATGCCACCTTCTTTGACAATGTCAACAGGAGCCTACACTTGTGCACTTATAACCTCTTTAGTGCTTTAACCAAGTCAAAATTTTGTAAGATGATGCAAAAACAACAAAGTCAAAAATTTTAGGAAAATTATAATGTCAAAACTGTTTTTGTTGGTGTCAAAACTCTGAGTAATTATTCAATACTTCCAGAGTATATGAACAGTATACTCCCTCCTCTCACAACACATGTGGGTCCCACATGTGTCCCCCGTGTGGGCCCCACATGGTGTGTAAGAGCAGGAAGTGTACTGTTCATATACTCCGGGAGTATTGAATAATTTTCGCAAAACTCTAGTGTACAAAAGGTTTGTACCATGTGCAATGTATAAGACTTTTATGCATTGGAGTTTTGACACCAACAAAAACAGTTTTGGCATTATCATTACCCAAATTTTAATACTAGTCTTTTGTACCTTTTTTTGTGAGCAATAAATATACGAGTCATACGACAAAAAAATGTGGAACACTTTAACATCTCTCTCCCTCCCTGGGCTGACCTCGTTATCCTAGATCACAATATACCATGGATCCATCTCCTCTCCGGTCTATGATTTGGATGGGAGGAGACAGTCCTGATCATGACCGTCTATTGGAAGATTCAATGGTTTGGATTTTCTCATAAACTCTTACCGGTCAAAATTTAAAAATACATTCAAACCATTGATTGCAGCAACTGAATGGTCACGACTAGGGCTGTCTCCTCCAGTCCAAAATATGAACTAGAGAAGATCTAGATCCAGATCCGTATACAATACTCTTTTTTTGTAGTTGTAGAATCCAACTTGAAACTAATCGAAATCTTTCTTTAACTTGAATTGATATGTATGAAGAAGTTGATTTTTTGCTTTAAGCATCCCTCATGTCATCATGTGAACGAGGGTATCACTATTGTCAATCGGTTGACTAAATTGTTTAAAGCCAGTATACTGCAGCCGATTCGATTATCCATTTATACTGCGGCCGATTCGATTATCCATTTTGATAATGGACAGTTAAGATTTGTAGAAATTCGGATTAAATTCGAATTGTCTATGCTGAGATAGACGACCGAATCAACCGCACTACACGGTGTAATGTAGTAGCACCCCCATTCCGTCCACAAAATACTGATAAAACTTTTGGAGTTTACAATCAACGTTTTGTCCAAAAATGGTCCAATCACTCAAATTAGACCATAACCTTCACAAGTACTTAAACTGACGAGGACCAAAAGTTATTTATTGCCCCAGGGATAAGGACACATGTGCCCCGACCCCTCTCTTTATCACACATTTGTATAGATAACACAAAGTATGTAGAGCTCACACAAATGTGTGGTGAAAAGAAGGATTTGGGGCACTACGTGTCCTTGCTGCTGGGGCAATGAATAAGCTCTCGATGAGGACAGGGTATGAAGTCAGGATTTGATATTCATATGGGATTCTTGGATCAATTTATAAGGTTGTGTTTAAAGAGGACGTTTGGTTGAATAAGGTCCTTTGTCAACTTCTATTCATTAATTAATTCAAGCTGAAGCAAGATTTTTACGCTAACAAAAACGGATCAAGAGCGTGGGTATTCAGGAATCGAGATTGATTTTCAGCTTCCCACTGCTTGCAAGTTGACTAATGCTAGCATTAGTGATTGACCGAGTAAGATTCTTACACTAACAAAAATAAATCATCAAGAGCGTGGGTATTCAGGAGGCTGAGATTGATTTTCAGCTTCCCACTGCTTGCAAGTTGACTAATGCTAGCATGAGTGATTGCCCGAGTAAGATTCTTACACTAATAAAAACAGATCAAGAGCGTGGGAATTCAGGAGTCGAGATTGATTTTCAGCCTCCCGCTGCTTGCAAGTTGACTAATGCATTAGTGATTGCCCGAGTAAGATTCTTACACTAACAAAAACATATCAAGAGCGTGGGTATTCAGGAGTCCGAGATTGATTTTCAGCTTCCCACTGCTTGCAAGTTGACTAATGTTAGCATGAGTGATTGCTCGATCAAGAGCATGAGTATTCAAAAGTCGAGATTGATTTTCAGCTTCCCAGTGTTCAAAAGTTAGAGATTGATTTTCAGCTTCCCACTCTCCTTGCAAGTTGAGTACTAATGCTAGCACTAGTGAAGGTCCAAGTAAGAAGATTCTTAACACGGAAAAAAACTCCATATTACTCTCGTTTGAAGTAGTTGGTGTTGACTTTTTGAATTTATCTGTGTTCTTTTTTCCAGTATTTTTGTTCTTCAAAAAAGATAACCACAAAAGCTTGTTCGTCAAACAGTACTTTTCGAAACATATTGCGGGAAGAGTTTTCAAAAACAACCAATTTTTATAAGAAAAACAGTTTTCGATTTCTGAAAACTGTTTGCGAAAAATAATTCTGCAAAGCTAACTGTCGTAGAAATTAATAACAACCAAACAAGTAGAGACACAGATCTATGATTTCTTACCGGGGCAGTTAGTCCAACGATTGTGTAGTTCAGCAATTGGTACTTAAATGCAGCGAGGTTAGTTTAACTCCTATAAAGAGAATGTTGATACTCTTATTGATTGATGGGTTGAGTTAGGATTACGATAATCTAAGATTTTGTCTTCGGGAGTGCCAATATAAATAGTTGGGAACGCGATCTCTAATAATTTTTAATAATTATCTAAAAAATTACTGTACTTGCATCTTGATCCATTGCTGTTTCTTAGTAAGACGCATCTGCACGAGTCACCATGCACCACAGCTTACCATAGAATGAAATTTGGAAAAGTACCAATTAAATTTCCTCCTTTTTTTTTTTCCCTACCCTTTTCCCTAGGGGTGAGTATGGTCCGAATTGGTTCGATTTTATAGTAAATCAAGAACTAAACTAATACCTACGGATTATAAATTTACAGAACCAAACCAACCCACAATAGATATAGAATCAAACCAATCCAATCCAATAAACTATGGTTCGGTTTCGGTTTTAACCACGGTTTGGTTTGAACTAAGCTATCATCTTCAAAAAATATTTGAAGTACTTAAAATTACGAAGATAAAATTAAAAAAACGTATATTAAAATCAATTTCATTCAAATTACCAAAACAAACTAACATCAACCAACTAATTTAAGAGTAGAGTACCAACATTTGCCTCAAACTAATAAAATGAAATACTGGTAAGTCGCTAAAATGAACCAACTAAGAATACCACCTACTAAACATCTTAAGATAGTTTAACCAAATAAAAAATCAAAAATAATTCCTAAAACTATAGAATTGAAATGAGGCAACAAAATGGCAGTAGCAGCAGCATGATACCAACCAACTTATGTTATTATATATATATATTATACGGTTCGGATAGGTTTGGAACCATAACCGTGAACATGAATCCACAAACCAAACCATATAATGCGGTTTCTAATTTTTTTAAACCATGACCAAACCACACTACTAAAAAACCGAATCAAATCTTTCAGTTTGAATTGGTTTGGACTGGATTCACGGTTTGACGGATTTTTTGCTCATCCCTACTTTCCCCAGAGGAATTTCTCTTAGATTACAGTAAATGATATCAACATTTTGCTTTCCTTTGAGAAAATTCAATGCCAAGTGGCAAAGGCCAAATACTACAACACAATTTCTAAGGGTATAAGCTCAAAAACTACTGAGAGCATCTCCTATCGAGCTCGGTAGAAGATGCTCTAATAAGACAAGAGGGTGAGACTTTTACCTATACATGAGTATGGATGCAAACTTCTCTTTCTTTTATCGACGCGATACTAGAGTAGTCGATGCATAAGTAAACCAACGAAATTACGTCATTGCGGCGCATTGAGAGCGGGTTTTGATACGGATCCCATAAACTAACACTATAATTTAACCGTTGATAAATTTACAATCCGATTTGATGTTGATCACATCAAACGAACAATATATGAAGTACCCTTATTGAAAACAGGACGTACGAGAAGGGTACGCCGAATATCGAACCCATTGCCATCACTGAGAAAACATAACAATGTGGCCGGGCATGCATGATGGGCGAACATTATAATTGATTTGGAGATAGTCTTTTTTACGGAGGCTCTGTGAACAATCTGTTCATGGAGCAGCGCAATCTCAGTCGTATATTCGCGCAATCAATGTCTGATATTTGTTTTCAATTATGACAAGTGACAATTAATTCTTCCCCGGAAAAATTTCATTAACATTTTGACCGTCCAAAACACTTTTGAACAGTCACGATTGAGTGCTGTAGACACTTGTTTATAGCATCTCCGTAAAGAAGATTTTCTCATTGATTGGTTCCACCCAAACGATTCCTTTTGTTAGTATTTGTTTCCTGCCCGATTCCACTTTCGATCCCACTGGACTGAACTTCGCTCTGTTGATGAAAAAGAAGGTCTAGCTTTGTGGTGATGGGAAAAATTCTCAGTGCCGAGTGGGTACCACAAGTGGTGTCCGCTCAGCCCATTCAAGCTGTCCATTGCATTTTTGGACGGCTCGGATTTGGAGAGAGAAAAATGAGAGAGAGTGTTGGAGTGAGAGGAAAGAGAGTGTTTCAATCCGAACCGTCCAAAAGTGTATTGAACAGCCCGAATGTGCCGAGCGGGTATCACGTGGGATATACCCACCCGGCACCGAAAAAAATCTCACCTTATTTGGAGTGAATATTCTTTCCAGAAAGGAAAACAGTAGTAGTTAGGAACTTAGTATTGTAGCCATTAAGAATCTTGAAAGTACTATCAAAATCTACCAGGATCAGATGATCACTTTAGAGAATCTGTTGGAGATACATCTGTTTTTCTGAATTCCCTCATTTGTCCAGATCCGGGAAAATCTTACTGGAGTACACGTCACTTGCTGAAATCTCGCTATTGCTTTAACGGTTAGGGGAGTTCGGGTCAGCTTATCGGAATTTCCTCATCGGTTCAGTCAAAGGCATACTGTTGATGCCGGAACTAGAAAATTCACAAAAAACTACTTTCTTGCTGTCTAATTCTAGGAATTAAACCCTGGTAAATTGTGTGAGAAGGAAACTCACAAACCAACCAAACAAACCCTAAGGGAATTCTCTCTCTCCCTCCTTAACAATCAACAACTTTGATTGCAATTCCCATCATCACTTCACAGCCATTGCCAAGAAATCATGCACCATCTGCTGCAACAAATAATGGAACTTTTCAAGTGTGAGTTTTTTTTTTCCTTCTTTAAATTAATTAATTTGTATTTGCATATAGAGAAATTGTCCACCCCCAGTAATAAAAATTATATTTGTGAATTGCAGATTTTCTTGTTCGAGTACCAAGGCTACTTGGGTGATTTCTTACAAAACGACTATTTTCTTTTAAAATGGAATTGCCACTCATCAATTTAGATGAAGGGTCCTTCTATTGTCGGTAACTAAATAAACTGACAAAAGAATGCACACTTCAATGCATTTTTTTATATTTCTTAATACACTTTCACATACTTCTATATAATCCCCGTTTGATAAAAGTATTAGAGGGGTGAGATTCGTAAGGAGATAGGATTAGGATTGGGATTGATAATGAGTATGTTTGTTTGAAATGGGATATAGATGATGAGATTATTAATATCATGTTTGTTTCACATGGGATAGGATTGGATTGGTAGTATACATTTTCATTTTTGCCCTTATGCAAAACTGATTTAATTTCTGGATGAATATTTTCTGGATCAAAATTATTTTCCAAAATACAATCAGAACATCAAAAAAAATACTTTTTGAAATTTTTTTATTACCCAGATGATTTCAAAAAAAATTATCGCCAAATTGCTCCGGAAAATTACTGAGAATGGGTTTCAAGTGCCTTCCGAGAAGAAGCGACGAACCGTGACATTTTGGTCAATGCAAAAAAATGGGTTGGGAATGGACCGCCAATATATACCACCTCCCATGGGGGATTCGTAATACCCCCATTTTGGGGGATTCCTACTCCCATCGGCTTAGCAGTCCTCCCCAACATTGTGAAACCAAACATAGAATTAGAAATCCCAACTCCTTCATAATCCAATCCCATCTCCCATACCTCTTAACAAACGGGGCCTAAACATTCTAACACACCTTTTCAACCTTACTAGCAGCCTAATGAGCTGTTTTTAGACTCTATTAGGATGCCAAGACATGACCAAGTCTCTCGTTTTTCCGAATACGACGATTTCATGAGTAAACTTCACCAACTACAAAACTTCTAAACACTTAGGAGCTTTTGACCTAAAAAAAAGGCAGAGAATGTAAAAAAGCAGATCGAGAATGTTATATAGAAGAAAGAATATTATACCAATTGACTATGGTATTGGTATACATTTAAAGTAGCATCTCACACTTAATTAATTATCGTGTCAGCAAACCAATATAATTAAGTACTGTCCAAATCAATGGATAAACAACGTTGAAACCTACAAATTTGAAGAAGATGACCAAGATGACACCAATTATTCAATTAATACACATCCATATATGGGTCGTATTGGAGTGCTACTAACTAAAGTGCACTATTACATATTTGTCTACGCCTACATGAATATTACTCCTAGTATTTTCTTTTACCCCTAGCCTCAAGGTAGCTCAGCGCACGATTTAAAATCTTCAATGTAAACACGCGCGCGCATAATTCCCGAAGACGAATCTTTATCTCCCGTTGTATATAATGGGTGTTCCAAGAGGGTTCATGCATGTGTTCTTTTTCTGCCATGGTGAGTACCATATGAGTCTGCCATGGATAAGGTTTTCTCATGAGTTTCAAAAAAAGAAAGAAAGAAGAAGATAATTTTTTGCCATCTTGTGGAAGTCATGATGACCATGCCAGTAAAAGTCTCAAAAGCACCTAAAAAAGAAGACCCATATTATTTGGTGCAACTGTGGGAATGCTCAAGCCTGCAATATGGGTGTTGAACAAGAGGTGAAAAAGGGGGTTGGAAAGTGGGTGGTAATGGCCTTAAAAATAGGGAATGGTATGGAATGGTTTGGAGTGCTCAACCACCAACTTTGAGCCTTGCTTTTTTGACATTCTAATCAACACACCATTCCTCCTTTCAAAAAAATTACAGTAAAAAATCAAATCAACACACCATTGGGTATGGATAGGTGGGTTAAAGACTCATCAAATGGGCAAAAAGTTATGGTAATTTATTTTCACACCCCCTTTTTATTTTTATATATATAACTGCACTCCTCTTTTTGTTGTCTTGTAATGTGCAGTTATACAAAATCGGCCAGAGTGTGAAAATCACTTCCCCTGGTTTTCCTTTTTGTCTTAATTGCGGATTAGAGCAAATGAAATCGTGTTGACTCGTAAGCTATGGTGCATAAATATTCTACCAAAGAATTTAATCGGTCTCTCGATTGTACCCTTGATTTTTTGTGAACTTAATAAGTTCCATCCACTAGCGTTCTTTACATTGAACTTAGTTGTGCCGAAAGGCTTGGAATTTGAGGTATCTGTTGTGACGAAGGTTGATCTATCTTCGATTTTAGTCAACTAAATAATTAAACAAGACACTGTGGTACCACAATCAATTATTAATTAGTCTTTCAACCTAAAAATTTCAAAATTACTTTATGGTTTGATTAGAATATTGTAGCCTATGTAGCTAGGTTTCAAGTTAAAGCACAAGGATAAAATAGGGCAAGACTATGCTTATCCATTCAAAGGGTTCCATTTTCCCATGATAGTCATTACATACTTGATTAACTGTAGAGATTTGAATTTATTTATTCCAAAAGGACAAAAAACAGTACATTAAAATATCCACATATTCCTTTAATTTAACTAGATTAATGGTGGGAATTGGAACTCAGGTCAAAGCAATTCCTTTTGCCGACTTAATTATGAAAATAGGTTTGACATTTGTCCTTCGTACGTGGCATTCTTCAGCAGGCCAGGAGTAGTCCAATTCTTTTTTCTTTTTCTTTTTTTTCATTTGTGTGTTTTAATTTATTGTAATTAGGTTTGTTTGAAATTTTAAATACCAAAGTTTTATTACGAGATGGTACCTCAAGTTTTAGTGATATATTCCCTCCCTCCCCTTATGTTTGGCTCTATTCTAAAAACTGCACGTTTTTAAAAGAGACCGACGAAAGGAGATCACGGAGGTTTTTTTTTTTTGATAAATGACAAACGAGTGATTGTGGAAATAAGAGTCTCACATCAACTAGATATGAGAATGATAAGTAATATATAAGGTAATGCCCACCAACTACTATTAATCTAATTTATTAGTTTTGAGTCACGTGATAAGATTAAGAGTTAACAGATACGTTGAATTAGGTCGTTACAGGTATTTCTGTAATTGTTTCTCAAGTAATTATTTTCCCTAAAAACTCGGAAAAGAAATTTCAGCAACCATGCAGAGACAAGTATTGAAAGCAAAAATCAAACACCACCATCTAATCGTCATAGTATTCATGTGTTTACATATATTGGAAACTGGACCCTGTGGTGCAGGAGTGGTGCAGTGCACAATTGTAGAATACTTTTAACAATTTTGAATCATTAAAAATAGTTTAGGACGGTTCAATTGTGCACTACACCCCTACAGTTCAGGGGTGCACTATAGAGTCCCCGATTATCATCCCACATATCTGTGTATGACACTGTGAATAAGATGATGGGTCCACTTTGTAAGGTAATGGGATCCACCCCTATTCAAAAGCCTTGTCTCCTCTTTACTTGTCCCCCACATTTGTCCCTCAAAACTCCCTCCATCATTCTACTTGAGAATCAAGCATTAATATTACAAAGACTTATAGCTAGATACATCATGTATACTGTACATGCTTAATTTGGTTGGCATGCATGCACTAGAACAATATTACTTCCTTAATTGCCGTCAAACCAATGAGATACTGCCACGTTGCATGCACCATTTCCATATGTCACGTGAAACAATAATGTTACATGCACAACTTTTTACCACAACTAGCCACAACTGCTGACTCAGTACACCTTAGAAGAAAAAATTGGCATTATTGGTTTCCTTATTCCCGAGTCAGCAGTTGTGGCTGGATGTGGTAAAAAGTAGTGTATGTAGCGTTATTGTACTTGAAACTGAATATTGCCAGTTCCAAAACTAAAATTTGCTTCTTCCCCGACCCTAGCTAGATTGTATTTGGCCTGGCAATAGCGTCGGCTTACTTGGAATTCGAAAAAATGATAATGATCACTTCTGGCAAAAGGGGGAACAAAAGTTGATAGGATTAGCTTAGAAAAGAGACTTTGCTCCATTTCAAGCCTACAAAAGGTTTTGGGAGTGGTTTATAACTTTATACTCCTAGCTAGTACTATACTAGTAGCATGATATTCACAAATTCCGGCCCCTCATTACTTCAAACATATGCCTAGCATCTTTATGATCAATTTTTCCTCTAATTTTGCTACCATATTGGATGAATTGGAATTTTCATTGTTGAAGAGGATCGATGACAAGAATAATGATAGGCTATCCTTGAGGATGACACCATTGAAATGTAGATGATGTTTGGCACTTCAAATAGGAATTCACCAGCTAATGCTATCCTTGAGAGCGAGGCGGAGGGAGGGAGGATGGAGGACAATGTCAAGTTTAATGGTTAATTGAACACAAACTTATCTAAAAGTTTGAATTAATTGTTGGGGTAACTTACTCTATAATTTTATCTTTAAAAGAGGATTAAAGGTTTAAAGAGGCATGAATAATCATATGTTGTTGACACCCCCAAAGGGAGAAAAAGTTGGCAAGGTGCCAAAGAGAAACAAAGTACACATCACTCAAGCTAAATTTAGATACATCAATCTGAAACTATCAATATCTAAATCAGCTGCCAGGACTAGCATCGCCCCAGAAGCAGCACAAGCACCCACAGCAAAAGCAGAAATTATCACACCACATGTTGTCAATTAATGAGTTTCCTTGTAGCATCAACCACAAGCTTCTGAGCAGCAACAGATAGACACCATTTTTTTTTTCAACAGCAAAAGAAATTTATTAATCTTTATAAAAGATTACAAAGATTAAATGGATCAAGGGCACATCGGCAAGAAGCCACCCCAGACCGAAGGAAGGCAAGACACCAACCGAAACACCAAAAATAAAAAGACACCACAAACAAACACCTAAAGAAGCCAGACACCAAACCAACCAAAAAACAAACCCTCAGAAGCCAAAAACCTAACGGCCAAACAAAACCCAAAACCAGCAATTAATAAAAAAAACACCTAAGCAACAGACACCATTTTAGAAGCAACAAACAGCTTCAGTAGCATCTGCCTTAACCTCAGCATAAGCTTTCTTCTTCATTTTTTGGTCAAACGGAAATTATATTAGCTAAACTAGAAAATCCGAGTCATAAAGACAAAGTACCATATTACAGACGATCCTAAAACAGAGGAAATACAAAAAAAACCATAACTAGGTTCTAAGATGGCCAACCCCCATGGCATCAGCAAGGACGAACTTCCCGGCCAACCCCATGACATAATGGAGAAATTTTGTTCGTTTGTGTGGCATTTCCTTTTTGAAAATAAACACCCACACCACTATCACTATATGTGGAGTTTGATATATAGACACCATTTTTTTTTCAACAGCAAAAGAAATTTATTAATCTTTATAAAAGATTACAAAGATTAAACGGATCAAGGGCACATCGGCAAGAAGCCACCCCAGACCGAAGGAAGGCAAGACACCAACCGAAACACCAAAAACAAAAAGACACCACAAACAAACACCTAAAGAAGCCAGACACCAAACCAACCAAAAAACAAACCCTCAGAAGCCAAAAACCTAACGGCCAAACAAAACCCAAAACCAGCACCTAATAAAAAAAAACACCTAAGCAACAGACACCATTTAGAAGCAACAAACAGCTTCAGTAGCATCTGCCTTAACCTCAGCATAAGCTTTCTTCTTCTTTTTTTGGTCAAACGGAAATTATATTAGCTAAACTAGAAAATCTGAGTCATAAACACAAAGTACCATATTACAGACGATCCTAAAACAGAGGAAATACAAAAAAATCATAACTAGGTTCTAAGATGGCCAACCCCCATGGCATCAGCAATGACGAACTCCCCGGCCAATCCCATGACATAATGGAGAAATTTTGTTCGTTTGTGTAGCATTTCCTTTTTGAAAATAAACACCCACACCACTATCACTATATGTGGAGTTTGATATATACTTTCTTATATCTTATAATTGTGTTGAATAGCATCATCAACTTTGCATGAAGGAGATGGATAAATCACCAACCAAGAATAGACTAATTAGACCAATCAAATCACCCATTAATGAATTTGTTAATCACATCACTGCCCTACTCGATCCCTCTTTCACATTTGTTTTGAGCTACCGACAACCTTTTGACTTTGGCTTCTTTGTCCTTGCCTAAACCCAACACACATTTAAATAAAACTTAAGCAATTAATAATTAAGCTCCCCATTAACCCATATATTCCACTATCCCTAGCTATCTAGCACAGCTAATTAAAATTTGACCATTCCCTTTTCAATAGAGTGCATTGCAAAATTTGCAACCACTCATCTCACGACTTCTACGAGACTGTTTGTGAAAAACCCTAGATCGCCTAGGTATATAGATTTGATATATTTGATCTCTCAGTGAATAACCCACCAATCAATGTATCAACTAGCCAATTGCACAAATGAAAAGCAACTAAACAAAGAACACAACGATGTACGTAGAAAACCCCTAAATGGGTCGGGAAGAAATCAATGCACTAACTCGCTGTGTAGTTACAAGCAATCTTATCTACGATTACGAATCTTCACAAGTCTCCCTATGATCTACTTTTAAAATAATCGTTCAATACACCCAGTGATTGATTGCTGCTACCTTGAATCCACAAGCCTTTCATTTTACTCCCAAAGATTCACCGAAGGATCGACTTTATATTGCGTAGGTTCTCACCCTAGGGCTTTTCGCTTTTCTAAACTACATTGAAGAAGATGGTAAACTATTGGAGCTAGATCTTCAATATGCCTCAAGGATCCATAGATCTGTATTAATCTCCAACAACAATATATCAATGGAACACTCCCCAATCTCTCTAGATAGGTTTTTAGGTCTTTTTCGCACTTGAGATAGAGAGTATGTCACTTGAGTCAGTCAGAATATGAAGATCATGCATATTTATTACATCTGGGTCGGACCAAAGTCGCTTGAGTGCATTAAATTTTGCTCGAGCGCATTGAGTTTCGCTCGAGCAGTTCATCCAGCTACTGGATTGCAGTAGGGTCGGCTAGACAATGCGTCTGACAAGGGCTCGAGCCACTTTCTGGAAACTGAATGCATGTCTTCGAATGTCCAATCCCTTGCCTAACGTCTAACACTCGTTCGCACAATACGAGACACATCGATTCCATTCCACTTACCTAAACAAATAGTCTAAAATGACAAAAAGACAAATTACAACTCGATAAAAAAGATTCAAGAAAATGTGTATATCGTTAATGAAATTGCGCAGTTTGAGTCATGAATTTGCCCCTAAAAAAATTAATATAAATAATTTTTTAATGTTAATCTTCCGTAAAACCACGATTCACAAACGACCTAAGAGTCTCAAAACCTCCCCTTCTTTCCCCATCTCTTAAGATTAACTGTCGGTATCGGTAGACCTCATTGAGAAGACCCCATCTCTTAAAATTAACCGTAATTAACTGTCGGTAGATCCTCACTGAGAATAATCCATGATTATTAATTATGTTTATTACTATAGTATAGCCCACTGAAATTTGTAAGGACCACATTTAGATAAGGAAAAACTACAGGGTCTACTACTGTGATATAGTTTATAGATGAAATATACAGGAGAAATACTTAGGGGGCGACTATTCGCAGTCCTGTATTTTCTCCCATAGTCCGTTAAAAATTTCCAAAGATTATATTTCGGTAACTACATGTCGAAAATATATTCAACCTTCGGTAAACAACTGCCGAACATACATTTCGGTAAATAGCTGTTGAAAACAAGATTATATTTCGGTAACTACATGTCGAAAATATACAAGAAACATATATTTTGGTAATTGGATGCTGAAAATGTATCTCAATTTCGGTAACTAACTGTCGAAAATATATCTCAATTTCGGTAAATAACTGTCGAAACATATTTCGATAGTTGGAAATTTTTAATGGTCTAAGGGAGAAAATACGGGGCTGCGAATAGTCGGCCCCAATACTTATGAGAGAATCTTCTTTTTTTTTTTTTTTTGCTTTCTTTTATTTAAAACTTAATGGACATATATATACCTCTTTCAACTCTCTAAAGGCTAAAGAGGAGGGACCACCAAAGAGGCACAGCGCGCATCAGTCAAACTACTGCACCACCCACATATATATAAAGAGTATCACTAGTCATTGTTTACGTGGCTTCTACGCAGCACAAATTTTATCAGAGCCGGCCCCGGGATAACTCCCGCAAGCTCTCGGATTTGGGTAGAGGTGGCAATCTCAATTCATATTTTTTTAACCCGTCCAATCCGTCCACTTATGACCCAACCCAACCCGCCCATATTATATAATGGGTTGATATGTGTTGAACCCATATAAATCCATATTTTAATGGGTTTAGATGGGTTAAAAATGAGTTCAATATGGGTTGATATTAAACGACCCAAATAAAATCTAAAATTTTCGAATGTCTGCAATTCCCGTATGTCGGCTTTTCAATCCCTCTCGGCTCTTGTTCTTTTACTCCCAGGAATGGAATTCCTCCTCCACACACACACCCACACACGATGCAAAAAATCTGACCTGGGAAAAATGGTGTGACGAAAAAAATTGGAAAGATTGGATAAAAAATGAAAAGATTGGATCGAGCACCTGCACATGTTAGATTGAGCTGATTATTCACTGACTCACTTGATTTTTTTTTAAACTATTGAACGGCTCGAATCATCTGTGCGGAGCTTGGAGTGGGCCCCGCGTGCGGTCAGCACGTACGGTTGGTGGTGTTATATATGCTCGTTTTCTGACTTTCTGTAGCAGTTTCCGTTCGTGTATCCCCACGCAGTGCTAGTTTCACGGAAAAAAAATCAGTGCTGAGGGGGTATCATGCACGTGGCACCCGTTCGGCGCATCCGAGCCGTCCATTGCATATTTGGACGGGTCAAATTTAGAGAGAGAAAGTGTTGGGATGAGTGGAGAGAGAAGATTTCAATCCGAACCGTCCAAAAGTGTATTAGATGATTCGGATGTGCTAAGCGGATACCACGTGAGATATACCCACTCGGCATCGAAAAATCTTTAGTTTCACACGCCACACACTAAACGTCCACATTGTCCACACATCTAAGACATCAATCAGGACTTTTAAAATCTCGTTGAATCCCCACCATATTCTAATTTTCTGGTAGGAAACAAAAACATTTTTTTGGGTAAACCCAACAAAATTGATCATTTTTACAAAACAAAAAAAAAGGTTTCAGATTAAATGAAGAAAATCCCTTGATTTTGTTTTTTTTTACTTGCATGTCATTTTTTTTAGTGACTTAACAGCGAGTGTGCAACCAGGCTAAAGCAACCCAAACATCGGGTCCTGTACTGGGTGGAATATGATGAAACGTTTTTGCTAAGTGAGTGAAAGACAAAGAATAATCGATATTAGTATATACTCATCCTTTATGGTATCCCATTTGTCAGGAGACGTACGTAAAGAATTAATCATTTTATGTGAAAAAAGAGTGTAGGTGCTTATCCAAAAAGGAAAAAAAAGAGAGTGTAGGCTTTGAGTACTCTTGGACTTAATTTGGAGTAGAGTACTCCGCATTCTCGTAATTTCTACAGCAGAAAAAAGCTGATAATAATTAGCTCTTCTCTCTTTTATACTGTAATTATATATATTCTTCTGTTTTGGCAAATAAATAATTAAGTAAATGATTTTGGAGTTGGAGAGAGACTGCAGTGCACGCGACACTATAATACACACATGTGGTGTGAGTTGACGAATACTCTCTCTCTCTCTCTCTCTCTCTAATTTGTTGACAAAAAAACTCAAGAGTTGGAGGGGCAGGGCCGCAGGAGTTGTGATTATAAATTCGGAACAACTCAAACCAACTTGCCCTCACATTCAGCAGAGAGATATAGAGAGTACTTCTACAAAACTCCTCCTCAACCCTCTTCAACAGTGCTCAGAGAGAGTGAGAGAGAGATGGATGTGGAGAGTAACTACAAAGGAGGGGAGACGATTTCTGGAGAAGAAACCACTGTGGATTGGAGGGGAAGACCCTCCGACCCCAAAAAACATGGTGGAATGAAAGCTGCTGCCTTTGTTCTTGGTCTGCTTCTCTCTCTCTCTCTCTCTCTCTCAATTCATTTGGTCGAACTATTACTATCATGATTTTCAATCGGTGTATCAGAAACGTGATGATATTGGTCATACGACCGTATATCGACCGATTCCAGACCGCATTAGCCGATACGTGAGTAAATGACTGTGTTGCAGGTCTAAAATCCCGTTACGTAATACGTAACAGCCAGCCTTTGTTCAAAGCTCTGTTTAATTAGTAGTACTAATTAATTTGTGTAATTATATATTAATGCCATGCAGGGCTGCAAGCTTTTGAGATAATGGGGATAGCAGCAGTTGGAAACAATCTGATAACATATGTGATTAATGAGATGCACTTCTCTCTCTCAAAATCAGCCAACATTGTCACCAACTTTATTGGCACCATCTTCATTCTTGCACTCCTTGGTGGCTACCTCTCTGATTCCTTCCTTGGCTGCTTCTGGACCATGCTCATCTTTGGCTTTGTTGAACTTTCTGTAAGCCCCACACCCTACCCCTCTCTCTCTCCTCTCTCTCTCTCTCTCTCTCTCTCATTCATTGAGATTCCCTTTTCCCTATTCCCTTCTCTCTTTTTTTTAAGCAAGAAAAAAAGAGGATTTTTAGTCAGTACGATTTTCCCTAGCAACTCTTTTTGTCTGCTTCTAACTAACCACGATCTTCTTGATTAGAAAAAAAAGCAAAAACAACAAACTAGATCTCAACCAGAACCGAAAACGAATCAAGCGGAGCTATATTATTGTATATAGTAAGTACGTTTGTTGATCAAATTAACTTCATTAATTTAAAAGCTTCAAAGAGATTTAAAAATTGTGTATTAATCAAGTTGCATTTGTTTACTAATCAGACTGATCATATTCACAAATGAGATTCGGTCGTATCGATCGTGACAAATTTAGTTCGCGTTTGACTTGTTTACGCAATGAGTCGATCTCGAAAAAAGCTACGTACATAACGAGTCTATCTCAAACAAGCTCGAGTAGCTTGATTTAGTTTATAGTACTCCTACTCTCAATTTTTTCCGTAACGTACATGCAATCTTTGTTTTTTCCCGATAGATGATTAGGGGTGTCCGGGGCCAGCTTACACGTATCTCAACTATTCCCCTTCTCGGTCCGGTTAAAGACATGCCATACATGCAACCTCATACATATGAATATGGACGTAAAAATAATTTTGGCAACCAACATAACCTCTTTAGTATTTCCAAAAACAGGAAAAACAAAAGGAAATGTTTATTTATGGGGGCAAAAACTAGATTAGAGATGCATAATTACAATTTTCATTTTTTAATTTCTTTTGGCTGACTTCATACACAGGGATTCATATTACTATCAGTCCAAGCCCATCTCCCCCAACTAAAGCCTCCACAGTGCAACATGGCCGCCATTAATGGAGACCCATGCCTGGAAGCAAAAGGGTTGAAAGCCCTGATCTTCTTTGTGGCACTTTACTTGGTGGCCCTGGGGAGTGGCTGTGTGAAGCCCAACATGATCTCTCATGGAGCTGACCAGTTCAACAGAGATGATCCAAAGCAATCCAAGAAGCTCTCCTCCTACTTCAATGCCGCCTACTTTGCCTTCTCCGTGGGCGAACTTGTTGCCCTAACTGTTCTGGTCTGGGTTCAGACTCATTCGGGTATGGACGTCGGGTTCGGCGTCTCTGCGGCCGCCATGGCTATGGGGTTGATTAGCTTGGTTTGTGGCACTCTGGTTTATAGGAATAAGCCCCCTCAAGGAAGCATCTTCACCCCTATTGCTCAAGTAATTAACTTTTGAGCTCTCTAATTTATATTTGTTTCCATATATAATTGGTCGGTTGTTGTTCTGTTTAATCAAGAGTAGTGATATTCACATCAATACATCATCTATATGGGTTAATCTATCTATCCAAGAAAATATAGTATATGTGCAAAATTATGTATCATTTTGAGGCCTTTCATTTCAAACCACAACACCGACTATTGCAGCTTAGATTTCAAAACCGTCACCTGTTACGTTATTCTGAATTATGTGTTCGTTTTTACGAGTTGATGCATTACCATCTCATATTTTTTCGATATATGAGTTAATCACGGGACTTTAAAATTTTAATGACAGAACTAACCTTGAGTGGCCCTGGAGTATCTTATTGATTATTACCCTTTTCCATCCTATGTGCTTGAATGTTTAAAGAACATGATCTCTACGATGACTTTTGGACTATTCTTCCTCATATGCATGTGAGGCTCTGGGTTATTTAATTGTCTGTAAGCCAATTTGGATTTCTCAATGTTATTTTATGAACACATTTTTTATTATATAAGGTGTCCAACTGTTTGACTATATGTGTGGACTATGCATGGAATCTTGTTTGCTTATACTAATTAATCAGACTTAATTAATACGTAACTCTGTGTTAATTAACAAAGATAATGTAGATACTACTAATTAGTGCAACCTCATGATTCATGATCCTAGAAAAGACTAAATAATTTTTTTTTATAAGTATGTCCTACTGTGAGGGGACATTAATTTATGCCTGATGGGTCATTGGGCTTCTTAATAATTTAAGGGGATAATATCACTATCTTCTTTTTTTTTTTCCAGGTTTTTGTGGCTGCAATTCTAAAGAGAAAGCAAGTTTGTCCATCCAATCCACAAATGCTTCATGGGAGCCAAAGCAAGGTGCCAAAAAATCACCTCAATGTGTCTCCCAATGCTGGTGGTCTTCTTCATACTGAAAGATTTAGGTAGGGATATGAAGAATTTAGTTAACACTTCTTTTTTTTTTTTCTTGGAAAGAAATTTATTAATCTTTGAAGATGATTTTTTATTTTTATTTATTTATAGCAATAGTCTTTACATCTGAATTATTTGTGTTTGTTTTCTTATTCCTCACTGAAACACCAAATAACCAAGGATACAGTGGCGGCTCCAATAATTTTCTCGCCTATTTCTTCACAAGTTTAATCGTGTCAAATGAACTAGTACTCGTTCTTTTGATATATGGAGAAATTGTAATTTTGAAGGGTAAACTATTGAGTCTATACTAACTTGTAAATTCTTTCCTTGGCACACTACATTGGCTCCTTCATTCAAATATATGTCCCTAGCTAATGGCACCAAATTTCAGGTTTTTGGACAAGGCTTGCATCAAAATCCAAGATGGTTCAACAAATACTACAAAAGAGAGCCCTTGGAGACTCTGCAGTGTGACTCAAGTGGAGCAAGTGAAGATCCTCATTTCCATCATCCCCATTTTTGCCTGCACCATCATCTTCAACACAATCTTAGCACAACTCCAAACCTTCTCAGTCCAACAAGGAAGTTCCATGAACACCCAACTCACAAAATCCTTCCACATCCCCCCGGCTTCACTACAATCCATCCCTTACATCATGCTAATCTTCGTAGTACCCCTCTACGACGCTTTCTTCGTTCCTTTCGCCAGGAAAATCACCGGCCATGAATCCGGAATCCATCCTCTGCAGAGAATAGGGTTCGGCCTCTTTGTCGCGACCTTTTCCATGGTTTTGGCCGCCCTGATGGAGAACAAGAGGAGAAACTCGTACGTGGACGAAAACAAAGTGATCTCCATTTTCTGGATCACCCCGCAGTTTGTGATCTTCGGACTCTCGGAGATGTTCACAGCTGTTGGTCTCATTGAGTTCTTTTACAAACAGTCCTTAAAGGGAATGCAAACATTTCTAACAGCACTGACCTATTGCTCATACTCATTTGGATTCTATTTGAGCTCTTTGCTAGTTTCTTTGGTCAACAAGATCACTTCTTCTTCTTCAACTAATGGTGGTTGGCTGAGTGAGAATGACCTTAACAAAGACAGGCTTGATCTCTTCTATTGGTTGCTTGCAGCTCTAAGCTTCCTCAACTTCTTCAACTATCTGTTTTGGGCTAAGTGGTATTCCAAGAATTCCAATTATGATCAAATCAGCTTTGGTGGAGAGGAATTCAATAATTACAGTTTCAACTCTACAAAGCACAATGGAGATGACCATAGTGGTCCTTGAATGGATCTTAATTGCATTGTATATCACTCAAGCTAAATGAATGTTTTTTCTTGTTTTAGTCTTTCCTATTGCAAATAGAAATGTAGAGAGGTTTGCCATGAGGCTCCTTCTAGGCTAAGCTAAATGGCACCTTGTAAGTTGGGAATCCATGTATATGCATCTTATAATGAATAATGATGATATACAAACAATAAAATTACAATGGGACAAATTTGAGTCTTATTATTTCAACTAATTAAATAACCTCAAAGTGATAAATTATTGTAAAAAGTCAGTGTCATAATTTATTTTTTTTTGGGTGACGGAGGAACATCCTTACAGCCAGGCCACTAAATGAATCCAACTGCGAAACCCAAATCTCCGGGAGAGCTAGTGCGGCTACACCAGTTACAGCCTCTCATTTACTTTGGGGTACTCACTAGTCACCTGATGGGGAATCGAGGAGCAGTAACATTTTCCTTTTCTTTTACACTTCACATCTCCAAAGGCAAGGACAGTGTCACTTTCTATTGAGTATTAAATCCTACATGACATCTATACAAGATCGTCTAGCAGACACGACTTTATCATTTTAAACTAAATGAAAAAAACCAACAACATGGTATGTTCCTTAAAATCTACAACATCATCTGGATAAGGTATATATTCAGTACTATAAAACTATGCAAGAATAGCAATTTCCTTTTCTATTACCTTTCCTAACCGGCTCAAAATTGGTGCTGAAGATATTACTTAAGCATAATAAGAAAATCTTTAGCCCTGGTTCAATCATTGGCCTTATAGATTGGTGGTTCGATAATAATTTCTCTAACCTTGAGAAATCGATTTGGGAAGTTTGTCTTTATGCTGTGATGTGGTCTATTTGGTTGGCAAGGTTTTCAACAATTCTGAGCTAGAGGTTATGGAAAAGAGTCGCTATTTGGATCAAAGCGAAATTTGATATTTAGCTTTATCAAGTGGAGGACTTCAAAAGGGCTTTGGATGGAATCAGAAGAATTAGAATTTGAGATGTACTTATTTTAGGTGTTTTCTGGTTCTCATCCAATCTTTTATTGGATGTTCTTTTATCTTTTTTTATTTTTTGGGTCTTTTCGACTTTCACTTGCATTCTAGGATGCAGGTTAGTCTTTTGTTTGATGTAACCTATTGATCTTAATAAATTTTTTTTTTTTGCTGAGCAAAAAAAAGAAAAAGAAAATGTTGAGCATGCATTTTCATTATTTAAGGTTCAAGATGCGAGCTTTTTGTTTTTAATCTCCTGTAATATTTATTATCAATTGAAGTTCTTATTCTTTCTCAGAAAAAAGAGAGGTTCAAGATGCATATTCTTTTTGTTTGCTTGACATTAGAAAGCCTATTCTAACCTAAATTCAAGGTATGATGAGAAGGGGAGAGTGGTAGGAGTCGAACTCTCAACCTTTAAGTGTTAAGAGGTCTACCAATAACCCAATTTCTTTACGTACTTTTCAAGATACGTATTTACCGACCCATTTTTTTAAGGGTTTGGGGTGGCATTGAGGTTTATAGGACTGGACTGGGTAGAGTTTTAAGCCAGTTTAGTAAGTGGGATGGACTCAGAAATATTTTCTCAAGGGAAAATGACGGCCCATGATGTGTTTTTGATAATTAAAACCCGCCAAGGACACGCTAAGAACATTTGTTAGTGCTGAAAATATCATTGGCGAATATTAATTATCAAAACACGTCATTGACCGTATTAATTATCAAACCTAATTAGGCCCGGCCCGGCCAACATAAGGTAGTATGTTTTGTGTTTGGCATCCATGATCCAACTAATTTAGTACACTACTTAAGAAAACAAAAAAACTACTACAAGTATATAGCTGTTGTTCTAGTTTAGGATATTGCTAAGTAGAAGTTGTACTATATGAGTGTCGACGTTGAGATTTTGAAAACGATTTTATATGAGAACTTTGCTAAAATTATAGGTTTTGAAAAACCAAATGGATTAATTAAACAGGCTTGGGTGTACATAGGTGTTTCGTTATTATGTAGTGCAAGCCTGACCGAATACGGTCCAACCCGTTGGATGTGCGCCCCTAGTTGTTAATAGGTGGAAGATGCTCTTTTCAGGTCCCCAAGGATGTATTGGGATTGGGAAATTTAGGTACGATCCCAATTGGAAGATTAAATGTATTTTCTCCTTTTGATCACCACATTCTGTGTCAAGGACCAAAAAGGAGAGAGGAGAGGCCCCGGGGGGGTGGGGGGTCTCCCACCTTTCTAATTACTGTGGTGTGGGATTAGTGCCTTTTGCTTTTACTAATTACTGTGCTTGAATGAGAGAGGAGAGGGGGGGGTCTCCCACCTTTCTGCGGAAATATAACTAGTGATGTGATGCATGTTGATGAAACATAATGAAATCCCTATCAATGAGGTCAAAAAATAAAAGTGGATTCTAGAGAGAGAGAGAGAGAGGGAGAGGGAGAGAGAGAGAGAGAGAGGAGGGGAATCCATTAGAAAATCTACTGGGTAAGTTGTCCCCATGTTCTTCTCTTTCTTTCTCAAAATGATTTACCTTTCTACAAAACGACATGTCCCAAACATGTTCTTGGGTTAAAGCTAGGCCTTGCCCTCCAAAGATGCCTCACCATTGCTGTCTTCCTAATGCTACTGGTTCAATTTCCATCAAAGTGTTGGCTAAAAGAGTAGTATTATGGGGCCCCCAAGCAACCTATACACTTTTACTATATGGTATCTAGCTCTCTTTTCTTGTAAAAAATAATCTCTCTTTTGGTCATGGATTTGATGATAATTTACTGTACTAGTGTCGCCAGTATTTGAGAGAAAGAGGATGAATCAAGACAAAATGTTTGGGTGTCGGTTCGACATACAGTTTTGCAGAACACTTTCTTGTCAGAAATTAATTTGAAGGAGAATCACCCATTTCACAAAATGCCTTGCAAGTGCTATGTATCCGTCCTGGGAAAAAAAAAAAAAACGTGGTTTTTGAGAATTCAGATACGTCTTTATACATGCATAGAACTTGGCAAACCAAACAGGCAAGCATCATATAGAAACAAGTTTAAAACATGCACACGAACACGCAAACACACGGAGAGAGAGAGAGAGAGGGCCACCCCTCCCCTCGGAGGGTGCAGCTAAGTGGACAACTGTAGTTTCTGGAAAAGGAACTTGTCCACTATATACCCTTTTAAAATTTCTAAGGTGTGTCCACCTTTAACATATATGACCAATCTAATCACCACCAGATTGAAAGTGTGATCCACCTACTCAAGATTAAACAGAAAGAGAGGAATGGACTACCCAAAATCAATGGAGTTGGGCTAGAACTGTCCAGAAAGTGGTTCCACCACCTGTCACACGTTTCGTGGTTTAGAACACGAAAAAAGTGGAGTTGGACTTCTCTAGCAATTTAAGCTTTTAGATGAGTTGCTCATTCAGTCTTATATGGTTTATATGGTTGTATTAAAACAGACATAGATCCTGTGTTTGAAACTCACTCATGACTGATATACCGTATACAAGGATGTGTTTGGCATACCATATCAATACCACAAAAAACTGCCGTTCAAAAAAAAAAAAAAAAAAACCACAACGAAGCTCTCAAAGTGGCAGAGAAACCAAACCAATACAACAAAGAGGAATAACATGTGCATGATGCAACTTTAGAACCATTGCATTCTCTTTGAGGTGACACTTTCAGAGAATGACATATATAAAGAGAAAAACTCAGCAATTGGTGTCTTATAATGTATCACTAATCACCAGAAACTGGTAAAATTGGTCATACATAGCAATTCGATTTATCTGCACAACATAAAAATAATAACAATTTGGATGTCTGTAGAAGCTCGTCAGGCTTTTACAGGAAGCTGTATCCATAACTCTTTATTCTATTAATACATGAATACCAACTATCATGGGGACTCATAAAGGAGAAGAGAAGCAAAACCCAGGCCAAAATTCTTCGTAAAAGTCACTCCAACCAAAAACAGGCATAAATTCTTCTAAATAGTAAGTACTCGTCAAACTCGTCGATAACACTTCTTAACCGGCTTATCGCGGAGCATACAGAAGTTCAAGCTCTACCTGAGAGATCCTTCTTCACAGCTTGATACCAATTCAGCAAGTTTTCTCCTTGAAGGATGACCGCCAGATCTATTGTCAGCTTCATTCCTGGGAATGCAGGAAAAGCAAAGATTTTATTGCCCAAATTCGCTCACAGCATGCTAACAAAACACTAACTGCAGAAATGGAGCTGCTAATGAGAAAACATGACGTTTTCCGTGACATGGACTAATATCTTCAACCTAGTTTTTTATATTTCATCCAAACACACTAGTGTGGGTAATAGAGAAACTTCATTGGAAGGTGAAGCATTGGTTAGCAAGTTTCAGGAAGAAAAATTACCACACTTTCTCCACTAGGAATCATCGCACATGATACATCTACTCATGTATACTATAAAACCATATGTAAAAAAGAAACTGCAAAAACACATGAACGACCTATGTGTCTCTAAGTCTAATCACACTCAAGAAGCACCACTGAAGATAGAGTACACAAATACCTTATGCATTAAACACTAATACACTTTAATTTTATGGAGCACACTAGAGTTATACATTACCATAACGAAAAAAGCAAAAAAGATGCTAGTGTCCCTCTGAAAACAACCATTCACCTAATTTTTGCCTAGAATAACGAACTAGTGCGACTGATGTTATGTCCAACAAAGGAGAACCATTCGCCTGATTTCTCCAATGAAGAATTTGGTGTTCCTTGAATGTTTTTGATAGCTCCATCAAGAGAAAAGATGATCTTCTACTTTGGCATTTATTTCAGCAAAAAGGCAATTGGATAAGCTACTTGAGATAACATCTAAATAGCAGTAAATTTTGCAACTTGAACGGAACATCTGGTAATAAGGTGGATGGAAAATGAAACGAACTGCCCAGGAGGGCAAAAAACGATTTTTCTCTTCTGCCCATAGACATAAAGGGGATAAGGGAAGGGGAAGCTGCAGTTCACAGCAGTAAGGATCGAATCCAGCCATGATGTTTAGTAAGGGAGCTCCTCAACCACAAGGCCAACCCCTTGGCCTCAGGAAAGAACTCTAAACAATAAGACGGAATTTTTTTTTAGAGCCTTTATTACGTGATTGCATGTCAGGAATTGTTTTCCTATGGTACCTAGAGTGGGCAAGAAGGTGGATTCACAACAATTAGTTAGTAGCAGGTTGGAGAAGGCATTAAAGCAGTAGAATTATTCATCTAAACAGTAGGAACAGTTAGTTGACAACCCCAATACGTGCCCAAGACAACTCCTCCTAACGTATCAGTAAACACAATCTTCCAACACATAAACATCAAGACTTCAATTTAAGAGGGTGAATAAGTACAGGATCGACTCATCACTCAATGCTAACCACACAAGGAAAGTGGTTTTACCAATCTAAACGGAAAAATACATTCATCCAATTTTAAAAACTGTTGTGCCCCTGTATACCCCATATTTAGCCTTCGACAGTGCATCACCATTGGTAAAAGTACAGGTTGCTGTTAGCATTAGTATACCCTTAGCCAAGATATGCAACATAAGCACCCATAAGTAGGGATGGCAATGGGTCGGGTGAAAAGAACTGCAACAGATGTGCACTCTTCCAGCTTTTGTTTTTAGGTAACCTTTTCAATAGTTTCAATAAGGGTTTTGAATCCCGTATCACACTAGCCGGTACGTACTGTTTTCGGTCAAATCCGCTACCCTAGACTTGTAATTTTGTTCCGGCTCAAATACTAATCGGTACCGGTTGGTAACGGCCAATACCGGTCCATACCGGAAAGTACAGGCCCATTTTAAATTCTCTTTTCTTTTTAAATAAATGAGTGTTTTAAGCTAAATTTCTCAATGTGGGAAAATAACACTAATAGCAATAAATCCGAAACGGTACCTGGCATCACCGGTACCGTACCGGTAGTACTCTAGCCAGCACTTCATTTAGAACCTTAGTTTCCATCACTACGTTAATTAGGCACTTTACTTTTTGAAGTACTCCATATCAATTTTTTTTTTTTTTTTGAAGTACTAAATTGTGAGTATTATCAAAACAGATACAAAATATGTTCCCAGATGACAAAAATTGCACACTATAGTGTTTCTTACTTGATGAAGGTACTGGTTGACTTTACTGCTGGTTCAACCTCATGATTGCAAACCAAATGTAGACCTAAGAACAAATGACTCGGCATTTTGTGCCTATTAGTAAGCAGGTTAGTAAAGGTCCAGTTTACTTTCAGTTTTTTGAATCCATATGCAAAGGAATGTCAAATTCCATATGCTCTCTTTTTTTCAAAAAACGTCCCTGACATCGATACTTACCAGTTATCTAGGTCCAACCTCAGTATCACTCAGAAAGTTTGCAATGACAACCGGGTCTACTTCAAATCAACTGAATGAAAAGAAAAATTCAGCGGATGTTAGGCATATGAAGCCCTTGTAAGTGTAAATGCAGTTATACAAATAAACACTACAAGTACTTCAAAATTCAAGATCAATTGAGATAGATGTCAACTTCAACAGTAATTTGAGAGCTGCAATGGGAGGTTTAGAGCATCCCTAGTGCCGTTGCTAAAAATTGTGTTATATGACATAAAGTGTATAAAGTGGGTCCCTATTTTTGTTTGTTAAGAGTATAAATTTAGGAAGTAAATGTGTGTTGCAGTGGTGTAGTTAAGATGTTTGGTAGTGTATAAAAATATGTGTATTAATTATTACCCACCAGTCAATCCCCTCTCTCTCTCTCTCTTTCTCTCACCTTTCTCTTCATGTCTCCATCAGCTTTTACTCTCTCTCTCTCTTCACTCCTCTGCCCGATTCTCTCTCTTCTCTCACTCCCTCTCCATGTGCGCTTGTAGCTACACTACAGTTGGCGAGACTGTAGCAATGGAAGGCCCAATTTTGCAGTTAGCAACGCACTAACACAAGCACTAGATGCAAATTTTTGCTTTTGTTTGTTAACTCAGTTAATTTCTGAGCAAATGCACTTGCTAAACTCAAGCACTAGAGATGCCCTTACACGGGTTAAGAGAAGTGAGAAGAATGGAATACAAGTCCAAGGAGCACAACAACAGTCGAGCAAAACTAAGATATGAACATCTCAACCTAATCTGCTAAATGCTCCACTGGCCTAAACTCCCTAACAAAGGCACACATATTTTCAGTCCCTGCTGTATCAGGTTCTCTCACCACTACCAAATTTACCTCCACTGACTAGGCTGTTGAGTTCCAGAAGGTCAAAATGGCAACTCTTTATTCATTTTAGAAACATTGCTTGCTTATACAAATGAAGAGCAGCCAAAACTCATATAAGCCTTCAAATTTCAGACCTCAAATCCAAGTAACCTTACCCCCTTCCAAATTTTCAGCAAAACCTTTTACCCATATAACTCAAGCATAATTATTCACAGGGCCTGACAGGAAAAATAAAGTCTTGAGACTCTGAGGTGAGTACACACGCAAACAATAGACTCTCATCCACCTAGACAGTGTTCTAAAAGGCGCTAGGCGCTAGTTGGGCGGCGACCCACCGCCTAGCGCCTAGGCCGCCTGGGTGCCGCCTTGCAATTAAGTTTTTTTTTTTGAGAGTCCAGACCCTAGGCGCCCACCTAGCCTCCCCGAGCGCCTAAACAAACCGCCTAGGGGAAAATCATGGCGGCAACCAGCCGCCTAGCGCCTAGGCCGCCTTTTAGAACACTGCACTTAGACGTAACACAGAGAGAGAGAGAGAGAGTTATTGCACACTGCTAGACATGAAATCGATTAAAAGACAGCATGACCATGGAAGATCTTAGTGTGATTCTTTAGCAACTAATAACTATATCACTTACGCCATTTTAATCTTCAACCTCTGCTCTGATTTCCCTTAGCAGCTCTTCCTTGTATTCCTCAAAACTACCCGGGAAGGTCCTCACAGTTCCATTGTCAACCACCCAAATCTCGCTCTTCTCTTCATCGTCACAAACCCGTGATATAAGTCTCGAATCATGACTGACAAGAACAACGCCACCGGTGAACTCGTCGAGTGCATCCGCCAGTGCATCAATGCTCTGCATGTCCAAATGGTTGGTGGGCTCATCCAATAGCAAAATGTGCGGCTTTGACATAGAGATCGAAGTGAAGACAACCCTAGCTTTCTGGCCCCCAGACAACTTCGCAATGGGGGTGAGATGGTTATGGCTTGGGAGGCCAAATTTTCCAAGCTTTGCACGGACAGCCTCCTGCTTACTAAGTCCTTCTTGATCCGGATGAAGTCGGAGAAGATACTGAACTGGCGTTTCCTCCATCGAAAGAAGATCGACAAAGTGCTGTGAATATCTCCCAATCCTCAACTTTTGGCTCCTTCGTACTTCACCCTCAGTTGGTACCAAGTCACCGGCAAGAAGGTTCAGCAAAGTAGATTTCCCAGCTCCATTGGGTCCGATAATAGCAACACGAGTACCCATATCAATACCAACATCAACATCAGAGAGCCTGAAATCCTCCCTGTTTGGATAACTGAAGCTGACTTCAATTAGTTGCAAAAGTGGCGGTGTTAGCTCAGTGGGTTCAGGGAAATGGAACTCCACAGTGTAATCTCTCCACTTCTGGGGGGCTTCTGGCATGGGTTCATCATCGTCCACCTTTCCCTTTCCTTTATTCTTTGATGCTTCTTTGGAAGCTGCAAACTTGGCTCGATCCTTGACCTTCTCTTGTTGAACCCGATTCCCAGACCTCTTGGCAGCTTTCACCTGCTTTTCATAAATCTCAAACTTTTTGTTCATCTCTTTCCTACGCTGCTCATACCCACCTTCAAAATCATCGAAATTCCCACGGTACACATGGAGTTTCAGATCATGCAGGTGGATAATCTCGTTGCAAACTGTATTAAGGAAATCTCTATCGTGCGAGACAACAACTAGAGTTTTCTTCCAGCGGCACAAGTACTCCTCCAACCAGAGAACAGCCCGCAGGTCAAGATGATTGGTTGGTTCATCCAACAACAATAGAGTTGGTTGCAAAAAAAGTGCCCTAGCCAATGAAATTCTCATCCTCCAGCCACCACTAAATGACCGAGTGGGGCGACCCTGCATTGCCTTGGTGAAACCTAAGCCAGCGAGAATCTTCGATGCCTGAGCCTCAGCAGCATCTGAACCCATTATCTGCAATTGTTCATACAATTCAGCAAGCTTCTCTCCAGCATCATCATCCCCGTTGGAATCATCATTTTCATCCTCAACCCCATCAGCAGAAGATTCATCTTGCAAAGATGAAACCTCCTTTCGGAGCCTAATAAGCTCCTCGTTAGCTGAAACAACTGCATCCAGTGCAGTTTTATCATCGCCAACCACCTCTTGCTCAACCAAAAGCACATCTATATTCTTAGGAACTGGAATCTTCCTCCAAGCTAGGAGCTTTAACAGAGTAGACTTGCCCTTTCCATTGGGTCCCACCAGTCCATACCTCTTCCCATGAGATATCTTCACCGAAGCATTTTTAAAGAGTTCTTTTCCCCGAGCCGCTACGGAGAAATTATCCACAGTTATATCTTTCACATTAGCATCTGCTTCATTTTCACCATCCAGAACGGAGGCACGGCTACCAATAACAACGGTAAAAGCATCGTGATCATCCTTTAGGGCCTCATGTTTGGCGAACTCAGTTGCATAAGCAACTAGCATATCTTTCTTCTCACGTTTCTTCAACTCTTTGTCAGTTACGGAGATCTCAAGAGGCTTTGCATCACCACCCCTCTGTTGCCGGCTGGGATGTTTATGGTCTTCAGAAGCATCGTCATCTTCCTCATCTGAGGGTGGGAGATCCAAACCATCAACATACGATGGTTTCGCAGGTGCTTTTGCCTTGGGCTTACTGGAAATAGAGCTCGAGAGTGTTGACCCTTTCTTGGCTTTATTATCAGGTTTCTGGTCCATGCTGGCAAGCATGGCTGAGACAGAGAGCTTCTCCTTCTTCACATCTTTGGCAGCATCTTTGCTGCTGGGCTTAGCCTTTGAAGCTGCTCCACCCTCATCGGGTTTTTTCTTTCCCATTGCTATGGCTGATCTGGTCAGCTATTAACTGAAACAAAAGTAATCACAATTCATCAACTTTGTCAATTCCAATAGAGCTCAAATTTGAAAAAAAATAATTGAGTCTGCATACTAGCCCCAACAAGCATACTAACATATTTATCTTTGCAGGAATGGGGGAAGACTGGAGAAAGAGAAGAAAATCTGATTGTACAGAAGCTGTGGAGGATATTTTAGCTTCTGTTTGCGGGTTATGAATGTTTACCTTCCAAAAGGTGCAACAAAACACAGGCTTAAAATGAAAAGGAAAAGTAGAACATGGAAACAGATAAAGTTTGGAAATCAATTATCAGTTCGAAATCTAATCAGAACATTTTACCAAATAGTGAATCCTGAACTGTAAAAGTCACTATAGTTAACATCTAGAGTTTAAAACCAAAATCCACATGTATCTACAATTATGCACATTAACCACGTATATCAATATAACTAAATCTCCTCTTTCCCCTCCTAGAAGGGTGAAAAAGTGCTGTTTCATCCACTATGCATAAAGGAAATACTAAATAGAAATAGAACCACATCGCAATGTTTCGTACATATCATAAAGAATCTTAGTGAATCCCAATGAGCGCATGTTGAATCATAGTGAATTGCAAATGAACTGCATGATTCATATCAATTCCAACTCACTAGCATAGTAGCATGATTCAAACCGAATTAGTTGAAACTCAAAACACATCGTCAATTGCACAATTCTAAATTCTAACCATCATGACTAATGTGATATCCATTTGGGAAATAGTGACGGTTCGAGAGCAAGGATAGTGAATCCAAGCTTCTCGCTCAAAGATACATTATCACCCCAACTTATTTTGCTATTCAAACAAGTTATTGATGAAGCAATCCATTTCCATCTAAGCTAGTCTTTGGCATTGAATTCATCACAATGAAGGAAATACACCAAAAGAACAAGCACAAGTCCATCGTACAAAAGGAAAGAGTTAAAAAAAACCCAGAAAACTGATTAAGCGAAGACAAGAAACACAAAGGATACCTAAATACAGGAAACGTGCGCATAACTAAAATCACAAAAAACTGCGACACTCAACTTCCATAAATTTTCGGTTTTTCGCAAGGTGGTAGTGTCTTTCAATTACTATTATTTGGTGAAAAGAAAAATATTGCGATTCTCTATAGTTTTGTTGAATTAAGGTACGAGATTGATTTGGTTGAGTGATAATTTAATCGATTTCACATCTAAATTGAATTTCACTAACAGAAAAAAGTCGAATTAGCTAAATTGTCGCCACTCGATCAAAATCCTGGCTACTCTGCACGAAATCATGAAAACCAACAAGGGGCGCTCAAAAAATTAGTACTTTAAATTTCTGGACCCCAAAAATACTATCTTTAAGCATCTAAATTACGCATAAAACAATTTCTCCACAGAGAGAGAGAGAGAGAGAGAGAGAGAGAGAGAGAGAGAGGGAGAGTTACCTATTCTTGTCGTAGACGGAGCCGCCGATCGTTAGCGGAGCTGCCACTAAGCTTTGTTAGATTCGAGATTGAGATTTTGGGGTTTCTGATCGTCTCTCTCTCTTTTTCTCTCTTCCTGTAATTTAGGGCTGATACACATTCCTATATATGTGTAAGTCCTAGTTTCACAAATTTTACCCCGAGTATTTTACATATAACCGACTTACCCCCAACAATTGTATACGAGTTACATTCTTAACCCTGCAGTAGTAGTGCAGTGTCCCACCTATGTATCAAATTATCAATAGCTAAATATCTATTGATACATGATGTGCGTGAGCATCCAACATATTTTGCAAAAATATCTCAAACCACAAAGATAGAAGAAAACAAAAGCGGAAAGCCAGAGTTGGGTGTGTGAACGGAAAATCCTACTAGAGAATTACGCAACTTAGATTATCGCTTTGTTTGGTTACCCGTTTAGTTTTAGTTTTAGTTTTGTTTTCAATCATTACTCTATTTCTTTTTTCAATCATTACCCTATTTTTTCAATTATTACTTTCTCATCTCTCTCTATCTCTCTCCAATCATTACCCCTATCTTCAATCATTACTCTATTTCTCTCTCCACCCACTACCAAAACTAAACTAAACTAAACTCTCAACCAAACACAACGCTAATAGTTTACTCTTTGTAACATACTCTTGTGTTATGGAGTTTATAATCGGAGACCGTGATAAAGGTAAATAAAGATATTTATTTTACGCGATGATATGGAGGGCATGGAGATGAGCTGACCCCTAGACGACTAGACACCATCTCTCAAACCCCCAACATTTGGAAATAATTTTTGCATCTCATTTTCTTATCGACACACAGTATACATTGTTTTTCTAATCTTCAAGTCAGGTGGTGTTCCACTTTTTCTAAAAGTACTTTTTTTTTCAAATGAAGATAATTTCAAACTCAAATATATTGAAAATGAAAAATATTTTTTCAATTCTTTTGCACCGTATAAAAGATCTTAATGAGATCTATCAAACAAGATCCATATTAGTAGGAAAATTGTTTGCGTAAACACATGATTTTTGAGCTTGAAAAACCTTCTTTTTCTAAGAGTACTTTTTATTGTTAATCTACACTAGAAGCTAAATTTTACAATGCATCTTTTTTAATGAATTAAGTATAAAAATCTTTTTCCTTTTTGATTTTCGAAAATTTATTTAGTACCGTGGACACCGCGTGCCCTAGGACCCTTTTTCACCCCACATCCTGGTGAGCCCTAGCCAATATGTAGTAAACCTCGAACTTGAGTCAGCTAGGCTCACTATCCACTTTTTAAACTACCCCTTAACTGCCTAAAGAATCTACCTCATGTTTGCACTAGAACACGAGAACGCACTTTTTTTTTTATGGCTGCTTTAAATCCTCCCCCGACGGACCAGTGAGCCCAAGATCCGAAACGGTCAATCGACTTTATGGATTCAATTTGGATGTTTGTACTCTCTGATTAGATCCCCATCTAAGTGAGAAGGATGTGGTTAGGGGACAAAGTGTCGGTCACACAACCGGTCCCAAGCCTAGGTGAAGTAGGAGGGGGGTTAGTTAGGTGGCTACCAGCCAGCACTTAAAAATTCCTTTAAATCCTTGTGGCATGAATCCCATTTTTCCCAATTGATTGGGATTCGAGGCTCGATTTGGTTTGGTTAATAGGGCTATGGATGAGGTCATGAATCAGTGAACGGGAATGGTCCAGGAATGAGGTTACGTTTCTGATCTATCTCGAATAAGGCTGATCACCACTTGAGTTACTTTGTCCCCTGGATCTTCATACCAGACAATGCACTTAAGGAGCCATCTTAGTCTTCACTTCATTACACTTCCGGAAAGACAAATGAAGTTGGAAAATGTAAGCCTCGCTACGAGTTCTGCTTTTCGAATTGCCACATACTGCGAGATAAAGACACATGTTGACAGGTTTTTCGTCACAACATCTAAGAGGGCGTTGCTCCTTTCCTTTACCTTGGTTTTATTAGCAGAGAAAGAATGAAGTGAGGGAGCTACGAGTCCTGCTTTTGGAATTGCCACATACTACGAGATAAAGACACCCGTTGATAGGTTTTTCGCACCGTTTTGTGACCTTTTCCAATGGAAGGGAAACAAAACAACAGAGCAATAGTACGTTCTGATAATTCTACTTTAGCACAGGATCATATTTAAACCAGTGGGCTGAGTGTTGCATATGGAGTGATGTATTTATTTTACACCTTCTACTGAGCTGTGAATCTGTGATGTGCATATTTGCACTCTAAACAGCTTTTTAGCGAAGCTTATGTTGTTGAACACCTTCTTACTTTCGAAGCTGGGAACCGGATTTAGCATCATGATCGCGAGAAGAAACCATCCCAAGTTACAATGTTAGCCCTCCTTTCTTGCGGATATGTTATATGCTCCTACCAAGAGTTTCTGACATTGCCCCTGTAGCATGCTATTGTTCTTTCTTGTTATGCACCTGTGAATTCATTCTCTTTCATTGCGGGTGATTGACATTTGCTAAGTGTGTCACTTTCCTTTTCATCCGGTAAAATCTGTTGTCTTGTTTACATTGAATCGAGCAAGATTAATCTAGGCTATAGAGTCCTTCCTTAAAACTGGCTCGACTAAGTGTTCATGCATCTTTGCATGTGGTCATTATTGATGCTCGAAAAGGATATTCCAAAGCTTTCATATGTTGTGTTGCCTTTCTTGTGTAGTGGTGTGTATAGGCTCTTTAACCTTTGTTTTAGCTAACCATATATTCCATCCGTCCCTTTTTTAGAGTCCAGTATTTCATTTTGGGTTGTCCCTTAATAAGTGTCTATTTTGTTAAGTTAGTGGGTAAAAGTTGGTGTATTTTCCATTTTACCCTTAAAAGTAAATTCCATTTTGAAAAGTTAATGAGTAAAAATGTAATGGTGATGTCTTCATAGAAGGTAAGTAGGGAAAGTGAAGATAAAAGTTGATGTGAAATGTGTAATGATGATATCTCCTTAATAAGTTGGAGTTACGAAGCAGGACACTTAAAAAAGGACAGAGGGAGTATATATGTGTATTCCATGCCGCCATCTAGTATTTGATCTTCTCACTTTGATTTCGAAGAAAGCAAATACCTTCTTTCAAATATCCAGTGTCTTAATCAGTATTTGCATGTTTTTTAGATCGGCAACAAATTTATTGAACAAAACTTGACAAATAGTACATCAAGTTGGGGGAGAGGGAAGGGAAATCCAACCAAATGTTGGATGAAAACAAATAAAAAACCCGATGGCCAGGACGAAGCCCCAAAAACACCTAGGGATCAAGCCCAAAACACTTAAATAAGCAAAGCTCATACAAAGTATGGGCCAAGTCCAACCCAAGAAATTCTAAAACCTAACCCTACCCTACCCACGAGCAAAACTCATCAGCAATACTGCCGCCCACGTCAACCTTGCAAGCAAACCACCACCGCCGCCTGAACGGAGCACCCACCAGAAGATAACAATCGGCGAGGGCCGCCATCGCGAACCCCACAAGTGGGTGGACTGTTGAAATATGATAAGCTTGATTTACATGTGAGAAACATGTTCAATGATTTGCTAAGGATTTGGATCAGACTAAGAGATTTGTCAAAGATTGAATAGATAAGATTTGGTCTTGGAAGTCCAAATTGGTAGGCGCACGAGTGATTTCCTGAGATTTGTCTTTTGTCTGATTTAGAGCTTGTAACCTATATATATATATGTGTGTGTGCAAGTTGTAGTGTAAATGTGTGGGAAGTGAAAGTGAGTGGATATGAGAATTAGAGTTGTGAGAAAAGTAATTTTGTTAATGTATTTGTGTTAGAAATCAATACGTAAAAGATAGTTTGTTCGGTGCATAAATTTGTGCCGCTTCAGCTTTCAAACATGAACCCCAACAAAAACCGCCGAGAAACTGTCAATTTGGACCCCGTAAACGGCAATATATTTGCATTGCTAAAGGATCAAGCAAAATCAGATGACATATCGAAGGCGGCTTTCCATACACCCTGAAATGCTTTTCAGTTACTTGGCTTTGGCTTTGTGTTTGGATTGGCTTGGGGTATATATGGCAGAGTCCCCTCTTACAAGCCGTTGCTCAAAAATCGCAACTTCACGTAGCGTAGAATTTGTGCGTAAAGCTGGTTCCACCACTTGATTCATTGCATTGGACTTTTTGCATTCTTACAAGACGAATATATTTCTGGTGCTCATATTTTTTCTGTCATCCGTAGGATCGGGTGATGTCGGGGTCGCTTCTTAATCCTGGAGGCGCTCAGCTCGGGTCTGCGATGCAGTTAATTGAGGCAATATTTTCCTGCTTCTATTTTCATGGAAACTGTTGGCACCGGAATTTGTTTATAACTGGAACTAACAGAATTCGTTTATTACTGGAAATAACAGAATGCAACAACAAACCAAAAAATAACGACGTCGGAAACTTTCTGGGCCAATTTCAGGCGTCCAGAAATTGGCTATCGCGAGGCTAGTATTTGATACTATAACCTTAAAGCAAAATTCGTCCTCCACACTGGTGCTCTTGGGTCACTTGAACGATTGCCTCCCAAGATTACCTGATTATCGAAGAACAGATGCAGCATACCAATATGTTCTAACAGGCGAACCAGGAAACTATGTAGAACTCTCCGAATTTACGGATGTTATGTGCATAATATATGCCAAGAAACGAGTGAATAAAATGGGAGGAATCGGGTCCTACTTATAGAGAAATAGCACCTGCTTGAAACCGAACAGCCAACGGAAAAAGTATCGGGCGCCTCCATTGGCCGATGAACCAGTTCGTTGAAAAGACGCAAAGAAAGGGAAAATAAAAAAAAATGTTAGGGAGAATGAGGTATTGGACCAAACTTAATTTCTGTAAAAAGAATTAAGTGACTTGGGCCATGCCCATTTTATCTTATGACCCAACCCGGTTTGAATAGCGCACGCATGAGCTAGATGGCCCAACCCCTTATAGCTTGGGGTAGAAATACCCAAATATTTTTAGTTGCCACACCAATGTGGGACTAAGCATTTTTTTTTTCCCATCTACCAATGTTCATGTAAGCACTCTTATTGTCAATTTCTCATTCACCATTAATTGATTTTAGTCAACCTAGTGTTCGATGTTAATTTCTATACAAGGACGAACACAACGGTATGTGGGTCAATCCACATCAACATGTGAAAACCACTCAAAACTAAGCTCATACTAAGCTAAGAATCAATTTAATTTCTCCAACAGAAACTCTACCCAGCAATCAATTTGCTTCTGATACTTAGTCGACCTAGTGTTCAAAGTTAATTTCTATACAAGGACGAACACAACGGTATGTGGGTCAGTCCACATCAACATTTGAAAACCACTCAAAACGAAGCTCATACTAAGCTAAGAATCAATTTTCTCCAACAGAAACTCTGCCCAGCAATCAATTTGCTTATGATACTTGCATAGGTTTTGTAGTTGTATATGTTTATGAACATTGATAAGTAGTTTTCAATTTTCGATGTGTTGCCATCATCTCTCGGTGACTGGGTCCTTGTCCTTATTTTTGCATTTGTACAAAGTTAGTCTATTGAGGTTTGTGTTAATTTGCTTTTAATGGCATGTGATTTATGGAGGAAAATGAAGGGGAAGAGGAAAAAGGTTACGTAGTACTCCCTTCGTCCCTTATTTAGAGTCCAGTATTCCATTTAAGGCTGTCACTTAATAAGTGTCAATTTTGTAAAAGTTGGTGTATTGTCTATTTTGTCCCTAAAAGTATATTTCATTTTTGAAAAGTTAGTGAGTAAAAGTGTAATGATGATGGGTAAGTAGGGAAAATGGAGAAAAAAGTTGATGTGAAAGGTGTAATGATGATGTCTTTTTAATAAGTTGGAGTTACGAAGCAGGACACTTAAAAAGGGACGAAGGGAGTAATTTGTATTTAGCTGTTGCTAGCTTTGCTCCGATTTTATGGGGTTCCTCGCAAGTGGACGATAGAATTGGGCTTTCAAGATTAGTTTGAGATGCACGTAAACTGACCCGGGCACCTCAGTTATCGAAAATTTTGTTGCCTCATCTGCCTTTGATTGTTTTAACCCTCTTCACCTTCTTTCTTCTTCTCTTTACTTTATTAAACTTTCATTTTTGTGAGGATTCTTATTTTTTTTGGTGCAACGGAAATTATTGCAATGCTGCGTGCCTATTTTTGTTGGCGTTAGTGTATTTTCACCGATTAACGAGCGGAAGAACGAGATTGTTAGAAAACTTAAAAACAAAACACGAAAGCGTCTACGAAAGAAAAAAAATAAAATGCTCAGATTAACTCAAGGGCTCGAAATCCACAGCGTCGTGAATCTGAGCCTTTCATTTTTTGTTCCGCGAACACTTTCATATTTTATTTTCATGAACCGTATCGAGCCTCGCCGCGGAATCAGGGGAAGAAATCGTAGCAAAACTGTTTTCAAACACTGATATACAGTAAAGAAGATTGATGCGGTAATTGCTTCTTCTGATAGATTTGTGTCAGATTTTGTATCTTGGCCGAACACATGCTCTGATCATAATGAACAGGGAAGCTCATGGCATAGGGTTCTCAAGTAGTACTTCCATCACATCCACCATGTTTTTCTGTGTTTCGTCAGCTCTAAATAAGCCCATCAGAAGACCACTGTTTGAGCTCAAAAGTTGTTTCATCAGTCACATTAGCCAGCAGTTTTTACTGTCGCCGCACAGCAACAAACAAACATGTACAGTTGCATCTTAATTTTGTGGGTTCACAGCGAAAGTCGAAGGCGACTTGGAGGATGGAGCGTCTCTCTCTCTCTCTGGATTTTTTAATATTGAGTTTTTGGTGGGTTTGTGGTGTGTTCTTTTGTGTTTGGATTTGACGAGTCATTCGTTTTCGGTGTTTTTGTCTTTCGGTGGTCGGTCGTCTGGTTGTTTGGATTGTTATGGGGCTTTAATTAAGCTTGTTTTGGTTCGATCTTGACTGTTTTTGGTTTTTGGGGTTCTTGACTGTTTTCGATTTTTGGCGTCCGATTTAGCGTCTTGCCTGTCTTTATGTCTCGGGTGACTTTTTTCTGGTGTGCCCTTGATCCTTTATATAAATATTAATAAATTCCTTTTGCTTAGCAAAAAAAAAACAAAACAAAAGTCGAAGAACACAAATTCGGCAATTGTATCTGGAGTTGTGTTTTAAAAGAGAAAATATATGATACGTGAAAGTATACATCCATGAAACAACAACGGATGGTTTAGATTCATTTTGACCGTCCGTTGTTGTTTTCATGTTCTCATTTCATGTACTGTGCCGGGCCTTGTTTTAAAATTGTGTTTTTTCTCGTTCCTAATTCTTCATACAATGCTCACATTCGTGTATGAATCCAAGAAAAATGTGGCCCGTGCGTGTATATATATGTTTATTTCCGCTGTGTTTGGTTTGTATTTTGAATTTTTTTTTTGAAAAATAGCAGGGGTAATAAGTGAAGAGAGATAGAGAGAGAAATGTTGGAAGTAGAAAGAATTTTTTAAAAAACAAAGAGAACGAGGCATTAACTTTTCTTAAAATGTAATTGTCGTGGATCCCACTTATCACGTGGAGGTGTGTTACTCCGTAGTATTTTTGTATTTAAATCTCACAATGTTTGCATGAGTACTCAAGAGTCAAGACTGTATATATCTGCCTTTTGTGTTTTCATGTTCTTGCCTTCAATTAATGTTTACTGTATATCTAGGTAGACTAGCTTAAATATTTTCATCAATAAGCTAGAACCACTCGTTCATTCTTTATAACTCCATACTTAATTACAAGTGTTTCAATACACGGAACCGTACGCGTGGAGCCATACGCTTGTGAGTGTGAGTGTGTCAACGAATGTGTAGTTCTGGCATTTTTGTCTTTTCACATCCTCGACACCCAATTTCCAGTACCTTAAATCACAAATATATACTTTAGTTCGTGAAATGTGAAACGTCCTATCTTAAGAATGGTCTGCTCCTAAAACTCAAAACCACCTCGTGCAACTCAAGTAAATTTCGGGATTCCTATTAATCATCGGACAAATTCTCTGGTGACTCTTCGGTCTTTACATGTTATCATACTCTCACTTGACCAACCTCGATGATCATCCGTTGACGACACAGTCAAAAGGATCTTCTCGAAGACTTTGTGGTTCATTATCCAATACTCCAAGGACTTCGAGAAAAAAAAAAAAAAAAGATTTATGGCAAATGGGTCCAATTTGATCTCTGAAATTCATAAATTCCAAAACATTTAACTCCCATTTTTGTTGATCTCCATATCCACCCAACACGTAGAAGCCTAAATAGCCTTACATGCATGCGGTGGGGGGGCTCACTCTATAAATGCCTCTCATTCATTAGTACAGCTAATGGGATTGCTACTATTCACTGACCCACAACCATACTAATGCATGTTACACTTGATCTTGGCCTAGGATCCTGGGATTCTCTCTCCTGCCTAGGATTGGCAATGGAGACGGATCGGGGCCGGAGAGTACTATCTTGATCCCCGATCCCCGAGCCCCTTCCCGTCCTCGTTTCTGTCCCGATCTCCAACGGGGACGGAGATCCCAGAAGAGATTCGGAGATCCAAAGTTTTTACTAAAAACGAAGGGAAAAATGGACCACATATATACCATCCTGTAAACTGTAAGTGGGTTTGGGGGCAGTACCATAGGATCCCTCAATCCTTCAGCCAAAGGATTTACGTACATAGCCACATGCACTCACAACTTTGCTGATACAGTGGGCAGATACGTCATTTCGCGCTGTTTCGGCCCTAATAAAATTTGGCTCAGAATATCATGCATCCACATTTAGTTGGGGTTGGTTAATTGTAGCCCTGTATTTAGCTAGGGTTAATTTGTGGCCTTTATTGAAGTTTTTTTCAAACTATCTGAAATGGGGTGGGATATTGGTGTAGTCGAAAAACGAAGGGCATTGTTGTCAATTCCCAACAACAATGCTCTTTTTTTTTATTAATAAGCATAGCGTGGCGCCGACTGATCGAATTTCTGCCCAGGCGAAACTGGACTTCCGTCTGGGCCAAAATTTCAGACAGCTCAGAAAAACTTCAAACAACTCTAGATAGCTTTAGATAGCTCCGAAAAAGCTCAAAACCGAACGGCTTCAAAATTGAGCAAAACACTTCAATTTCAATTAATTTACTTACGCCCTTGGTCAAAGACATTTCCAAATGAAAGTCACCTTGGGCTAGCTATATGTCGAAAATAGAGTAAATATGACATACTGTACTTAATTTTTAATGGATATTCTGCAAATTTTAGTCTGTTTTAGTAAAGCATTATATGTACTAATCTGGCATGGGGTGAACCTGTGATTATAGGGGTGATGAGGACCCCACGCAAAAAACAAGATCCCGTAAATATTTGAACAAAGCAGCTGCTGTAAAAAAAAAAACAAAGCTTTCCTCTCTGCTGTCATGCGAGCAAAGCAAAGTCAAAGCATACAACTATCTAAGCAAGCATGCATGCGTCTCTCTCTCTCTCTCTCTCTCTCTCTCTCTCTCTCTCTCTCTCTCTCTCTCTCTCTCTCTCTCTCTCTCTCTCTCTCTCTCTCTCTCTCTCTGGTGCCTTATATCATACTATGGTGGAAAATAGAAGTAATCACAGTTCAAAGACAAATGATTCTTCCTAATTTTGTGTAGTATTTTTCGCTGTTATTTACTTTTTGTGATTTTTTGTTTTATTGTGTGTTTCGCTTTTCGTTGTAATTTTTGGGACTAATAATCATTTGTCTCGACGAGATGAATCAGAAAAATATAAAATGTGGACCAAAGTAGAAAAAAAATTCAAATGAGACAACACTAAAGATGAAAATACCAGTTATTTTAATTTTTTAAATCTTTAGTATTTTTTTTATATCGGTCGTAATTTTTATCTTTTAAACTCCTTGTCGGGATAAATGATTAAAACAATAAAAATAAGGTGAATATAAAAACTTGGGTTGTTAAAAGTCCGAAAACTTAATCAATGATTGTGGTAATAATATTCTCGAAAGATAGAAGAAATTCCTAATATGAACTCTTTGAAGTGTTGAATTGAAAATTCAAAAGCTGAATATGTATGGTCATTTGAAATCAAAGTTCACTATAGGAGGGTAAATAGGGCATACTTTGCACTTATTAGAATAACGTTGAATACAAATTCTCTTGGGCTGTATGGTCAGTAATTATGGAATGGTGGGATGTCAAATGTGTGTGCCCTTATACGGTTCTAGACTTAGCTAATTGGTGGTTCTTTCATGGGTTCCACAATCTGGAAAGACACATATGGGAAGCATGTTTCTATGCTACTCTGTGGTCTTTATGGCTGGTTCGGAATGATTACGTCTTCAATAATGCATCAACTCAGGCTGGGGAGGTGGGGGACCTAATCAAAACAAGGGTCGCGATGTGGATGAAGGCAAAATTCGATATCAAAGTGTACTCTGTGGAGGATTTTAAGGTGTTTTTAGATGGTATTCGGAAAGTAAAATTGTAACTTAATTCGCAGAGGCGTCATTCAACCTTTTGTTGGATGATTTGTTTGTTTTTCTTAAGATGTATCGTCCTCGATGTACCCCTTCGAGATCTATAAAATCGTTCATTTGCCGAGCAAAAAAAAAAAAAAACGTTGAATACAAATAGTTGGATAGCTCCACATTTAATAACTCAATTAATTATATGACTATCCCAATGGTTTAATTTACAACAACTTCTTAACTCATTTAATGCAACTTAGAAGGTCCCCAGGGGCAACCATTATCACTGCTACTATATAGATAGCTGGGATTTTGCAAATGCAGAATGACGTGAATTCAAAACCTCTCTCTCCACGGCCCATTAGGAATGTACCAGCAAGAGAATAAAGTGAAAAGAAACTAAGAAAGCACTAATTTTTTTTTTTACGTACCCCAATCTCCTTCTCACACATGCGCGCACGCTCGCGCACACACATATATGAACACATCTATAAAGGTATGTGTAAAATTTTGTGTGCGTGTTTTATTCGTTACGTTTAATGTTGTTGTTGAATTACTACTTCTTCTTGGTTGCTAATTATGCCACTCCATTTTTTGTTAACGTCACTCCCCTGTAAGTGTATTTTTGTTTAATGTTGTTATTGAATTACTACTTTTTCGTGGTTGCTGATTTTACCACTCCCTTTTTTGTTAACGCCACTCCCCTGCAAGTGTATTTTTGTTTAATGTTGTTATTGAATTACTTCTTCTTGGCTGCTGATTTTTTCACTCCCTTTTTTGTTAATGTCACTCCCCTGCAAGTGTATTTTTTGTGAAAATACACTTGCAGGGGAGTGACGGTAACAAAAAAAAAAAAGTGGCAAAATCATTTCCCTTCTTCTTTTTTTACTTGCGAACAACGACAACTGAAAAGACTCTGAAATGACCAATCCATTGATTTGAAAAAGTAGACTTAAGCAAAGTAACTGAACCAAAATAAATGGAGAGAGATTACAAAGAAAGTTTAGGTTAGCTTGTAATATCACATAGTAATAAATAGACCAGCAAAAAATAACTTGATTTTTGTGTAAATTGGAAACCAACCGGCACATCTTTCTGCATGAAAATTATGCACCACAAATTTCTGTTTCCACTGCATTAACTTTATTTATTCTATTCAAAGCAAATTATTTTCTCTTTCATCACATTGTTGATTAATATATAGAAGGGTAGTGATGGGGAAGGAGGGTTATTACGTGACCATTCTGGTAGATGGGTAGGAGGTTTTCACAGGAAGAAAACAGCGAATTCGATCAAGTCTGATGGCGGAAGTTTGGGCTCTGCGAGATGGGCTAGCTCTCGCGAAGAATGAAAACATAAGGGAGCTGGAAATTGAGATTGATGCATGCTTTGGGTGTAATTCAGCTTCTTAATGAGCATGACATTTGAGGTGGTGCATCAACCATATTCATCGTGAAGCGAATCATTTGTGCGGATGCATTGGCAAAAAACGCACCGATTTCGGCCGGAGATTTATATATCTACCCTTGTATTTTTAGACGTATTGCTGATCTACTTTATGCAAATTTAATAGGAGTGGTATACATCCGGCTTGTAAACCCTTAATTTAAGTTTTTGATGCATCGTTCATTTTAAAGAGAGAGAGAGAGAGAGAGAGGATACTAACGAATTGTGTAAAAGGAAAAGGTGGCTCCTTTTTATGTGTGTTTTGTTTTTTTTGTCCTTCAAAATTGCTTTGAATCTCATGCCTTGTTTGGTTGGTGGTAATTCTTTTGCCTTTGAGTCTAGTCCGGACAAAAATTATAAAGTTGTGGGAATGTTCCCAACGGCTACTCTTTTTTCTTTTTGTTCTTTCCAAAAATCATTATCAAAAGCAAAGGAGACAAGTTTCCATCACAAAATGGGTGCCCCACTTAAAGACAGAAAGCTGCATACATGTATAGATATCTTTTAATTTTTTTTCGACAATCGGGCGTGTCTAGGCCAGCTTACGTCCATCTCGATTAATCCTTATCGGTCCGATCATAGGCAGGCCATCCGCACCGGAACTAAGGGATTCACAAGAAATTACTTTCTTGCGGCCTGACCCCAATAATTCAACCCTGATCAATTGTGTGGAGATCATCACCCTTTCGAATTGTCTAAGAGAGATGACATTTAATCTTCATTATTAGCTCTTGAGGCAAACTTTAGAACTCAAAGGGGACCATTTTCAGTTGATATCTTTGTACTTCAAGTTCATCTGCAGGCATTTGGCTATTAGGTTGCGTTTGAGTCTTGTATTTTTGTTAGGATATATCAAGAAAACATAAAAGAACATGAAAATATAAATAAAATAGAATGAAGATAAGCTTCTTCACTTCATTTTATTCTTTTATTTTTTGCCTTCCCATCTTTCTTAATATATATATTGCCTTAAAATTTATAATCTAGACACAGCTGTGAAGAATTCGCTTTCATGACGGGCCCCTAAATTTCGGGTGATATTTAACTCAAAATTATACTTTCATTAGGTTGAAACATGCATATCACACTAGATATATGCATGTATGAAAATAAGCGCTTTTAACTTCAAATGATATGGTGATCACATTTGGATACTATCTTTTTTAAAATCATTTGATGTGTTATTTTACGTGACGAACACATTATATGGTAGTCCCTGCATAACACGTGATTGGTCTATTTATGTAAGGTGACCATATCGAATGTGGTAGGCAAGAGTAATATATCAAAGTTGCATTTTTGTTCTAATATAGGAGTACTATATAATTGTAGTAGCTAGCTACAACCATAATTTGCTCAAAGACATCATCTTCCTTCTTTTATGGCCAGGGTACGTCGAGGCCAGCTTACGCGGAATTGGAAATCATGTGGTGCACAAATTTTGACTAGTAAAAGATAACAAATACAGTATGTCTGAACTATTGATTGCCGAGATGGACGATCAGATTCTGCCTTGCAGGGTGCACTACAGGAAGTGCCTTATAGGGGTTTCCGGATCCAACTTATGCACACATCGACTAATTTCCTCCCCGATTCGGTCAAAATCTAGCCATCCACGCCAAGACCAGGGTCTAGGGGATTCACAAAGATGTCACCTGTACCACAGTTGATCATCAAAGCAATTTCGGTCCTTCTAAATAGATATAGGCCCATTATCTATCTTGATCTGTAAGCAACGTAACTCGTCAGTAGCCTTATAGCCTCATCATGTGCATCACACGCTATTTTCTGCAAATAGGTAGACAAATTGTAAGGAAGGAAAAGCTATTGAAAAAGAAGTCGTCGCGCGGGAGTAAGGTAAGGTTGAAATTATAAGTCGGGAGAGGAAAACAGAGAAAGTAGAGAACAGAATGATACAAGATCCATGAGTGTGGGTTGAGCTAAAATGATAAGTCTAGCAGCTTTCGAAAGATGCTCTGTACGTTCAGTGTGCCAAAAGATAATGCCGTATTCTGAAAATTTAAAGGCCAAGTAACCAAAGCACATTCAAGGCTGCCATATTTGTGAAAGTATGAGCTTCTACCCAGTTTCTCATCTATGAGAGAGAGAGAGAGAGAGAGAGAGAGAGATTACAGAAAGTAGTTTTCATGAGTATGCATGAAGTTAGCAAGCATGATGTATATGCATATTGGTCACAGGTGCAAAGTGAGTAAATAGTTCATTTCTATGGCAGAAAAACTAACATGGTGTTGAGTATTTTGCAAACCAAGCCTGCGGCAGCCTTTTGTTCTCCGACTTCTATGATCTCTCTTTTCTTTTCTTTTTTTAACCAAAAAAAAAAAACACTTCTATGATCTCTTATTTTCCACACACACACAAAAAAAAGTACAAAAAAATCTAATAATCTCATATTTCTCTGACCAAAAAAACAAAATATACGGGTGCATGATTTTTACTGTAAGTTAGAACTTATGAGTACTATGCTTTAATCATGCATGCAAATGAAAATTTGATTATGACAAGCAATGTTAGACTTTATCCCATATCGCTCATCTAAACCACCCAAACTTGGTTAATATATTCTAGAGGTTACTCCACCTATTACCAATTGGTTTTAGCTAGGTTGGAACCCTCTAAGAAATCTAACATGGTATCAGAGACAGGTCTTGGGTGGCCTCACCTCGTGTGGTCAAGTCTCTATTGGCCCGAGTCAATCGTCTCACCTCATCAATTCATATCTCCACGTGCATCCGGGGTGAATGTGAGGGGTCGCCCGAGTAAAATCTCCTAATTTCCTCAATTCGTACCTCCACCTGCATCCGGGCTGCACGTGAGGGGGAGTGTTAGACTTTGTTCCACATCACTCATCTAAGCCACCCAAACTTGATTAATATATTCTAGAGGTTATTCTACCTATTGCCAATTGATTTTAGGTTAGAACCCTCCAAGAAATCCAACAATTAAGCAATATCTAATTGGAAGCTTTTTAAGTTCTTTGATTTAAAGTCAACTTGGACTTGTGGATAATACTATCATTTTCTTGATAAATCGGAAATTCATAAAATAAGCAGGAAGAGCAGAGTCGTAACACCAGTACAATACCATAAAAAAACTACAAACTTAACAAGGCCTAGCTAGGTGCTAAACTGATCAACTCCTAGACAATCTGCAATCACAAACTCCCTGGTCGACGGAGGAACTTGATTCGTGACAACTAGATCTTCAGCTTGCTTAGCTCCCAGACAAGCTAAGTTATCAGAGGTTTGGTTAGCTTAACGGTAGACGTGGTAAAGCTAAGTTGTCCGAGGGTACGCTAGCTAAGGTGATTTGAGGTCCTTCGTTTATATGTTCCACTGCTATGCTGGACTCAGATTCGATTTAATTTATCGGTAATACTCACTTTTTATGTCCCAAAAATGTGACATGCTCTCATTTTCCCTATAGTATATATGCTGATCGATGCATGATGAGAGACAATGAAAAATAAAAAAAAATTCCGCGTACGAATCTAGCACTGAATAATTTTTTCAATAACTAATCATAAGCTCTAAAAAGTAAAAAGCATGCTCGAGAGAGAGAGAGAGAGAGAGAGAATGATTGGCAATATTGTTAAAGGAGGTCTAGGTTACCAAAGATAGGGAAGTTGGGATAAAAGCTTGTCTGGGATTGTTAGAACTAAACTGGGAAAAAGAAATGAATTATAGGCTGTTGGGTCTGAATTAAATTTTTAATTAAAAAGTTGGGCATTTTGTAAAGTAAAATGTTTGAGTGGGGGGTTTTTGGGACCATTTTTCTGAAGATAAGCGTGGTCGGCAAGGAACAAATTGCATGCTTTTTGGATATACCAAAAAGTTAATTGTACTCTTGTATAAATGACAATTGCTTCTATCTAATTTTTTTTTCCCAGAAGATTCGAATTTTAATGTCCATGTTCAGGTTCTGTTTGGGTGTTGTATTTGTTGATGTATTTCTGGATAGACAAGAGATAAGCAACCCAAGCACTAAAGTAAGAAAGTTATCTCAATATATCGTCTAGACATCATGAGCAACCTGCTCTCTAACACATATTGCATGTATAGGTCATGTTTGGTAGCCATTCTATTTTCTGTTTTCTGTTTTCATTTTCAGAATTTTCAAAAGTTAACTTTGAAAGTTTGTTTGGTGCACTACTTCCACTTTCAAATTCTGGAAATCACTTTCACTATTTTCATAATTTGAGGAAGTAACAAAACTCAACTTTCACTATTTTCAGAAACAAAAAACAGGCTACTCCGCTACAACTCCTTAGAGGTCTTTTTTCATTTTCTCTTCCTCTCTCTCTCAAACCCAGGCCATTGAAGATACTCTCTCTCTCGCTCCCTCCCTCGCTCCCTCTTATAGTCAATAAAAGACCGACTTTGGAATTAGAAAATTTCACATGTATTTCACCTATATATATATATACTCTCTTAACTTAGAGATGAGAGGAGGCCGGAAGGGATACATTGGGCTTATGAAGCCATCATTTTATGAAAGTTGATACTATAACTTCGGCCTAGGAAAGAAGAACCCAATCACCTGAACTCAGTGCCGGCTCAAAGATATTTGGGCCCGAAGCGAAAGTTGCTCGCAATAGGGGGGCCATTTATCTCTTCATCTTTGAACAAATTTTTGCGAAATGTTGAGGAAAACTAAGGGGTGGAGATTCGAACCCAATTTTTAAAACATTAAAAGAGCCTAAGCTGCCACATGACCATAAAGATGTTACTCAAAGCAAGGCAATTGAAACTTCTTATTATTTAAACTATATTTTTTGGAGCCCTCTTAGAGCTAAAAAATCGGGGGCCAAAAGTAACGACTTCTTCAGCTTCCTCTCTAAGCCGGCTATGCCTGGTCTATCCATCCGGCCCTTTCTTTCTCTCTCTCTAACATGATTGCAAAGGCTTAGATGATTCTCTCTCTCTCTCTCTCTCTCTCTCTCTCTCTCTCTCCCCTGTATAGTTTGAGAACTAGTGGAGAAATTGCAAGAAAGACCATTTTAGAAAAAGTAAAAACTAGTTTCAGAAATTGATTTTTAAAAAAAAAAAAAAGGTTAACACAAACATGTTTTCTGTTTTCACTTTTTTTTTAGGAAAAGTAAAAACTGATTTCAGCAAATAGAAAACAGGAAACAGAAAAGTGGTAGTGTTACCAAACATAGCCATAGCAAACCGAATCGGTGTCGGGTTTAGTGTGTGAGTCGTCGAGGAAGTAGAAATAGAATAAACCCCTTACGGATCGTGTAGCTAGACTGAAGCAAAATTGACAGGGAGCACCGATGGGATCCATACTAAAACAAACAGAACAATAATATTATCGAACATGCGACCTCATAAAAAAACAAACACTTATTTGCTTTATCATTTTTACGTGGTCAAACCCATCGGGGGATTACCAAGAAATTCTTAGCAGAATAGATTTTTTTTTTTCTCGGCAAAGGAAATTTTATTAGAGCTCGAAAGGGTACATCGAGAGGAAAAGTTGGGGAACAAATAGCTCAACCGAGCACAAAGAAAACAAAAGCAGATCCCATCCAGCAGGAGTTTGGACCTAACCAAGGCTTTGGTAGCTAGGTTGACTCTTGAAGTCAACAATAAACTATACATATAGGGTATATACATATATATACCTACTTCAATTATGAATATAAGAAGATATTATAATAGCGACTTCTTCAATAGTGGATAATGCCTTCACAGACCTATCATCCTGTGGTGGCCGACTTCAGATGATATTCGCAATGAAAGAGAATATTTTGTTTTTGCATTATATATATAATGTCAAAAAGATGAAATTATTTGGACGATTGATTTTCTAATTTTAGATTTATCATTTGATGAAATTATTATTTTTATGATAGGCAAAAGAAATTTAATCTTTGAAAAAAAAATTATAAAGATTAAACGGACCAAAGACACAATGACTAAAGCAACCCGAGACTCAAAGAAAAAACCGGAAAGGCATGATGCCAACCACAAGCAAAGACGTACCCTATATCAAACCACCCAAATCAAACTTCCCAAACAATTAAGCACCTTAAACCAAAAAACCTAAAACAATAAACTAACCAAGGCGTTGGTAGGTTGACTCTTTAAGTCAACAATAAACTATACATATAGGGTATATATTAGGGTATATATACCTACTTCAATTATGAATATAAGAAAATATTCTAATAGCGACTTCAATAGGGGATAATGCCTTCACAGAACTATCATCCTGTAGTGGCTGACTTCAGATGATATCCACAATAAAAGAGAATATTTTGTTTTTGCATTATATATATATATACAGAGTCAGGATCCTATTAGGGATCCTTTATGGTCTTACCGTAAGGGACTCCCCTTTCCTGATTGAATTGCGACGATCCAAGCCGCTCAATGTGTTCAGAACGTGATTTTAAGGGTACCCGCGAGAAATCGCCCAAAAAAATGACCGGAAAGGGCTTGATCCGAACAGTTTTACATAAAATGCATTTATAATGTTTTTCTGAAAGATGAAATTATTTGGACGATTGATTTTCTAATTTTAGATTTATCATTTGATGAAATTATTATTTTTATGATAGGCAAAAGAAATTTATTTAATCTTTGAAAAAGAAATACAAAGATTAAACGGATCAAGTACACAACGACTAACGCCATCCGAGACTCCAAACAAAAAACAGGGAATGCATGATGTCAACCACAAGCAAAAACCCTACATCAAACCTCCCAAACAAGCACCTTAAAACCAAATAACCTAAAACGAGAAACCGCATCTTCCAAAACATAAAACTTAAAGATTTCAAATAAAACCCGAACACGAGCATGAAATTATTGGGGTGAGGTTTTTATATTGGATCTTACCATAACTTAATTATAAAAACTTCAAAGAAGGATCAACATGTGAAAATCAACTCATAGACTCGATCGAATGGGTCCCTTCTTCTGTGGGAAAATATACAAAATATTTTTTCATATTTGATTTTTGACATGAGAAAATAGTAATGATCTGTTCCTGACATGACATGTGCTAATAGTAGTACACTACTTATGATAACAGTCCCCTTGTTCGTTTTAGGATCTCAAAATTTCTGAACACAGTCTCCAATAAATTTTTTCTATCTATTTCTTTCCATTCATTACTTTTAAAAGTCTTCATCAAAACCCAAACCGAACAGGGATCTATATATCCACGTACCCTTTTAATACACAACTTCGAAATACAACTGTGCCCGTAACTGTTTGATGCTGTGGACCCATGTGTATCGAACCGTTCTGTACACAATTATATACGTTCAAAATTGTGTTCTAAATGTGCGTGCGTATCATTGCTCATTGAATAATGAACCCAAATTACACCATATATAGTTGGTCTTTTTGAGTTTGAGTTCCGATATGGTGCACATAGACGAAGGCCCCCTCAATTTATGGTAATAACTATGATGCCCCTGTAATTGTTGAGATCTTCATATATATATATATAGAATGACCTAAGTTTTTCTTTCTATCAGAACGACCTCCTAAGTTTTTGAAGATCCTTTTCATTGCCTCTATATTCAATGAGTATTCTTCAATGAAGAAGAAAAAAACTCATCAACTTGTTCCTATGTTTCAATTGTAATGATTAGATAATTTTCCTGAACGATCACGCATGTACGAATTTATTATTTATTGAGAGATCCCTTTTTTTTTTTCTCGAGTATACTTACCCAAAGTCCAATTGATCGTTACCGAAAGAAAAAGATGTTATCCCTATCGCTCAGGAGAACCACAATTATAAATAAAAAGAAAATAGAACAATAAAACAAGTAGAGCCAGGGACGGAATCAAGATTTTACCATAGCAGTGGCGAAATGTATACTAAAAAATACAGTAAAAAAGATGCATTACAATATTAATAATCATCGACTCTACAAAAAAATTAAAATAACATAACAAAAACTATAGTAAATGGTATTTGTCATTTGCGTAAGGAGTACGAAAAAAGATTAACTTTAATTTTTTAGGTTAAGTTATTTTAGGGTTAAAGTGTGAAGTTTTTTTCCCTTAATTATACCTTATTCTTTATATTATTTAACTTTGGCACATTGAATTTAGTTTTGAAATACTTTGTTGGGTCTCATTTCTTGAAAAACATAGAAGATTTAGGACTAGTATATAACGAAAAATAATGAAAAAAATCTAGCGGTGGCGATACTATATATGTTGGGGATAATTTTTTTTATACATATAATAATTACAATTTCTAAAATTTTTGTCGTGGTGGCCGCCGCCACTAGACCCCCTGGTTCAATCCTTGAGTAGAGCACGATCTTATCCTGTTAACTTGCAAATTTGTAAGGATCAAGAAACTCTAGTACTATTATCAAAAAAAAAGAAACTCTAGTACTCAGTACAAGTAATAAATTGTGCTGGCAGTGATGGGTAGATGGGTTTCTTCTGAAGGAGATGAATAATTTGGGAGTCTGATCTCCTTTGTCCCGAGAGTTCCAGTGTCTCTGTGTTGAGAAGTTTTTTTTTTCGTTAAATTATACGACTTTTTTAATATTTTAAATTTAACGACCGAAAATTTCTCGGCACAGATGCACATGAGTTAATGAGTTATTGGCACACAGGATCTTGCTTGAATAATTTGGGCTCTCTGTTATATCTTGAAAATTGTATCATCAACTGCATTTATTTTTGCGGCCCCCAGCTTGTACAGTGCCATAACTACTTCACCCATTCCAGTATGTGGAACAAAAACTTTCTCCAAGGCAGAAAAACACCTCAAATAAAGTACTTAAATTGAAAAATAGTGAATATATATGGTTAACTTACATTCAACCCTCTCCCACAAATTTTTATTTTATTTGAGTTGAGTGTACTTGCTGTTTAGGTAGCCAGGCCAACAATAATATACTCCCTCCGTCTAAAAAATAAATGTCCGGTCTGCAAAACGAGAATCTAAAAAGAATATGGAATTTTTCAAAAAAAATTCAGACTTTTTTCAGCAATTTACTGGATATTTATGAGTTCTTTTAATTTATGAAAAAATTTAAAATTTTTTCTTGTAAAAAATATATTATTTTTAAGTCCTTTTTTTTTTTACAGAGCGAACATTTATTTTGAGACGGGTGTAGTACTATTTTCAGTACTTGTACCCAAAAGGTGTTTTGAAATCGTATAAGAAACAAATATAAAAGGTGTGGAACTACTAGCTTAGTAGCTAGGGGAAGGGAAAAGATGGAGACAAAAATTTAAAGAGTCTTTTAAATATGGGGTGGAGTACTGTGGAATAAAGGAATAGATAATGAAGAATATATAAAGTGATTTGGATAACTTAAGAGAGGGAAGACCGAATATCAAAATTGCACACTTATTTTTGTTTGAAACATAACATGTGAAATATAAGTAATTATTGATAAATTAGTTTTTTTTATTTATTTATAAATTTCTTGTATTAAAGTGGTAAAGATTCTTATGAATAAATTGCCAAAGCTCCTGTTGTCCATTGGGTTATTGGTATTACTAAAGTTATGACTTTATTTGAATCAGCGCGGCCAAGAATCCTACTCTCATGCAGGAAATTTCAAAGTTTCTACACGATATCAAAGCGTGATTCATTACATCTCATATGCTACAAAATAAACCACACGAAGAGATACCCAACCAAGGAAAAACTGCACGATATTAGACTGAAAAAAGATTACGCATGGGAGACTTTAGAAGCGGCCGCTACACGTAGAGGAGATGTAGGTATAGAATTAAAATTACTACACGTAGAGCATTAAAGTTTTCTACAGTCCCTCTCCTTACATGCGAAAAATGGAATTTTAGCTAAAGTCACCATTGACTTGTTCGTTTTGGGTCTCGAAATTACTTTTAAAAACCTCTCTCGAAACCCAAACCGATCAAGAACCTAATATATGGGGTCATGCGTTGTGTTGTACTGCCGAAAGGGTCTTTAAGAGTCGTTTTACCTACCATTTCCCATCAAATTAAATTCAGTTCATGTCATATGCAGTTACTTCTACGACAGATTCTGACAAAATTACCAATTGAAAATGACTTGCATTATCAAATTGGTTTCAGCACCATGGATCGATAAAGATGATTGCTGCCTGCAAGAACGTTGAGCCAGTGATATCTTTATTGCATTTTTTCTTTTTTTTCATCTACTGGAGTATTTTTCATTTAGCCCTTGATTATTTTGGAATTACGAGAATTTTTTTTTATTTTATAAAGTAAATTACTTTTAAATGGTTTTGGGTAGCATATGATTGTTGGAGAACCCTGTCAGGATGTTTTCCCTTCGTTGTGATGCTTCTTGCTCATACTCCTTTTATTAATCATTGACCTCGCCAATAAAAGGTCTTAACCACTGAGACTCCTGTTAATCCATATTTCTATCCGGGGATTAATTTTCGGGGTTCGGACTTGTGTTTTCTAATTAATGTCTTGACTAGCCGACTGTCGAGCTCTCCGCGTACGCAGCATCTGCACGCCAAACAATCCGTTTTCGGAATCACAAATGTACATGGTGAAATTTACCAGAACAAGTTCAACAAATTAATTTGGTCCTGTTCAAGATCTCTGTATCTTTTAATTACTTTTGAAGACAACATATAAAATCTAGTACAATCATGTTATATGGACTTTATTGTACATTTGTACTCGCTAGCTGAAAGAGATACGTAATGCCAAACCTCATTAAATTTTTAGCATGCATCTCTTGCGACTCAGTCTCAAGTGTGGTTCTAAATTTTGAGTTGGTTTCTTGACATATAAGATTAAATTCTCCCTTGTGACTCGTATATCTTCCGCTACTTGGAAGTCGCATCTCTTATTTTACCACACTGGCGTCTGGGCTAGCTTACGTCTACCTTAACTAATTAATTTTGAGAAACCAATCTTACCGTTCAATACTCCAATTGGTTTCTATCTATGGAAGCCACATCTTACTTCTTTGGTCAGCCCCAAAACCCCTCTCTCTCTCTCTCTCTCTCTCTCTCTCTCTCTCTCTCTCTCTCTCTCTCTCTCTCTCTCTCTCTCTCTCTCTCTCTCTCTCTCTCTCTCTCTCTCTCTCTCTCTCTCTCTCTGAGTGTCCTAACTTGTCATGTGATGACTTCTCAATGAAATGAGGAATACATGGATAAATTTGAGTTATGCGAGTGTTTGGAGATCGAGGTGGGACTTGGGAGCACGATATCAAGAACCCCGAACACGGAGGTTCTCATCTTACTGTCAGTATAAGATCCTTGGAAATTACATACGGTCTGTTCGATAATTAACTTGAGAGTCCCTGAATTAGTCGAGACGTTGTTAGTAATTAAGCTGGTCAACCTATAACTTTGGAGAAAAGTATTTGTGTACGCATATTTGGGCAAAAAAAGAAAGAAAGAAAAAAAGAAAAGAAAAGAAAGAAAAGTTTTCCCACAGCAGCAAGTCTAGAACGTGAAGAAACATGCCCACTAAACAAAGCCATGCCTTCTATTTTCAGCCAAGGGAAATTATGTACCACTCTTTCACTTTTTCACCGTGGACGTGCTACTGTCTATACTTTTTTTTTTTTTTTTGATACTTCAAGTGTCCGGGCCAGCTCGCACCTTGACTAATTTTATGAGACCGATCCCACGGTCTATTTTAGGGGGGTCTCAATTAAAATCACAGCGAAACTCTGTGTGAACTGGCTTCAAAAGAATTAATAACACCTAAAAGTTTTCGAACCTGAGACATTAAAAGAAAGCAAATTCCTAACCGTAGACCACAAAAGCAACCATGAATAATTGGTAAGCATTACATATAGATGGGATATGTCAGGAACAAAAATTGAAATTAGACACAATAAAGTTAAATGGCATATACTAATAATAACAAGAAATTATTAGGCCTTGGATCTTGATCAATCATATATTTTTTTTATCCCGTTAGTGGACGATGTAATTGGTCTTTCATAAATTATCGAAAAGTACGTACGTGTGACTCGGACGCCATGAAATATTTATGAAGGGAATTAAATGACAACTGAAATTATCTCTCAATATGAGAAGTAAAACTTCCCAATATAAGGTAGATTCTACTAACATTAGTTATCTTTCAACAGAATCTTGAAATGGAAGACATTTTTTTAAGGTGAGTATGAATTTCGGATTTGTTAAGAAAAAATTGGCGAATACAGAAAAGAAGCTACAAATTTACTTTTCCTAGTCAATTTAATGAGTACTACATAAAACTATTTCTTCGCTGCTCAAAAAAAAAAAAGTAATCCGAATTTGTCAAAACAAAAATGGGGCATTTGGGTTGTTTTCGAAATAACTCTTAAATCTCTCCTTCTCTGTCGGCCCACTTCAGTCCACCACCTCAAACACTCTCCAACAATTTCTCCCACCTTCGACAAAAAGCTTCGGTGACTGCTTCGACGACCGTCCCACCCCAACCATCACTTCTGCCGATCCTCGAACGACTTCCCCATCTTCGCCGACTCCGATTGTAACTCCTTTTCCTCCCTCAACGGTACACCCATCTAGCCACCACCTCGTTCAATTTCAAAATAAGTTTCTTGTTTTTACAAATTTATGCAATAAATGTATCCCCCAAAATTGTTTCTCTATTTTTTCCGTTGGGGCCTTTATATCCGTAATAGGGAAGATTTGGGAAAATTATACTTGAGTCCAATTCTTTTCAAGAATTATTTAGTTATCTCTCTCTCTCTCTCTCTCTCTCTAGTACTCTCTCTCTCTCTCTCTCCATTGTCCTCTCCACTCTAGCTCTGACACACCCTGCCCTCCATATGGCGTAAACTTGATGCCTGATAGTGCAAGCAAAGCAAGCAAGCATCTCCACTTTTTTTGGTCATTTCATCGCACTCTCCATAATCACCCTTGTGTATTCCCCTGTCTGTTTTTTCACTTCTTTTGTTTTTCTCTCTCCTTTATCCCCTTTTTGAGTCCTCACTACTGCTATAAGCTCATGTTTTAGTGCTTCACTAGCAAAACCCACCTCCCAAAACATCTCTCTAGTCTCTACCCCCCCTTTTCTCTCTCTCTCTCTCTCTCCTCTTATTTTCCCTTCTCCTTCATCACCCACTTGCTCTGTTTTTCATAATCCAAACCCCCCCCCCCCCCCCTGTTTTCTAATTCCTACAACTTTGTCTTCTCCTGTAGCTCAATTTGTCTTTTGCTACTGGAAATTTGTTTAAGCTTCAGATACATGATTTTGGAAGTTTTTATCTCTTAATATCTACCTCCTCTGTTGCAATGAACACCACAACCGCAATTATTTCTTAGTCTCTCTCTTCTGCCTCTCTCTCTCAGTCTACTCTGTTCTCATGGATACTATACACTTCTGCTAGTACTTCACTTGATAAAAAGCAGAACTTCAGATGAATATTTAAAATTCCCAGGCACTGATTTTCCTGTACTTTTAAATTAAATTACAGCAGGTATCTGAACTCTCTCTCTCTCTCTCTCTCCAAAGCTTTTTGTGTTTATGAATTTGGTGAGTGTTGTCACTTCCTTTGATCTGATGAAAAAAGGGACTATGTTGAAAATAAGGTGTCAAGAGTCCATTATTCTAGTTATAGATTGTCCTGCTTCCAAAAGAGTGGACAACTCTTAATTATATTTATATTACATGTAAACCCCTAGACTAATTTATTTACTATTAATTCTTCAGTCAACTCCCTTAATTTAACCACTTTTAGCCCTCTCTAGTTCTCTCTCTCTCCTGTCTTGTTTTCCCCTCTCTCTCAATCATTTACTAGTAGATAATTAAAATGGAGATATCAAGTCAAGAAAGGGAAATCCCAACCCAAATCCAAATCCCAATCCCAATCCCAATCAACAGTTCATATGGTGGGGGAGGACATGGGCATGGAGGCCACATGAACATCCTCCATGATCCAGCCCCTCAAAATCACATTATTCCCACTTCAGCCCCTCAAATTCAAATCCCTTCAAATGCCCCCACAGTACCCACAAGTCTGGAGGACAATGTGGTGCCCTACAAGAAAATGGTCAGGTACAGGGAATGCCTCAAGAATCATGCAGCAACCATGGGTGGAAATGCCACAGATGGGTGTGGAGAGTTCATGCCCAGTGGAGTGGAGGGTACCCTAGAAGCCCTCATCTGTTCAGCTTGCAATTGCCACAGGAATTTCCACAGAAAGGAAGTTGAAGGTGAGGTACCCTACAATTCTTCCTCTTGTGAGTGTCATTTTGGGCCTTCTTCCCATCTCAACAACAACAGAGCTAGTAATGGGAGGAAACTCATTTTGGGCCACCACAAGGGTATGTTAGGCCCAGAAACTTTAGGGTACCCTACTGGAACCCTCATCCATTCTAGACCAGCCCATCATCAGATGATGATGTCGTACAATGTGGGGTCCATGCCTTCAGAGTCTGATGAGCAGGAAGGTGATGGTGGTTATGGTGGTGGGGTGGTGGGTAGGCCACTGCCGCCACCACATCTGGTGAAGAAGAGGTTCAGGACAAAGTTCAGCCAAGAGCAGAAGGAGAAAATGCTGAACTTTGCTGAGAAAGTTGGGTGGAAAATCCAGAAGCAGGAGGAAAATGTGGTGCAGAATTTCTGCCAGGAGATTGGGGTCAAGAGAAGAGTGCTCAAGGTTTGGATGCACAACAACAAGCACAATCTGGCCAAGAAGATCAATTCTTCATCCTCTGAGCAAAACCCAATTTAGACACCAAAGAAAAATGGGAAAAAAAAAAAAGGGTGAAGGGTGGTTGTTAGGTGAGTATTTTCCCTCTATTTCTTTTTCTTTTTTCTTTTTTTCCTTCCTTTGTTATTATTGTTCTTCAACTATTTTCTTTGTCTATTTTGGAGTTATATTCTTATGTAGAATAATACATTTGGTGATGTAATGTAGTGGTTGGATGCGTCAGTGGTGAGGCCTTATGCCCCCGTGCACTTGGGCATAAATTAGGTTTAACGAATGGTAAAAAAAAAAAAAAAATAGTGCAAGGGAATTGGGTTAATTTAGTGCTTACTACTATTGTGGATCGATGATGTTTACTAAAAATGGGTTGCTTAATTTACTCTAGGGTGAAGATTGGGCTGTTTTAATGGTAAGTCTTGTAAACTTATTTGTTCAGAATTTATTTTGGTGTTTTTTATTTTTCGTAACTTTTTTGTTTAGTTTTTCGTCGTAATTTTTGGAGTTAATCGGTCGTCTCGATCGATAAGATGAATCGAAAAAGAATAAATACATTGACCGATGTTAGAAAAAGTTCACGATACATTAGACAACAAAGACTACTGTTTGATACTTTTTTCGTCATTTTTTCTACTTTTGGTAATACTTTTTTACTTTCCAAACTCCTCTTGTCGAGACTCGAGACGGGTGATTAATCCAAATAATATAACACAAATCTAACAAAAATTATTCAAAAAAAAACGAACAAAAAACACAAAACGAAGGGAAAAAAAAAAACGAAGCAATTTTCCAAGAACCCACCCTAATTTAACTGAGTTGATGACGAAAATTGTATCAGTTGTTTTCTTAATTAAGATCGTTCTTAAAATAGAAGTGTATCGAAGTTCTTATGTAAGGATGAGTTTCTTGATTTTTTGATCAAAGGAGAAGAGACTCTGGCGTTGGCTCATTTGTAGGAAATTTTTCCGGACTCATTTGGATGACTAGAATTGGCTATTTATTTTAATAACTAGTTATTGCCAACCATGCTAAAAAAAATTATATTTGACAGAATCATAATATATTGGAATGCGCGCAAGCATTTCTAAAGAAATAATTTTGTCACATTGGATCAAAACTTATTTATTTGGTATTACTGTATAAATGAAAAGTGATATGATACTATTTTTTTTTATCGGCAAAATTGAAATTTATTAAAATGCGGGAAAAGGAGAAAGGGATCCAACACTAGGGCAAAGCCCGGAACACTAAAAGGTCTACAAGGGTCCAAAATAGATAAGCAATAAAGCCCAACCCTACATCCAAAATAAACATTGAAAGTCCACAACACCCAAATCCGAACCAAACCATGGACCGGCCCACCCTAACCAACCTTCAAACCCTAACCATCTTCAACAACCACCGCCGCACAAATTACCGAAGATCAGCCTCGCCGTTAAGTCGTGCCGGCCTCTCCCAGATGTAGAGACCGACGGCAGAGATCGGCCTACGGAAATGAACATTGAAGAAAGTCAGGGCAAAGAGGAACCCACCGCCACCATCAACAAGCCCCAGCAACCCCACCAAACAATGATCTCAATCAGCAACAAAAAAACCCCGTAGCGACGAACTGTTGACTCCTCGCCCGACTGAGCTACTCGGAATGGCCGCCAACTGGACTTTGGCACATAAAACAACCTGAGCAAAACAGCCATGGGAACCACATCCACCTCACCACCACCGGGACGAACCATCACCGATCAACACCGCAACTTTACCGATCATTTTTGGAAATTTGAGAAACCTGCAAAACAAAGGTTAAAGAAAACAGCCTAATGAACACCATCCAACTCCGCCACTCCACCACCACAACCACAACACTTGCCAGATCGCCGCCACCAACCACCCCTGCACCTTCGAAACTCATTGAACCACCCAACACCACTAGGCTTCCAAGGGACCAAGGACCCTCCGACCGGAGGCGGAAGGAGCAGAAGCACAACCGCCTCACCCTCCCACACTAGGGAGGGCAGTGGAACGAACCAAACAGAGAAAACAGAGGGAAAAGAGCAAGCGATCTGAGAGGAAGAGGGAAAGGTAGAGAGGGAATAGAGGGGAAAGAGGGAAGAAGAGAGGAGCCCGGGGGAGGAGGGAAGGAGGTGCTCCTCCCCCCACCCCCCTTCGGCAGCGGCGGTTTGGAGAAGAGCCCTAGAGGGAGAAAAAGAGAGAGAGAAAGCCTGATAGAGGTTTCGAGTTAAGTGATGGAGTATGATACTATTGATCGCTATCAAATCAATGTAGTTCTTGATAATGTCAATGATCTGGATTAAGTTTTTAAATGAATGATTTCGACGTATGTCCAAGTAAGCTCGGAAAGCACACCCCTAAATGAGCCCAATAGTGCGAGTCTACAAAATAGTAAGCGTAAGCGCGCTATATATATACATGCCCATTGGGTTAGCATATTACATATGAGAATAAATTCTATCCACCGCCAATGTAAAATCCCATTTTTCCATTATGGGCTCCTGTAAGAGCCCACAATCCCAGTTGGATGTCATATCATATACTCCATAATCCAATGGAGTTTCAATCATCGAACATCTAAATTCGCAGTTTTCTCTACCAATAATAACAGAAAATTAGTACTCAGAGCAATAAAAAATAAATAAAGGATATAAATTTGCAATTAGAAGTGCATGAAATTGAACTGGAAAAAGACAACGATTGGTAAACCGAACTAATTTTAAGCCCACAATGGCTTTTATGTTGCAATTCCGAGTGATTATTCAGTAGTGCTCTTGGAGCCCCATAGATTGCGTGGCACCCCACCGATCTTTTCAACTACACATTTGGGCAGAATTCACACGATTGTGTGGAGGCCAGTGAAGGTTCTTGAAGTTCCACGTAACTGTGCTCAAGAAGCAAGCTAGTTAATACCATGTTTTTTTGGACTAAAATATATTCAGTTCGGATTGGCAATTATAGATTAGAAACTTGGATAAAAATTCACTTGGGCATACATTAGTTAGTAATTGTTTTATTATTAGTTTTTGAAAAATTATGAGAGGTGGTTTAGAAAAACAAATTCATAATAACATTCTGTTGTAGAAAACAAAAAGCCTATGTAGTCAACTAAATTGTGTCCCCGGCCAATTTGGGATACAATAATCTTTCATGCTTAAAATTTTCATCACAAAACAATTATTTGTTTCATAAATTAGAAATTGATTTGACGCGTCCTCAACGTAGGTTCTCATAGAGATGCACCTGATTAAATTCACCCCAAAAATATGTTCACGTTAGTATTTTTCAGTTCTAGGTTGAGGAGTATGAGATTCCAAGATGTTGTTATATATGTTACAAGCATGTGAAATAATACGATCGAACAATGATTTTGGCACTTTACTTTTTGATAACAACGCCCTAATATTTGTCTCTTAGTATCTTTGTTATGTGTAATATTGGAGTGTAGTTATTCAAAAATGAAGTGCAAAAATCAATTACAAATAATAAAACAAAAGCTAAAAGTAATAAATATATATCTATAACTTACAAAAACCTCTATGATGTGATAGGAGACAACTCATATTTTTTAAAACGAAGAAAGGAGTCTTTCTAATGACAGTCTACTGGGTTGTCAATAAGCAAAGAAAAATATAAAAAAAGCAGCACTCTAGTTCACTTTGTACACTTTAATATACTTTCATACACTTTTTACACATTTCAACCTTAACGATAGCCCGTCGGTTAGTCTGCGGTAAAAATCTTGGTCTCCATCAGGCAATTATGTTAACAGGGATGCAACCCAACTTGAGTCCATCTCAACGATAGAGTCATTCATTTTTAAGAGCTCATCAACTAGGTCGACATCATTAATTTGTTCTAAAAATTAAAGTCGATATTACATATTGGTTACTACAAGGCTGAAATAAATGTATGGTTAGTACGCAGACCGTCTAGCTAGTCTGTTTTAAACAAACGTGATTCATTTAGTACTTCTAATGGATGATCAACCGGGCGGATACCAAAAATAAAAGGCGTAAACCATCGACATGAAACTCGTGGTGGACCGTACCCGGGTGAATGACTCCACGCGATCCAAGATTTAAATTTCAAATTGTCCATATCATTTTTGATATGTAATTTAGATGTCCAAACCAGCTTACGCACACCTCGACTAAATTTTTAAAAATGAAAGGAAAACCAGAGGTTGTGCTGTGATTTTCTAAGAATGTCTTCCCAACTAAATAATGCAATTAATGACCCGTTTGGGTGAATGGAGTAGTGCACAGAATGAGTATGTAATGATGGCATCACCACATGCTTTCACTGAATAGTTGGGATTTTGACAAGGCTTAAAAAGCGCTCCTGTGAGTTTTCACATGCATCCCTATGGCCTATTGTCTGTCTGAAATCAATGACACATTTCAACCATAACTTGACTACCTTATTAAATATTCCTCATGTCATTGATGTTTTTTTCCTCTCTCATTTTCATAACAAGTCAGTCCGGGGCCTGTTTGCACGCACTCAATTTATTTCGAGGGCCAGAAGTTAGCAGCAGAACAAACTCTCCAGTGGACCCAAGTTCGGAATGTTTGGCCTCCGTGGGATTCAAAATGCAACCTCATGGAGAACAAGCACTATTTCGAGGGCCTGAAGTTAGCAGCAGAACAAACTCTCCAGTGGACCCAAGTTCGGAATGTTTGGCCTCCGTGGGATTCAAAATGCAACCTCATGGAGAACGAGCATTATTTATTAACTTTATCATGCTCATTTGGCCAAAACGAAGGGTTCTCATGTCATTGATGTTAACCCTGAAAAAAACAGAAAGCAGTAAGCAAAAGTAGAAGCTCATTATGGGCATTCCCTTTGGTAACCATCTTGAACCGACAGTTTTAAACTGTCATGTATTAAACCCAGCAAACAGGAGAGCTTAATTGTAAGGGTGATTTGATGCCAGATCCCATTTTCTTTCCACCAAATGACCGAGTCAATAGTCGTGACCCTAGGAGAAAAGGAAGAGACCGACCACGAAGATAAATTCGTTCTACATCAAATAGACAGAACACGCATTTTACAAAAAAACATTAATTATGCAATGTTCTTTGTACAAAAACGGTTTTGTACGTCGACGATATCACTCATTTTAGATACATGCGGGCATGCAAACACGTACACATGCACGCATTAATAACTACGGGTTCATATTAGCTTCCCTGCATTGTTACAATTATAACACATTCACCTTGTTTGGTTGAGCATTTTGAGAGTAACTTTTACTCTCGGCACAGTTTTTAATAAATTTCTCTCTCTATCTCTCTCCACTCATTACCACTCAACTCTCAAAAATAACTTTCTAAAAGTTCAACCAAACAAGGTCATTGTCACTCTCGTTGTAGTACGTATCTGATTATGATCACTATATATGAATTAATCAGACAACGTACGTATTTGCACTTCATCCACTTGTGGAAAAGGAAATACGTACACTTCAGTTTAATTTGGAATCGTTGTCTTAATTACCTCGTCACCATGAGGCTAGATGGAAAAATAATTGAATTATGTCACCCATATTTTTCTAAAGTGCAGACCCCATGCATGTAGCATTAGTTACATATTTAAGAGGAAGTGGTTACATATATAGGACTGCTTGGTGTGAACCCAAATTACGAGTTGAAGTAAAACAATGGACCCATGGGGAACGTACATGTAATAATCCCAAGGGGTCGGGGTTTTTTTTTTTTTGGAAGGCGAAAAAATTTCATTAATATTTGAATAGAGGTTACAAAGATTAAGGGGAAAAAATTTCATTCCAAGGGGTTGGTTTGATAGTCAATGTTTGGAACTTCATACGGTTGAGGTCTCATGTTCAAAACCTCCCAAGTGCTATTAATTCTTTTGGGATCAATCGATACGAGACTTTGCTACGGCTTTAATCGAGGCTAGCTCCTTCAAGTGGACGATAGGATTGGTCTCTAGAAATTAGTCGAGATGTGCATAAGCTTATCCAAACACTAGCTAACTTTTGAAGGCAAATACCATGGGGCTCTGCATTGGGAAGGATCCAATCCATTGATTTTATTCGGCTATTCGGGTGCTTTGCGTACGCAAAAATCACACTGATCGGGAACGACCTGAATGAAAAACACGTTTGTATTTGAGATTTTTTTTTTTTTTTTTTTTACATCTGGTATGAATTTGGGACAAAACTTCAACATATGCTTGTTAATCATATCGCTATTGATGCCCTCTAGCGTGGCATTATGGGCATATGTGACAAACTCGACAACCCAACATATTGAACATGTTCAATTTTTTGGGGGTATAGAATGGACCCATATTGGGCACACAGTAGGGCTGTTTTGTCCCACCACCCATAGCAACCCCAAAATCCTATGCAATGATGTGTGTGCGAACTGTGTGCGGAAATAGAGCACAATTTGGTTGGCGTAATCATGACCCGATTTCCTTATAGGAGTACATAATTTTAAAGGTTTGAGCAATGCTATGCACCACATTTTTTATTCCATAGATACAGGTGTGGTGGGCTCCACACAAACGCTTGTGTGAACTACCACACTTGTGTCTATGAAATAAAAATACGGGATCACTAGACTTTCCCTAGAGGTTTTGGGCTCTGGGGTAGGAGCTAACTGCCTTTGGGCTTCATACTAATAGAGATATGCTAATGAAATTTCCAATTCATGGGCCTTGGGTTTCATAATAGACTACGTAGGGTAGGCCCTGTACCGTAGCAAATGGGGTCTGACCTCCTCCGTCCCGAAAATTCCTATGCCGAGGGGTTTTTCAACCATTTGATTGTGCCGGAACACCCCTTGGGCCTCGGCACAGGGGCTTTCGGCACAGAGAATCCTGCCTCATAGCAAATACCACACCACAACGACCTACCAGCCTACCAATGAGTATATCAAAACTAGTTCAAAATTAGTAGTGACTGTGTATCTACGCCATTGCACACAATTTGCATTGGTAGAGCATCATCACCTGCAGATCTCAAATGACAGACAAAGATTCAGAAATTTAACGCTCTTTTTTGAACCAAAAACCAATTGGTTTTTTGAAAGGGGGTGGCACGTGCCACGTCCCCCCACTACCTACCTCCACCCCAGTTTGTGTGTCTGCCTAACTTGGCCTAGGGAGGAGGAGGAGGAGGAGGAGGAGGAGGGAGGATTGGGTACTGATTTGTTCAGGCAAATGGATTAATTAGCACGAAAACAGTACTGTACTTGTCCCGCCCATAATCTTGGATTAATTGCGTTGCATGGGATCCATTTTGGAATTCCACCCAAATGGTACTCAATACTATTAAGGGTCCCTGTAAAAAAAATACTTAATAAATAACTTCGTCGGATATCGATAATGGCTTTGCTCAATTTTTTTGTCAAGAAATTGAGCAAATAATTGATCAAGCCCTTATCATTCGACTGGAATACTTTTTTTTTTACAGAGATCCTTAAAAATTATTTGCATGGGACTCTGAGATGAATTTCACACAACGCGCATTGTGCATTTAGTGTACACTAAATGGTATACCCATACTTTTATTGATTGATGATTTGACTTGCTATGGATACACACAAAGCAGATCACTTTGTGGGGTCCACTCTTTTCTCAACAAAAATTCAATCCATTCATGACATTTAAAATAATTTTGCACATTGCCCCTGCAAAAAAAAAAAAAACCAGCTCTAAAATGTATATCTAAAAAAATATAGGAGTACTATAATTGTTCGTTTTGTTTCAATAGTTGGTGTTTAGGAGATACTCAGATAGCTCGGGAATTACTAGAATTTATTCAAGTACCAAAAACATTCTACATATATTACCATACGTGCTAGTCTAAAAAACCCCTTTGTCTCGTGAGAGATCGCAAGGTTGAATTTAGATAAATTTAGAATCTTGGGTTCTTCGAAGATTTTTGTCTAGTCATTAATTTCAGATTTCGAGATTAGTCCAACTGCACGCAAGCTGATTTATACACCCGATAAAAAAAAAAAAAAAAAAAACCCGGTTAGTCTAAAATTAAGTACTCCGAACCGAAGGATTGTTATGCGCAATGACACGCTATGATCTCACTAACCACGTGTCTCCATGTCCTTGGGCCACGTCAATAATCTTGACTTCTGAACTCCCTCTCCCAGTCTCCCTTGCTCTAGGAAAATTTCTCAGTGCCGAGCGGGTACCACGTGGTGCCCGCTAGCGCATCCGAGCCGTCTATTGCGTGTTTGAACTGCTTAGATTTGGAAAGAGAAAAAGAAGAGAGAAAGTGTTAGGTGAGAGGAGAGAGAATGTTTCAATCTGAACCGTCCAAAAGTGTATCAGACGGCTCAGATGCGCCGAACGATACCACGTCGACAATATCCGCTCGGCACTGGAAAACTCCTCCTTGTTCTAGAAATTTGAAGATCTCTCTCGCACCGCAATCCAAAGAAACCTCCAGAATTATCTACCAAAAAGAAGGCCAAACTCTCTCTCTCTCTCTCTCTCCTATATAAACCGAACTCCATCTCCCTCCCTCCCCCAACTATACCAAGAAAACCAGAGACAAAACAGTCTACACAAACTCACATCAAACTCTCTTATCAACAAATCTCTCTCATCAACAAACTCACTCACATCCCAAAACAACCAAAAAAATGGGCATTCCAAAACTCACACCGATGTTCCTCATAACAACAGCAATAACTCTGATCGCTCTCAGCCCAACCCCAACCACCGCTCTCATGCCCTACACCCGAAACCCAATATGGGACTTAATGATCCCACCACCCGACATCGACCCGCTCCGCATCCTCGAGCACACCCCGCTCACCATCCTGAAAGACGCGGAGCCGCTCGCCCTGGCCCGCTGCGACTGGAAGGAGACCCCCTCGGAGCACGTGATCACGGTGGACGTGCCGGGGCTGAGGAAGGAGGACGTGAAGGTGGAGGTGGAGGAGGAGAGCAGGGTGGTGAGGATAAGCGGGGAGAGGAAGGCGGAGGTGGAGGAGAAGGAAGGGGAGAAGTGGCACAGGGCGGAGAGGGTGAGTGCCAGGTTCGTGAGGCAGTTCAGGCTGCCGGCCGACGCGGACCTGGAAGGGGTGAAGGTTAGGTTGGAGAACGGGGTGCTGATGGTCGCGGTGCCGAAGGTGGCGGAGGAGAAGAGGAGGAAGGGGGCCAAGGTGATCAGTATTGAGGAGGCCGGGAGCGGTGGCGATGGGACTGTCAAGGCTACTACTAAGAATAAAGGTGAACTGTGAATGGTGTAGTTGTAGAATGTGCTTTGCTAGCTTGTTATTATGCTAATAAAGTGATGACTTTTTTCCCGTAATATCGATGTATAATTCCACTTTTGGTGATGATGATAATAAATTGAGTTAATGTAATGATGGAGTTCTTTGAATCTTATTTAAATGTGATGTCTTTTATTCAAGTATTGTCGGCGTGAATAAACATTAGATTTATCTAACAGAATATAAGAAATATGTTTACAATTTGAGAGTTGATTTTAGTTAATAGTAAATTTAAAAATTTTGGCACAATAATTTTTGCTCTGTCATGCGGTGCAATAGTCCAAACGGAGCTATTATTGTGGGAGGAAAATTGTGAGGTACCTAGGTCGATCTTAACACTACAACTACTACTTCGGTCTTTGACGACGAATAAAATTCGTCAACGGAAAGGTAAAATTTGTCAAAGTTTTCATCGTCATTTGTTTCACGTGAAAGGGGTACCACCAAAAACGCAAAATAAGTTTTCGTCGTCATTTGTTTCACGCGAAAGGTGTACCACCAAAAACGCAAAATAAGTTTTCGTCGTCATTTGTTTCACACGAAAGAGGTACCACCAAAAATGCAAAATGGAATTTCGTCGCCAAATGATACCTTCTGGCAGCAAAATGAGATTTCGTCGTCAAATAGGTCTAATTTCCAAGATTTCGTTGCGATAGATCATTTGTGTTGTAGTGTTAATATATAGTCCATCCAAAAGGAGTATCACTCTTTCATTGCTGTCACCCCTGTATTGTACCACCAATTCCATGTACATGTCACAACCGTATTTCGTAGATTGTAAGAATTAAAAAAGAAAAGAAAAAGATTTCTTTCAGAATTTGCCCTTTTCATTTAAACCAGACGAATTACCCATAGGAAGTGATCACAATGGTGGAAATAAAAATCACAAGATACAAAATAAAAGCAATTAAAGCACTAAAAACACCAGAGCTGACTGTTGGCTTTGGCTTTTGCTTTTGCCTTGATAGGAGTATTCAACTCCTTCCAGTTCCTAGTGTGGCCCTTCACCACCCACCTCACCATCCCAATATAAAAGAAAAGTTATTTACGTATAATTTGGTTCCAAGTTTTTTTTTTTTTTTGAACGGCAAAAAAAATTTCATTAATCTTTGAAATTGTTACAAAGACTAATAGGACAAGAAGAACGGCATCGTATCCCTAACATGATTTGGTTCCAAGTAGATATCATATACTCTGCAAAATATTGTAACCACCAAAAACCAATGCAGGACGAAGCTTTTCATTAACAACAAGCATAATAATTCCTCATAAAAGTTCGAAGCCAATCGAAATTGCTTCATCAATTTATTTTTCACGACACCCAAGTCGTGAGAACGAAGAATCGAATGCAGTTAGATGAAACAAGGCATTTCAATTGTTGATTACCGCCTTGAATTTGACAATGCAATAGTTAGATGAAACAAGGCATTTCAATTGTTGATTACCGCCTTGAATTTGACAATGCAATCCAATGCACACTCGAATTCACTGTCTTCCAAGGCAACGGTGAATCGACAGTAGCCAGGGATTCCAGTCCATGAGGCACTGTTAATGCATAAACCAGTGGCCTTGAGCATGGCTTCTCTGATATTTGAGTCCTCAATCTTGGCTTCAAAAGCAGTGGGTTCTTCCACTGCAAGTTTCTTGCCAAGATAGGTAGAAGGCTTTGCCACCATCGAAACACCAGCACGGGCTTCAAGAACCTCCCACCCACAATTCTCGAGAGTCTATTGCATAGACATCAAATGGAAATTTCGTGAGAATGTGCTGTAACAAAAATTACCAGTACCAAACAAGCAGCAAACAAGGTACTCCAAGAAAATTATGGGCACTCATTAGGCCTAGATAACTCATTTTGGAAGATTTCAAGCGCCATTATTGATGTGTATGAACTGGAAAATATTTTTGTGCATACGAGTTTGTATCAAAGGAAGCATCAAGGGAATGCCACCAATATACAACGAAGTACCGACAAAAAAGAGGCCCTAATACAAATCCATGCAGCCTATAAAACAAAATGAATAGGTCAAGATTAGGATTACTGTCCCTCGACCCCCAACTCCACAAACTACCTGGGAACTTTGTAAGTTTCAACAAAGAACTCTCCATCCCAACAAAAGACCAAGGACTCCTGAACTGAAAACTATGAACTGCAACGGACCATCTAATTGTTCCAACACACCAAATCACAAAAAGTGGTGTTCATTAGATTTAAGTTTCCTACTATAAAGCTTGAAAATAGCTTGAGTTTCTCAAACACTGGATGAGTCAAGTTCGAGCTAGGAGCTTAGTTCGAGTTCATCTACTTCTAAATGAGCTGAGCTCGAATGCTCCAGAGCTTGCTCAGATAATTTGCAGCCTTCAGCAGTACAACTATCTACACCACAATTATAAAGCACCAACGAAAAGAAGAAAAATATGAAACCTCATGAGATATGGAAAACCTATTGCAGATAATGCTTACCTCTTTCAAGCGTTGAGATCTACTTGCCACAAGCTTTTTTTGTTCGGCAATGGCTTCCATTAAGTCTCCTGCTTTCTGCTGTCTTAGATCCAGCAACTTCTTTACAGTGTATTTAAGAGTGCTGTGAGGTTTGCTTAGTCCTGAAAAGCTATGGAATGTGTCAACCAAAAAAGACTGGTTTAGAACAAGAAACCCAAACGTGAGACCTCCAGTAAGCATCTTCAAAGATAATCCTCCAAGCAAAGACACACAAAAAGTTGGTTGCCCAGAAGAATTCAGTTTTGCTAAACTGTGCTCCAAATCCCAACCATTTGAGTCCTCAGAGTGAAATTCCAATCCTGAGAATGAAGTATCAATAATAACTCTAGCCCCAAACTTAGCACAAACAGACAGTATGTTTTCCATCTCTTCATTGGTGTAAACTAAGCCAGTTGGGTTGATTGTCGGACCACAGATGTATACCCATGGTTTCTTCACAGTGTCTAATATGCCGGTAAGTATCTTTTCTGTCAGCTTAAACCCTGCTTCAGATTGGGTAGGGATGGTCACAATGTTTGCTTTCAGAAATCTGGCAGCAGAAACGTAATGCCCGTTTGAGCCAGCTGGGAAGCACAAAGTTCCACCTTCTTGGATGCAGCAGAGGACAAGCTTATTGAAAAGAGGTAGTGGGAAGTCTGCATATACGAATTCTGCATTGTTAGATGTTGGGAAGCCATAATTGCTCTTAATAAACTGTCTAATGCTGGTTGTCACATCAATCTCTGATTCTGCTACATTCTGTCTTGAAAAACTTTCAAAAATAGCAGCCTTGACAGGAGAAGGTATTGGGAAAAAGCTCAGATCCACATCCATATGAACTAAGGAAGAGTCATCTGCTGCAGTTATTGACAACTCAGCATGATCAAGGACTGAGATGGTAGAACTAGTGAATCCAATCATCTCACCAGCTTTTGCCTTCTCGCTTTCTCTCTGAAAGTAAAAGAGGAAGAGTCAATGGAATTATCTATGAATGCTCTTTTGCAGAACTTAGAAAAGCAGGTTTTTTCCAAGATTTTCAAGGAGATCTTAAAGCAATTCGCATGTGACAAGTTGAAAATGATATCTGTTAGAATATAGTATTAGTAATAGTCCCACATTGCTTAGTTTACTTATTCAATATGTGAGTCACCTAAATAAATAAGATTGTTATGTGTTAGGGTTATTCAACACCCTTCACACCTATCCTTCCTAAACAACATGGTATCAGAGCAGGTTCACCATCCACCTTAGATATACAAAACCCTAGCCACCACCCTCTACCGCCATCATCATCTCACCACGAAACCCTAAAATCACAACCCTAATCCTGGCCTCTATCTTAACCATAATCTCTTCCACCCATTGAAATCCCAAATCGGACACTTAACTGAAATCTATAGCCATTAATCACTGTTCACCGATTACTGTTCACCATTGGCACTGTTCACATATTACTGTTCATCTTCGGTACTATTCACTTATTACTGTTCATCGCTGTTTAGTACTGTTCCATCACTCATGGCTGGTCAGATCTGTTCTATGGTTCTGCTTTTGGTTGCCAAAGGTATATTCGTATTGGTATTGTTGGTATTTGTTTGATGCTTATTTTTAGTTGGTGGAATATTGGTAGTTGATCCGTTCGTTGCCTCTCATTGCACGATGACATATTTGTAATGAAATCTGATTTTGATTCTGCTTCCGCCGTCTCTGGTGGGTGTGGTTCTTCATTCAGCCATGGTCATGGTCGCAACCGTGATTCTAGGTATCGTGGTCGGGTTTTTGGCCATGCTTTTGGTGAGCGTGGTAACATATATTGTTTTGTCGTCTATTTCGTTGACGTTGGTAGTTGGTTGATGGTAGTTAAAGTTGGTTGTTGTTGAAGTCGTTCGTTGATCGTTGAAATTGTTCGTCGGTCGTTGAATTCGTTTGTTGTTCATTGGTCGTTGAATTCGTTCGTTGTTCGTTGGTCGTTGAATTCGTTCGTTGAAGTCGTTGAAGTCATTTCGTTGGTTGAAGTCGTGAAATCGTTGAAGTCGTGAAATCGTTGAAGTTGTTTCGTTGGTTGAAGTCGTTTCGTTGGTTGAAGTCACTCATTGGTCGTTGCTATTGAAAGTTGTTCTATTGTTTTAACAAGTTTTTTCGTTATTGCTGTTAGTAGTTGAGGTAATTGTTTCGTTGGTTGATATGTAACAAGCTGGAGAGTCTCCAGCTTGCGGGGAGTGTTAGAATATAGTATTAGTAATAGTCCCACATTGCTTAGTTTATTTATTCAATATGTGAGTCACCTATATAAATAAGATTGTTATGTGTTAGGGTTATTCAACACCCTTCACACCTATCCTTCCTAAACAACAATATCCATGGGGTAACATTAGACTACATTTAAGTTTTCACTAGTGAATCAGTGATACGGGCGACTAAAAGTGTTCATATAGCACCAATTAGCATAACATTTTGAAGCAGGAATTAGAAGTGTTCCAAAACATTTGCTAGTTTCAAAGTTCCAAGGAGGTACAGCAAAGGGATCAACAATTCTATGGGAATCACAAAATTTTCCACACAAAGTACGTCGTGTGTCATAATTTCAGTGGCGCTTCATCATCAGAACAAATTATCACATTTAAGGGTTATTTAGTTTTCATTTGGGGATAGGAAATGTTAAAGAACTGATGAATGTAGATGGAAACACGCGTGACGTCATAAAATATAATGCCTTCGTGTCCGGTGAGTATGGTTAAAGTTTCTACGAAAATTCCCAGGTCTCCAACAGGAAGTATTTACATACTGAAAGCAGAATACTTGGACACTGAAAGCAATGTTCGGACTAGATATCATTAAAATTGAGGACAAGTGTAAGTCTGATTAACCTCTGCAGGCAGATGTCGATCAGCTAACTGAAAGGCTAGAAGGTCATGGAATAGACAACCATAGTAGTATTGACTAATCGGCGCTGTATTCCCTTCTAGTAGTTCCACAGTCTTGGACAATGCTTTAAAGATGGTCTCCTCTTCTGATATCACAAAAGCTACTTCCAAATCCGAGTAAACCTGTTTAGAGAGATTTTAACTACCACTATAAGCATCGTAATCAATCTCTGAATTCGTTGATCACAGCGAAAAGATCCAACTGTAAACAAGCCAAGGTACCATAATTGATCAAAATGGGAGGGAAAAACCTGATTTTTTAGTAAACCACATATAATTGCAGCGTGGGGAGGCAGAGGAGTTCCGGCAAGATATTTCAAGACACCATTGGAAGGGGGGAGGCTCGATAGCTCAAAGTGGTCTGATATGTCCAAGAAAATACGAGATCCAATCTCTCTTGTAGTATCTAAAAGGTGCTGGAAAGCAGAACTAGTAATTGCCTCAAAATGAGCCATTCCTGTAACTACCACTTGTGGCTTCAACTTTTTAATTAGCTCTATCATCAAATCTGACTGGCGCGGGGCTTCAATTACAGTGAGAACATCTTCTGAAAGTTTATCAGTCTCAATATTCTGAGAAAGAAACATTCATAAGGTTATTGTAACAGCAGCCGAAATGAACTAGTAGCTGAGAGAAAGAAACTGGGCGAAAGATCACCACCCAAATTACTGATGTTGGTTTCATACAGGATATGGATTTCAACCACCATAATGGATATTAGTCATTGAACGAGCTTTCAACCATAAATACTTGAGGGATATCGTTGAGAATCATTATAGAAGATAGGAAAACGCAGTTTTCTAAATAGAAAAATTGGTAGGAAATCTTTATAGGCCTCCTTTTATCTTCTCATAGGCCTTGTCTTGTACTGGATAATATTATGTCCTTGAAATCTTTCATATGGAGATCATGACGTCCACAAATGGAAAGGTATAGCTTCTTGTCAAATGAGATCATAGGCCAAAATAAAATGGGTGGGAAAAAAACCCTCTTTACAAAAACCAAAAAAGATGAACAAAGACAGAAATCATAAAAACAAACTCAAATCCCTATTAACTAATTAACTGAAGATCTTTAGGAAGAAATGTTTGCGGGAAGATCAGCCCATGACCTGGGGAAGTAAGGATAAAAGAATCTTATATGTCTGATGGTACTGCAATGATTTGGAAGCCAAAACCTAGGCAATATACCTAATAAACCTCAAATTTGCTTATCAAGTGAAACTACGGTATAAAAGATCAAAACATAGGACGAGATATTTATGAAACCATCACAAATACGCATACCTCTATTGTCAACGATGTTAACCATTGCTTGGGCAGGTGTCGGCTCAGATGTTCATCAACAATGGCGAGTCGTGGGGAGAATAACCGCAGAGCATTCTCTATTGCCACATCCCTTGAAGGAAATACAACGATATTCTTGCACAGGGATAAAGAACAAAGATGTCAGGAATGTAGCTTAGTTTCCATAGTTTGGACGGTACACAAACATATCTGTTCCTGTAACCCAAAAGACGTAATTTAATGTGAACTACACTTAATCCGATCCAATAGATGAAACTTAGTATGACCTACAATTAGTATGATAATATCTACACACACATAATCAATAATTGTACCTTAATATTTGGTTCATGTCACATTCTTATTTGCTGTGTGCAGTTCTCGTTAACGGTTGACACGGTAAATTAAAAGGTTATCCAAGTCCATTTCGGGTTATGTGAGTCTAAACGGAATTCAAACCGTGTAGTTTTTGTGTTTTTGGAGTGGCAAAAAGTAGTAGACCTTGAGACTGTTAACTTCATGCTGCGGTCAAGGCGTGAAGACGGGTCGTTCCTTAGAAATGCCTACCCGCCAGGAAAAACAAGTTTCAAAAGAGGAAAACAAATCAGCTGCCTTTACACCCTCAAAATACTATCAATAAAATTTTGTTGATTCAATACACTTCCTGTCAGAAAATTTGTATACAACAAATACACGTGTATATATATATATATATCTTGAACGAGTAATCGAGAAGATTAAGAAAAGGTACCGAAGATAAAATACAAGCTTGTTTTTTGCCTATCAATATCCAGTTCGAACAATAATCAAGCGGATTTCAACTTTTGCTGAAAGTAAGCGCAGGTAAAAATGCCTATATGTAGGTAGATCTCTCTTATATACTCTATATACTCTTTCTGAAAACCCTCGTTGAAGAGCTCAGGTAGATACTCTGCAATTTGGGTTCCCCGTATCTCCCTTTGGTCAACATAGCTTGAATAACGAACCAAAGAGAACCGAGTCAACAAAATAAAAAGACTGGAGCAGTTGAATGACTAACCAAAGAGCATTGAAGGAGAGAATTGACCATCGAAGTTCACTTACATCTGCATTAATGGGAACATGGTGATAAGTTTTCATGAAACCAGAAATCAGATTGCGAAATCTTTTGCTTCCAGCTGGTGGCTCGTATGGGAAAAATGAGCTCTTTTTCAAAACACTGGCAAGATAAGCAAGGAAAGAAATCTTCTCATCCGCCACAGAATCATCCTCAAATGATAGATCTAGAGAATTGCTGATCTCACGGAACCCATTTTTAAGAAAATCAAAAATCATCTTAACCTGTCACCATAACACAATCAATACCCTTTGCATTTCCTGCGTCATAAAATGCAAGGCAGACTTTCATGAAGTGCGCACCTGATTTGGTTGACGAAGTTGACAACTATAAACTGATAAAGCATGAGAAATACGACCACCAGCCTTTCCATAAGCCCAAGCAGTTCGAGCGCAAATTGGCTGATCTCCAGCTAGCCCCATGAAGAACTCAAAACGATGGGGACTATTCTTTTCAATCTCAACCAAAGCTGAAATATCTGTGTCAGAAGCCTGCAAAAGAACAAAAAACATCAGTAATGCTGCATTTTGGAGGAGATATTATTTTCAGTTAAGAGGGGATATTTACCTGAAGAATTTTTGTCTGCCAAAGCTTGGTAACCTGTAGCCCACGCCGTTCAAACAAGCGTTTACAAACACCTTGTCCCGGACGGCCTCCCATATTAAAGATCATAATTCCCAAAGGTTTGATGACAGAAATTCCTTCTTCAACAGCCCTGGCAATGAGACCCAGGCCAAACTGATCCTCAACGAAACCCTAAATGGAAGAAGATAGACAATGTTACAACAATACCATCTCAAACAAATCTCTACAGCTAAAAGTGGACTAAAACCAAAGAATCGTATAGCATCCAATATCATTTAATGAGTCATATGCATTGGTATGTAGATGGTATTGACAAAGAGGATGGTGTGAATATAATTTGACTCAAAACACGGTCAAGACAAAAACACATCAAACGGGCAGAAAATGAAATAACTAACTGAACACTCCCAGTGACATCACAATCTCCAATCCCATAATTTTGCATCATTCAAACTTTAAAAATAAAAATAAAAAACGTTTTCCCTCAACAAAAAGGAATCATTATTTCAAAATAAGAAGCCAATTAGAAATGCAGGTATCCAGTATTCAAATGCTTAGATCCTAACTGTCTAAAATGTATCAGCATTAAAATATTGCCAACCTGAAGTGCACAATAGTTACTCAACGAATACAGAAACTCCTCGCTTGCATTTTCCGTAATCATCTTGGACATTGCATCTGGGTTAGGGTTAAGAATCTGCAAGAAAGAGTCAAGCATACGAAATAAGAAAATTGGTTCCAGAAACCTTTAATTTCCAACCATAGTGGAATTTTCCTACATCTTTCATCAGATATAAAGTTATAGAGACAAGTTTATTTACATGAAAAAACAAGAAAATATAACACGAGGGATAAGAATACCTGAGGTATGCATCCAACAATGCGTTCGAGTTCTATGTGATGATCTCTGCAGTAACCTAGCAGGTCAGATTCATGAAACTCCACCCTATCCAGCAAAGTCTTCCCTTCCAAATCATAGACAGGTTGACCATTTTCATCCAGTGCATTTAGATATAAGTTGATCCAAGAAATCTTGATAGCTCTTGGATTAATATCAAGTCCATACACCTACAAAGTGTTGATCAGACGCTAGTTAAAGAGCTCCCAACACCAAAAATCAACAAATATGTTGATCATGTAGAAAATGAAAGCATCGCCTCTGCATGCTGTCGAAAGCATCTAATCAGTAGAGGTGATGCTTTTATTTACTAGATGATCAAAGAAGCATCATAAACTTGTATATTAGCATGATAGGAAGAACTATAGACCTTCAATGGTAACCACTTCTCAGCTATGGCAATGGTTATCCATCCGTTACCGCAACCAAGCTCAGCAACTGTCCTGTCCTTGAAGATAGAGTCAGGATTTCTATTTAGTCCTTCATAAAAGGTGAAAGACCAGTCCTCTGGGATGAAGATGCTAGGGATCACCATCATTGTCAGTTTCTTCCTCTTCTGATAACCTGCGATGGCAGCAGAAAGTATCAAAGCATGTGATGCAACAAGCAGAGGAGTAAAGCATGTGATGCAACAAGCAGAGGAGTAAGTTAAAGTGGTATAGCTCTGATCTCAGCAATGAGATAAATGACTAGCTAGACTTGCAAAGATAAATCAAAACCAAGTGATTTCATTAATGGCATGCGACTCTCCAATGCATTTGTGGAGGGGCCGAAATTCTCGGAAGCAACCAATGCTTGGATGGAGGCTCAACAGCAGAGAAGGTTGTATTTGCAGGGTAGCTATTCACAAGAAAGAAACGGATTGCAGAAGAACATGCAAGGTGCCTAGAATGACTCTTTCTTTTTGCATTCTAGTGTATGAGGAATAAGAGAAATAGCTTTAGTTTTTTGGAGGTCTAGAGGACTTTATACAGGGTTGGGAAAAGGGAGTCCAGAGCCCAAGACTCCGCAATTGCAAGGTTGGGAAGGGTCAAATGTAAACACGTAAACTCTGCTCAAGGCCCACCCCAACATGTTTTCTCCGCGTGTCGCCCGCTACATAATGAAAAAGGATATGGAAAAAGAAAGACCAATAACCAGAAGCACAGTCCGAATCATAAGAGCGCGCACACAATTTTTTTTTTTTGATCGGCAGTGCACACACAACTTTAGTAGCTGTAAGTCGATATTAACAAAAGGGTGTCAGTCCATTGAAGGCTGAAAAACACAAAACAAAAGATCTCGAATTGATTTCATTAACATTTAACACTCAGCAAAACAAAAATGTGCCACCATACATCTACAATACCAATATAGATTCAAAGATCCAATGTCCCTTAGAACATGAAATGTTCATCCTTTTTTGGTTCAAAGGTAAGACGGTGCGCAGAAAAGAAAATTTTCCAAGAATTATGTACCGACACTTGCTCATTCTCTAAAAAATGTTATTTTTCAAATTTTTTTTTTTTCTTAGATCTCTTAATGTTGGACAGCCAAATTTTCAGCCCAAATGTTCCATTCTGTCATTCATCGGGCCAGAGCAACAAACGGATAACAATCATTGATTCTGCAGCACATAAACAACCAAACCAAACCCAATGTGTTTTTCTCCACCCTTCTATTCTGTCAATATGTTCGCTTAATATTTAATATGTCATGTCCCGTTTTAGCAAGCATCATTTCGGTCTTCCTCTCCCATGTCATTTCCATCTACAAAAATTGTATCACTGCTCTTAACTGTTGCATCTACTAAATATCAAATCAGCAATTCCTATTTTCTCTCATCTTCCAATAGTGACGTAGTGGTAAGACACTGCTACGATGCTACCCATATCAATTCACAAAAATTCTCATTCCTAAATTCTAATCTTATCTATCATAGCCTTACCAAGCATACACCTTAACATCTTTCATTTCAACTACACTCAATTTATGTGTCTCGTACATAGGGCCAATAAACGAACTGAACCGTAGATTGTTAAGCTTGGTTTGAAAACTTAACGAGCTTTAAAACTAATTCAGGCTTTCCTTGGTTACGAGGCGAGCCAAAACTTGAAAGAGCTGTAATCGAGCAGAGCAGCTTGAATTTTTAAAACATCATAAGTCAAACGAGCCAAGTAATAGCTTGTTTGAGCCTGGTTTAAAAGTTTAACGACCCGTCAAAAACGTGTACAAGCCTTGTATGTTTACGTAAAAAAAAACGATCTCAAACAAGCTTTTAACGAGCGAACATGAGCTGTTTAGTTCGTTTATCAGCACAATTCGCGTGGTATTAACATCCACACGCACAAACATGTATAAGTGGAAGGTACATTTATTTTATGCTTAAAAGGAAATGTAAAAATTGGAACGAGAGAGAGAGACCTTCGTATTGCTCAATATAGATGTCTTGGATGAGGAAATGGAAGGTCTGGAGGCACTCGTCGGAGGCTTCCTTGGTGGCGAACCGTTTCTGGAGATCCGATAAGAAGATCCGGGCTTCGGGTCGGGTATTCGGATCCTCGAGCCTCTCCAGCAGTGATCGGAACGCACTGTAAGCGGAGTCGCCCGACTGTTTGCACTGATTCAAGAAGTCGTCCATGGATCCCCACAAACCCTTGGCTGCCATTACAATTCACGGATAGAGAGAGAGAGAGAGAGATTCAAGAAGTATGATTATACATTCCTTCTATAGAAAGGAGAGAGAGAGAGAGAGAGAGATGGTTGACCCAAAAAAAAGAAAGGAGAGAGAGAGAGAGAGAGAGATGGTTCAGACTTCAGAGCTACTACAAAATACAGAAACCAAGGACGTTATTGGCACATATATTGGGCCGTGGGACGATCCGATGGATAGATAGATTCATTTATTACCAAAGGCCTTATTTCATAGAGATTATGGATGATTGGTGGCAGCAATTTTGTTCTTCCATCACCAATCATGTAGCGCCACACAAGTTGTGTGGCCGGGTGTGATTGGTATTATGGTAGCATTAAGTACCGCACCATTTCCCACTACTCCATGTGGGGCCCACTCCGAACTTTACTGTTCAATTTTGTTCCTACGAATTCAAAAAACATATCTACTGATATGTAATTGGGTTGATTTTTTTTTACAGGATCTCGTAAAAAAATATTTTGAAATTTATGAGTATTTTTTTGTATTTTTGCTGGGACCGAAGTGGGCCCCACATGAAGCAGATGGGAATGGTGCGGTGGTCGTAGCACTTCTGGAAGTGTTATTGGAAGCAAAAAGTCAACCTCCATCGCTTTGTTTCATCATTCTTCCATCGCTTTCAATCTCACCATCTAAAAGTGTTTTGGACGGTCCAGATTTTTAAAATTATTTCCAGGGTCCCTAGAAGAGTTCTTCTAAAATTTGGATCATTAATTACCAAAAGTTGAGACCGACATGAGATTAAGCACTTACGGTTGAAAAAGCGATGAAACACAGCGGTTGAAGTAGACTTGCATTACTGGAAACTGGAAAGTACTCCATAAAACTAACCGAATCTTGGGGAGGGAAATCGTTTTCACGGGTGACTATTGATTCCTCCACTCCACATGCCGCGTTCCCTTGGGGTGGTCCTCAGCCTATTTTTTGGGGGAGGCAGTATCTGGCAACAGCACCCTATAGTATATCTGTTCAGAAAATGGGCCGGATTTGTGATCCGGATCCAGCCCGATTAAGCCCCAGTTCAATTTCTCCAAAACCAATTTCGCAAGGGATTCTTTCATGCCGGTCCTATGTGAGTAGATTATGTCCCATTAGTAGGGTTGTCCAAGAAAAATTGAGAACCGTGAAACCAGTCCGGACCGAACCGATCTGTGCCTTTTGGATTTTGTCCGTGGATTAATGGTCCGGACACGGATTCGAAAATTAAAAAACCGTGATATACGGATTAGGATTGGATTTTCATTTCAAAACCGCGGATTAACCGAACCGAACCGTGAAATATTTAAAAATATATATATGTGTGTAATATTTATAAATAATTATAACTTTACATTTATGTCACAATATCTAAAACTTAAGAGGTAAACTGTTAGTATTTTGTAAAAAAGAAAACGAAAATTTAAACGGCATATATATATATACTCTGAAGTCCGAAAGCCAAAACCCTATAAATTTTTGGGAATTGATTTTGTCACTCCCCTTTTTGTTAATGTCACTCCCCTTCTCTCACAAAACAAAACAAATCATCTCATCAAGACACAAAGGGGAGTGGCAATAACAAAAAGGGGAGTGGCAAAATCACTCCCCAAATTTTTTTGGATGCTGCCTATTTGGTTGCTGCCTTGCTGCGCTGGTGTCTGGACTTAAACTAACTTGCTATAATAGTGTAATGTTATGGAATGTAACTAATAAGTGTTTGCACTTTGTATTTTAGTTGACAGTAGTGTTATTTTATTTTTATGGAAGGAAATCCGTTGATAAAATCAGGACCAAACCGGGACTTACGGTTCGGATTGGAACCAAACCGTGAAACTTTTGGATTAGGATTGGATTGCATTTTCTAAAAATCGTGAGATACGGATTAAGATTGAATTCATAGAAATCCGATCCAATCCGGACCGTGGACAGCCCTATATATATATATATATATTGTATTTTCTACTCATAGTCAATAAAGTCTTAATTGATGTGCTGATATTTCTAAACTTCATTTTCCCAGAGTCCATAGTCAATAAAGTTGAAACTTCGATCAATGACCATAAACCATTGACTCAGAATTGGTTTAAGCTCGTCTTCAGTGAAATTGACACCAGTGGGATTCTTCTCTTTTCTTCTCAAGATGACACCAGTGTATTCTAAAATGACTGTTTATTTGAACGACAAAAGGAAAAAGCTATAAGGTACACATTTCTTCTTTTTTCAATAACTAAATGTCCGGGCTAATTTGCGCGCACCTCGACTAATTTTGGGGCCCTGAAAATAATGGCCAGATAAACCCTCCTGTGGCCCTTAGGGTTGGAATGTTTAGCCTCCGTGAAATTTGAATTCGATCTCATGGAGGATAAACACTTATCAAAAACCTCACTGTGCTCTCTCTTGAAATTGTCGAGTGGATTAGGGAACACTTGAAATTGTCGAGTTTTTTTTTATGACCGGTAATAGAATACTAATAGCGATAATTAATCGGAGGACTAAACTAACTTGCTATAATAGTGTAATGTTATGAAATGTAACTAATAAAAGTGTTTGTACTTTGTATTTTAGTTGCCAGTAGCGTTATTTTATTTTTATGGAAGGAAATCCGTGGATAAAATCGGGACCAAACCGAGACTTATGGTTCAGATTGGAACCGAACCGTGAGACTCTTGGATTAGGATTGGATTGCATTTTCTAAAAACCGTGAGATACGGATTAGAATTGGATTCATAGAAATCCGATCCAATCCGGACCGTGGACAGCCCTACCCATTAGATCCTTGCGCACAAATAACGAACAAATATTTTCTCACAAAATCTTGTTACACGCGCGTCCACTATTTCTCTCTTCTCTCTCCCCTCTTGTTGTACCCTAAGCGCATCCTGGTGAGACAAGAGCGATGTTGATAGATTTTTTTTTTTGATCCGCGAGCGATGTTGATAGATTGAAACTTTCTTTTCTTCCCCCACGTGCTCTCTCTCTCTCTCTCTTCTCCCTCTTTTTTAATTTTTTTTATCCTCCCTCTTTTTTAATTTAAAAGCATAAAAGCATAAAATCTTATAATCTTTATAACTTTTTTTCTACAAATTTATTTTTTACGGAGTATAAGTTTTACATAGTTGAAATCTAATCAAAGAGATCTAACTTATGAGACCAATATTAAGTATAAAGTTTTTATTTTTCACTATCCATTTTATTTTGTCAATTAATTGTTAATTAACACTATTTTTTCAATTATATTGTTAATTAACACTTATTTTTCAATTAAATATTAATTAACATTATTAATTGTGAATTTTATATTGTTAATGTAATACTGTTATACTAAACTTTACACTATTAATTCTAAATGAAGTTTAACGTAGAAAATAATTATAGCTCTTAGAATAGACGATTCATTTGTTCATAGACAATAGTAGTTGAAATCGATAAAAATTCAAAATATAAAGTTTAATAAAAAATACAAAATTCACATTAAAAAATTAAATTAAATTTTTACTTAATTTTATATTCAATATGATTTCATTGTTTGATCTCTATGAATAGATTTCAAATATATAATTTTTACAAAAAAAATAATAATAATGTTGCATAAAATTACAAACATTTCTAGATTTATTGAAAATAAAAGACAGAGAGAGAAGAGAGAAAAAGAGAGATGATAGAGGCACAACAATTTGTCATACCTCAATTACACCCCTTTCAAATACATGTGAGTCTCTATCATTTATTGTGAAATTTCTACACATGTATTAATATGTCCCTAGCATTTTTCGAGAAAAAATGGACATGAGATAGAGGAGGGAGAGTGAGTGTATGTGGAGAGAGAGAGAGGGGAGAGAAGCAGTCTGTGTGCGTCAGGAGAGAGAGAAACAAAGAATGAAAGTGACGTGCTTTACATGCATTTGACCATTTGGCCATTAAATGCTGCGCACGTGGGTAGAGAAATTGAGAAGCTCGTGTATAATTTGTAGAGAGGACCTATACAATTCTCTTGTACTTTTAGGAGGAGAATTTGAAGGGCTATGAAATTGAAAGTTGGGACCGGCACCGGCTGGGTAATTTCTCTTGCATTAACGTTGAAGTTTTTAGCGGTGCCTAGGAGGGCAAACGAGTCAAGCTTTGTGGTGTTAGTGTTAGTGTTCGAGCTCGACTCGATTACTAAATGAGTTTGCGTTCTTTTACACTTAATTAACTTAAACTTAAGTTATTTTTTTGAAAGTAAGTTAAGTTAGAAGAATGGACTGAATTAAAAAAAAGAAGTTAAGTTTAAATTAAGTATAAAAGAACACAACTTAAAAATTGAGAGTCGATCCCTTGACGAACCGAGTCCAACTATTTTCTGATCGAGCCTAGGCAATGAGCCAAGTTTTTTTGACTGGAGCCGAGCTTTAGAGTATTGAGCTCAGGTCATTTACCACACAAGCCTAAAAATCGAGCTCGAGCTCAAGCTCGACTCGATTACTACAACAAGTTGAGCCTCGAGCTGTTCACGAGCAATTCGGTTTGTTTGCAGTCCCAACAGTGCTGTGACACCCGCCCACACCTTTCCGAGTCGTTAGGATAACCGCGTATGTTAATCTCAACAAAAATTTGCCGACTGCGAAGCCCCGTCGTGAACGGCGCTCAATGGAATGTGATCACTTTTTTTTTTTTTTTGATCCGCATGGAATGTGATCACTGATCAGTGTAAAAATCATATATGTGGTGTGCTAGCTTCTAGCTAGTTTTTCTTTTTCTTTTTTCTTTGTTGACGAAACAACTACCCCACAGAGGAATTACTGATTGGACCCCACTCTAGAGCGCAAACCTTTGGATGAGTCCCAGTGGCGGCTCCAGGAATTTATGATAAGGTGTTCAAAAATTACCGTAACTATATTAGTTGATATATTAACCAATAATAAATGAACACAATCTCATATAGTTGTATAAATAGTACAGCAAAAAAAAACATAACTTCTATTCTAAAAAAATTAACTACGAGACGAATGAGAACTTAAAAATATATACTATTTTTTTAACAAAAATTTACTAAATTTTTTTTGAAAGTTGTATGTTGCAGTAGACAGTGTTTTGAGAATGGAGAGGGTAAAATTTTACAGTTGTCCTAAACGAGTTTTCATATTTTTTGCCAACGTTTAACTAGCGTATTAATCTACTAAAATCCATGTGAAAGAAATTATAGTGACTACATTGAGGTTGACCTTCTTGAAAATATGTTCTTTAGGATGACATGATGAGATTTTCTATCGCGCGTAGTCTTAAATTTGAAGGAACAATATTCAAGTTAACGGCATTTACAATGTAGTTGAATTTTTTTTAAAGCTTTATCCGTAATTTATAAGCTAACTAGACCAAAAAGAAGAAGTTATTCTCATGAATGCGAAATTAACACATTTAGACCATCGACAATAAAGATGGAGAGAGAATGCAAAGCATAATACTTACACATCAATAGATTCTTCTTTTCACTTTCTTTTTACAAGTTATGATTATAAGCTTTATTTAATGTAATGTGTTAGGTGTTCAAATATGAATTACCTGAATTGATGGGCTATAAATTGGATTGTGATAGAGTCTTCAATTAGTTTTGGGTTAGGTGTTCAATTCTTTTTGAATTAAATGTTCAAGACTTTTAAAATTTGGTGTTCATTGATATTTACGTTGGGTGTTCAAAGAAAAATTAACCCATAATTTTTACATGTATTGTAAGCAAAAAAAATTTGTTCGGGTGTTCAGTTGACCATGGAAGCTCGATCCCATGTGGAGCCGCCTCTGTGGATGACCGAACAACCACCACGGCCTGGCCACCGGATTCAGCAGGTACCAACCCTGCCTACTTTGGGGCAAAGCCGAGTGCTTTCCGCTGGGGCAAGCCCATGGGTGGTAGCTAGTTTTTCTTTCTTAAAGCAAAACTGGGGATTACGCTGTCTGTTGTTTGGGGTACAAGAGGAAGTCTTTGTGGCTTTAGACTCGATGATGCTCCTTTACTATATTAAGGAACCTAAACACATGACCCAACGTTTAAAAAATGGATTCTTTTTTTTTTTTGGATAACCGGGGAACAACCCTACAGCCGAGCTACAATTGGACCCGATTGCGCAACCCAAACCTCTCCTCGATGTTTTATTCTGCTGTTAATTTTAAGACACTTTTTTTTTTAAAAGCATTAATCTTCGTGAGAATCATATAAATTCGATATCAATTGCTACATTATCGGAACACATTTGTAAAAACGAATATCACAACACTGCAAACGAACTAGATTTTGGTTTCGTATGTCAATGTTTTTTGTTTTTTGTTTTTAACATAAATCATAAATGAATGTTGTAATTGTATTTGCGATATAAGACCATTATGAATTTTGATGTTATTACTAATATTCTAAGACGAGCTTTTTAAAAAAAAATCAATGGCTTTAAAGTAGTAGTAGAACCTGATATATCTCTTGCAGTTATTTTGGGGGTAGTTTTGAAAACGGATATGTAGATAGACTATTCCGCATATCTGCCAAAGATTATTGCTCTCAGCATCACAAGAGTCATCTGCAGGGGATCCACCGCACAACTTATCTTGGGGCTGAATCTAAAGTCCCACGACTTCCACCGCATATTACAGATGTGAAAGAGTATGTTGAGCCTCACCAAACTGCTATGAAAACTTGAACCCGAAACAATTAAGCTAGGAACTCCAAGTATTTAAACTAATTGAAGTTTGAACCAACCATTTTGCTAGTATTTTGAACTTGCATGTGATCTAAAGCTAATAGTGGGCATGTGCATACCATCATCACCATCGCAACTCACAAGGGAAAAAAAAGAAAAAAAAAGAAGGTTTATCAAGGGAAATGATTTTGCCACTCCCTTTTTTGTTAACGCCACTCCCCTGCAAGTGTATTTTTGTCCTTGCAAGTGTATTTTTGAACAAAAAATACACTTGCAGGAGAGTGACGTTAACAAAAAAAGAAGTGGCAAAATCAGCAACCTTTATCAATGAATCATGTATTCATGTCCACAAATCGAGTGCTTTTATGTCCACGAATCGAGTGCTTTTAGAAAGCAATTATACAGCAGAAATAAATTGGCAGTCTCATAATTCACCACTATGCCCACTATATGATCATCAAACTGATGTTCTTTTTTCTCCTTCAGGAACCATGAATTTTCTCCAGCGGTGCTACCCCACCGCTCCCCCTCCGAGGCGCTCAATTTCACGCCCGTCTTGGCCATCAACGGCCCGGATTTCCCTGGAAAATTCTTTTAAAATTTAGACCGTCCAAAACACTTTTAAACGGTGAAATTGAGAGCGATGGAGGGAGCAGTGAAACAGAGAGGTGGGGCAAGACTTTCTGAATTTTCTCCCTCTCTCAGGAATTTTGGTATAGATGGCACTGAAAAGTGAAGAGAAGAGGAAAGTTTGACAGAAAAAGTTGGTCAACAGTTGTTGGCTAACCAAGCAAATAAGTTTCTTTTTTTGTCATTGCAAATTTGGTAATTGGTATGTGATTTTGTTGTCACTCAAACAGAGATGAGTTAACTGAACCCTCATAGGACCCTTGAATCCAGTACATTGAAGGTGGAGGGATCAATGATTTAAAAGCTAGTAACAAGAAATAGAGTTGTTTTTCTCCCTACAAATGAAATTTTCTGAAATTTTTCTTGGTCTGACCTAACTAGTTGTAGCAAGTTATTGAGGTTGGCCCAAGTCAGCACGTACACGATAAGGCTGTGTTTACAAGGACCGCGATTTCCATACATTCAATTACTACCTAGTATTGTCAATTGTAATAAGTGATCTATTCATTTGGAATGTTTTCGATTTGTAATGTTAGTTTAGATTAAATCGGAATTAGTCGCGTTGTGTAACTACTACCGGTCGCCAACCGCACCGCTTCGAATCACCCGGTCCGGACCCGACTAACCCACTTCAAATTCTTTGGCCCATTTCATCTCACTATAGGCCAATGTCATCACTTTTCTTGGCATCTGATGGCCCGCCCAATCAAGCCCAAACTTCCATCTTTTCACCTTAGCCCAAAGTATAGGCCCAAACCCATTGAATGGCAGGCCGAAGGCTTTGAGTAATTGTATAAGGTACTAACGGTTGGACCTACTGATCTCTGTATTATTGTCTCAATTCCATTTTTGGCATAAGGTCTTTCTATCGGCGAATGTGTTTTTTCGTTTGCTGAACGAAAAAGAGTGGGGGTTTTCACTAACGTTTAATGACTCTCCCCTAAAAAAATGTTAAACCATTCTTCGGGTAGTCTTTTCTTTAATGTTAAATACAAAAATCAGCAGCAATTGGGCTGGATCTCGAAGCCCAACTTGCTCACGTCGTTCCAACAATCAACGGGGAACACCTCAGTATATCATCTATCTATCTATCTATCTATCTAGTATCTACTATACAATTGTGTTTTGAGCCCCACGAGCCTTCAAACCTCCATTCCTAATTTCCTGGATTTTCACTCTTTTTTTTTGTTTATAAAGAGAGAGAGAAAGAGAGAGAGAGAGAAAACATTATTTTATGTCATTGGGCACCGTCACGTTGTACTCCAATTTCATTTTTCATCACACGTCTTTTAGTGTATAGGATGAGTTCAATGCTAGTGTGCACCGAACACAGAACCGGTTAAAATATTAAACTATCTTTTTTATCGACTAGCGTTTTTGCCCGTTCGATACACGAGACTGAAAATAAAACAATGAAATTTTTTTATCCCTTGCATTAAACGGGCACAAACGCTAATTTTGTCTAATAAACTTGAACGTGCAAACTTTTGATCACTTTTTATACACACACCTCTGCCAAAATTAATCATGGTTGGTGTATAAAATTCATTTTCAGTAACGAAAATATTGTGTACAGACGGAATGACTACCGGTTGTATACCGGCCTCTCGGGTGGGGTTTATTTTGGGTACACACAAATAATCTCTGACCTTCGTTCTATTCGGACTAATTTGACGAAATGTCATATGAAAAAATCAATTTATTTGGCTGTCAATGAGTGAACTCATCAATATATATTTGAATTAATTAATCTTTTATAGTACATATCACAAATTTATTTCCAAAAAAATTAGGAGTTTTTAAATATTCATCCTCATTAGCTATGTCACGTAAGTTTCCATTCCACTCACTTTTCATGCTTATGTTTTCATCCTCTTAGTATTATGTGAATTAACTTTCTTACCCTTTTCACTATAATATACATATATTATGTTGTATTGTTTTCCTAATTTAGTGAGGTTGGATTGAATTGCTTTCCTAATTTAGTAGGATTGGATTGGATTGTTTTCCTAATTCAGTGGGATTTGATAAATTTAAATATGATCGATTACTTTTATATTTTTTTATCCTATTATTTTTATATTTCAAATTGAATCGACCCAAAACAATCATAATAGTGTAATTTGAAATACAATTGATTACTTTTATATTTCAATTTGAATCAAACCAAAACAATTAGTACGATTTCATGAATACACCCTAATTTATTTTAAAAAAAATACAAATCTAAGCCATAATTTCATGAATACAACATGATTTCATGAACATGAACCAAAAGGTAACATCATGATTTAATAAAAAATACATGAATAAACCATGAATAAAATAAATCATGAAATAGATAAATAAACCATGAACACGAAAGACCGCAAACACCATTTGTGTGGGTCTAAAATAGGCCCACACAAGAAGTTGGTACACCAGCCGATGACGGTGTCACCGGCTGCTGCCCGTCACCGACTGCTGTGTGTGGAGCCCACCTGTCTTTTGTTGGAGTATTTGTTTCATCGAATCGAACTTGTCCGAATTTTAGGGTGGTTTTTTGGTAAATATTCGCAAAGGCACTGATTTTAAGATGGATTTGGCAGGTGTAAGCTTCTCCAGGTGTAGGTCCCATCCAACCCCGCCGCCTCTATATAAACAGAAGACCCCTCTCTCTCTCGATCTCGATCTCGATCTCGAAGTCAGAAGCAAGCGGAAGAAAAAACAACAGATACGCGGAGACGACGCGGCGGTCAGTTACCGATCAGGTCCCCATCGCTGTACTCTCTCTCTCTCTCTCTGATACTTGCAATTGAATCTATACGTATAGTTGTTGAATTTTCCACGCACGCATGTACCAGAGGTTATACGCGTTAGCAAAACCCTTTCACTGTCGTCATCCATCAATTTGTTTGCGAGAGATTAAGAATAATTCTTGAGAATCAATTTTTGGTGCTATTCTGTTCAAAAGAGCACTCCAAATTCTCCAATTGAACAAGAAATAGAAAGAACTGGAACTGAAGTTACATGGCCATACCTGTACTAACCACTAGGCCTTAGGCTTAGCTGTCAAGGCACGAGACTTAGGGGGTTTGCTCCCTCTAAAGTCTTAGTTGTTGTGGGGTTGGTCCATGCACATATTTGCTCTGGCTTTAATCAGGACCCCGCAAGTAGGCGGTGGGATTGGCCGTACTTATATGTGGTGGGGTAAGGAGTAGAGAATGAGGGTTTTTTTTTTTTGTAGGCTGTTTGCGTGCTGTGGAACTTTTATGAAGTCCAATGACTAATGGAGCAGACCATAGATCATTGAGATCGAGAAATTTCCTCTACCAAAGGCCATGGGACAAAATGTTGAAGATATTGGGTAGTTTCAAGTTAATTTCTCGGTAATTGATAGGTTTAATGATCGACATGGCCAATGATAGAACAAAATGCTGTTTTGAAATCACACTTTACTGAGATTGTCAAGTACGTACATATATGCGTTCTGTTTCTGCAAAACAGAATTGGCTATAGATGTTGCAAGTCAATGGTCAAGTTATGTCATTTATTTCTTTTGGGAAATATTTCGGTCGTGTGGGCAATTTGATGCTCATTTTGAAGGAAAGCTATCGTGCTTTGAGCTCAATGTTGGCCATGTGCGGCACTAATGATTTGTTTGTTCTGCCCCTAATTTTTGGAGCCAGCATGAAGAAAGAATGAGCATTGTTCATTGGCTCATGTTACTCTTTGTAGTGTATTCGACTGTATCCTGTCATAATCTGTCTGCTACTGTAAAATCACCCTTTCTTTCGTCATCCATGCGTAAAATCTGTCTGCTACAGTAAAATCTGGCTGTTACTCTTTGAAGTTGAAGCAATTGAATTCCAATTGAGCCGAAATAAAAAGAACTAGATCTGTGGTGTTAGGGAACAGAGAGTGAGGTTTCTATTTTGATAGGCTGTTATCATGTTGTGGAACTCTTTTGAAGTTGATTGATTGATTATCAGTTATGGAGCGGACGCGAGATGCTCCACAATTTCCTTCCTGTTTGAAGGGTTCCTTTTGAAGATCTGCAAGTTATCGTCTCCGCTATCAATTTGCTTTTATGATCATGGTAAATTTGCCATGATGGTTTCGTTAATTGCCCCTCCATTGGGATGGGGACCATGATGTAATGACGTAATGTTGTATTGAACTCAGAGTTTCTGATTCAAAAGGTTGCCATCATATTTTGTAAGTTAATTGTTGCCTTTATATGCTATGATGTTGCCTACTTACCTAAGCTCTACTTTAAATTATTGTCACTCAACTTTTGCGAGATAAATGAGTTTACAATTTGGGTTACAATGTGATAATGGTTGTTGAAATGTGATGTTGCCATACTTTTTGCCAATTGAGGTAGTAGTTCTCTCTGTTTCTCTTGCAGATTCCATCTAGTGTGTCTAAGATAAATTATTTTGGTAGAATGTGAAGCTGGTATCTGCTTATCGTTCTATTTCGGCGGTCTACATAATTCTATTAATATACTTTTTATGGAAAATCGAACACACTGTTTCTCTGGTGATTGAAAAAAGTTTTGGGTCTAAATTATTGATTTTGAGTTTTTTCCTGCTATAATGGTATTTACATTAGCTGGATGGTGTTCATATTGCTCATGCTCCTGCATTCTGATTTACCTCATTTCCCGCTGTATTGATCATTGAGCAAAAATCAGTACCGAACGGTATAGAATAACATAAAATGTTTGGATTGTACCATTCCAAAGGTGTAAAACTTTCCATGCTTCTGTTCATTTGTTATCATCCTAAAAGATTACAATGCATGCTTTTCTGCAACCTGCCAACATGCATCTTCTTTTCCAGAAATTTGATGCTATGATACTCTTTTTGATTTGATGCCAACAGCTCTTACTTCAATGGTGTTTCGTGCTCATTTTGAGAGAAAGCAATCGTTCTTGCTCTCGATGTTTGCCGCAAACGATTATAATCTTCTTCTTTGTTGTGTTTGTTTCATCCATGCTCCATTTCTGTTCCCAGCAGGTATAGAATGGTCATTGGAAGATGCAAAAGAGGAAGAGAACACAACTCAACTTTTGAAGGAAAAGAAGACAACAAGGAAGATGAACAACAATTGCAGGATCATACAGCAGCATCAGAAAGTGTACTTGGTTGTGGTATACTTGAACTGCCTATGAACTTAATATGCGAAATACTCTCAAGGCTCCCTCCAAAGACCATAATCTGTTGCAAATGTGTTTGCAAAACATTCCTCAAGATTCTCACAGACCCGTATTTTTCCGAAATTAACCTTATTAAAGCACCCAATGTTTGTGCTAGCCTCATCCTTCAACACAGTCCCGGTTCATGTGCATTTCACTTTGTCTATATGCAAGATCTTGAGGAAACCTCAGCCGCCGCCACCTGCACCGCTGACGACCGCCCCTTTTATCGCCGCCGTATTTCTCGTCCGTGCCAAGCATTAACTGTGAAAAGTACCAGATTCGAACTCTCCCATCGTCAAGTTACCCTTGTGGGTTCTTGTAATGGATTGCTTTGTTTATACCATGCTTCATGGCCTCCCTTTCACTACATTTGCAACCCAGTCCTTGGCGAAGTTATGGTTCTTCCCAATCAGATTTCTGCAAAACGAGCTTACAATTATCGCAGCCATTCTGGGTTTGGTTTCTGTCCAAAGACTAAGCAGTACAAGGTCATTAGTTTGACGTGCATGCAATATACTGATCCTGAGACTCGTTTGGTCTCTGGTAAAACGAAAGCTGAGATATACACTCTTGGCACGGAGTCCTGGAGGAAAATTGGCGATGCCCCATTACCAAAGTCTGAGGGATCATTTGACTCTTTCCTAAATGGCATTCTTCACTGGATTACTGATGGTTTTACGGCTTTCAACTTGATTTCTTCATTTGATTTTGAGATGGAGCAGTTTGGATCTGTTCCGGGGCCTACCCATTTTGATCAAGAGTGGGTTAATAAGATCTCTTGGATCAACGTCGGGGTACTAGGTAAGTTCCTCTCTCTATGTTATGTAATTGGCGACGGTCAGTTTGATGTTTGGGTGATGAAGGATTATGGTGTCAAGGAGTCCTGGACTAGAGAGTTTGTCATTGACATCAACTTCTATTGCGCGCGGGAGCATTACTTGCATCAACCGATTGCGTTTTTGAGAAATGGAGATTTGTTGTTCATATGGAATTCCAGATCTTTAGTGTCCTACAATCATAGGAAAGGAACCTTCAGAGAATTCAAAGCTTTTGGTCCTTGGGGTGTTCGTGCTATTGCTCATATTCCAAGCTTTATTTCTCTAAAGGGTTTCGCAAGAGGAGGCCTTTTGAGAACTTCTAGATGGCGTGGACTTATGGGCGGTGTGAATTTTTATACTCACATGTAATAGTAAGTATGAAGGGTGGATTTTTGTTGATGTAGATCATTTTTACAGTTCCCATTTCTCTTCTATTTTTTTCTTTGTTGGATAAACCTATATTTCTAGATTTATCTTGTAGCCACAATGCAGATTCAGTACAGAGCAGTTGTTAAATCTCGTATTTCGTTAATCTTTTCGTAGGAAAATGTGTTTGTGTTTGATGATCTTGCTAGGAAAAATGAAAACTTGGTGGGAGCTATGCTTAATATTTTACGTCTAATGCATCTGTATTTCGACCTTAGTTCAAAACTCCGTATTTGTTTTAAATGCGCATGAAGAATCCATGTTTATGGGAGAAACAAGTTTCTAGAGTGAGTTGTTAAACTGCACATTCCGCTATGGCTATTAGGGCAGCATTTGAGTTTGAAAGAGAAACAAAGGGAAATATTGTAGCATTTGAAGTAGCCTAAAGTTGATTTGGAAAAGTATCAACTTGATTATACTGAGTTGCAGAATCAGTTCTTGTTCAATCAGAGACACTTTTTTTTTTGAAGAGCAAAAAGGAATTTTATTAATCTTTGGAAACAAATTACAAAGATTAACACCCCCTTAAGCTAACTCAAGGATCAAAAACAACAATTTCAGACCTAGAACCTATTGTTAACATTCAAGAACTCAACCAGCGAAACTCATGGAGGTTTGCCGGGTTTCTTTTTCCACCCCCAGATTTCCAGTTCCTGTTCCTCTTCCTTCAATTTGATTTCTCATTAGCTGCTGAGAAAGGAAGAAGAGATCCCTCCGTTTGAAGCAATGCAGTCATTTTGTGCTTTGAACCAACTCTTGCTAACTTGCTCTACTACTTCTTGAAACTCCGCAATAAGCCGCCAGATTCCATTTCTCTGTCCTGAAAAAGCTCTGCCGCATTCACAGAGAGACATTCACTTCAACACCACCTTCCACTAGCAAATTAGCTACCTTCCAATCACTTAACCTGCCCAAATCTTTGCCTTGTTGTGCAGTGCCTTTGAATGTTGGCCTATAACCCCATTTCAGACCCTCGGTTTTGTTACTTCAAAGACTACATTCATACCTCCATTCTGTCTGTTCACAGTCCAAGCCGTGTCCATATACAAACCTCCTAGAATGAGGCCATGGAACTTGAGATGAGGAAGAAAGGGACAGTAAAAGTCATTGTTTAACTTTAACCACAACTCTTATCATCAAACCAATCAGGAATCTCACTCCCTGGAAGAAAAACGCTCGACATTCTGCAATCATAGAATCACCTGAGGCTCATCAGGCCATTAACATTTTCCGCAGTTTTCCTGATTCGATACTGCAAACCACCTGGTTTTAATTTTTTAACACCCAAGAACAGGAGTTCATGCCACAGTTCATATTGTCCAGCGGTGGTGGGTAACTAGTTTGTTCCTTCGGGGTGAACCCCATTCAAAGATACCAACTTGCCCAGATCAGGGGGCAGCCCTTCCAGCCTTGAGCATCCACTGAGAATCAGTTTTTCTAGGGATTTGAGCTGAAAAACTTTATTTGGAAGGTTCCTAAGATTTTCACAACCTTTTAGATTCAGCAAAACAAGTCTACCTAATTCCCCGATGGACTCATGAACGCTGACCAAACTTTTGCAATATTTAAGAATCAGTCTCTCAAGATTAGGGAGCTGTGAGAAGTCAGGGGAGCTGGTAAGGCCATAAGAGCAACTGAGATCAAGAATTTTCAATGACTCGAGCACCTGCAAAAACACAAAAAAGTAGGCAACCAGGTATCCACAGCGTTTATATTTATCTGAGAAAAGCATAAGAGACGATAGATACAAAGGAAAAGCTGGATCATACATTGGTTCTCTTCCACAATTGTTCCAAGCTGCTATTCTGCATGTCAAGAACAACCAGCCTCTCCAAAGAAAAATCGTTGGGTATATATTTCGAAGAGAAGCCACGCCAACACAACCATCTTAACCTCTTAGGAAATTCTTTGTAACCTCCGGTGAGTCTTACATTATTAAGCTGGAGAAATCTCAAGTTGCGCATCTGTGAAAATGCATCAGTTTTCAAATCTGCTTCATCTGGTGCTGAGAGTGGTTCTACTAAGGCACGGACAATGGGCAACCATGAGAGTAAGCCTCGACGATATCGCTTAGGCGAATTTCCTTCATTAAGCAGCGTCAGTTCGGCAGGAAAACCTACCAACTGGGTTTTTTGTGCATTTTTTGATCTCTTAAAAGTCAAATCATCCATGTTGAGGCTAAGGCATTCAATTGTTTCAGTTCCCTGATTAAAAAAAGATAAGTCACAAAAATGTAAAAAGGCATAGAAATAGATATGAGAAGCATAATTCTTACAGTTTTATCCCTCAGCACGTTGAAAACATCCTCATGATACCAAAGTCTGCTGCGCTTTCCAGGTTGCTTCCGTGACTCCTGCCGAATAATTTCCCTACCCATTTCTCTGAGCAATTGGTGCATCAAAAGCTTGTTCTTTTTATTAACTTTTACAAGACCCCTACGAATTAGATTTTGGAAGCCAACCATAATAGGATAATAACATTCCTCAAGTATTTCAAGCGTGTAATCTTTGTCCTTTCCAACAAAGAAACAAACAATATCGAGGAACAAATTTTTCTCATGATCATCTAAGGGATCATAACTCATTTTAAGCACGTTATGAATTTTCTCAGGCAAATGCGTTTTTAGTTTTTGTAATTGACTCTCCCATTCATCAACAGTTTCGCCGCAGAGAGAAGAGCCCAAAATCTGAAGAGCTAATGGAAGACCACCACAATAATGTATAACCCTTTTTGACAGCTCCATGTACTGTTCAATAGGTTTGTGTTGTCCAAAAGCATGCCTGCTGAAAAGACAAAGTGCTTCATCATCACTCAATTCCTCAACTGTGATATCAAAAACTTCATCAGCCTTTAGCAATTGCTCATGTCGAGTAGTTATCACAATCTTACTTCCTGGATGAAACCGGTCTCGCATCCCAATTAAATTGTTTACTTGGTCCAAATGATTCACATCATCAAGGACAACTATAACTCTTTTACAGCACAAAGCATCTTTAATCAAAGGGGCTCCTTGATCAACGCTGTATATTCGCTCCATTTTCCGCTTCAGAATATCTGAAACAAGTTGTCTCTGAAGACGAACCAAACCGTTAGGTTCTTTTGCAGTTTCTCGAATATTGGCAAGAAAGCTGCTACCTTCGAATCTGTCAAAGTTTTGGTTATAAACAGTTTTTGCTATGGTTGTCTTCCCTATTCCACCCATCCCATTGATCACCATTATGCCCACATTATTTGACCCATCTTGTAACCACGAATTGATATCTTTTACACAGGATTCTAGTCCGGTTGGGTAGGGGGTACCACTTAGCACCGTGAAATCCAGTTTTCTCACAACCTCCCGAACAATTATTTGGATGAACTTTGACTCATGCCTGTACAATGAGATCAAAATGGAAACTAACAAAATTAAGCATGTCAAGAAATGAGATGAGATGAACATCTCAATGAAAACTGCAAACAAACTGAAAAACTACACTATTTGGATGCCCCATGTCAATCACATTACGACTTACCTGATATGACAAATAAACATGCGGTACTAATCTTAATGATATCTTTACATGAACTTTAGGACAATTTCTACTCCAGCAAAAGTAACGACTCTGGAGTCAAAAACCTAGGTTCTAACTTCTAAAACAGACATCAAATTTAACTTCAAAGGGTATGCCTTCTAATATTTGCTTAACTCAAGCTCTTCTGCATCAACTGATCCATCCTAGGGAGCTTTCAAGACACAAAAATACCAGTACCAACTACCAATACTTACTAGCCTTACAATGTCTAAACTCTTCATCAAAAGCTACAAATACAAAAAGAGATCGCGAACTCTCGAATCATAATTCCATAGCTAACTTTGCACAAGACTCCCACACCAAAGCTGTTTTAGAGTCCGATATGCAGCCTTCTCAGATTTTCATGAATCTTGCTTGGCTTTGAAGATTGATATGATAATTGGAGGCTATCGTCAAGAATTGCGTCTCTTCTAATGCACCTCCTACTGATGTCCTTGAGCTGATTCAAGGTTGTATGGGCCCTGTGTCTACTAGGTGGGTTGTAGAACTCTACGTTGACTGTTAAGTGTTAAATTACAATTACAGTTCCACATATCTCTTGAGAACATTTCAAAGTAGTATTACCCAAAGAGTAGCGACACGGACACATGTCCGGACACAGAGCCGTTCAATGCAAGTGGGCCCCACACAAATACACGTGAACCCACGTGCATTAGAAAGTGGCAGACACATCTGTGTCCAAAAGCATTGCCGTTATCCAAAGGAAGAAAGTAAGATGCAATTACCTGTCAGCTTGATTTTCTAAGACAAAACCTCCAAGATCAGCAACTTCTCTCAGTGCTGCCCTCCAACCTTTCATCTTCTCTCTCAAATACTGTTTCTTCGTTTCATCAGTTTCCGCCTTGTATCGCTTGTCATGCCCATCAAATGCTTCACCTACACTTCCAGTTTGCTTCCTCACACAGGACGGTTCCACGTCATAAAAGACCGGGAAAATTATATGCTCACAGTTCCTTTTGCGTTCAACAATCATCACAAGCTCATCGAGGCACCACCCAGAATAAGCATAGTCTTTTGACAGGACAACTACTGAACTTCTTGACTGTTTGATTGCTGTCTCCAGCTCTAACTTAATATCTCCACCTCTCTCAATTTCATCATCGTCTCTAAAAGTATGCAGACCCACATTGACCAAAGCTGTATAAAGGTGGTCCGTGAAGTTTTTCCGAGTGTCTTCACCTCTGAAACTCAGGAACACGTGGTAAGTAAAACGAGACATCGAAGAGGAGGCATCAACAGCCATTAAATCGAGCTTTCCTTGGGATGTTAATGGTGGCAAAATACAAATTCCCCAACTGTAATCTCTTATCTGAGGGTAAAGCTCTTTGGGTTGCTAGATAGTAGCAAGTAACTTGGGCAGAAAAATGCGTTTGGAGTAAGAATCACAGTTTATGAATTTCAACTCCTTGTGGGCCTGTGGCGCCCCCAAACAACAACTGTATCAAGCAGGGCAAGAAAATCAACAGCTCTATATCAGTTTTCTTCAGAATTATCTCAACTACTTCCAATGTTTTGTAATTGTAACTGTTATCTTTTATTAGAATGTCATTACAATGCATTTATTGGTGGATATAATTTGCATAAAAATCCAACCTTTACGATTTTAGGACAGAAAAAAAAAAAAATCAACTGATATTTATGCATCAAATCAAAAGACTTGATGCTTTTCGTGATGTATGGAAGAAAATGCTAAGTAAATAATAATAATAATAATCATATAGTTATTGGAATGCTCCTAAGTAATTTGGGGTAAACAATTGCAAGAACTTAGCGAGTATTCTCTCTATGTGGTGAAGAAAAGTCTTCTAATTGCAGGATTGTATAGGAGTGCAAAACAAAGGACGTTGGACTCGCGCCCAATCAGAAGAAAATTGATTTCCTAATACAGTAGGATGAGAAGAAGTTACCAACCTGGGTCAGCCGATGGATCGTTACGTGCCTTCTTTGGAATCGACCGCCTCACCGATTCGAGGAGGAGGAGGAGAGAGAGAGAGGCTTGTTAAACAGAGTTACAGAGGAGGAGGAGGAGGAGAGAGAGAGAGAGAGAGAGAGAGAGAGAGAGAAAACGGTCTGGACGCGTTAAAATTTGCGTGGGAAAATTCTTCTGACAGTGTCGAGGGTGCGAAAATTGTTGGATCTTAATACTCGGTTTGGAGGATAAAAAATAAAAAAAAATACTCGGTTTGGAACTTGTGAAAAAGGAAGTGAAAATAGTAATTTGTAAGAAAAATGGGAGAAACGAAAAGGGAATATTTTACTACTCCTGGAACAAAAAGTTTACCAAAAATGCTAAGGACATAGAAAATTCACTCCGAAAGTGGCCCGAAAGGATCAATTAGTAGTTGAGATTCACTTTGTTGTGTGAAATCCAATCATCAAAGTGAATCTCAACCACTGATTGCTTTATTCGAGACATTTTTGAAATAAGTTTTCTTTGTATCTAGCATTAAAGTTTCCATAAAAGTTTCCATTTTTGCTTCTTTTCTCTCTCAAACCAAATGAGGGAAGAGAAATTTTTTCTACTTTCTCTTCTTTTTCCTTTCCTTTCTACATGTTCCAAAGAAAAAGGCTCTGTCTTACCGAGTTTGATTTGGTTTGGTTTCAGAACCAAATACTTCATTCGTCCATTTTTAAGTGTCCAGTTTCGTAACTCCAACTTATTAAGAAAACATCATTATTACACATTTCACATCAACTTTTACCTCAATTTTTCCTATTTATCCTCCATGGAGACATCATCATTACACTTTTACTTACTAACTTTTCAAAATAGAATATACTTTTAGGGCCAAAATGAAAAATGTACCATTTTTTTACCCACTAACTTTACAAAATGGATTTTTATTCAGCGGCGTAGCCAGGAATATACATCAGTGGGGGCATTATAAAATCAAAATCGCCGACGATAGCCAACTCCCGACGACATCCCACCGACCCATGACTTGATGGTCGTTGGTGATGCGGCGTGATTTTCGTGTTGGTTGTTACATCATGTTACAAAGGAGAGTTTTCAAGTTTTGGAGTACTAATTTGTTTACCCATGCACTTAAACACTAGGTGAACATGTGCATATTACTCGTTGTCCATACTGGGTGAAAATTACTCACTCTTCAATAAATTCACCGAATCTTTACTTTGATATGATTGCAGACATTGATTTTGTGGAGCTTATTTGTGTAACAATTCAAACAAGTCATTCGTATTTTAACAAGTATTTAATCTAATAACATGTGCCTTGCTTTAAATATTTGGTAAACTCAAACTACCAATTTCAAAAAATAAAAATAAAATATGGGTGCAGTGGGGGCAGGTGCCCCCAGTGGGAATAGAGTGGCTCCGCCACTGCTTTTATTAAGGAATAACCCAAAATGGAATACTAGACTCTAAAAAATGGACGGAGGGAATATACAACTTTTCTCTAATTTCTCTTTTAACTTTCCCCCTCATTTCCTTTTCTTTGCTCGAGTTCCAAACAGAGCTTAGGGAAAGGAAAAGACAGTTCTCCTCGTTTAATTTGAAAAGAAATTGCGAAAAATAAATAAACAAAATTTTGAGCACAACACATTTTTCTCACACCTTTTCTTTTTCTTTCCATGAGTTCCAAACGGATCCTAAAGGAAAAGTGATTACGAGAGGAATTTTAAGGAAAATCTCATGATTATGGGGTCTTGGAGAGATTATTCAGTGCACCTGACCTGGAGGCACTGAATAATTTTGTCGGTCTGGAGATGTCAAAATAAATAGGAGGAGGAAAGGGGTTAAAAAAACCAAAAAGGCTTTGATGAGGATTTCTCTTAAGAAATTTTGCCCCCAAAAGCAATTGCAAGTCTATATCACATTTTAAGCTTGACAAGCAAACCATCTTGTTTCCTACAGTTTTTTTTTGAAAAAAAATAATCTCCATTGACACTGGTAATAGGATTCATGGCATTGCAAGTTTGGTAGAAAAAAAGTTGGCCAGGCAGCTCTTTAGGAAGGATTTGATATCCGAGTGTCTCGACCAGCTTAAGCATAATCCAGGGGGATATATGGCTCAAACAACTCAGCAATGAATCCCTTCTTTCGTTTAGGTTTCCATCCCATGTACTTGCAGAGTTGGTCGTACCATAAATGAAGAGCGCCAATGCAAGATCTCCGGTAGTATTGGTGAGAGTATCGCTTCATGAACTTGTCCCCTTTTGCAATGTCTTTCTCCATCTCTTTAGTTCCGGGTAGCTTGAATGTGCCGTCCAGAAGCCCTGCTAGCCATCGGCACCTCATCTCCAAATTGTCAAGACTTGAAATGCTCTTTGAGAATCCGATTATCGCTAGTTTTGGAATTCAAGGATGAACGGATTCCCTGTTAGAAGAAAGAAATTTATATTTGAGCAATACTACTAATATCAAAATTCGGTCTAAAAGTGCTAATGTGGCAGCTTTTAATTGGAAGTTGGTTTGGACCCCTCATACAAACACCCAATCAATATCTACGAACTCGGTAACTGGTGGACTATTTCTGTGGGCATTTTCCTTTACAAAAAGCAAAATTTTGCTTTCTTAAAATGGGGATACCAACATGTATGTGTTATAACAACCAACCAGTACATGCATAAACTCAATAAAATTGTGATACCAACAGTGCACGAGACCGACTCTCTTTAGTACAGAGTCGGAGACGGGCCGGATGCATAAAAACCGAATAAGCGCATAAATATGTGGAGTGCAGTATAGACTGTTGTATGTAGTAAAGATGTAAACCTATAGAGTTGCACTCTCTTATCCGGCGACCCGAACATGCAGTCTTGAAAGGTTGTGGACACAACAATGTCTTTAAGCTTTTAAATTCCCCTCAACCCAGTAGCAAATACGACCATATCAGTCTTTGGAGGTCCAGCCTCACCACAATCAAGATGCCTTCCTTGCAAAACCCGAAACTCGGAGCTTTCTTGAATTTGATGCTACCTTTATCAACCGCTTCGTAAAACCCCTCAGGCACGATTGGGACCAAACAAGAACCGGTTTCTTTCAAGAAACTGTGCCTGGGCACCATTCCCAACTTTGAAAGATGATGCTTCCGATTTATGAGACTTCCAACAAATTTGGAAAATCCCCATCTCTGACACATATTGGCAAGTAAATCATCTTTACACATAATAACTTATCTGGGAACTGCAATTGAAGAGGAGAGATTACCAGAGGTGAAAGAAGTGCTGCCAGGAGACCAAGGAAAAATCCTTCACCAGGCTTATGAACCAACAGCTCTGAGAAGTAAAAATATGCAATAGGAACTCCCCAAGGAAGGTAATTCGAAATGTTCCAGTGTTCATTCCTGTATGATATGTAGTACATGGATTTTCCACCCCTGCGAGCGCACAAAAACATTGTAAGTAAAATGGTGCTATCCTGGCATCAAACTAAACGATCAGATACAAGTTAATTTACTTGTTGCAAACCAAAACGCCGCAGTGATATGACCTAGCTCGATGTGTAGGTATAACTTTTAATGAGTGAGCTAAATGAGTAGATTTCCAAATTAGTTTGCTACGTGTTCTTACCATTTTATGTTGAGCATTCCATTGCTATGTCCATTGCGTGTTTCTGGAACCTGACAACAGTGACTCGCTTTCCTCTCACCAACACTTGAGCTGCTGCAAAATCCATGTCTGCATACTCCATGGAGTGTACAACCATGCCATGGAAGGTTTCAGGGCCCTTAGCAGAAGGAAATTCTGGGATATTTGAAATGCCACTGAACCTTCCAATATAAAGGATCACAAAATCAACCCCAGCAAACCTGTATCACCATCCCCCCTGAAAAATCTGACCCACAATGGACAAGGAGTTGGTAATGATCTATATAAAAAGGACTCTTCACAAAAGTATGAAGTGCACATATCGGTCACTCAAACTTAGGTAGGAGATCGAATATTGTCAACATTGTTCGTTGGACATTTACCTAGGAAAGAAATTTGGCAAACCATATTCTGCATGACATGGTCTATGGCACCTTGTGAACACAAGTTACCATTGAAATAAATAAGGAATTTGGGTATTTTGCAATCTACCCCCAACCATGACATAGGAACTATACACTTTGACACATATCCGCACCCAAGTCCACATCACATAGCTCGTAATGACTCGTTATTTTTAGTTCTAAAAAGTTTATTTTTGAAGTTGTAAAGAATTGCTTTCTTAAATACTTACCCCGTTTCTGTAATCAATACCAGTGATGCTAGACTGACAGTAATAACTCCTTTATCGTCCGCATAAGGGCTCCCAAGGCCCCCTTCCTCCCTCGGTCCCAGAAAGAGAAGTGCTCAATATACCAAATTCATACAACTCCTGTACCATGAAAACATTGAAACATTAACTACTATTACAGATATTATCTGCATATACAAAGACATATACAGACACACTCCCACACACATCTACACATATACGTATTTAAAAATATAGGTGTGTGCATCTGTGTGTGTGTGTGTCCCCTATTTGTCTGAAGACAGAAAGATAATGTTCAAATCAGTTTTCTTCTCAAATATAGCAATATCAACTTGATAAGCAGATTCCATGTCTTGTTCTTTGAGAGGACTATGGTGCTGATTTTACCTTCAAGCAACTTCTTTTTAATACTTGCATCGCAAAGAAAGCTATACATACCTGTAGCTACTTTCGTGCCCCAGTTGGAAGCTTATAGACAGTTGTGACATCCCAGTGTTACTTGAATGCTTTTGAAGAGGATCTTAGTTAGAACTTAGAAGATTGACCATAATGGCAGAGGAGATACACGCCTTGACTCCTCTCGTATGCTGACAAATCTCCACCAATGACACTCTGATGAGAAGTCAAGTCATGGTGTTGGATTACTCCTTGTCCACTAATAGACTGGGTGCATCCACCACTATTTGACCGGGGGCACTTCTCTTCTTGCTCATACACGAAGTCGGCCCCACATTCTTTTACCTTGAAACCAACCCCCAAAACCATGGAAACATTTAATTCATCACCAGCTTGCAGCTGATTCCTCACATTCCAATGGCTTAACCATATCATTTCTTCGTTTCCATGGATCGTTGGGCCATAGGTCCATTCAAGACCCTTGGTCTTATTTATAAATTTAACATGGAAATCATGCAAGTTCCCATCTTTGTGAGAGTTGGAACACACATAAACGACACATACATTCAAGCCTCGTACGTTGACATTAGGAAAAAACGGCACAACGAAAGATATTGAGGAACCCAAACTCTTATTGCTGAACGATGCGGGAATCTTGCTGCCAGGAAGGAAAATGCTGAATATACCAAATTCATAGAACCCCTGTGCCATGAAAACACAAGTATGAAATATAGGTGCAGATACACTTACATAGAGAAAAACGAAGACTGAGATAGACACAGATAGAGCACCTGGAGGTGACCCCTCTTTCTAGTAAGTGTGAAGTTATTGCACAATTCCACCTCCATTTTCCCCTTGGATTCCAAATCAAGAAAGCCCAAAGTGTTGATGATATCTGGATGGAAGCTTTTTATGGCTTCTAACTGGAACAATCCCTCAACCTTACCCAGTTTGTCGCAACCAGTTAGTTGCATGACCTCTATTGATTTGAAAAGGCTTGGAGGCATTTTCATTCTTTCGAGTGACTTGCAATCTCTTGCCATGAGTTCCTTCAAACTTGATGGAAGCTCTGGAAGTGACTGGAGCCCCGTGCATGCATCTAACCGAAGGGACTTGAGCATAGTTAGGCCTTTGATGCTTTCTGGTAAGCTAGAAATTGGATTCTGGCTTAGATCCAATTCCAACAACAAAGATAAGCCACTAAAGTCCCTTGGAATAGTATCATCCGATAGATGACAGTTCCTCAGACATAATTTTTGTAAAGTGCATGGCAAAAAGGCCAATGTCTGGCCCATTTCTTTGCTTGGTTTTGATACCCAAGACCAGAGAATTTTAGGCCATGGATCACTCTTTCTACTGGTAAAGCATAATTGAGTTATAGCTATTCTATAAGCATGTAGTACTGTCAGAGGCTTTAATTTCTCAAGCTCCATGGGATTCATTTCAAGCTTTGAGCAACCCGACAGAATCAGTTTCTCAAGCGATTTTAGCTGCCCAATTTTTCTAGGAAGCTTCCTAAGATTATTACAGCCTTTTAGATGCAAAAGAACAAGTTTCTCAAGGTCCCCAACTGATTCATGAACCTTAATCAAACTTGTGCAATCCTTGAGCCATAGTCTCTCAAGGCAAGGAAGTCCTGAGAAGTCAGGAGTACTGACAAGGCTATGGCAGTAACTGAGATTCAGAAATTTCAACGCTCTGAGGAACTGCAAGAGGGAAGGAAGAAGAAAGAGAGGATAATGAGTTCTTACAAACTCATCTTAAATCTGTACATGCCTCGTATGACAAAATAAAACAACAAATGAAGACAGGGGAAGGTGATTAACCGTACTTTTGTTCCCTTCCAAAGTTGTTCCAAATTGCTATGGCGAAAATCAAGAGATACTAGGTTCTCCAACGGGAAATCATCAGGAATAGATTTTAAAGGGAACCCATACCAGCACAACAATCTTAACTTCCTTGGAAACCTTTTATAGCTTCCACCAAGCTGCACATAATTAAGCTGGAGTAGTCTTAGTTTGGGCATCATTGAAAAAGTATCAGTTCTGAAGTTTACGTCCTTTGCTGAGGGAAAAACTTTTGGAAATGCAGTGGATAGACGTTGCCAGGAGAACAAGCTAAGACGACGCCGTTTCCACGACCAGTCTGGACTATCATGTATCGGGTGTTCTCGTTTTGTATGACTAACATTGGTAGCTGACATGGAAGATTTAGCTTTCCTCAATATACGCATATTGAAGATGAGGCCTTGAACCCTTTCTGTACCCTAGTAGCGCATAAAGAATTGTCAGGTAAAAAGCATGCAAACATAATCAAAGAAGCACATACACACAAATAAGGAAGCTAGTGTTTCTTTTATCTCTTCTTTTGAGGGTGCAATAGGAGGATCTTTCTTACAGTTTTGTTACTCAATAGATGGAAAGAATCCTCATGATCCCACACTATGCTACGTCTCCCAGGCTCATTGGGTGACTCTTGGTGTAAAATTCTTCTAGCCATGTCGCGGAGCAGTTGATCCATAATCAACTTATTCCCTTCTCCAATTGTTATGAGGCCTCTATCTACAAGGTTTTCAATTCCAACTGTCGTATAGAAATTACATTCATCCAGTATTTTGACCACATATTCCTTGTCCTTCCCAACAAAAAATGAAGCAATGTGGAGGAATAATTTCCTATCGTGATCATCTTGTAAGGACATAAAGCTAATTGCCAGTGTTTGTAGGATCTGATTTCCAGTGAATGATTCCATTTCTTCCAATGAAGTCTCCCATTCCTCTGCACTTCTATCACGGAGAGAAGAACCCAACAGTTTAAGAGCCAGAGGGAGTCCTTTGCACTGTTGGAGTACACTTTTTGAGTACTCCATGAAACCTTCAATAGGATGTGCTTGTCCAAAGGCATGCCAACTGAAGAGCTGCAGTGACTCATTATAATCTAATTCCTTAACCTTAAAGGTCTCGTCAACTTTATATGGTTTCAGCAGTTTCTCATAACGCGTTGTTATAATAACCTTACTTCCTGGACAAAACCAGTCTCGCATTCCAAGTACTGCATTCAATTGATCCAGTTGATCCACATCGTCAAGAACAACGAGAACCCTTCTGTAACTTACTGCATTTTTAATCTTAATCATTCCTTCATCAACACTGCCAATTTTTAGTTTTCCACACCTCCGAATATCTGAAAGTAGTTGTTCTTGTAAACGTACCAAACCATTGGGCTGTTTAGAAGTCTCTCTAATATCTAAAAGAAAGCTACTGCATTCAAACCTGTCAAAATTTGAGTTATAGACAGTTTTGGCAATGGTTGTCTTCCCTATTCCCCCAATCCCGGCTATCACCCCAATGCCAACATCAGTTGCCCCATCTTGTAACCAATAATTTATGCTCTCAACTCGAGAATCAATGCCAATCTGGTATTGGGTAACACCCAAGACCCTACGATTCAGTTTGTTTGAGATCTCTTTGATAATTTCCTGGATGAACTTCGATTCATGCCTACAGATTTTGATCAACAAAACAAAAAACAAAAGAGCAGAGTAAGAATTTCATGTTTCTTACAAACACATGGAAAGGGAAACTATCAAGAAAACTACCAGCTGCTAGAACAATATTTCTTGACTGATTTCGAACTCTTTTCTAATTAACATGTATCCTGTTCCTGTCAGAATCTTTATGTAAATACTGCAAAACTATGTGTGGGCAATATCTGAATGAACTCTTTTCTAATTAACATGTATCCTGTTCCTGTCAGAATCTTTATGTAAATACTGCAAAACTATGTGTGGGCAATATCTGAATGAAATTACGGGCACATACAGCCCAATGGTGCCTTATAAAGAATTTCGGGACATTTACCCATCAGATTGATTTTGCAAGACCATCCCTCTTAATTTTGCAACTTCCCTGAGACCTGCCCTCCACCTCTCCACGTTTTCCATCAAATCCTTTTCCCTTCCATCTGTTGCTGCAATGAATTGTTCTTCATGATTAGCAAACGCTTCTCCGAAACTCCCAGTCTGCTTCCCAACTTCAGATGGGTCCACATTGTAGTACACCGGCAATATTCTATATCCAACTGCCTTCCGGCGTTGGAGAACATTTAGAAGTTCATCAAGGCACCGTCCTGAAGAAGCATAGCCTTTCGAGAAGACAATTACTGAAATCCTGGATTCTTCGGTGGCTCGTTGACATTCTGACTGCATATTGTGCCCTCTCTCAATTCCATCATCTGCTCGACAAGTGTGAATTCCAGAGCGAACCAGCGCTGTATAAAGGTGATCTGAAAAGTTGATACTAGTGTCATCGCTGGAGCTTAAGAACACCTGGCAAGTACACTGAGACATGGAAGAGGAGGTTTTTTGTGTCCTCTTAGCAGTTACTGGACAAATATCTGGAAGAAAATGCAATTTCTGTTCAGTTGAAAGGGCACTAGGCTTGTTTTAGAATCAAAGCGGAAGTGAAGATGCGATATAATCGAAGTCATAAAGCAACTCAAATAATGCTATCAGCAATACATTCATATGAAATGATAATTTGCAGAAAGCAAACAGAAATAACTAAGGAAATCAATTAGAAGTGCATTGAATCTAATCACTGGGTTCCTTCCCCACTGTCATGCTGAATTTTTTTTCCCTTGCTCTTTCTCTTCTACTTTTTGTGTTCTTACAACCAGGGGCGGACCCAGGATTTAGTTACAGTGGGGTCAAATATCTACAACATATGTAATTTTGTGAGACCTTCTGGGCAAAAATATATCTTTTGGGGCAAAATTACATATCTTTTGGGGCAAAATTACAAAATACTCCTCAAAACTATACCTGCTCTAAAGGTATTTTGGAACTCAGCGGGGTCAAGTGACCCCGCTTGCCCTACACTGGTTCCGCCCATGCTTACAACACCTTTGGATGGTGAGAAAGGGTGAGAAAAGAAATTGAAAGAAGAAACCTTTCACTTATTTGAATAGCTAAAGAAAGAGATAAGTAATGGTGGAAAAAAGATGAAAATAAACAAAAGGACGAATCTTTATCGGGTCCAGTTTGTTTCTCACCAAATCTAATCACTTTTAGCAAGACTTGGTATGAAACTACAACCCTTTCTCTTCTCTTCCTTTCTCACAATCAAAAGCCAGTGGACGGAAGCAAAAAAAAAGCGTAAACTGAGCATAACACAAACTAGCACAAATGAGAAACAGAAAAGAAGAAGACGATCAACAACAAGAAGGAGCGAGATTGCGAAAATTACCCAACCGATCAATCGGAACCCTAATTCTGCTCCCGGCGAAATTGGCTATGCTCTTTTATCGACTGGGAAAAAAACCTGTAGGACTGCCACTCTTGGATTATGCATCTTCTAGGTTTAACCATGGAGTAATTCAGAGAGGAGTTGAACTGAACAGTCTTTAACCGTAATTCCAAACAGAATCCTTTCCTCTGATAAAAAGAATTTTGATTTTTTTTCGGGTGCGGCCCCGTATTTTCTCCCTTAGTCCGTTAAAAATTTTCAAGTACCGAAATATGTTTCGATAGTTAGTTACCGAAATTGAGATACATTTTCGACAATTAGTTGCCGAAATTGAGATACATTTTCAGCATCCAATTACCGAAATATATGTTTCTTGTTTTTGTTGTATGCATTTCCGACATGTAGTTACTGACTATATAATCTTGTTTTCAACAGCTATTTACCGAAATGTATGCTCGGCAGTTGTTTACCGAAGGTTGAACATATTTTCGACATGTAGTTACCGAAATATAATCTTTGGAAATTTTTAACGGGCTATAGGAGAAAATACGGGGTTGCGAATAGTCGGCCCCTTTTTTTCAGCAAAGTATTTGATGCACCGTAGCATTGTTCCATCAATAATACAAATCGCAACGGTGCGGTAATCCACATATTTTTCTTACATAAATCTTGATCGTTTGTGAATTTAACACACATTTTTCTGCATAAATCTTAGCCGTTGATATGGCTTTTTACTTTTTTTTTTCAGGGCCGGTTTTTTTTTTTCTTTTTTCAGTTCTCTTTATTTAACAACGCCCATGCTAATAATTAACACACAGTTCTCTCTCTCTCTCCTGTCTCCGTGACTCTCTCCACAGGTATGGCTTTTTACTTTGTTTTTTTTTTCCAGGGCCGGTTTTTTTTTTCCAGTTCTCTTTGTTTAGTCCACCTCCAAAAAAAATTTCAATTACGCTCAGTTAGATTAAAATACTCCAAATTTTTTTGAGTCCAACGTGTTGTGCCTTCGGGCACGGATCAAAGACACGGCACAACACATTTTTGAAAAAAATCTAGAACTGGTTTCCGAGCGTAATAGAGTATGACAAACAATAATGGTTTCTGAGCGTAAACCAATATTATGGATAATGGGTTCTAAGAATCGAAAGAAAAAATGATTAACTTATTCCAAGAGAGTGGCAGTGACATACTCGGGAATTTTGGCTTTGAATGAGCTTTTTTCTTTTTTTTTTTGAACTGGAATGAGCTTTTTTCTTCAATAAGGAATATTGGTTAAAGCTTGAAAGTTATCTCGAAGCTTGAAACTTATCTCGAACACTGTTCTCAAAGATGGTTCTTTTTTTTTTTTTTTTGATAAACAAAACTTTCCCCAAAGGGTTACAAAAGAGAAGAAGCATCCCTAGCAATAATAGACATAACAAAAGCAGAGGGGGTTGACACTCAATTTACAGGTAAACAACCCTTAATTGCTTCTGCTTCCCCTGCATGAGCCAGTCCATTCGCCTCTCTCTTTATCCAAGCAAAAGTGATCCCTTCGTCCAGCCCTAACTGCTTGATATCCCAGACCACCGCCATAACATCCCATGGGGGAACTAATTCAGAGACACTTAATTTGATGGCCATTTGGTTGTCCGATTCAATAAGAGCACCGCGCAGACCCATAGCTTTGATTATCCCACCAGCAAGTCGAATAGCCAATAATTCCCCGTGGAGTGATGAAATAATTTCTGCACTGATTACTCTCCCATCAATAATCTTCCCTCTGCCATCTCTAATCACAACCACACATTTTGCGTCTCTACCATTACTCTTGACCGCCACATCACAATTAATCTTTAAAACACCTTGATCCGGAGCCCTCCAGTGGGAAGGAGTGTCCACAGCTGTTGGGTTGTCCATGCGGATCGGTTCTGGGATCCTAATACCCAGGAAATCTCGAAGATTTTCACGAGCTCTCCACATCGTAGCCACTGGGTCTACAGGCCACTTATTTGCCAATCCCATTGCGAGGCCAAGGAAAGGCCACTTTATTTGCCTTGCTGAATGGTCCAGCAAACCAAACACTACTACAAACAGGGGCGGACCCACCTTGGGGCATGTGGGGTCATGTGCCCCCACGCCCTTTTAGAAAAAAAAAAATTCCCAGTTTTGTGTATATATATATAATATATGTTGGGATAATTGCAAGTAGCATTGCTTGGTGTAGTGGTAAGGTGTTGGGACTCTTTCCAAGAGAGGGAGAGTTCGAGTCTCCTTCGTAACTTTGTTTTTAACCTTTTCCCCTCAAAATCCTGACACCTTTCTTTGTTTTTTTCCCTCAAAATTCTAACAGTAACCTTTCTTTGTTTTTTCCCTCAAAATCTTGACCAACGTTTTCCTCCCACTCTTCCAACGTCTCCGATAATTTGTGTAGTACAAAATATGCACCCTCACATTGCATTTGTATATTTTTTTGTCTCCGAAACTTGTATACGTAGAGTTAATAATAGAAAAATAAATAGAGAACATGTGATAATTTGTTTTTAACGCATATAATCGGGATGCACAAGTTTGCCCAAGTAGCTGATTATTAAAATACATATATACTTTAAAATTGTCACTTTATTATGAATGCTAAAATTATTTTGGTGTGAATGTGCTTAACTAAAACTCATATATTACGGTTATTCAAAAAATTGGTGCCCCCACTATATTAAATTCCTGGGTCCGCCACTGACTATAAACATATTTTTTGAATTTTTCCGAGACCGTTTTAATTATTGAATTGAACAATACTCTCCCTCTTTCTTTCCCCTCAGTTTTTTTTTTCTTTCTCTTATGTACTCTCTCTGTAGATCATCTTTCTTTCCCCTCAGTTCTTTTCCTTCTCTCCCTGTTAACACATGTCAAAGCTGATACCCAGCTTAAAATAAAGATGTTTAAAGCTGCTACCTTATTAGAGTCGCCATTAATTTTTGTCATTTGTTAATTTTTTTTTTGTATTTTTTGGTTGTGGAAGGCTGCAATTTTTTAGTATTTGGTTTCAACTATGGTGGTGAATAGAAAGCCATCAATTGAAAATCTAAGAATTCTTCATGTATTGGGCCCGTCATCACGGGACATGGTGTGGGAGAATTTTAGAACAGTTTTTGCACGCCACATTTTTGGACTACGTATACTGAGTTTTCAATTATGGGTGTTTGCCTCATAGAAAAATATTCATTTTGCTGAGATTCATTCTTCCTTTTGAACTCCAACTTCTACTTTGATATTTCTCCTTGTTTCTTCAAAAACTTTTCCTCATGGATGGTGAGGATGTTCTATTCTGATAACCATTGTTCATCTTTGTGTCATTAAGAATAGTTTGCTGAAACTGACGGCTGCTTAGACGGCAATAGACATGCGATGCTGCACCTAGCTTTTTGGTCACTGCCAATTTTGAACGAGTATGCTTCCTCAATTGACTTGCTTTTTCTAACAATATGTTACCTCAAGTAATCCTTTTTATCCATGTTTCATGTGTGTGAATCTTCTTAATTGTTGAATATTTTTTTTGCCTAATGGGTTGATTCTTTTTATCCATGTTCCATGTTTCATTTTTTTTATCCATGTTTTTGTAATTTTATGATTGCTGCATTTCATCATTGTTTGATTGCTTTGGTTGGTTTCAACATTTTTATAGTTTCATGTGCAGCTAATGGTGGTGTACCCATAGCTAATTAGTGAAGCTTTTTTTTTATTTTTAAGGTTTCGCTCAATGTGCAGTCATTTGGAGCACAAATTAGAGTTGTGTTCACTCTATCTCACTATTACACTTCATTTTTTTAGTTATTTGTTTGGGAAGTTTATAGTTGGCCAATTTATGTTAACTCTGTTATGTTAATCAAATTGCGTTTCTCATTTTCTCTCTTTTGTGTGTTTGAGTGCTATTAATAAGTTTTGGATAGTTGGTTGTCTTTGCCAACGAATTTCCTACACCAGTATACAATAATTTTTCCTTATCTGTATTTCTCGCCCCTAATGTGGTAACGAAAAATCTGGCTGTGGTAATTATCATAAACATGTTGATACTGTGATCATATGATTTAGGGTCTTGCGAAGTGTTCCTGTCGTGTCACGTGTCTCCGAAGTGTCTGACACGGATACGGCGATCTTTAGAAGTGTCGGTGATACTTGAAACTAACCGACCCCTCGATGTTACATGAACAAGTTGATACTTTGTTCATGTGATTTAGGGTCTTGCTGATGTTGCATGAGTCAGCAAGTGAAAAAAATAGTTAGTTTTTTATTCGGCAAGTTTCTACCAGTTGTATGATTCTTATTTTGTTGTGTCTTTTTGTTATCTATAATACAAATCGTGACGGTGTGGGGAACCATAGTTAACTTGGCATTTCTTTTTCCAACTTACTTTTTTTAGTTCCATTCTGGACTCAATGGGATGTATGTGAGGTTTCCTGTTGTCTACTTTTTTATATGCAAGTCATCTCTTATCATTTTTTGGAACTGGCATCTATGCAAGCAAGACGTGGTGTTGTTCTAGTAGTCTGTGGAGTTGCCACGCTATATGATATGGTTTTTACCTTTTTATTGCATAGAAACTTTTTGGGTAAAGTTTTTATAAACAAAGTTTGAGTAAAGTTTTTACTTTTTTTATTCCATCTAAACAAAAATTGGGATTCGCCTTAGAAATTGAGATTTGCCGGCTCATCCATAATGACACCTCTCAAAAACTTTTAACTACGCAACACAGATGAATTGGGATCCGGTAAGCATGCTTTTTCAATTTTGTATAATAGATGGTTGTAGTATGGTAGAGTGATTGATTTTACTTTTCAATTTTGTATCATATTCATCTTCTTAATGATGCTTTGAGGTCTAAAAGATTGAAACATACCCCTCAGGTATTATTGGATACCGCTCAGGTTAACACGAAGAGAGATATCTCCAAGAACAAAATGCTTGTCTAGATGGAATTGGGGCATTGGTTTGGGGTCCCAACCTGAAGCAACGAGAGATGCAAAGCATGGCCTTTTATCATGGTATTTCCACACATGTTTTAGCATTATATTTTCACACAGATTTAGTATTGTATTAATTTACCAGTTTTCATCTCATTTTGAATATGTTAAGTTCTAGTCACGTCTTTGGATTATTTCAGAGTTGAGGCCAAGTCATTGCGACATTTATCAGCTAAGGATTATCCTTTGATGCCTTCTCCAAGGTCAACCATTGCAGCAACATTCAGTCCTGGTGGGAAAAACCTTGCAGTGGCCAACCTTGCAACGTCAAAAGCTATGTTGGATGGAAGTGAAACCACCTCAAACTTCTTTCATATCGAGTTGATTAGGTAGAAGTGAAACCACCTCAATCTTCTATCATTTCGAATTGATCAGTTAGATGTTGCTTTGTTGTATGGATAAAAAAAAGTTTTCCTATTTCGAACTCGTAAAGTGGATTTTGTGAAAACATGCAGTTGGGTTTTTGGGATGTGATCAGTATTATAATCGAGTGTTTAACATAGCTGGAAGTTAAATTTTGTTCGCAAGTGCTTTTAGGCATGGGCATTCCGCTAGCTAAGCTCACACCTAGCTAGCTAAGCTCACTCAAAATCATACTGAATAACAAATTCATCGACCCGTGCTTGAAGGCACAGACAATTTCTAGTTCTATACACGCGAAGACATACATATATATTATTAATTATTACGAAGTAAAAATTTGAATTGTGGATACGCTGCTCGAGCACACACAGGGGCACAACCACATTGTACCCATCCGGCACCGAAAGAATTTCTCCTCAAAAGGAGGAAAAAGTTATAATTTGAATGGGGTTGCATCATACGTGGGACAATTTCATTAAAATTGTGCAAATTCAGAAAATGAATTAAAAATTTGATCTGATTAATGAGGAAAATTTTTACAAAACATTTTTGCCCGAAAACTAATTGGCACGTCCTATTTGGTGTAGAAGTCTTGGGAACGAGTCGATGAAGTAAAAATATTAGTAATTATTACGAAGTAAAAATTTGAATTGTGGATACGCTGCTCGGGCACACACAGGGCCACGATCACGTGGTGTATCCATCCGGCACCGAAAAATTTCTCCTCAAAAGGAGGAAAAAGTTATAATTTGAATGGGGTTGCATCAACGTGGGACAATTTCATTAGAATTGTGCAAATTCAAAAAATGAATTAAAAATTTGATCTGATTAATGAGGAAAAATTTTACAAAACATTTTTGCCCTAAAACTAATTGGCACGTCCTATTTGGTGTAGAAGTCCTGGGAACGAGAGAGAATTACGGAATACACCCAACTCTTAATTAGTGGAAATCCACTAATTTTCCCCACCGTCACAAAATCTAGAAAAAAAAAATTATTATTTTTATCGGCAAAAGTAACATTTTATTAAGGGGAGGGGGAAAGGGATTTCGAACCAGAGGTTGAAAAAAACAATCAGATGGGACAAGCCCATACGCTCCTAGGGACAAGCCCATACGCTCCTAAGGGCAAAACCAAAAACACTTAAAGGCCTCAAAGTCCAAATATTACAGATAAAGTTCAAAACACTAGATGGCCTAAAAAACCCAAATCTTACAATTAAGCACAATTAAAAAAGCTTGGCCCACCAAAGTAGGCCAAGCCCAGCCCCCAAAGACCCTAAACAAACCCTAACGTTACAAATCTTTAGCCCGCCGCCCACCAATCAGACAGCAACCAAATTAACCCAAACTGCCGACCATCCGCCTCCGATCACCACCATGCCGCCTTTGGCCAACCTAAACGGAGAAAGGAAACCGGCGATCAAACAACCCAGCCTTTGCCACAGGAGCTCAACAAAAAAAAAAAAATTATTGTTGAGACACCGTCACGTGATGCCTCAATATCTTTATCTGCCACACATGTTTGTGGGGCTCAATACAAAGTATATCAACTCTGCTGAAACGTGTGGCGGACAAGAGAGTTGCGATACCGTGCGACCACTGAATAATTACTCTACAAGTTAATCCAACACCACCGACTGATCCGTTCCAACTAATTAACCCAAAGTCAGCGTTTTTTGTTTCCATTAGGAAATACTCCGTAGTACATACTTTTTTTTTTTTGGGTAGGTTAGCATTTTATAACAAACCACAAGAAAACTTCTATCCCAGGCCAAACCTTAGGAGAACACAAAACAGCAAAACAACTAGATACATTCAAACTAGAAGCACAGCTCAACTCCTACTCCTACAAAGCAAAGAAGGAGTTACATCCCAATTCCTGCACAAAGAAAAATTTTCACTGGAATAAGGAAATTTCCCCCATGAACACACTCTATCTCTAATATGAGCCACTATAATAGAAAGAATATCTTCAGAAGTGCAGGATTTCTGAGAGAAGATCCTAGCATTTTGTTCCAGCCAAATGTAATAGAGTGTAGCAGCCAAAGATAGCTTGCAAAGGGAGGATTGCAGACTTTTCCCCTGACAATGATGACTGAACCAAACAATCTCGAAGTCCCAGTCACCAGGTAGCCGAACAACCAAATTCCTTTTCAAAATATTAGACCAAATGATTCTAGAGAAGTTGCAATAAAAAAAGAGGTGCATATGGGTCTCCATTTGCTGCTGGCACAAAACACAAGTAGGGTGCACATTCATACCCCATTCTCTAAGCCTATCCTTTGTGGCTAACCTCTTGCAACAAGCAAGCCAAGCAATAAAGGCCCACTTGGGCACATTCCCATGAAACCACACCACAGAACACCAAGGCTGTTTCGGACCAACATTCCGAATAGCATTCCAAGCAGATTTGGTGGTATACTGACCAGAAGAAGAAGGTGACCAAAAAATATCATACTCCTGCTGAGGATTAGGAAGAAACCCAACAGGAGTAGCTCCAACAATCTGCTTAGTAAATCTATTGCGAGACCTAGGCCAATTCCACTTGCCATCTTGAATAATATCAGAAACCTTCATAGACAGAAATCTCCCTCAGTTGTAAACCACATCCTCACCAAATTGAAGATACAGGGGCCCAAGCGGATGTCAATTGTCAAGCCAAACAAAGGTATTATTGCCATTCCCAATTCTATGCTTGACTAAAGGCTGACCCAAAGATCTCAGTTTGAACAATTTCCTAATGGTCCAAGAGGAATCATTAGGAGGGTCCATATACCACAGGTTCCTATGCTTAATGACATAAGCATGTATCCATCGCACCCACAAGGTATCAGCTTTCTTACTAATGGCCCACAAATGGCGAAGCATAGTTGCCTTATTCCATTCTTTCATTGGTTTAAAACCTAGACCACCCTCCTTCTTAGGAGTGCAGACATCAGCCCATTTAACTTTGGCACTAGAAGATTTGAGCTCCACACCAGTCCAAAGGAAGGCCCTCAACATGCTCTCAATTTCTTGCAGAATTCGTTGAGGCAGGATAAACAAGGAACACCAATAAACTTGCCGTAGTACATACTTTTTACTACTCAACCGTTCTAAATTACTTTTCCTCTACAAAAGTCGATGAAATTTTTAGATCGAAAAATAAAATACTTTCATGCATATTTTTTAGAATTTTTTACACCAAATTAAAGAACGAATCAAGCATTTTATATTGGTGCAAAGAAATTCAAAAAAAATGATACACGACGTACTCCCTCCGTTCAAAAAAGAATGACAATTTTTGAAATTCGGATCATTTTTCATCGCTTATATCTTTTAATTTATAATATTTTTCATGAGTTTGAAAACTTTGTATAATAGAACTAATCGAGAATTATCAAACAAGATCCATATTGCATATTTTTGAGATTCATATTGAAAGATATAAGGAATTGAAATTGGTACGGATATCAAAAATTGACATCCAATTTGTGACGATGGTTATAAGTTTAGGCCTACAGACCAAGAACTTGTTATCGACTATCTTCGGAGGAAGTCCAAGGGTGCAGAAGCCCTGCCTTGCGACGTCGACGGGACCGGAAACAAAGCCCCGTGGCAGATTTTCACCAAGAACGACCCGTGGGAAGAAGGCAGCGTCTACATTCTCACGAAGCTGATCAAGGCCACCGGCAGCGACAAACGGACAGCCAGAGCGGCCGGTTGTGGCACGTGGCACGGAGAGACCGATCCTGTACGAATACTCGACAAAAAGCGTCGTGTGATAGGGTACAAGAGGCTGCTGCGTTTTCAGATCAAGAACGGATCGGGAGCGATGGACGAGAGCGGGGAAGGAGACCATTGGATCATGCAGGAGTTCTCTTTGTATGGCGGTAATGGTACTTCGACTAGGAATAAGCAATCGCCTATAAGCTAAAGGATCAGAATATGTTCTTTGTAGGATAAAGAAAAGATATGTGGAAGAGTGATAGAGGCTCGATCCAATATGGAATTACTTCAAGCTCAGTGTTTACTAAATCCAAGGGATGATAGCATTAGGGATTTGGAAAAGGATGCTGTCATAACATACATGGAATTAAGTGCTGCAGAGGAATCATTTAAAAAACAAAAGTCGAGGGTGAATTGGTTGGCGCTTGGTGATAATAATACTAAGTTCTTTCATCATAAAGTTAGTTCTCATAGAGTAAGGAACAAGATTCTTAGCTTGGTTACTGCTGATGGAATTTGGTTGGATAAACCTGCGGACGTTCAACACGAGGTTATCGAATACTTTAAAGGTCTTTTGGGTACAAAATTCATGCAAAGACAGGATGCTAGAGCTTCTTTACAGCAGATTATTAGAAGGAAAGTTCCTACCCATATGAAAGAGGACCTAGTGAAGCCAATTCTGATTGATGAGATTCAGGCTGCCCTAAATTCTATTAAAGGTGATAAGGCTCCAGGACCGGATGGGTTTTGTTCAAGTTTTTTCCAACAAAACTGGGATATAGTACGGCAGGATCTGGTTGCAGCTGTGATGCTCTTCTTTGAGAAAGGGTATATTCTACGGGAGTGGAACTCTACAGCCTTGACCTTGGTGCCTAAGATTCCAAATCCTTCTATGGCAAAAGATTACAGACCCATTGCTTGTTGCAATGTGGTGTACAAAGTCATAACAAAGATCATTGCTAACCGGATGCAACAGACTTTACCCTTGGTCATTAGTCAAACCCAATCTGCTTTCATTAAAGGGAGGAGTATTGTAGATAATGTCCTTCTTATGCATGAATTGATTAGGAATTATCATAGAGATACAGGGCCCCCTAGATGTGCCATAAAGATAGATATCATGAAAGCTTTCGATTCTGTAGATTGGGATTTTTTGTTAGACACCATGGTGGCTATGGGTTTTCCGCATATTTTTGTTGGTTGGATTAGGGCTTGTGTTACTACTCCCATGTTTTCTGTGATGATGAATGGTGGGTTGGTGGGGTACTTTCCAGGAGCTAGAGGCCTAAGGCAGGGGGATCCCATCTCCCCCTACCTTTTCTTACTTATCATGGAAGCTTTTTCCTCTCTGCTGCAGTTTAACATTGAGAATGGTAATTTTCGATTCCATCCGAGATGCCAAGAGTTAGGGATCTCCCATGCCATGTTTGCAGATGATCTAATTGTTTTTTGTGGTGCTCATGAAGAATCTCTGAGAATCATTATGAATACCCTCAAGGAGTTTCATAGCTATTCTGGTTTGCAGCCTAATATGATGAATAGTGCTTGTTACTTTTCTGGTGTGCCTACTGCTCTTAAGCTGTCTCTTATCGATCTAATGGGTATTTCGGAGGGTCATCTCGCTGTGAAGTATTTAGGGGTGCCTTTAATCAGCTCAAGGCTTACCTCTGCTGATTGTATTGTCCTTAAAGAAAGGATTTTGGCTCGAATTCAAAGTTGGTCTCAGAAATTTTTATCCTATGGGGGAAGGGCCCAATTGATTCAGTCTGTGCTTTGTAGTATACAAACCTACTGGAGCTCTATCTTTATATTGCCTCAAAAAGTTATTAAGGAGATTGAGGGAGTGCTGGGGGCTTTCTTATGGTCTGGTCTTGACATGAAGCATACAAGTGCTAAAGTTAGTTGGATGCATCTATGTGTTCCAAAGAATGAAGGTGGGCTGGGGTTTAGGTCCCTTAAAGAATGGAATAAGGCTTCCAATGTTAGGCACCTTTGGGCTTTGAGTTTTAAAGCTGATTCACTATGGGTAAAGTGGGTGCATATATATGTACATTCTGAAAGGGCATAGTCTCTGGGGAATTCCTATACCGAATGATGCATCATGGGTAATAAGGAAGCTTCTCAAATTAAGGGATATTTGCCAAGGTTGGATCAGGTATTGCATTGGGGATGGAGAAGATACATTTCTATGGACTGATAATTGGCACCCCCTTGGTGCATTGTACAAGCAGTTCGGTGATTCCATTGTTACAAATAGGGGCAGGGCCTTGAGGGCTAAAGTATCCTCCATTATTGTTCAAGGGAATTGGCGATGGCCAAGACAGAGGAGTCGAGTTATGATGGCGGTTATGCGTCACACTCCTGCAAATTTTCTACCTAATCCATTGTCTAAGGATAAAGTAATATGGACTTTTTCTCCAGATGGCTGTTACTCTGTCAAGACAGCATGGGAGGCATGCAGACATAGGTGTTCTTTTCAACACTGGCATTAATTTGTTAGTATGGTTTAGCCAGAATGTGCCTTGATGGAGCTTTATACTTCGGCTTGCTATTTTGGAGTGTCTTTCCACCAAGGATAGAATAGCCAAATGGGGGATATCCATTAATCCAGTATGTGTGTTGTGTATGGCTTGTGAAGAGTCTCATGCCCATTTGTTTTTTGAATGCCAATTTTCTGCAATGATCTGGAGCCGTGTTTTGCGTAAAAATAACATTTCTAGAGGACCTCTTCCTTTGCATCAGGAGCTTATTTGGGCTAGTGCTCAAAGGAAAGGTAAAAGTTTTTGTAGCATTGTATACAAGTTATCTTTGGCAGCAACTTCTTACTTCTTGTGGGGGGAGCGTAATATGCGGATATTTCAGAACAAGAGCAAGGATGTAGATGGCCTAGCTGCAGCGATTCTTGATGCGATTAGAGCCAAGCTTTGTTCTTTCAATTCTGTAAAGTTTTCTTGCCTTAATAGACAAATTTGTGATGATTGGTTACTTAGTTCTAGAGTTTTTAGGATAAATAATGGCTGACTTATTTAGCCTTGTTGTTCATTGTATTGTTGTTCAGGGGGATGCCCCGTTGTTTTTTGTAGTTGCCGTGTTTTTGGTGAAATGAAATTACTTACCAAAAAAAAAAGAAAAGATATGACTCAAAAGACACCAAGAAATCTCCGAAGAAAGTAAAGAATGGTTGAGGCTGCTGCTTCTAGTGATGCTGATGTTATGGTCCCGAAGCCCGCAAAGCGCGCTAGGAAGGAGTTTGAGCAAGAACAGAAGGTGGAAGCACCAGGAACAGAAAATATTGTTCCTTACTCGCAAGAGCTTTTGGAAGCGGAGAAGGAAGGACATTATTCACAGATGCTTTCTGACGTGGATGCGGATCTTGAAGAACTACGTCCTATGCTGGAGTCGGAGCAGCTAGCAAGTATCGGTCTTGATTTTGATGCGTCGGACCCCCGAACCCTATCTTGGCTTCCCCCAACACCTTTCTCGGAAGAATTTTCCGAAGCGGAGGAGCAAGGAAATTATTCGCAAATGCTTTTTGACATGGATGCGGATCTTGATTTTGATGCGTTGGACCCTCAAACCCTATCTGGGCTTGCCCAAACACCTTTCTCGGAAGAACTTTCGGAAGCGGAGAAGCAAGGGAATTATTCACAAATGCTTTCTTCCATGACGGATGTGGATCTTTATGGGGAACTAGTTTCTATATTCGAGTCAGAGCAGCTACCAAGTAGTATCAGTCTTGATTCTGGGCTTCCCCCGACAGTGCCAACACCTTTCTTTGAAGAATTTTCGGAAGCGAAGGAGCAAGGAAATTATTCGCAGATGCTTTCTGACGTTGATGCGGATACTGAAGAACTAGTTCCTATATTGGAGTACTTGGTGCAGCTACCAAGTTTTGGTCTTGATTTTGATGCATTGGACGCGTTGAACGAGGAATGGAGCTTGTAAGAACAAGAGAAGAGAGTAAAATGTGCGTTGTTTGATGTTGGAGGGGAATGAAAAACAAAAGAATTATGAGCAGTAGATGTTAGTTTAATAGTAGGTCATTGATCGAGCCCATTCGTCATTCATTTATAAGTAATTGATCGAAAACAGAATCGTAGATATGATTGTTTAGATATGGAATGTTTTTATCAGTTACGATTGTTCTATGCAATGTTTTAAAAATCGGACCGGTGAGCGAACTGGACAAGTGACCGGGCGGATGGGTCACCGGTTCAACCGCGGGTGAACCGAGTTGAACCGTCACGTCGTATATGCTATTATATATCCAACCTACAGCAGTCACACCCAGGATTTTTCGAAGGGTCACCGCGTACAGAAAACCGAAACCATGACAGTTACAGCAGAAACTTACAAGACATTACCCCTGCCTTCCTAAACATCCGATTTTCCACCTAGTAATATATCGATCCCGAGAGTGCTGGTTTGAGCAAACTAAATGTAATAGACCTGGCATTGCAATGCTGAATAGAGAGTGAACGTCTCAACGATGAGAAAGTCCCGAACGACTTCGTCTTCAGAATCAATCCTTCCCAATTTTGGCCTTCTCAATTTTGGCTAGACTCTGAATCTTTCTTGGCTCTCATCTTTCAATCAAGAAACTCTGGCTATCTTTCTTTGTAGAACCCATGTCCTTCTGCTTGTTGGTTCACTCTCATGATCTAAATAGACGCAGTTGATTAGGATAAAAAGTATTTTTCTTGGTAACGAAGCATCTGGTGCTGGCCGTGCTGCATATGCATATCTTGCACTTACATTTCTTATCACGGCAAAGCGAATATTCAGAGGAATTTAGAGGTAGGTCCAGGCTCTCATATTCGTTTCGACCGACAAAGACTCATTGACATGTTATTTTCTTTCTAAAGGGTAGATTCTTAATCTTCAGATTGAGTCTCACATTGGCAGCATAACTGATCTTGGCCTTTGCAATGCCGCGCGTAATAAACTTCTGGTTGTTACCTGTGGAGAAGGAAAAACAATTAAGGCGACTTTTGACTCCGTAGTCTTCTATTGTTATATTGTTTCCAATCCAGCATAATACACGAACTGTATCCATAACCGTAAATGTTGGCATGGCTCTCCTGTTTTTTCCCAGAACTTTTAGCAGCGGTAGTAACCGCCGTTGCCAGAAACCTTTATCGGCGGTAATTTACTGCTGTTTTTGTATTTTCGACAATTGTTTTCCCGGTGGAACTTTTACCAGCGGTAATTTACTTTAACCGGCGGCGTTTTGGGACTATTACCGGCGGTTTTATTGCCGCTTTTTTTGAACAGCAAAAAAAAATTTCATTAATCTTAAAATTATTACAAGACTAATAGAAGCAAGAAAATGACGTTTTGTTCAAAAGAACAATCAGTCCAATTCGAGACCCAATAACTAAATTTGCAAAAAGTCAATTCAGAACACCAAATGGGACGAAGCCCAATCACCCTAAATGAGTCTAAAAACCCAGATCAGAACAATTAAGAGCAAAAGGCCTAACATGCCCAACTCATATAATAACGAATATCAATGGGCCAAACCCAATCCAAGAGGATCCAAGCTTGGCCCAACCCCCAAACCTAACCCTAACCCTAACCAAAACACAGCCACCACACACCACCGCCCAAAGCAGCCGTCGACCACCATACCCAGGCAAACAACCACCACCTGAAAACCCGAAGCAAGCCACAATCAAAACCACCCGACCCGTAGCCGATGACCAGCACCGTCGCCCACCAAAACGGTTAGAAAAAGAAGCCCACCACCAACACGGAATCTCCCTTTGAAGCTTTGGGAACCACTGAAAATAGTAAGCCCAAATCTAGCGGCCACACCAGCGCACCATACGCGATTTCCCCAACGTCGATGACCACACCTCGCCATTGAGCAGAACCAGCTAAACTAACTGTGATAACCGGCGACACGATCAGAGAAGAGGACGAGGTGTGAAGGAGGTTTGCGGCCAAGAGGGCAGTGAGACGGATGGAACTGCAAAGTGGCTAAGGAAAAGGGGAGGTGTATGTAGGAGACGAGGCCGATGCCGCCGCAACACCAGGAGACCACCGTGAGCCGGTCGTGCGTCGCTAGCCCCAAAAACGGTTGGAAGACACCGACAATAAGCACAGTCGAGTGCAATTTTGTTCACACTCCTTAAAATAGGGTGAACATTACCCTCCTTCCTATTGGTCAAAATGATGTCATGCTTACCATGCAATACACTTTTTGGTAAGCATGACATCACCTTGTGGTAGAATCCACACCCTTTTAACCAATAGGAAGAAGAGTAATGTTCACCCTCTTAAGTGGAGGGTGAACAAAACTCAACTCAGCAAAGTCCCATCAAATCCGCCGGAAGATATTGAAGCCGAAGGGTTTTTTGGGGGGTTAGAGAGCCGGTTTTAATGCCGCTAAAGCAAAAATTTGGCGTAATGTATTGAAAATTTAAATTTTTTACGATTGAACGTATATTATCCACATTTAATGATTGGTGGTTATCAAATTCTATTGTCCTGTGGTGCGCGCAAGCTTGCCCAGAGACTACATTACCAAAAAAAAAAATTCTACTGTCAAATGGAGGAAAAGGTTATGATTTGAATGGGGTTGCATCATACGGGGGACAATTTCATTAGAATTGTGAGGTCAAAGTCACAAAATAAATCAATTGATCTGATTAATGAGGAATGAATTTACAAAACCTTTTTCCCTAAAACTAATTGGCACGTCCTCATTGGTACGTGTAGAAGTCTAGGAACCAGATAAAATTAGGGAATACACCAAATTCTTAATTAGGTTGCGTTCTTAAAGTTATATGTTGCTGGCTAATGAATGAAAGAGAAAGAGTGATATTTATACACCCTACACTTCATCCACGAAAATATCACAAAACTTGCCAAAGGTGGCAAGTATTCCATAAATGGAAAGTTCAAAAAGTAGAAAAGATCTGCATAAAAACTCCCGTATCGATACGGCCAAAAGCCTGTATCGATACCAGTACTCTACGGGGAAATTCCCAAAAGCTCTGTATCCAACTGGTATCGATACAGCCAATATGCTCGTATCGATACCGCCTTCTTTTCATCATCAGCCCAGGCCGTGGCCTTGACTTGGCCACCCGATGGCTCTTGATATGCCTTCAAAGTGCCACCGGCCTTCTTCTTGATCATTCCCACAAGCCCGACGGTCACACTCCATGAGGCATCGCCAACCCGATACCCTCAAGGGTTGTTCAAAACATCGAAACACGCCCTTTTATTCGCGTATTGCCTGAAACGCTCAACAGAAAACTTTACGCGCAAAATGATTAAAAAGACTAAAGCAAACACGAAAAGAATAACAAAAGCCGGGACTAAGCGCACCAATTATCTACGAAATTGGGTGCTTATCAGTAAAGTACAAATTTTTTACTTTTTTAATTTCTCTCGTTGAGACGAATTAATAATCCACATAAGTTTGGCGCAAACTAACAAACGCGAAAAAAAAAATTCAAAATCTAGAAAAATATGTAAATTGGCTATTGACGTGAGTGGAAATCGAGTAGTTTCCCACCACCCTCACAAAATCTGGGAAAAAATATTTAGCGGTCTTGAAATACCGTCACGTGGTGCTCTGCCATACACGTTTGTGGGGCTCCGTACGTAGTACAAAGTATATCGACTCCAAAAAACGTGTGGCGGATTAGAGTGTTGCGACCACTGAATAATTACTCCACAATTTAACCCAACACCACCGACTGGTCCGTTAATTTATACTAATTAACCCAAAGTCACGTTTTTTGTTTCGATTAGGAAATACATACTTTGTACTACTCAGCCATCCCAAATTACTTTTCCTCTGCAAAAAGTCAACGGAATTTTTGGATAGAAAAATAAAATACTTTAATAAAATACTTTCATGGAAATTTTTTAGAATTTTTTTACACCAAATTAAAGAACAAATCAAGCACTTTATATTGATGCAAAGAAATTCAAAAAATGATACACGATGTAATTTTTTTTTTCACCGAGAAATTACAATTCTTTTTGTAGGGGACAAGTAACTGCGGACGGAAATAGTACACTACTACTCTAATAAGTACATACATAGCCGACTTTCTATTGTCCTATATATATCCCATCACATTACCTGGACTAACAACGTGAAATCACAGATAGAGAGAGAGAGAGAGTATTGCCAAAGATTAGAGAGAGAGAGAGAGAGAGAAGAGTGGTGAGAGATCGAGAACAAGACATGAGCGTACCAGTGGGTTATAGGTTTAGGCCTACAGACCAAGAACTTGTTATCGATTATCTTAGGAAGAAGTCCAAGGGTGCAGAAGCCCTGCCTTGCAACGTCGTTTTCGAGCGCGAGATTTACGGGACAGGAAACAAAGCCCCGTGGCAGATTTTCACCAAGAACGACCCGTGGGAAGAAGGCAGCGTCTACGTTCTCACCAAGTTGATCAAGGCACACGGCAGCGACAAACGGATAGCAAGAACGGCCGGCTGTGGCTCGTGGCACGGAGAGACCGGTCCTGAACCAATATACGACCTACAGACCCGTCCTGAACCAATATACGGCGAACAGACCGATCCTGAACTGATAGGATACAAGAGGATGCTGCGTTTTCAGATCACAAACGAATCGGGAGAGATGGACGAGAGCGTGGGAAAAGGCTATTGGACCATGCATGAGTTCTCTTTGCGGCCGGATGGTAATAGTACTTCGAGTACTAGGGAACAATCGGCTAAAGGGGAATATGTTCTTTGTAGGATAAAAAGAGATGGCTCAAGAGACACCAAGATAGTAAAGTGCACCAAGAAATCTACGAGGAAAGCAGAGAATGTTGAGGCTGCTGTTACTAGTGATGCTGATGTTATGATGGTCCGCAAACCCGCAAAGCGTGCTAGGAAGGAGGAGTTTGAGCAAGAACAGAAGGTGGAAGCATCAGAAACAACAGATGTTGTTCCTTACTTTCAAGAACTTTTGGAAGAAGAGAAGGAAGGAAATTATTCGCAGATGCTCTCTGACATGGATGCGGATCTTGAAGAACTATGTCCTATATTGGAGTCGGAGCAGCTAACTAGCACCGGTCTTGATTTTGATGCGTTGGACCCCCAAACCCTATCTTGGCTTTCCCCAACACCTTTCTTGGAAGAATTTTCGGAAGCGGAGGAGCAAGGAAATTATTCGCAAATGCTTTCTGACATGGTCGCGGATTGTGTAGAACTAGTTCCTACATTTGAGTTGGGGGAGCTACCAAGTTCTGGTCTTGATTTTGATGCTTCGGACCCTCAAACTATATCTGGACTTCCCCTAACACCTTTATCAGAAGAACTTTTGGAAGTGGAGAAGCAAGGTAATTATTCACAAATGTTTTCCGACATGGATGTAGATCTTGAAGAACTAATTTCTATATTGGAGTCAGAGCAGCTACCAAGTATCGGTCTTGATTCTAATGCTTCGGACCCTCAAACCATATCTGGGCTTCCCCCAACACTTTTCTTAGAAGAACTTTTGGAAGTGGAGAAGCAAGGTAATTATTCACAAACGCTTTCCGACATGGATGCAGATCTTGAAGAACTAATTTCTATATTGGAGTTAGAGCAGCTACCAAGTATTGGTCTTGATTCTGATGCGTTGGACCCCCATACCCTACCTTGGCTTTCCCTAACTCCTTTCTTTGAAGAATTTACGAACATTGATGCGGATACTGATCGAAGAACTAGTTCCTATGGAGGAGTTGGAGCAGCTACCAAGTTTCGATCTTGATTTTGATGCGTTGGATGCGTTGAACGAGGAATATTGGATCTTGTAAGAGCAAGAGCAAGAGAGTAAAATGTGCGTTGTTTGTTGTTGGAGAGGAATGAAAAACAAAAGAAATATGAGCTATAGATGTTAGGTTACTAGTAGGTCATTCATCATTCATTTATAAGTAATCGAAAACAAAATCGCAGATATGATTGTTTAGGTATGGAATGTTTTTATCAATTACGATTGTTCTATGCTTTGGAGTGCAGACTGCTTCTATATATTTTCCTAATGGTTTGCTTCTTTAATTTGCCTATTGGTTTGCTGCTTCTATTTGCCTATTGGTTTGCTCCTTTTGCACCGTAAGTAGCACACAATCGCTAAATATCAACGAGATATGAAGGAGTCACTCTGTCATTTATTTCTCTCATGGTAGTTTATGTCAATTGGATTTTGCTATTTGTGCTGTCGTCGATATAAAATGATGTCCGATGGCGATGTGAAGAATGGAATAAGGCTGTTGGGTGGACAAAAACAACGTACGGATGCTTGTTGTGACTGCCCATATCGAGGGAGTTGCAAAATAAATCACCTCAGGTCTGTTGTTACGTACCTGTGGAGAGGGGAAAACAATGAAGGCAACTTTCGACTACCGAGTCTCCTATAGTTATATTGTTTCCAATCCAGTAGAATACACTCTAACTGTATCCGTAACCGCAGATGTGGGATGTGGTTGCTGGGTATCAAGTTGTTTACTTGTGAATGGCATGGCCCTCCTGTTTTCTCTGTTTGCCTGCATTTCAGGGAAAACATTCTTGCAAGGATCAAAATTAGCTCTTTAATTATTTTATGCCTGATTTTCGGCGCATGTAATTCTCAATTTTTTGTTTCTTTTTTTCAACTTTCCCTGATGGGAAGATGAAATTATGGACATATCATACATCCAGATACCAGCTTATTTTTTAGGGTTGAATTGAGACAAAATATATATACAAACTAGGGGGACTATTTTAGAATTTTTATTTTGCAAAGACAAACTCATACCTAAATTCTTTCCCATGCAACTTAATTATTTCTGCTTGATTGAATAATCAAAATATATTGAGAAAATTAGAATTTTCATTTTAGAATATATTATAGATAATATTATTGAAATTTGAAAAAGCATCTCTTAGTTAAATAGCTTTGCCTCAAGGTTTTTTTTTTTCCAATGGATTTATCTTGATTAATTTTTACAATTATGTTATATTCTTTTTTACGTAATTGTAAACAATTCCGATATATTCTTTTTTATAATTCCCTTACATCCCTTTCCTTCATTCATTGTTAACTATTGCATTCGTTGATCTTAAATTTATCGAACCGTGAGGCAATCCCACCAATTCGTTTCAAGAAGGGTATATGTCACAGTACTGGCTTCTTCTACAAGAAACAATCCTTCATTTATCATCGTAACTCAGGTCGGTTCACTAACCCCATATATGCATGCTAAGGGTATCTAAACTAAATTCCTAGTGAACCATATGGACTAGCACCAAATGAGTTGATAACACCTAGGAAGTTTTGAACTTGAGACTTTAGGAGTGAATCTCAAAGTCTTTAGGGTTTGATCACCATACGAACACTTTGGGATTTTGGAAGCTAAAAGTTAATTTCAACCAAACCAGAAAATTAATATGTTTGTTGCAAATAACTAGTTTTGAAAAGAGAAGAGTAAAATGTTGGTCATAAATAACTACTTTAAGAAAATATCACGTTTATCGTTAACACCACTAATTTATCAAACGAAGAATAGAATATTTACGAAAGAGTATAGTCGTATCATTAAATGGAAGGAAATTAATTTTCGCGCACACAGACGCTCCACTTTCTACATAAAGTAACTTCATGTACAAAGTGGAGATGTACTACTATTACATCTGTCCCATCTTCTTGGATTGTCATTCTAAAACTATTGTAACTTTTTAATGGAACATAATCACTACATTGGAGTAGTACTTTTGTTAGCTTCCGAAAACATATTTTTTATTTTTTTGTCTTGTTTCTGCTGCAAATTTTGTGAATGATTTTTTTTAATCATGTAATCCATGTAGTGTTTCACTTCCCTTTACGTCCTCCAACCCTACTTTTTTGTTAACAATTTCCCCTCTTTCTTTTTCAAAGATAAAAAAAGACATTCACCACCGGGAAGGAGCCTGAAATTTGAGACAGTTAGGATTGTTCTTAACTTTGTTTAGGGATATGATACCGTCAAATCTTTATTCCTTTTAATCTCTGTAACAATTTCGAAGATTAATAAAATTTTCTTTTGCCGTTCAAAAAGAAATCTCAGACAGTTAGCTCAATATAACTCAAAACAAACTTTCATCTTCGTCGTACTTGCTAACTAAAAATTGAATGTGTACGTTTAACGGGAAAAAAGTTATTAGTGATTGACAGCCCTTGCTTAATTTCGATTGTATTGCTTCATACGTGGGGTAATTTCATAAAAGAATTGTGAGGTCAATTTCTATTTTCCTAAAACAAAATCGCAGATATGATTGTTTAGTTTACTAGTAGGTCATTCATCATTCATTTATAAGTAATCGAAAACAAAATCGCAGATATGATTGTTTAGGTATGGAATGTTTTTATCAATTACGATTGTTCTATGCTTTGGAGTGTAGACTTGCTTCTATAATGGTTTGCTTCTTTAATTTGCCTATTGGTTTGCTGCTTCTATTTGCCTATTGGTTTGCTTCTTTTGCACCGTAAGTAGCACACAATTGCTAAATACCAACGAGATATGAAGGAGTCACTCTGTCATTTATTTCTCTCATGGTAGTTTATGCATGCCAATTGGATTTTGCTATTCGTGTGTCGTCAATAAAATGATGTCCGGTGGCGATGTGATGAAAGGAATAAGGCTGTTGGGTGGACGAAAACAACGTACAGATGCTGGTTGTGACTTCCCATATCGAGGGAGTTGCAAAATAAATCACTTCGGGTCATGAGAAACTTGTCAATGGATATAATATAATGCTGAATTTCTTGAAGTGGCCAGCCGCGCTATTAATTAGATTCTAATTAATGGTTTCACTCACGACTGATCTCAACAATGAGAAAGCCCCTAACCACTTTGTGTTTAGAATCCATCCTTCTCAATCAAGAAACATTCTTGCAAGGATCAAAATTAGATCTTTATTTTCTGCCTGATTTTAGGCGCATGTAATTCTCAATTTTTAGTTTATTTTTTTCAACTTTCCTGATGGAAAGATGAAATTATGGACATATCATACATCCAGAAACCAACTTATTTTTTATGGTTGATTTTAAAAATAGCCCCTCTAGTTTGCCTAAAATTTTGATTTCGTCCCTCTAGTATTAATTGTGCCATTTTTTAATCCTATAATTTATATTTTTTCTCAATTTGGTCTCTCTCATTAACGTTGTTATTAGAACTAGCGGAACTCAAGGGCGAAATTGATATTTCGCTCCTAGAGGGACAAAATTGAGACAAAATACAAACTAAAGGGACAATTTTTATTTTGCAAAGACAAACTCATTCCTAAATTCTTTCCCAACTTAATTATTTTTGCTTGATTGAATAATCAAAATGTTTTGAGGAAATTTAAAATTTTCATTTTAGAATATATTACAGATAATATTATTGAAATTTGAAAAAGCACCTCTTAGTTAAATAGCTTTGCCTCAAGTTTTTTTTTTTCCATTGGGTTTATCTTGATTTTTACAATTCCATTATATTCTTTTTTACAATTCCCGGCATCCTCCTCGAAACCAACATCGTCCACCGAGATGTCCTCTTCCTCAAAATCATCTAAAGTATGGATCCTTTCTTTTAATTCTTCCTCTTGCATTTCAACAAATCTCTTCAGATTATAATTTCTCCCTCCTTTAAGTTCAATACCCAAAGTCTTACCAACATCCAACATCTTGCGAGCTTCCTTAAAGAACACTGAGGAATAAGAGCTCTTCTTATTTTTATGCTTCAATTTATCGAACTTAGCTTCAATCTTGCGAGATGCTTTTTCTTTTTAATTTTCCTCTCTGATCTTCTCACTCCCCTTCTCATTTTGAGGATAGCATCAGAGGATGATCTAATGCCGAGAATGTTACTCCCAACATTAGATTTTTGCCTAGGTAGCCCTTCACCTGCTTCTACTCCCTCACTAGAAATAACATAATCCTCACTGTGAGAGGCCTCTCTTTTTTGGTGATACTCCTCAAAAGACTGAGTGATACAATGAGAACTACCTTCCTTTTGATTCATATCAACAAGTAGATTAATTCCCTCCACTTGAGAAGCTCTTAAGGAGTTTCGAGAATCATGAGTAATCCTGGTTTCAACAATTGTTCCAACATCATCCAAGATTGAGACTGCACCCTTTGCACCAATTACGCCCTCCTCACTCCCCGGAGAGGACTCCGAAGATTCAGAATTGGCCACAACCAGATTGACCCCAACAAGATTATCCCCATACAACGTACCTTAATTCAGTCCCTCCACTTACAAGAGTGCCATCTTTTTCGACTACATCTTTTCTTTCACAATTCCTGTACATCTTCGTGTCAAAATTTGACACGTGATCTCCGAATTTGTCATCGTCTTCGTCATCTTTTGAAACATCCTCATCTTGTTGTTGAGAAGAATCTATATATGCTGGCTCGGGGAATTTGTTTCTCTGCTTCAAACGGTTGATCACATGGATCTTCCATCTCTTTGACTCTATAGCTCTTCCCTTCAATCTCAATGTTAGTCCACTCATCAATCTCCTCAAACACAATATTTGTGGCACTGAATACTTTAGCTACTGCAAAAGAAGAAAGCCTTAGTGTTGGTTCATCTGTACGAAGAGATGAAGGTACCCCACAATTCACCAATAGCGCGCTTCAAACGAGGTGTTGCTCCAGCCATTGAGAGGAATTCCGTAATAGCATAGCCAAACAAATCTTTCAATGCAGGCTGCTTGTCCCTCCCTTGATTTGATTTCGAAAAACCACCTTTGTAAGCAATTCACTTTGAGAAGATTCTCCAACTCTTCTTTATTATTGCAAGTTAAGATCACAAATCTTCCACCCATTGCTCGAACCAGAACATTATCAACTCCCATTCCTGCCATTTGGATTTTCAGCTCATCAATTGAGATTAGTCTATGAAGTTTTGCCACCAGGGGCGAAGGCACATGGGTACAAGGGAGGGCGACCGACCCCACTGACTGCCAAATTTTCATAGGGATAGGTATAATTTTTACCAATTTGACGCCAAATTTTTATAAGAATAGGTATAATTTAGCTATTTTGACCCCACAAAAAATCTCTAAAATCCCAACTTGTTTTAAGTGCATAGAAATCCCAAGCATTCTTTTCTTTTCAAGAGTTGATAGTGCTAGAAATGAGACTATCATGTATTAATTTTCAAATATAACAAGTCTTTTGGGGCCAATTATGAGGCAAATTAAAATGAATTATTAGTGCATATCAATCTTATAATTAACCTTTTAATTTAGTTATTTTTGGACTTGTGCCTAGAAAAAATATATTGAATATAAATATAATTTTTGACCCTACTAAACAAAATTTCAGGCTCCGCCCCTGTTTGCCACTGCACTACGGTAGAGCCAGGCAGCCAGCCATACGAGCACTTCGGGATTTTCGAAGCTAAAATTAATTTCAATCAAACCAGAAAATTAATATGTTTGTCGCGAATAACTAGTTTTGAAAAGAGAATAGTAAAATGTTTGTCCTAAATAACTACTTTAAAATATATTCAAAAAAAAAACTACTTTAAAAGAATATCACGTTTATCGTTAACACCACTAATCAAACGAAGAATAGAATATTTAGAAAGAGTATAGTCGTACCATTAAATGGAAGGAAATTAATTTTCGCGCACGCAGGCGCTTCACTTTCTACATTAAATTACTTCATGTACAAAGTGGAGATGTACTACTATTACATCCGTCTCATCTTCTTGGATTGTCATTCTGAAACTATTGTAACTTTTTAATGGAACATAATCAACACATTGGAGTAATACTTTTTTAGCTTCCAAAAACAAATTTTTTAATTTTTTTTGTCTTGTTTCTGCTGCAAATTTTGTGAATGAATTTTTTTTTTTAATCGTGTAATCCGTTTCACTCCCCTTAATTTACGTCCTCCAACCCTACTTTTTTGTTAACAATTTCCCCTCTTTCTTTTTCAAAGATAAAAAAAGACATTCACCACCGGGTAGGATCCTGAAATTTGAGACAGTTAGGATTGTTTCTTAACGCATCTGAGCCGTTTATTGCGTTTTTGGACGGCTCGGATGTTCCGAGCCGTCCAAAAATGTATTGGACGGCCCAAATGTTCCGAGCGGGAACCACGTGAGATATACCCACCTGGCAACCGTGGACCGAAATACTACACTACTACTGCTCTAAGCCGACTTTCTATTGTGCTATATATATCCAGTCACGTTACCTGGACTAACAACGTGAGATCACTGAGAGAGAGAGAGGGTATTGTCAAAGATTATAGAGAGAGAGAGAGAGAGAGAGAGAGAGAGAACAAGACATGAGCGTACCAGTGGGTTATAGGTTTACGCCTACAGACCAAGAACTTGTTATCGATTATCTTGGGAGCAAGTCCAAGGGTAAAGCCCTGCCTTGCGACGTCGTTTTCGAGCGCGAGATTTACGGGACCGGAAACAAAGCCCCATGGCAGATTTTCACCGAAAACGACCCGTGGACAGAAAGCAGCGTCTACGTTCTCACCAAGTTGATCAAGGCCAGAGGCAGCAACAAACGGATAGCTAGAACGGCCGGCTGTGGCTCGTGGCACGGAGAGACCGGTCCTGAACCAATATACGACCAACAGACCAGTCCTGAACCAATACACGACGAACAGACCGATCCTGAACTGATAGGGTACAAGAGGACGCTGTGTTTTCGGACCACGGGCGAATCAGGAGCGATGGAAAAAGGCCGTTGGATCATGCATGAGTTCGAACAATGGCCTAAAGGAGAATATGTTCTTTGTAGGATAAAAAGAAGATACGACTCAAAAGACACCAAGATATTCCCGAGGAACGTAAACTGCACCAAGAAATCTACGGGGAGAGCAGAGAATGTTGAGGCTGCTGCTAGTGATGCTGATGTTACGGTCAGGAAACCCGCAAAGCGTGCTAGGAGGGAGTTTGAGCAAGAACAGAAGATGGAAGCACCGGAAACAGAAACTGTTCCTTACTCGCTAGAACTTTCGGAAGCGGAGAAGGAAGGAAATCATTCGCGGATGCTTTCGGCTGACATGGGCGCGGATCTTGAAGAACAAGTTCTTACGTTGGACATGGGCGTGGATCTTGAAGAACAAGTTCCTACGTTGGAGCAGCTACGAAGTTTCGGTCTTGATTTTGATGCATCGGTCCCTCAAACCCTATCTTGGCTTCCCCCGACACCTTTCTTTGAAGAATTTTCGGAAGCGGAGAAGCAAGGAAACTATTCACAAATGCTTCTTGACATGGGTGCGGATCTTGAAGAACGAGTTCCTATATTGGAGTCGGAGCAGCTACAAAGTTTCGGTCTTGATTTTGAGGCGTCAATCCCTCAAACCCTATCTTGGCTTCCCCCAACACCTTCCTCGGAAGAATTTTCGGAAATGCAGAAGCAAGGAAACTATTCACGAATGCTTCTTGACATGGATGCATATCTTGAAGAACAAGTTCCTATATTGGAGTCGGAGCAGCTACCAAGTTTCGGTCTTGATTTTGATGCCTCGGACCCTCATACCCTATCCGGGCTTGCCCCAACACCTTTCTCAGAAGAATTTTTGGAAGTGGAGAGGCAGGGAAATTACTCACAAAGGCTTTCGGACATGGATGCGGATCTTGAAGAACTAGTTTCCATATTGCAGTGGGAGCCGCTACCAAGTTTCGATCTCGATTTTGATGCGTTGGGCCCTCAAGTTGTTGCTGATAAATTTTGCCTTGTTTGATTTGTTAGTTTTGCATTTCTTTCGCAAGTTGATCGATATCGTTGGAATCCCAAAGCATGAGTTCTCTTTGTGAGACTGTTTATATCAAAATTTAACAGTCCCGTATTTGATTTTTATTTACGTATTGATGTTTTTACAGTCATTTTGGAAACAATCATATGCGGAGAAAATGTATAGTGAACGCGATTGTGTGCGGTACCAAAATGCCCGTTTGTTCAAGTTTAGAAAATGTTGGCCTACCCAAAACTTCATAGTAGTGCAAATCATATTCCATACATTTAGACGAACCAGAACGTATGCGGAGCCCTTTGGCCCGATGATTAAAAAAGAAAATGCATTGCACTACTCAGAGGCGAAAATTGCAACTCAATCAAAGTGGCCAATTAACAAATGAGAATATGGAAGAGAAAATAGCTTCGATACATTTTTAAGCTAGAAAATTTAGCGACAATGTAATTTCTGTTCACGAAATCAATACTCCGAAGTTCATCACAAGTTCAAATTAAATCTTCAACAAGCCAAAAGCAACACGTTCAGGTGCAGCAAGAGCTTTATTAAAACATCAACATTAGATACATGATCAAGGCTCGTCCCTTGGCATTGAGCATCCACCTGCAAAAACAAGCATTTGGAAAAAACAAAGAGGCAGGGAACAGGGAAACAGAAGAAGCTCTTTGGCTTACATGAGCCTTATCGGCCCTAATCAAAATATATCCCATCCTCTATGCATACAATTTCGAAACATATCCCTCAGGTATTATTGGATACCGCTCAGGTTAGCACAAAGAGAGATATCTCCAAGAACAAAATGCTTGCTTAGACGGAATTGGGGCATTGGTTTGGGGTCCCAACCTGAAGCAACGAGAGATGCAAAGCATGGTCTTTTATCATGGTATTTCCACACAAGTTTTAGCATTGTATTTTCACACAGGTTTTAGTATTATATTAATTTACCAGTTCTCATCTCATTTTGAATATGTTGAGTTCTAGGCACGTCTTTGGATTATTTCAGAGTTAAGGCCAAGTCATTGCGACATTTATCAACTAAGGATTATCCTTTGATGCCTCCTCCAAGGTCAACCATTGCAGCAACATTCAGTCCTGGTGGGAAAAACCTTGCAGTGGCCAACTTTGCAACGTCAAAAGCTATGTTGGAATGGAAGTGAAACCACCTCAAACTTCTTTCATATCGAGTTGATTAGGTAGAAGTGAAACCACCTCAATCTTCTTTCATTTCGAATTGATCAGTTAGATGTTGCTTTGTTGTATGGATAAAAAAAAGTTTTCCTATTTTGAACTTAGAAAGTGGATTTTGTGAAGACAGTTGGGTTTTTGGAATGTGATCAGTATTATAATCGAGTGTTTAATATAGCGGAAAGTTAAATTTTGTTCACAAGTGCTTTTAGGCATGGGCATTCCGCTAGCTAAGCTTACACCTAGCTAAGGTCACTCAAAATCATACTAAATAATAAATTCGTTGACCCGTGCCTTCAATTTCTAGTTCTATACACGGGAAGACATACATATATATTATTAATTATTACGAAGTAAAAATTTGAATTGTGGATACGCTGCACACAGGGGCACGATCGACCACGTGGCACCCATCCGGCACTGAAAAATTTCTCCTCAAAAGGAGGAAAAAGTTATAATTTGAATGGAGTTGCATCATTACGTGGGACAATTTTATTAGAATTGTGCAAATTCAGAAAATGAATTAAAAATTTGATCTAATTAATGAGGAAAAATTTTACAAAACATTTTTGCCCTAAAACTAATTGGCACGTCCTATTTGGTGTAGAAGTCCTGGGAACGGGAGAGAATTACAGAATACACCCAACTCTTAATTAGTGGAAATCCACTAATTTCCCCCACCGTCACAAAATCTAGAAAAAAATTATTATTATTTTTTTATCGACAAAAGTAACATTTTATTAAAGGGAGGGGAAAAGGGATTTCGAACCAGAGGTTGAAAAACACAATCAGATGGGACAAGCCCATGCGCTCCGAAGGGCAAAACCAAAAACACTTAAAGGCCTCGAAGTCCAAATATTATTACAGATGAAGCTCAAAACACTAGATGGCCTAAAAAGCCCAAATCTTACAATTAAGCAAAATTAAAGAAGCCTGGCCCACCAAAGTAGGCCAAGCCCAGCCCCCAAAGACCCAAAACAAACAGTAAAGATATAGGTACCGATAGAATTTGTAGGGAAATCGTACCGACCGGCCCTCCGAGCCGTCCAAAAATTCTTTTAAAAAAAACCAAGGGGCCCAACGCGAGAATCAACGGCATCCGATATGTGTAGGGTGATTGATATATACACGAAAAAAGGGTGTTTAGATCAATCACCCTACACATATCGGATGCCGTTGATTCTTGCGTGGGGCCCCTTGGGTTTTTTTTAAAGAATTTTTGGACGGCTCGGATCGGCCATCCGGTGGCCGGAGACGGCCCAGCGGGCCGGTCGGTACGATTTCCCTACAAATTCTATCAGTACTCATAGCAACACTCCAAAACAAACCCTAACGTTACAAATCTTTAGCCCGTTGCCCACCAACGCACACCAATCAGATAGCAACCAAACCCGAATTGTCAACCATCCGCCTCCGATCACCACCATGCCGCCTTTGGCCTACCTAAACGGAGAAAGGAAACCATCGATCAAACAACCCAGCCGTTGCCACAAGAGCTTAACAAAAAAATAATAATTATTATTGAGACACGGTCACGTGATGCCTCAACATCTTTATCTGCCACACATGTTTGTGGGGCTCAATACAAAATATATCAACTTCGCAGAAACGCGTGGCGGACAAGAGAGTTGCGATACCGTGCGACTACTGAATAATTACTCTACAAGTTAATCCAACACCACTGACTGATCCGTTCCAACTAATTAACCCGTAGTACATACTTTGTGAGTACTACTCAACCGTCATAAATTACTTTTCCTCTACAAAAGTCGATGAAATTTTTAGATCGAAAAATAAAATACTTTCATGCATAATTTTTAGAATTTTTTACTCCAAATTCTTTGGAGGCAAACCACTCACAAATGACTACCAATATGCAGAACATAATTAGACTTTCAGCTCAAAAATAGTTCTAGAAAGAAAAAAACGATTTCAGCGTCCAAACGTCAACCTCACAGGAGCATAAAACATAATTATATTAACTTATGAAAAACCTAACAAAAATTCAAGTCCTTTTCGGAATTTAAGATTGTTTAAAGTTTTTTGATCCAAGCAATTCTCCTTTTCTCAGGCATATCCAAGAATATTTGCCTCCAAAGAATGTCACCATGCAGCTTCTCCAAAACCATCATGCAGATTTTCACCAAGAAACCCGTGGGATGAAGGCAGCGTCTACGTTCTCACGAAGCTGATCAAGGCCACCGGCAGCGACAAACGGACAGCCAGAACGGCCGGTTGTGGCTCGTGGCACGGAGAGACCGATCCTGTACGAATACTCGACAAAAAGCGTCGTGTGATAGGGTACAAGAGGATGCTGCGTTTTCGGATCAAGAACGGATCGGGAGCTATGGACGAGAGCAGGGAAGGAGGCCATTGGATCATGCACGAGTTCTCTTTGTATGGCGGTAATGGTACTTCGACTAGGAATAAGCAATCGCCTAAAGGATCAGAATATGTTCTTTGTAGGATAAAGAAAAGATATGACTCAAACGACACCAAGAAATCTCCGAAGAAAGTAAAGAATGTTGAGGCTGCTGCTTCTAGTGAGGATGCAGATCTTCTTGAGGAACTAGTTTCTATATTCGAGTCAGAGCAGCTACCAAGTAGTATCGGTCTTGATTCTGGGCTTCCCCCGACAGTGCCAACACCTTTCTTTGAAGAATTTTCGGAAGCGAAGGAGCAAGGAAATTATTCGCAGATGCTTTCTGACGTTGATGCGGATACTGAAGAACTAGTTCCTATATTAGAGTACTTGGAGCAGCTACCAAGTTTCGGTCTTGATTTTGATGCGTTGGACGCGTTGAACGAGGAATGGAGCTTGTAAGAGCAAGAGAGTAAAATGTGCGTTGTTTGTTGTTGGAGGGGAATGAAAAACAAAAGAATTATTAACAGTAGATGTTAGTTTACTAGTAGGTCATTGATCGAGCCCATTCGTCATTCATTTATAAGTAATTGATCAAAAACAGAATCGTAGATATGATTGTTTAGATATGGAATGTTTTTATCAGTTACAATTGTTCTATGCAATGTTTTAAAAACCGGATCGGTGAGCGAACCGGACAAGTGACCGGGCGGATGGGTCACCGGTTCAACCACGGGTGAACCGAGTTGAACCGTCACGTCGTATATGCTATTATATATCCAACCTACAGCAGTCACAGCCAGGATTTTTCGAAGGGTCACCGCGTACAGAAAACCGAAACCATGACAGTTACAGCAGAAACTTACAAGACATTACCCCTGCCTTCCTAAACCTCCGATTTTCCACCTAGTAATATATCGATCCCGAGAGTGCTAGTTTGAGCAAACTAAATGTAATAGACCTGGCATTGCAATGCTGAATAGAGAGTGAACGTCTCAACGACGAGAAAGTCCCGAACGACTTCGTCTTCAGAATCAATCCTTCCCAATTTTGGCCTTCTCAATTTTGGCTAGACTCTGAATCTTTCTTGGCTCTCATCTTTCAATCAAGAAACTCTGGCTATCTTTCTTTGTAGAACCCATGTCCTTCTGCTTGTTGGTTCACTCTCATGATCTAAATAGACGCAGTTGATTAGGATAAAAAGTATTTTTCTTGGTAACGAAGCATCTGGTGCTGGCCGTGCTGCATATGCATATCTTGCACTTACATTTCTTATCACGGCAAAGCGAATATTCAGAGGAATTTAGAGGTAGGTCCAGGCTCTCATATTCGTTTCGACCAACAAAGACTCATTGACATGTTATTTTCTTTCTAAAGGGTAGATTCTTAATCTTCAGATTGAGTCTCACATTGGCAGCATAACTGATCTTGGCCTTTGCAATGCTGCGCGTAATAAACTTCTGGTTGTTACCTGTGGAGATGGAAAAACAATTAAGGCGACTTTTGACTCCGTAGTCTTCTATTGTTATATTGTTCCCAATCCAGCATAATACACGAACCGTATCCATAACCGTAGATGTTGGCATGGCTCTCCTGTTTTTTCCCAGAACTTTTAGCGGCGGTAGTAAACGCCGTTAATAGCCAGAAACCTTTACCAGCGGTAATTTACTGCTGTTTTTATATTTTCGACAATTGTTTTCCCGGTGGAACTTTTACCAGTGGTAATTTACTTTAACCGGCGGCATTTTGGGACTATTACCGGTGGTTTTAATGCCGCTTTTTTTGAACAGCAAAAAAAAAATTCATTAATCTTAAAATTGTTACAAGACTAATAGAAGCAAGGATATGACGTTTTGTTCAAAAGAACAATCAGTCCAATCCGAGACCCAATAACTAAATTTGCAAGAAGTCAATTCAGAACACCAAATGGGATGAAGCCCCTCTAAAGGCCGAAGCCCAATCACCCTAAATGGGTCTAAAAACCCAGATCAGAACAATTAAGAGCAAAAGGCCTAATATGCCCAACTCATACAATAACGAATATCAATGGGCCAAACCCAATCCAAGAGGAGCCAAGCCTGGCCCAACCCCCAAACCTAACCCTAACCCTAACCAAAACACAGTCACCACACACCACCACCCAAAGCAACCGCCGACCACCATACCCAGGCAAACAACCACCACCTGAAAACCCGAAGCAGGCCACAATCAAAACCATCAGACCCGTAGCCGATGACCAGCGCCGTCACCCACCAAAACGGTTGGAAAAAGCAGCCCACCACCAACACGGAATCTCCCTTTGAAGCTTTGGGAACCACTGAAAATAGTAAGCCCAAATCTAGCGGCCACACCAGCGCACCATACGCGATTTCCCCAACGTTGATGACCACACCTCGCCGTTGAGCAGAACCGGCATCGGAGAAGAGGACGAGGTGTGAAGGAGGTTTGCGGCCAAGAGGGCAGTGAGACGGATGGAACTGCAAAGTGGCTAAGGAAAAGGGGAGGTGTACGTAGGAGACGAGGCTGATGCCGCCGGAACACCAGGAGACCACCGTGAGCCGGCTGTGCATTGTTAGCCCCAAAAACGGTTGGAAGACACCGACAACGAGCACAGTCGAGTGCAATTTTGTTCACACTCCTTAAAAGAGAGTGAACATTACCCTCCTTCCTATTGGTTGAAATAGTGTGGATCCCACCACAAAATGATGTCATGCTTACCATGCTATACACTTTTTGGTAAGCATGACATCATCTTGTGGTGAAATCCACACCCTTTCAACCAATAGGAAAGAGATATGAACAAAACTCAACTCATCAAAGTCCCATTGAAGCCGAAGGGTTTTTTTTTTTTTTTGGGGGGGGGGGGGGGGGGGGGGGGGGGGGGGTTAGAGAGCCGGTTTTAATGCCGCTAATGCAAAAATTTGGCGTAATGTATTGAAAATTTAAATTTTTTACCATTGAACGTATATTATCCACACTTAATGATTGGTGGTTATCAAATACTACTGCCCCGTGGTGCGCGCAAGCTGGCCCAGGGACTACGTTACCAAAAAAAAAAACTACTGTCAAAAGGAGGAAAAGGTTATGATTTGAATGGGGTTGCATCATACGGGGGACAATTTCATTAGAATTGTGAGGTCAAAGTCACAAATAAATCAATTGATCTGATTAATGAGGAATAAATTTACAAAACCTTTTTCCCTAGAACTAATTGGCACGTCCTCATTGGTACGTGTAGAAGTCTAGGAACCAGAGAAAATTAGGGAATACACCAAATTCTTAATTAGGTTGCGTTCTTAAAGTTATATGTTGCTAGCTAATGAATGAAAGAGAAAGAGTGATATTTATACACCCTACACTTCATCCACGAAAATATCACAAAACTTGCCAAAGGTGGCAAGTATTCCATAAATGGAAAGTTCAAAAAGTAGAAAAGATCTGCAGAAAAACTCCCGTATCGATACGGCCAAAAGCCTGTATCGATACCAGTACTCTACGGGGAAATTCCCAAAAGCTCTGTATCCAACTGGTATCGATACAGCCAATATGCTCGTATCGATACCGCCTTCTTTTCATCATCAGCCCAGGCCGTGGCCTTGACTTGGCCACCCGATGGCTCTTGATATGCCTTCAAAGTGCCACCGGCCTTCTTCTTGATCATTCCCACAAGCCCGACGGTCACACTCCATGAGGCATCGCCAACCCGATACCCTCAAGGGTTGTTCAAAACATCGAAACACGCCCTTTTATTCGCGTATTGCCTGAAACGCTCAACAGAAAACTTTACGCGCAAAATGATTAAAAAGACTAAAGCAAACACGAAAAGAATAACAAAAGCCGGGACTAAGCGCACCAATTATCTACGAAATTGGGTGCTTATCAGTAAAGTACAAATTTTTTACTTTTTTAATTTCTCTCGTTGAGACGAATTAATAATCCACATAAGTTTGGCGCAAACTAACAAACGCGAAAAAAAAAATTCAAAATCTAGAAAAATATGTAAATTGGCTATTGACGTGAGTGGAAATCGAGTAGTTTCCCACCACCCTCACAAAATCTGGAAAAAAATATTTAGCGGTCTTGAAATACCGTCACGTGGTGCTCTGCCATACACGTTTGTGGGGCTCCGTACGTAGTACAAAGTATATCGACTCCAAAAAACGTGTGGCGGATTAGAGTGTTGCGACCACTGAATAATTACTCCACAATTTAACCCAACACCACCGACTGGTCCGTTAATTTATACTAATTAACCCAAAGTCACGTTTTTTGTTTCGATTAGGAAATACATACTTTGTACTACTCAGCCATCCCAAATTACTTTTCCTCTGCAAAAAGTCAACGGAATTTTTGGATAGAAAAATAAAATACTTTAATAAAATACTTTCATGGAAATTTTTTAGAATTTTTTTACACCAAATTAAAGAACAAATCAAGCACTTTATATTGATGCAAAGAAATTCAAAAAATGATACACGATGTAATTTTTTTTTTCACCGAGAAATTACAATTCTTTTTGTAGGGGACAAGTAACTGCGGACGGAAATAGTACACTACTACTCTAATAAGTACATACATAGCCGACTTTCTATTGTCCTATATATATCCCATCACATTACCTGGACTAACAACGTGAAATCACAGATAGAGAGAGAGAGAGAGTATTGCCAAAGATTAGAGAGAGAGAGAGAGAGAGAAGAGTGGTGAGAGATCGAGAACAAGACATGAGCGTACCAGTGGGTTATAGGTTTAGGCCTACAGACCAAGAACTTGTTATCGATTATCTTAGGAAGAAGTCCAAGGGTGCAGAAGCCCTGCCTTGCAACGTCGTTTTCGAGCGCGAGATTTACGGGACAGGAAACAAAGCCCCGTGGCAGATTTTCACCAAGAACGACCCGTGGGAAGAAGGCAGCGTCTACGTTCTCACCAAGTTGATCAAGGCACACGGCAGCGACAAACGGATAGCAAGAACGGCCGGCTGTGGCTCGTGGCACGGAGAGACCGGTCCTGAACCAATATACGACCTACAGACCCGTCCTGAACCAATATACGGCCACTACAACAAATTCTAGTTCTTGCTACGAAATTCTTTTTGACAAAATTAATTTTGTCACAATAAGTTCACTTGTTGTGACGAAATATAATTTTGTAGCATCAAGTCGCCGACAGTGGAGTTGTTGTGACAAAATCAATTTTGTTACGATATTTTGTCACAATAAGATTTTCCCGCCGGCTGGAATTGGATGTTGTCACGAAATATTTTTGTCACAAGAAGTTTGTCACAATAAAGGCATGTTTCGGATATACCATGACAAAATCATTTGTCACAACATTAAATTATTATTGCTACAATTCGTTTTGTTGCAAAAGATTTGGGATTGTACATATAGTGACAAAAAAAATTTCCTTGCTATTGCTATAGGTACTTGCAACAAAATTATTTGTCACAAGAGATGTATTTGTTGTGACAAAATTTCATGTGTGGCAACAAAGATACAAGGGAGAGCTATGGTGATGATACTAATTTCGTCACAATAGTTGGTCGCAATAGTTTTAGTCTTGCCACCAAATATTTTTGTCACCATAAATTTGAGGCAATAAAATTTTATTTAGATTAAGGTTGCAAAATAATTGGTCATAACAATGAATTACTATTACTGCAAAATATTTTGTGACAAAATCGTCATGATTGGACACATTTAGGTTTATAGGCAATACACCATTATAGTCAGGCCCAGCCTGAGAGGCTTAGGCCCGGTGCCTCAAATTTTGGCCCCAAAAGAGGGTCCCTGTTAAATAAAGTTATATATATATTACTTGTTTGCAATACAAATTGTATAAGCTTCCTCGATTCAATGGTAAAATGAGGATTAATTACACATTGATTACATGCTTTGGTTGGGTTTGATTCCCACTCTAGACAGTTATTTTAAGTTTTTATTTGTCAAAAAATTAGGTTTTTGGAAAAATTAGTAGCTACTGGGATTTGAACTTGTGTCTAATAAATCACAAGTCAACACCCAAACAACTGAACCAAAGCATATTACTTATGAAATGTTTTCTAGTATATTTATATATAGACACTTGATCGGATGGGAAATATGATTTTATTTATAAATTTGAATCCTGATGAAGGAGCTTTCTAAACCCAATCAAGTCAAAAATTTACGTGAATAATTTAATCGACAAGCACAAAGAAATCAACGGTATTGATCCTCATGGTTGTGTCACAATCGCGTGGCTACTACACATTCAACTACAACACATGACTTAGTTTACTACCAAGTAATTGAACGTATAGATTCCAAAGGTCATTGCTGAGTCTATTTTTATAATGGGCGATCTAACCGTTAGAATTTCATATCTTACCAATTTCATCAGTGTCACCCAAATTGAAGATCATCGGACATCGGTAACCATGTGATCAGATATAACATTTAATTCTGGTGGTATTAAAGTCTTATAATGTACCACCTGATCACCGCCCGAGGTATTTCTTCACAATCGGAACCGTCTATCTTTTGAATCTTGTAGAGGAGATCATTCATACCAATAATGAAGTTTATCGGACACTCGTAACACCTCATTGGAATAGTTTAGTCGTGCAAACTAATTAGACTCATATTTTTTCTATATAAAAGTGTTTCAATGAGGTAGTTGCAGTCATCCAACGGAACTGATTTTTTACAAGTCCACTCAAAAAAATATTTAAAAGTTAATGAACGGTTTGGATCACTTGTGCGGGGCTTTAAGGTGGGCCCCGTATTTTGGTCGGTACCCAGCGGTACCATTATGTATGTACTGACAGATTTTTTTGGATCAATAAAACCTTAATTTCAGATTTTTCCCATGAAAATTGAACGCTATAAGCTACACTAAAAAATTTCGCCGTCAAGGAGTTGACGATTTTTTCTCTGTCGGTTCTCCTATCACCGACTAAAATTTTGCGCGCTAAAGGAGTTAGCGATTTTTGCTCTGTCGGTTCTCCTATCACCCACGATTCCTTTAAATTCATTCTTAACACACCTCTTCAGTCTAGGGTTTTGAAGCTTCGGCGGATTTTGGTGGAAGAAGTTTTGATTGAGAGGAGTTTTCATCTCAAGGTAATCATATTCTCCCTCTTATCACCCACGATTCCCTTTAATTCGTTCTTAACACACCTCTTCAATCTAGAGTTTTGAAGCTTCGGCGGATTTCAGAGAGAAAAGTTTTGCTTGAGAGGAGTTTTCATCTCAAGGTAATCATATTCTCCATATTCTTCACATCTAATAGATATGTTTGCTCCTATTTATGGGTTTGAGTGCCTCAATAAGGGAATCTGTGTTTCCTTTTCTTTCTTTTATTCTGTGCGTGAATAATTGATCTCATATTTGCTTCCTACTTGGTTTGCTTTGTTCAATTCATTGGGCATTATAGTTTGGTCTTGCTTTTGGAAGTAGTAGAATTGTATCGTTCACTGCAGTCCCAAAAGAGACCAGTGAAATCGTTTTTAGGTGCACTGGATTTTGATCTTGTTCTAGGAAATAGTGGAGTCCTAGTGGCTTTGATATAATTCATATAAATTCTTATTTTAATTGCTCCAGGAAACGTGTCCCCTAATATGATGTGTCGTGTCACGTGTCCGTAATACATAGTTTATGGCAAATCCATTACTGGTTTGAGTTTTATCTTAGTAAATCATAATTGAAGGTTTGTCTTATTGATTCAAATTTGGGGCTTTCCTAATCTGTTCTCTCCATCAGTAACAAATTGGTGCCTGACCAAGGCCCATCTAATATAAGTAACACCCTATACTAACCTGGACTAGGTCACTTTTAGAACATGAATTCGACAACGGGTTTGAATGTGCAGAGAGGTGAAAGCCACATGTTTGATCAAATGCCTGTTTGATTTGCTATTTTCATTGGTAGGAATGAAAGTAGGTGGTGCATGATTTCGTCCGGTAGTACCATAAATATGTGAAGTACTTAAACATCATTCAAAGTGGGTTGTGTTTTTCGATTTCCTTTTGATATTTGAGTACACTGATTCTAAGAAATTTGGGGTCCAATTTGAACGGACCATAAATTTAGAATAGACCCACTAAAGTTCCTTTAAGATATGTACATGTATTTTTAAACCTCTCACTATTGGTGAGAGTAACACACTATGATACTCTCTTTCGCCCAAAAAAAAGGGCGTTAGTTTAAGCAAAGGTAAATTCTGTAAACTTCTTTCATTAGAAAATTAAAAGGGAGAGCCTATAAAGAGAAGGTGATCGGTAAAGTAGGAAAAGGATAGAATCTACATACCTTTTAGTAGAAATCCTTGCATCAGAGTGTTAGAACATGATTGTCAGTGATGAGTAATTTTTCTCAGAAGTGTTTTGTTTTGTGGGTTGAGGAAGGAAACTGTATTTTCTGTGTACGTAGGTGGAGCAGTTACCACAATGTGTATTGTTTAGTGTTTGGCTTAATTTGCCGCTAGAGGCCGGGGCACACGCGATGCGTGCGCAAATCAAATTTGCTTATTTTGTCGAAGTTTGATCCATATTTTGTCAAAATCCAACTTGGACACGCATCATGTGTGGCCCAGCCGGCCTCTAGTTAGCAATAAACTAAATCTGTTGGTAGGAGAAAAAGAAAAACATCTTTGGGTACAAACACCAACGACAAAAGACCAAATTCCTACTAACATTCTTTGGCTTTTGACTTCAGACAATGCCCAAATTCCTAGACTGATGATGGCCAACGGGAAAAATAATCCAAATCTGCTTTTGTTGTGGCAATAAGGCACCCACATGCTTAAGTGGTTACCTTGTGAGACATACCATAGATAGCTTGTAAAACCCCTAAAAAGTAGTTAAGTGAGTCCCATGCTTTGAATCTTGCATATTAGTTAGTGATTATTTGCTATCTAGTCAAATAGATTGACCGGTTGGAGTTTTTTCTATTGGATACTAGCATTTATGCACTAGTTTATTATTTATGTTTCTCCACTTTCCCTCATTCGACTTAGATTTGTGTTTAGAATTGTACCCCAAGTTCATGGCCAATGGCTTAGTGTATAAATTATTATATTCGTTTTGTTGGTAATAAGGATAGATCATGGACAAAAGTTGGATGCAACTTAAGGACAGATGGTGTTCGACATACGTTGAAGGGGTGAGAGATTTTCTGCGGATTGCAAACAATTATGCTGGTTAGGGTGGCAAAATCCGATGTCCATGTAAAAATTGCAACAATGTGTACATTAGACAAATATATGAAGTTAAGCAACATTTGTTTTTGCATGGCATTTTGGAGGATTACTCTCCATGGATACATCATGGTGAACCTTCACAGTCGCGTGATCAGAATGAAGCTAATGAATTATGTGAAGAGGATGGGAGAGGTGACCGGGATGAGAACACGTATAATGAAAACAAAGAAAATATTCTTAACTAATTTATGATTTACTCTTACTATTGCAGGTGGTTGAAAATTTTGAAGGGATAGCTACATGTTCTAACCCATTTGCAAAGGATTCAAATCCTTATGTTAGATTTGGTGTCTTAGGTTTTGGTTTGAACAATATTTCTTTTATTAGCTAAAAGGCAGTCTCGTATTGTTTATGATTGAGACAAATGACTATGTCATGGCTTGCTTTGCTTGTGATATCTTTTTTTGCAAATGTTTTGTTAGGAAATACTTGTTTAACATGGTTAATTTGTGTTTGGTTAATGAAAGTTGTGGAATTATCCATCCTCTAGTTGCTCAGCTGCTTGGGTACTGCTTGGGTACTATAGAACTGGACTGTCCTTTTTCCATGTTCTCCATTTTGTTACTATCCAGCTGCCAGCTGGTTGCTTCTATCTTAGTTACTGCTGTTACTGACTTTCCTTCCAAACTGCTATCAGTCACCAACTTTAACTGCCATTTCTCTTATAAGTGCAATTCAGAACTTGCTCTTGATGTTGTCTGCTAGTTTTGCTGCTGGATAGTTTTCTGTTGGATAGTGTTTTGCTAGTTTTGCTAGTACTGCTACAGCTGCTGCTACTGTACTGGTGGATAGTTTTCAGCTATTTTTGTTGCTACTGCTACTATCTATGTGTAATAGCTGCTGCTGCCTCGCTGCTGCTAGCAATATAAGTTTGCTGTTGTCTCGCTGCTGTTACAAGTCTGCCGTTTAAAACGAGATGCTCTATGTGTTTTCATCTGTTCTAGAAGCTGCTGCCACCTTTGCAACAGCTATTGGTGGTTCCTCCATGCTGTTCAATACTCCGGGCTGCTACCTTTGGTGATCCAGATTACATTACAATTCTTTGGAATGGTGCTATATCCCTTGTAGATGGTTAGGAAACAAATGTATCTCTTGATTTTATTTATTTGGTCTCCATCTCATTAGCTTGCTAGATTATAGTATTATCCTCCATGTAGCCACTTGGTGTGGATCTTCAATTTCCTCAATCTTTGTTTTGTTTTGTTTTTTCTCCTGGGGTATGCCCCTTGTAGGCTGTATATTCGATTATTCTCTTTTTTATTTCAAGTTGATTTACTCAAAAAAAAAATCACTTCATCGCAATTGCTCCTCTTATTGTGATGAAATATCTTGTACAGTTTTGTTGTGGCGAACTAGTTTTTTTTTGTCACAAATTGTGTCTGGACAATATTTTTGTGACAAAATTGTGCTTCTTGTGATGAAACTAATAATGATATTGTGACGAAATAATTGTCATTATTGTTTTATTTTTGTGATGAATGAGTCTTTTCTCACCACAAGCTTATGATGACAAAATTACCTTGCCAATAATAACAAATTTTTTTTGCCTCAACAACTTTCTAATGACAAAGTTCGAGTTTTTGCCCCAAAATTATTTGTCATCATAAGATTTTTATACCCTACAGAAATAACTTATTGTGACAAACGTCAGCCTAATGGTCACAAAAGAATTTTATATTACGACAAAATATTTTGTCACTACTACTAAAAATTTTAGTGACAAACTCTTGTGGTCACCATAACTTTTGGTTTCTTGTGACGGGTTGGAAAGTTTGTCACAACAAACTTATTACTACGGGCTTGTTGTGACAAAAATATTTTGTCATTGCAACAATGTTGTGACGAAAAACTAACAAGTAGTGACAAAATATTTTGTAGCAAAATCTAGAATTTGTTGTAGTGGGCGAACAGACCGATCCTGAACTGATAGGATACAAGAGGATGCTGCGTTTTCAGATCACAAACGAATCGGGAGAGATGGACGAGAGCGTGGGAAAAGGCTATTGGACCATGCATGAGTTCTCTTTGCGGCCGGATGGTAATAGTACTTCGAGTACTAGGGAACAATCGCCTAAAGGGGAATATGTTCTTTGTAGGATAAAAAGAGATGGCTCAAGAGACACCAAGATAGTAAAGTGCACCAAGAAATCTACGAGGAAAGCAGAGAATGTTGAGGCTGCTGTTACTAGTGATGCTGATGTTATGATGGTCCGCAAACCCGCAAAGCGTGCTAGGAAGGAGGAGTTTGAGCAAGAACAGAAGGTGGAAGCATCAGAAACAACAGATGTTGTTCCTTACTTTCAAGAACTTTTGGAAGAAGAGAAGGAAGGAAATTATTCGCAGATGCTCTCTGACATGGATGCGGATCTTGAAGAACTATGTCCTATATTGGAGTCGGAGCAGCTAACTAGCACCGGTCTTGATTTTGATGCGTTGGACCCCCAAACCCTATCTTGGCTTTCCCCAACACCTTTCTTGGAAGAATTTTCGGAAGCGGAGGAGCAAGGAAATTATTCGCAAATGCTTTCTGACATGGTCGCGGATTGTGTAGAACTAGTTCCTACATTTGAGTTGGGGGAGCTACCAAGTTCCGGTCTTGATTTTGATGCTTCGGACCCTCAAACTATATCTGGACTTCCCCTAACACCTTTATCAGAAGAACTTTTGGAAGTGGAGAAGCAAGGTAATTATTCACAAATGTTTTCCGACATGGATGTAGATCTTGAAGAACTAATTTCTATATTGGAGTCAGAGCAGCTACCAAGTATCGGTCTTGATTCTAATGCTTCGGACCCTCAAACCATATTTGGGCTTCCCCCAACACCTTTCTTAGAAGAACTTTTGGAAGTGGAGAAGCAAGGTAATTATTCACAAACGCTTTCCGACATCAATGCAGATCTACCAAGTATCGGTCTTGATTCTGATGCTTCGGACCCTCAAACCATATCTGGGCTTCCCCCAACACTTTTCTTAGAAGAACTTTTGGAAGTGGAGAAGCAAGGTAATTATTCACAAACGCTTTCCGACATGGATGCAGATCTTGAAGAACTAATTTCTATATTGGAGTTAGAGCAGCTACCAAGTATTGGTCTTGATTCTGATGCGTTGGACCCCCATACCCTACCTTGGCTTTCCCTAACTCCTTTCTTTGAAGAATTTACGAACATTGATGCGGATACTGATCGAAGAACTAGTTCCTATGGAGGAGTTGGAGCAGCTACCAAGTTTCGATCTTGATTTTGATGCGTTGGATGCGTTGAACGAGGAATATTGGATCTTGTAAGAGCAAGAGCAAGAGAGTAAAATGTGCGTTGTTTGTTGTTGGAGAGGAATGAAAAACAAAAGAAATATGAGCTATAGATGTTAGGTTACTAGTAGGTCATTCATCATTCATTTATAAGTAATCGAAAACAAAATCGCAGATATGATTGTTTAGGTATGGAATGTTTTTATCAATTACGATTGTTCTATGCTTTGGAGTGCAGACTGCTTCTATATATTTTCCTAATGGTTTGCTTCTTTAATTTGCCTATTGGTTTGCTGCTTCTATTTGCCTATTGGTTTGCTCCTTTTGCACCGTAAGTAGCACACAATCGCTAAATATCAACGAGATATGAAGGAGTCACTCTGTCATTTATTTCTCTCATGGTAGTTTATGTCAATTGGATTTTGCTATTTGTGCTGTCGTCGATATAAAATGATGTCCGATGGCGATGTGAAGAATGGAATAAGGCTGTTGGGTGGACAAAAACAACGTACGGATGCTTGTTGTGACTGCCCATATCGAGGGAGTTGCAAAATAAATCACCTCAGGTCTGTTGTTACGTACCTGTGGAGAGGGGAAAACAATGAAGGCAACTTTCGACTACCGAGTCTCCTATAGTTATATTGTTTCCAATCCAGTAGAATACACTCTAACTGTATCCGTAACCGCAGATGTGGGATGTGGTTGCTGGGTATCAAGTTGTTTACTTGTGAATGGTATGGCCCTCCTGTTTTCTCTGTTTGCCTGCATTTCAGGGAAAACATTCTTGCAAGGATCAAAATTAGCTCTTTAATTATTTTCTGCCTGATTTTCGGCGCATGTAATTCTCAATTTTTTGTTTCTTTTTTTCAACTTTCCCTGATGGGAAGATGAAATTATGGACATATCATACATCCAGATACCAGCTTATTTTTTAGGGTTGAATTGAGACAAAATATATATACAAACTAGGGGGACTATTTTAGAATTTTTATTTTGCAAAGACAAACTCATACCTAAATTCTTTCCCATGCAACTTAATTATTTCTGCTTGATTGAATAATCAAAATATATTGAGAAAATTAGAATTTTCATTTTAGAATATATTATAGATAATATTATTGAAATTTGAAAAAGCATCTCTTAGTTAAATAGCTTTGCCTCAAGGTTTTTTTTTTTTCCAATGGATTTATCTTGATTAATTTTTACAATTATGTTATATTCTTTTTTACGTAATTGTAAACAATTCCGATATATTCTTTTTTATAATTCCCTTACATCCCTTTCCTTCATTCATTGTTAACTATTGCATTCGTTGATCTTAAATTTATCGAACCGTGAGGCAATCCCACCAATTCGTTTCAAGAAGGGTATATGTCACAGTACTGGCTTCTTCTACAAGAAACAATCCTTCATTTATCATCGTAACTCAGGTCGGTTCACTAACCCCATATATGCATGCTAAGGGTATCTAAACTAAATTCCTAGTGAACCATATGGACTAGCACCAAATGAGTTGATAACACCTAGGAAGTTTTGAACTTGAGACTTTAGGAGTGAATCTCAAAGTCTTTAGGGTTTGATCACCATACGAACACTTTGGGATTTTGGAAGCTAAAAGTTAATTTCAACCAAACCAGAAAATTAATATGTTTGTTGCAAATAACTAGTTTTGAAAAGAGAAGAGTAAAATGTTGGTCATAAATAACTACTTTAAGAAAATATCACGTTTATCGTTAACACCACTAATTTATCAAACGAAGAATAGAATATTTACGAAAGAGTATAGTCGTATCATTAAATGGAAGGAAATTAATTTTCGCGCACACAGACGCTCCACTTTCTACATAAAGTAACTTCATGTACAAAGTGGAGATGTACTACTATTACATCTGTCCCATCTTCTTGGATTGTCATTCTAAAACTATTGTAACTTTTTAATGGAACATAATCACTACATTGGAGTAGTACTTTTTTTAGCTTCCGAAAACATATTTTTTATTTTTTTGTCTTGTTTCTGCTGCAAATTTTGTGAATGATTTTTTTTTAATCATGTAATCCATGTAGTGTTTCACTTCCCTTTACGTCCTCCAACCCTACTTTTTTGTTAACAATTTCCCCTCTTTCTTTTTCAAAGATAAAAAAAGACATTCACCACCGGGAAGGAGCCTGAAATTTGAGACAGTTAGGATTGTTCTTAACTTTGTTTAGGGATATGATACCGTCAAATCTTTATTCCTTTTAATCTCTGTAACAATTTCGAAGATTAGTAAAATTTTCTTTTGCCGTTCAAAAAGAAATCTCAGACAGTTAGCTCAATATAACTCAAAACAAACTTTCATCTTCGTCGTACTTGCTAACTAAAAATTGAATGTGTACGTTTAACGGGAAAAAAGTTATTAGTGATTGACAGCCCTTGCTTAATTTCGATTGTATTGCTTCATACGTGGGGTAATTTCATAAAAGAATTGTGAGGTCAATTTCTATTTTCCTAAAACAAAATCGCAGATATGATTGTTTAGTTTACTAGTAGGTCATTCATCATTCATTTATAAGTAATCGAAAACAAAATCGCAGATATGATTGTTTAGGTATGGAATGTTTTTATCAATTACGATTGTTCTATGCTTTGGAGTGTAGACTTGCTTCTATAATGGTTTGCTTCTTTAATTTGCCTATTGGTTTGCTGCTTCTATTTGCCTATTGGTTTGCTTCTTTTGCACCGTAAGTAGCACACAATTGCTAAATACCAACGAGATATGAAGGAGTCACTCTGTCATTTATTTCTCTCATGGTAGTTTATGCATGCCAATTGGATTTTGCTATTCGTGTGTCGTCAATAAAATGATGTCCGGTGGCGATGTGATGAAAGGAATAAGGCTGTTGGGTGGACGAAAACAACGTACAGATGCTGGTTGTGACTTCCCATATCGAGGGAGTTGCAAAATAAATCACTTCGGGTCATGAGAAACTTGTCAATGGATATAATATAATGCTGAATTTCTTGAAGTGGCCAGCCGCGCTATTAATTAGATTCTAATTAATGGTTTCACTCACGACTGATCTCAACAATGAGAAAGCCCCTAACCACTTTGTGTTTAGAATCCATCCTTCTCAATCAAGAAACATTCTTGCAAGGATCAAAATTAGATCTTTATTTTCTGCCTGATTTTAGGCGCATGTAATTCTCAATTTTTAGTTTATTTTTTTCAACTTTCCTGATGGAAAGATGAAATTATGGACATATCATACATCCAGAAACCAGCTTATTTTTTATGGTTGATTTTAAAAATAGCCCCTCTAGTTTGCCTAAAATTTTGATTTCGTCCCTCTAGTATTAATTGTGCCATTTTTTAATCCTATAATTTATATTTTTTCTCAATTTGGTCTCTCTCATTAACGTTGTTATTAGAACTAGCGGAACTCAAGGGCGAAATTGATATTTCGCTCCTAGAGGGACAAAATTGAGACAAAATACAAACTAAAGGGACAATTTTTATTTTGCAAAGACAAACTCATTCCTAAATTCTTTCCCAACTTAATTATTTTTGCTTGATTGAATAATCAAAATGTTTTGAGGAAATTTAAAATTTTCATTTTAGAATATATTACAGATAATATTATTGAAATTTGAAAAAGCACCTCTTAGTTAAATAGCTTTGCCTCAAGTTTTTTTTTTTCCATTGGGTTTATCTTGATTTTTACAATTCCATTATATTCTTTTTTACAATTCCCGGCATCCTCCTCGAAACCAACATCGTCCACCGAGATGTCCTCTTCCTCAAAATCATCTAAAGTATGGATCCTTTCTTTTAATTCTTCCTCTTGCATTTCAACAAATCTCTTCAGATTATAATTTCTCCCTCCTTTAAGTTCAATACCCAAAGTCTTACCAACATCCAACATCTTGCGAGCTTCCTTAAAGAACACTGAGGAATAAGAGCTCTTCTTATTTTTATGCTTCAATTTATCGAACTTAGCTTCAATCTTGCGAGATGCTTTTTCTTTTTAATTTTCCTCTCTGATCTTCTCACTCCCCTTCTCATTTTGAGGATAGCATCAGAGGATGATCTAATGCCGAGAATGTTACTCCCAACATTAGATTTTTGCCTAGGTAGCCCTTCACCTGCTTCTACTCCCTCACTAGAAATAACATAATCCTCACTGTGAGAGGCCTCTCTTTTTTGGTGATACTCCTCAAAAGACTGAGTGATACAATGAGAACTACCTTCCTTTTGATTCATATCAACAAGTAGATTAATTCCCTCCACTTGAGAAGCTCTTAAGGAGTTTCGAGAATCATGAGTAATCCTGGTTTCAACAATTGTTCCAACATCATCCAAGATTGAGACTGCACCCTTTGCACCAATTACGCCCTCCTCACTCCCCGGAGAGGACTCCGAAGATTCAGAATTGGCCACAACCAGATTGACCCCAACAAGATTATCCCCATACAACGTACCTTAATTCAGTCCCTCCACTTACAAGAGTGCCATCTTTTTCGACTACATCTTTTCTTTCACAATTCCTGTACATCTTCGTGTCAAAATTTGACACGTGATCTCCGAATTTGTCATCGTCTTCGTCATCTTTTGAAACATCCTCATCTTGTTGTTGAGAAGAATCTATATATGCTGGCTCGGGGAATTTGTTTCTCTGCTTCAAACGGTTGATCACATGGATCTTCCATCTCTTTGACTCTATAGCTCTTCCCTTCAATCTCAATGTTAGTCCACTCATCAATCTCCTCAAACACAATATTTGTGGCACTGAATACTTTAGCTACTGCAAAAGAAGAAAGCCTTAGTGTTGGTTCATCTGTACGAAGAGATGAAGGTACCCCACAATTCACCAATAGCGCGCTTCAAATGAGGTGTTGCTCCAGCCATTGAGAGGAATTCCGTAATAGCATAGCCAAACAAATCTTTCAATGCAGGCTGCTTGTCCCTCCCTTGATTTGATTTCGAAAAACCACCTTTGTAAGCAATTCACTTTGAGAAGATTCTCCAACTCTTCTTTATTATTGCAAGTTAAGATCACAAATCTTCCACCCATTGCTCGAACCAGAACATTATCAACTCCCATTCCTGCCATTTGGATTTTCAGCTCATCAATTGAGATTAGTCTATGAAGTTTTGCCACCAGGGGCGAAGGCACATGGGTACAAGGGAGGGCGACCGACCCCACTGACTGCCAAATTTTCATAGGGATAGGTATAATTTTTACCAATTTGACGCCAAATTTTTATAAGAATAGGTATAATTTAGCTATTTTGACCCCACAAAAAATCTCTAAAATCCCAACTTGTTTTAAGTGCATAGAAATCCCAAGCATTCTTTTCTTTTCAAGAGTTGATAGTGCTAGAAATGAGACTATCATGTATTAATTTTCAAATATAACAAGTCTTTTGGGGCCAATTATGAGGCAAATTAAAATGAATTATTAGTGCATATCAGTCTTATAATTAACCTTTTAATTTAGTTATTTTTGGACTTGTGCCTAGAAAAAATATATTGAATATAAATATAATTTTTGACCCTACTAAACAAAATTTCAGGCTCCGCCCCTGTTTGCCACTGCACTACGGTAGAGCCAGGCAGCCAGCCATACGAGCACTTCGGGATTTTCGAAGCTAAAATTAATTTCAATCAAACCAGAAAATTAATATGTTTGTCGCGAATAACTAGTTTTGAAAAGAGAATAGTAAAATGTTTGTCCTAAATAACTACTTTAAAATATATTCAAAAAAAAAACTACTTTAAAAGAATATCACGTTTATCGTTAACACCACTAATCAAACGAAGAATAGAATATTTAGAAAGAGTATAGTCGTACCATTAAATGGAAGGAAATTAATTTTCGCGCACGCAGGCGCTTCACTTTCTACATTAAATTACTTCATGTACAAAGTGGAGATGTACTACTATTACATCCGTCTCATCTTCTTGGATTGTCATTCTGAAACTATTGTAACTTTTTAATGGAACATAATCAACACATTGGAGTAATACTTTTTTAGCTTCCAAAAACAAATTTTTTAATTTTTTTTGTCTTGTTTCTGCTGCAAATTTTGTGAATGAATTTTTTTTTTTAATCGTGTAATCCGTTTCACTCCCCTTAATTTACGTCCTCCAACCCTACTTTTTTGTTAACAATTTCCCCTCTTTCTTTTTCAAAGATAAAAAAAGACATTCACCACCGGGTAGGATCCTGAAATTTGAGACAGTTAGGATTGTTTCTTAACGCATCTGAGCCGTTTATTGCGTTTTTGGACGGCTCGGATGTTCCGAGCCGTCCAAAAATGTATTGGACGGCCCAAATGTTCCGAGCGGGAACCACGTGAGATATACCCACCTGGCAACCGTGGACCGAAATACTACACTACTACTGCTCTAAGCCGACTTTCTATTGTGCTATATATATCCAGTCACGTTACCTGGACTAACAACGTGAGATCACTGAGAGAGAGAGAGGGTATTGTCAAAGATTATAGAGAGAGAGAGAGAGAGAGAGAGAGAGAACAAGACATGAGCGTACCAGTGGGTTATAGGTTTACGCCTACAGACCAAGAACTTGTTATCGATTATCTTGGGAGCAAGTCCAAGGGTAAAGCCCTGCCTTGCGACGTCGTTTTCGAGCGCGAGATTTACGGGACCGGAAACAAAGCCCCATGGCAGATTTTCACCGAAAACGACCCGTGGACAGAAAGCAGCGTCTACGTTCTCACCAAGTTGATCAAGGCCAGAGGCAGCAACAAACGGATAGCTAGAACGGCCGGCTGTGGCTCGTGGCACGGAGAGACCGGTCCTGAACCAATATACGACCAACAGACCAGTCCTGAACCAATACACGACGAACAGACCGATCCTGAACTGATAGGGTACAAGAGGACGCTGTGTTTTCGGACCACGGGCGAATCAGGAGCGATGGAAAAAGGCCGTTGGATCATGCATGAGTTCGAACAATGGCCTAAAGGAGAATATGTTCTTTGTAGGATAAAAAGAAGATACGACTCAAAAGACACCAAGATATTCCCGAGGAACGTAAACTGCACCAAGAAATCTACGGGGAGAGCAGAGAATGTTGAGGCTGCTGCTAGTGATGCTGATGTTACGGTCAGGAAACCCGCAAAGCGTGCTAGGAGGGAGTTTGAGCAAGAACAGAAGATGGAAGCACCGGAAACAGAAACTGTTCCTTACTCGCTAGAACTTTCGGAAGCGGAGAAGGAAGGAAATCATTCGCGGATGCTTTCGGCTGACATGGGCGCGGATCTTGAAGAACAAGTTCTTACGTTGGACATGGGCGTGGATCTTGAAGAACAAGTTCCTACGTTGGAGCAGCTACGAAGTTTCGGTCTTGATTTTGATGCATCGGTCCCTCAAACCCTATCTTGGCTTCCCCCGACACCTTTCTTTGAAGAATTTTCGGAAGCGGAGAAGCAAGGAAACTATTCACAAATGCTTCTTGACATGGGTGCGGATCTTGAAGAACGAGTTCCTATATTGGAGTCGGAGCAGCTACAAAGTTTCGGTCTTGATTTTGAGGCGTCAATCCCTCAAACCCTATCTTGGCTTCCCCCAACACCTTCCTCGGAAGAATTTTCGGAAATGGAGAAGCAAGGAAACTATTCACGAATGCTTCTTGACATGGATGCATATCTTGAAGAACAAGTTCCTATATTGGAGTCGGAGCAGCTACCAAGTTTCGGTCTTGATTTTGATGCCTCGGACCCTCATACCCTATCCGGGCTTGCCCCAACACCTTTCTCAGAAGAATTTTTGGAAGTGGAGAGGCAGGGAAATTACTCACAAAGGCTTTCGGACATGGATGCGGATCTTGAAGAACTAGTTTCCATATTGCAGTGGGAGCCGCTACCAAGTTTCGATCTCGATTTTGATGCGTTGGGCCCTCAAGTTGTTGCTGATAAATTTTGCCTTGTTTGATTTGTTAGTTTTGCATTTCTTTCGCAAGTTGATCGATATCGTTGGAATCCCAAAGCATGAGTTCTCTTTGTGAGACTGTTTATATCAAAATTTAACAGTCCCGTATTTGATTTTTATTTACGTATTGATGTTTTTATAGTCATTTTGGAAACAATCATATGCGGAGAAAATGTATAGTGAACGCGATTGTGTGCGGTACCAAAATGCCCGTTTGTTCAAGTTTAGAAAATGTTGGCCTACCCAAAACTTCATAGTAGTGCAAATCATATTCCATACATTTAGACGAACCAGAACGTATGCGGAGCCCTTTGGCCCGATGATTAAAAAAGAAAATGCATTGCACTACTCAGAGGCGAAAATTGCAACTCAATCAAAGTGGCCAATTAACAAATGAGAATATGGAAGAGAAAATAGCTTCGATACATTTTTAAGCTAGAAAATTTAGCGACAATGTAATTTCTGTTCACGAAATCAATACTCCGAAGTTCATCACAAGTTCAAATTAAATCTTCAACAAGCCAAAAGCAACACGTTCAGGTGCAGCAAGAGCTTTATTAAAACATCAACATTAGATACATGATCAAGGCTCGTCCCTTGGCATTGAGCATCCACCTGCAAAAACAAGCATTTGGAAAAAACAAAGAGGCAGGGAACAGGGAAACAGAAGAAGCTCTTTGGCTTACATGAGCCTTATCGGCCCTAATCAAAATATATCCCATCCTCTATGCATACAATTTCGAAACATATCCCTCAGGTATTATTGGATACCGCTCAGGTTAGCACAAAGAGAGATATCTCCAAGAACAAAATGCTTGCTTAGACGGAATTGGGGCATTGGTTTGGGGTCCCAACCTGAAGCAACGAGAGATGCAAAGCATGGTCTTTTATCATGGTATTTCCACACAAGTTTTAGCATTGTATTTTCACACAGGTTTTAGTATTATATTAATTTACCAGTTCTCATCTCATTTTGAATATGTTGAGTTCTAGGCACGTCTTTGGATTATTTCAGAGTTAAGGCCAAGTCATTGCGACATTTATCAACTAAGGATTATCCTTTGATGCCTCCTCCAAGGTCAACCATTGCAGCAACATTCAGTCCTGGTGGGAAAAACCTTGCAGTGGCCAACTTTGCAACGTCAAAAGCTATGTTGGGATGGAAGTGAAACCACCTCAAACTTCTTTCATATCGAGTTGATTAGGTAGAAGTGAAACCACCTCAATCTTCTTTCATTTCGAATTGATCAGTTAGATGTTGCTTTGTTGTATGGATAAAAAAAAGTTTTCCTATTTTGAACTTAGAAAGTGGATTTTGTGAAGACAGTTGGGTTTTTGGAATGTGATCAGTATTATAATCGAGTGTTTAATATAGCGGAAAGTTAAATTTTGTTCACAAGTGCTTTTAGGCATGGGCATTCCGCTAGCTAAGCTTACACCTAGCTAAGGTCACTCAAAATCATACTAAATAATAAATTCGTTGACCCGTGCCTTCAATTTCTAGTTCTATACACGGGAAGACATACATATATATTATTAATTATTACGAAGTAAAAATTTGAATTGTGGACACGCTGCACACAGGGGCACGACCACGTGGCACCCATCCGGCACTGAAAAATTTCTCCTCAAAAGGAGGAAAAAGTTATAATTTGAATGGAGTTGCATCATTACGTGGGACAATTTTATTAGAATTGTGCAAATTCAGAAAATGAATTAAAAATTTGATCTAATTAATGAGGAAAAATTTTACAAAACATTTTTGCCCTAAAACTAATTGGCACGTCCTATTTGGTGTAGAAGTCCTGGGAACGGGAGAGAATTACAGAATACACCCAACTCTTAATTAGTGGAAATCCACTAATTTCCCCCACCGTCACAAAATCTAGAAAAAAATTATTATTATTTTTTTATCGACAAAAGTAACATTTTATTAAAGGGAGGGGAAAAGGGATTTCGAACCAGAGGTTGAAAAACACAATCAGATGGGACAAGCCCATGCGCTCCGAAGGGCAAAACCAAAAACACTTAAAGGCCTCGAAGTCCAAATATTATTACAGATGAAGCTCAAAAGACTAGATGGCCTAAAAAGCCCAAATCTTACAATTAAGCAAAATTAAAGAAGCCTGGCCCACCAAAGTAGGCCAAGCCCAGCCCCCAAAGACCCAAAACAAACAGTAAAGATATAGGTACCGATAGAATTTGTAGGGAAATCGTACCGACCGGCCCTCCGAGCCGTCCAAAAATTCTTTTAAAAAAAACCGAGGGGCCCAACGCGAGAATCAACGGCATCCGATATGTGTAGGGTGATTGATATATACACGAAAAAAGGGTGTTTAGATCAATCACCCTACACATATCGGATGCCGTTGATTCTTGCGTGGGGCCCCTCGGGTTTTTTTTAAAGAATTTTTGGACGGCTCGGATCGGCCATCCGGTGGCCGGAGACGGCCCAGCGGGCCGGTCGGTACGATTTCCCTACAAATTCTATCAGTACTCATAGCAACACTCCAAAACAAACCCTAACGTTACAAATCTTTAGCCCGTTGCCCACCAACGCACACCAATCAGATAGCAACCAAACCCGAATTGTCAACCATCCGCCTCCGATCACCACCATGCCGCCTTTGGCCTACCTAAACGGAGAAAGGAAACCATCGATCAAACAACCCAGCCGTTGCCACAAGAGCTTAACAAAAAAATAATTATTATTATTGAGACACGGTCACGTGATGCCTCAACATCTTTATCTGCCACACATGTTTGTGGGGCTCAATACAAAATATATCAACTTCGCAGAAACGCGTGGCGGACAAGAGAGTTGCGATACTGTGCGACTACTGAATAATTACTCTACAAGTTAATCCAACACCACCGACTGATCCGTTCCAACTAATTAACCCGTAGTACATACTTTGTGAGTACTACTCAACCGTCATAAATTACTTTTCCTCTACAAAAGTCGATGAAATTTTTAGATCGAAAAATAAAATACTTTCATGCATAATTTTTAGAATTTTTTACTCCAAATTCTTTGGAGGCAAACCACTCACAAATGACTACCAATATGCAGAACATAATTAGACTTTCAGCTCAAAAATAGTTCTAGAAAGAAAAAAACGATTTCAGCGTCCAAACGTCAACCTCACAGGAGCATAAAACATAATTATATTAACTTATGAAAAACCTAACAAAAATTCAAGTCCTTTTCGGAATTTAAGATTGTTTAAAGTTTTTTGATCCAAGCAATTCTCCTTTTCTCAGGCATATCCAAGAATATTTGCCTCCAAAGAATGTCACCATGCAGCTTCTCCAAAACCATCATGCAGATTTTCACCAAGAAACCCGTGGGATGAAGGCAGCGTCTACGTTCTCACGAAGCTGATCAAGGCCACCGGCAGCGACAAACGGACAGCCAGAACGGCCGGTTGTGGCTCGTGGCACGGAGAGACCGATCCTGTACGAATACTCGACAAAAAGCGTCGTGTGATAGGGTACAAGAGGATGCTGCGTTTTCGGATCAAGAACGGATCGGGAGCTATGGACGAGAGCAGGGAAGGAGGCCATTGGATCATGCACGAGTTCTCTTTGTATGGCGGTAATGGTACTTCGACTAGGAATAAGCAATCGCCTAAAGGATCAGAATATGTTCTTTGTAGGATAAAGAAAAGATATGACTCAAACGACACCAAGAAATCTCCGAAGAAAGTAAAGAATGTTGAGGCTGCTGCTTCTAGTGAGGATGCAGATCTTCTTGAGGAACTAGTTTCTATATTCGAGTCAGAGCAGCTACCAAGTAGTATCGGTCTTGATTCTGGGCTTCCCCCGACAGTGCCAACACCTTTCTTTGAAGAATTTTCGGAAGCGAAGGAGCAAGGAAATTATTCGCAGATGCTTTCTGACGTTGATGCGGATACTGAAGAACTAGTTCCTATATTAGAGTACTTGGAGCAGCTACCAAGTTTCGGTCTTGATTTTGATGCGTTGGACGCGTTGAACGAGGAATGGAGCTTGTAAGAGCAAGAGAGTAAAATGTGCGTTGTTTGTTGTTGGAGGGGAATGAAAAACAAAAGAATTATTAACAGTAGATGTTAGTTTACTAGTAGGTCATTGATCGAGCCCATTCGTCATTCATTTATAAGTAATTGATCAAAAACAGAATCGTAGATATGATTGTTTAGATATGGAATGTTTTTATCAGTTACGATTGTTCTATGCAATGTTTTAAAAACCGGATCGGTGAGCGAACCGGACAAGTGACCGGGCGGATGGGTCACCGGTTCAACCAAGGGTGAACCGAGTTGAACCGTCACGTCGTATATGCTATTATATATCCAACCTATAGCAGTCACAGCCAGGATTTTTCGAAGGGTCACCGCGTACAGAAAACCGAAACCATGACAGTTACAGCAGAAACTTACAAGACATTACCCCTGCCTTCCTAAACCTCCGATTTTCCACCTAGTAATATATCGATCCCGAGAGTGCTAGTTTGAGCAAACTAAATGTAATAGACCTGGCATTGCAATGCTGAATAGAGAGTGAACGTCTCAACGATGAGAAAGTCCCGAACGACTTCGTCTTCAGAATCAATCCTTCCCAATTTTGGCCTTCTCAATTTTGGCTAGACTCTGAATCTTTCTTGGCTCTCATCTTTCAATCAAGAAACTCTGGCTATCTTTCTTTGTAGAACCCATGTCCTTCTGCTTGTTGGTTCACTCTCATGATCTAAATACACGCAGTTGATTAGGATAAAAAGTATTTTTCTTGGTAACGAAGCATCTGGTGCTGGCCGTGCTGCATATGCATATCTTGCACTTACATTTCTTATCACGGCAAAGCGAATATTCAGAGGAATTTAGAGGTAGGTCCAGGCTCTCATATTCGTTTCGACCGACAAAGACTCATTGACATGTTATTTTCTTTCTAAAGGGTAGATTCTTAATCTTCAGATTGAGTCTCACATTGGCAGCATAACTGATCTTGGCCTTTGCAATGCCGCGCGTAATAAACTTCTGGTTGTTACCTGTGGAGAAGTAAAAACAATTAAGGCGACTTTTGACTCCGTAGTCTTCTATTGTTATATTGTTTCCAATCCAGCATAATACACGAACTGTATCCATAACCGTAAATGTTGGCATGGCTCTCCTGTTTTTTCCCAGAACTTTTAGCAGCGGTAGTAACCGCCGTTGCCAGAAACCTTTATCGGCGGTAATTTACTGCTGTTTTTGTATTTTCGACAATTGTTTTCCCGGTGGAACTTTTACCAGCGGTAATTTACTTTAACCGGCGGCGTTTTGGGACTATTACCGGCGGTTTTATTGCCGCTTTTTTTGAACAGCAAAAAAAAAAATCATTAATCTTAAAATTATTACAAGACTAATAGAAGCAAGAAAATGACGTTTTGTTCAAAAGAACAATCAATCCAATTCGAGACCCAATAACTAAATTTGCAAAAAGTCAATTCAGAACACCAAATGGGACGAAGCCCAATCACCCTAAATGGGTCTAAAAACCCAGATCAGAACAATTAAGAGCAAAAGGCCTAACATGCCCAACTCATATAATAACGAATATCAATGGGCCAAACCCAATCCAAGAGGATCCAAGCCTGGCCCAACCCCCAAACCTAACCCTAACCCTAACCAAAACACAGCCACCACACACCACCGCCCAAAGCAGCCGTCGACCACCATACCCAGGCAAACAACCACCACCTGAAAACCCGAAGCAAGCCACAATCAAAACCACCCGACCCGTAGCCGATGACCAGCACCGTCGCCCACCAAAACGGTTAGAAAAAGAAGCCCACCACCAACACGGAATCTCCCTTTGAAGCTTTGGGAACCACTGAAAATAGTAAGCCCAAATCTAGCGGCCACACCAGCGCACCATACGCGATTTCCCCAACGTCGATGACCACACCTCGCCATTGAGCAGAACCAGCTAAACTAACTGTGATAACCGGCGACACGATCAGAGAAGAGGACGAGGTGTGAAGGAGGTTTGCGGCCAAGAGGGCAGTGAGACGGATGGAACTGCAAAGTGGCTAAGGAAAAGGGGAGGTGTATGTAGGAGACGAGGCCGATGCCGCCGCAACACCAGGAGACCACCGTGAGCCGGTCGTGCGTCGCTAGCCCCAAAAACGGTTGGAAGACACCGACAATAAGCACAGTCGAGTGCAATTTTGTTCACACTCCTTAAAATAGGGTGAACATTACCCTCCTTCCTATTGGTCAAAATGATGTCATGCTTACCCTGCAATACACTTTTTGGTAAGCATGACATCACCTTGTGGTAGAATCCACACCCTTTTAACCAATAGGAAGAAGAGTAATGTTCACCCTCTTAAGTGGAGGGTGAACAAAACTCAACTCAGCAAAGTCCCATCAAATCCGCCGGAAGATATTGAAGCCGAAGGGTTTTTTGGGGGGTTAGAGAGCCGGTTTTAATGCCGCTAAAGCAAAAATTTGGCGTAATGTATTGAAAATTTAAATTTTTTACGATTGAACGTATATTATCCACATTTAATGATTGGTGGTTATCAAATTCTATTGTCCTGTGGTGCGCGCAAGCTTGCCCAGAGACTACATTACCAAAAAAAAAATTCTACTGTCAAATGGAGGAAAAGGTTATGATTTGAATGGGGTTGCATCATACGGGGGACAATTTCATTAGAATTGTGAGGTCAAAGTCACAAAATAAATCAATTGATCTGATTAATGAGGAATAAATTTACAAAACCTTTTTCCCTAAAACTAATTGGCACGTCCTCATTGGTACGTGTAGAAGTCTAGGAACCAGAGAAAATTAGGGAATACACCAAATTCTTAATTAGGTTGCGTTCTTAAAGTTATATGTTGCTAGCTAATGAATGAAAGAGAAAGAGTGATATTTATACAACATACACTTCATCCACGAAAATATCACAAAACTTGCCAAAGGTGGCAAGTATTCCATAAATGGAAAGTTCAAAAAGTAGAAAAGATCTGCAGAAAAACTCCCGTATCGATACGGCCAAAAGCCTGTATCGATACCAGTACTCTACGGGGAAATTCCCAAAAGCTCTGTATCCAACTGGTATCGATACAGCCAATATGCTCGTATCGATACCGCCTTCTTTTCATCATCAGCCCAGGCCGTGGCCTTGACTTGGCCACCCGATGGCTCTTGATATGCCTTCAAAGTGCCACCGGCCTTCTTCTTGATCATTCCCACAAGCCCGACGGTCACACTCCATGAGGCATCGCCAACCCGATACCCTCAAGGGTTGTTCAAAACATCGAAACACGCCCTTTTATTCGCGTATTGCCTGAAACGCTCAACAGAAAACTTTACGCGCAAAATGATTAAAAAGACTAAAGCAAACACGAAAAGAATAACAAAAGCCGGGACTAAGCGCACCAATTATCTACGAAATTGGGTGCTTATCAGTAAAGTACAAATTTTTTACTTTTTTAATTTCTCTCGTTGAGACGAATTAATAATCCACATAAGTTTGGCGCAAACTAACAAACGCGAAAAAAAAAATTCAAAATCTAGAAAAATATGTAAATTGGCTATTGACGTGAGTGGAAATCGAGTAGTTTCCCACCACCCTCACAAAATCTAGAAAAAAATATTTAGCGGTCTTGAAATACCGTCACGTGGTGCTCTGCCATACACGTTTGTGGGGCTCCGTACGTAGTACAAAGTATATCGACTCCAAAAAACGTGTGGCGGATTAGAGTGTTGCGACCACTGAATAATTACTCCACAATTTAACCCAACACCACCGACTGGTCCGTTAATTTATACTAATTAACCCAAAGTCACGTTTTTTTGTTTCGATTAGGAAATACATACTTTGTACTACTCAGCCATCCCAAATTACTTTTCCTCTGCAAAAAGTCAACGGAATTTTTGGATAGAAAAATAAAATACTTTCATGGAAATTTTTTAGAATTTTTTTACACCAAATTAAAGAACAAATCAAGCACTTTATATTGATGCAAAGAAATTCAAAAAATGATACACGATGTAATTTTTTTTTTCACCGAGAAATTACAATTCTTTTTGTAGGGGACAAGTAACTGCGGACGGAAATAGTACACTACTACTCTAATAAGTACATACATAGCCGACTTTCTATTGTCCTATATATATCCCATCACATTACCTGGACTAACAACGTGAAATCACAGATAGAGAGAGAGAGAGAGTATTGCCAAAGATTAGAGAGAGAGAGAGAGAGAGAGAGAAGAGTGGTGAGAGATCGAGAACAAGACATGAGCGTACCAGTGGGTTATAGGTTTAGGCCTACAGACCAAGAACTTGTTATCGATTATCTTAGGAAGAAGTCCAAGGGTGCAGAAGCCCTGCCTTGCAACGTCGTTTTCGAGCGCGAGATTTACGGGACAGGAAACAAAGCCCCGTGGCAGATTTTCACCAAGAACGACCCGTGGGAAGAAGGCAGCGTCTACGTTCTCACCAAGTTGATCAAGGCACACGGCAGCGACAAACGGATAGCAAGAACGGCCGGCTGTGGCTCGTGGCACGGAGAGACCGGTCCTGAACCAATATACGACCTACAGACCCGTCCTGAACCAATATACGGTGAACAGACCGATCCTGAACTGATAGGATACAAGAGGATGCTGCGTTTTCAGATCACAAACGAATCGGGAGAGATGGACGAGAGCGTGGGAAAAGGCTATTGGACCATGCATGAGTTCTCTTTGCGGCCGGATGGTAATAGTACTTCGAGTACTAGGGAACAATCGCCTAAAGGGGAATATGTTCTTTGTAGGATAAAAAGAGATGGCTCAAGAGACACCAAGATAGTAAAGTGCACCAAGAAATCTACGAGGAAAGCAGAGAATGTTGAGGCTGCTGTTACTAGTGATGCTGATGTTATGATGGTCCGCAAACCCGCAAAGCGTGCTAGGAAGGAGGAGTTTGAGCAAGAACAGAAGGTGGAAGCATCAGAAACAACAGATGTTGTTCCTTACTTTCAAGAACTTTTGGAAGAAGAGAAGGAAGGAAATTATTCGCAGATGCTCTCTGACATGGATGCGGATCTTGAAGAACTATGTCCTATATTGGAGTCGGAGCAGCTAACTAGCACCGGTCTTGATTTTGATGCGTTGGACCCCCAAACCCTATCTTGGCTTTCCCCAACACCTTTCTTGGAAGAATTTTCGGAAGCGGAGGAGCAAGGAAATTATTCGCAAATGCTTTCTGACATGGTCGCGGATTGTGTAGAACTAGTTCCTACATTTGAGTTGGGGGAGCTACCAAGTTCCGGTCTTGATTTTGATGCTTCGGACCCTCAAACTATATCTGGACTTCCCCTAACACCTTTATCAGAAGAACTTTTGGAAGTGGAGAAGCAAGGTAATTATTCACAAATGTTTTCCGACATGGATGTAGATCTTGAAGAACTAATTTCTATATTGGAGTCAGAGCAGCTACCAAGTATCGGTCTTGATTCTAATGCTTCGGACCCTCAAACCATATTTGGGCTTCCCCCAACACCTTTCTTAGAAGAACTTTTGGAAGTGGAGAAGCAAGGTAATTATTCACAAACGCTTTCCGACATCAATGCAGATCTACCAAGTATCGGTCTTGATTCTGATGCTTCGGACCCTCAAACCATATCTGGGCTTCCCCCAACACTTTTCTTAGAAGAACTTTTGGAAGTGGAGAAGCAAGGTAATTATTCACAAACGCTTTCGACATGGATGCAGATCTTGAAGAACTAATTTCTATATTGGAGTTAGAGCAGCTACCAAGTATTGGTCTTGATTCTGATGCGTTGGACCCCCATACCCTACCTTGGCTTTCCCTAACTCCTTTCTTTGAAGAATTTACGAACATTGATGCGGATACTGATCGAAGAACTAGTTCCTATGGAGGAGTTGGAGCAGCTACCAAGTTTCGATCTTGATTTTGATGCGTTGGATGCGTTGAACGAGGAATATTGGATCTTGTAAGAGCAAGAGCAAGAGAGTAAAATGTGCGTTGTTTGTTGTTGGAGAGGAATGAAAAACAAAAGAAATATGAGCTATAGATGTTAGGTTACTAGTAGGTCATTCATCATTCATTTATAAGTAATCGAAAACAAAATCGCAGATATGATTGTTTAGGTATGGAATGTTTTTATCAATTACGATTGTTCTATGCTTTGGAGTGCAGACTGCTTCTATATATTTTCCTAATGGTTTGCTTCTTTAATTTGCCTATTGGTTTGCTGCTTCTATTTGCCTATTGGTTTGCTCCTTTTGCACCGTAAGTAGCACACAATCGCTAAATATCAACGAGATATGAAGGAGTCACTCTGTCATTTATTTCTCTCATGGTAGTTTATGTCAATTGGATTTTGCTATTTGTGCTGTCGTCGATATAAAATGATGTCCGATGGCGATGTGAAGAATGGAATAAGGCTGTTGGGTGGACAAAAACAACGTACGGATGCTTGTTGTGACTGCCCATATCGAGGGAGTTGCAAAATAAATCACCTCAGGTCTGTTGTTACGTACCTGTGGAGAGGGGAAAACAATGAAGGCAACTTTCGACTACCGAGTCTCCTATAGTTATATTGTTTCCAATCCAGTAGAATACACTCTAACTGTATCCGTAACCGCAGATGTGGGATGTGGTTGCTGGGTATCAAGTTGTTTACTTGTGAATGGCATGGCCCTCCTGTTTTCTCTGTTTGCCTGCATTTCAGGGAAAACATTCTTGCAAGGATCAAAATTAGCTCTTTATTTTCTGCCTGATTTTCGGCGCATGTAATTCTCAATTTTTTGTTTCTTTTTTTCAACTTTCCCTGATGGGAAGATGAAATTATGGACATATCATACATCCAGATACCAGCTTATTTTTTAGGGTTGAATTGAGACAAAATATATATACAAACTAGGGGGACTATTTTAGAATTTTTTTTTTGCAAAGACAAACTCATACCTAAATTCTTTCCCATGCAACTTAATTATTTCTGCTTGATTGAATAATCAAAATATATTGAGAAAATTAGAATTTTCATTTTAGAATATATTATAGATAACATTATTGAAATTTGAAAAAGCATCTCTTAGTTAAATAGCTTTGCCTCAAGGTTTTTTTTTTTTCCAATGGATTTATCTTGATTAATTTTTACAATTATGTTATATTCTTTTTTACGTAATTGTAAACAATTCCGATATATTCTTTTTTATAATTCCCTTACATCCCTTTCCTTCATTCATTGTTAACTATTGCATTCGTTGATCTTAAATTTATCGAACCGTGAGGCAATCCCACCAATTCGTTTCAAGAAGGATATATGTCACAGTACTGGCTTCTTCTACAAGAAACAATCCTTCATTTATCATCGTAACTCAGGTCGGTTCACTAACCCCATATATGCATGCTAAGGGTATCTAAACTAAATTCCTAGTGAACCATATGGACTAGCACCAAATGAGTTGATAACACCTAGGAAGTTTTGAACTTGAGACTTTAGGAGTGAATCTCAAAGTCTTTAGGGTTTGATCACCATACGAACACTTTGGGATTTTGGAAGCTAAAAGTTAATTTCAACCAAACCAGAAAATTAATATGTTTGTTGCAAATAACTAGTTTTGAAAAGAGAAGAGTAAAATGTTGGTCATAAATAACTACTTTAAGAAAATATCACGTTTATCGTTAACACCACTAATTTATCAAACGAAGAATAGAATATTTACGAAAGAGTATAGTCGTATCATTAAATGGAAGGAAATTAATTTTCGCGCACACAGACGCTCCACTTTCTACATAAAGTAACTTCATGTACAAAGTGGAGATGTACTACTATTACATCTGTCCCATCTTCTTGGATTGTCATTCTAAAACTATTGTAACTTTTTAATGGAACATAATCACTACATTGGAGTAGTACTTTTTTTAGCTTCCGAAAACATATTTTTTATTTTTTTGTCTTGTTTCTGCTGCAAATTTTGTGAATGATTTTTTTTTTAATCATGTAATCCATGTAGTGTTTCACTTCCCTTTACGTTTGTTAACAATTTCCCCTCTTTCTTTTTCAAAGATAAAAAAAGACATTCACCACCGGGAAGGAGCCTGAAATTTGAGACAGTTAGGATTGTTCTTAACTTTGTTTAGGGATATGATACCGTCAAATCTTTATTCCTTTTAATCTCTGTAACAATTTCGAAGATTAATAAAATTTTCTTTTGCCGTTCAAAAAGAAATCTCAGACAGTTAGCTCAATATAACTCAAAACAAACTTTCATCTTCGTCGTACTTGCTAACTAAAAATTGAATGTGTACGTTTAACGGGAAAAAAGTTATTAGTGATTGACAGCCCTTGCTTAATTTCGATTGTATTGCTTCATACGTGGGGTAATTTCATAAAAGAATTGTGAGGTCAATTTCTATTTTCCTAAAACAAAATCGCAGATATGATTGTTTAGTTTACTAGTAGGTCATTCATCATTCATTTATAAGTAATCGAAAACAAAATCGCAGATATGATTGTTTAGGTATGGAATGTTTTTATCAATTACGATTGTTCTATGCTTTGGAGTGTAGACTTGCTTCTATAATGGTTTGCTTCTTTAATTTGCCTATTGGTTTGCTGCTTCTATTTGCCTATTGGTTTGCTTCTTTTGCACCGTAAGTAGCACACAATTGCTAAATACCAACGAGATATGAAGGAGTCACTCTGTCATTTATTTCTCTCATGGTAGTTTATGCATGCCAATTGGATTTTGCTATTCGTGTGTCGTCAATAAAATGATGTCCGGTGGCGATGTGATGAAAGGAATAAGGCTGTTGGGTGGACGAAAACAACGTACAGATGCTGGTTGTGACTTCCCATATCGAGGGAGTTGCAAAATAAATCACTTCGGGTCATGAGAAACTTGTCAATGGATATAATATAATGCATGTGGTTTAATTTGAATTTCTTGAAGTGGCCAGCCGCGCTATTAATTAGATTCTAATTAATGGTTTCACTCACGACTGATCTCAACAATGAGAAAGCCCCTAACCACTTTGTGTTTAGAATCCATCCTTCTCAATCAAGAAACATTCTTGCAAGGATCAAAATTAGATCTTTATTTTCTGCCTGATTTTAGGTGCATGTAATTCTCAATTTTTAGTTTATTTTTTTCAACTTTCCTGATGGAAAGATGAAATTATGGACATATCATACATCCAGAAACCAGCTTATTTTTTATGGTTGATTTTAAAAATAGCCCCTCTAGTTTGCCTAAAATTTTGATTTCGTCCCTCTAGTATTAATTGTGCCATTTTTTAATCCTATAATTTATATTTTTTCTCAATTTGGTCTCTCTCATTAACGTTGTTGTTAGAACTAGCGGAACTCAAGGGCGAAATTGATATTTCGCTCCTAGAGGGACAAAATTGAGACAAAATACAAACTAAAGGGACAATTTTTATTTTGCAAAGACAAACTCATTCCTAAATTCTTTCCCAACTTAATTATTTTTGCTTGATTGAATAATCAAAATGTTTTGAGGAAATTTAAAATTTTCATTTTAGAATATATTACAGATAATATTATTGAAATTTGAAAAAGCACCTCTTAGTTAAATAGCTTTGCCTCAAGTTTTTTTTTTTCCATTGGGTTTATCTTGATTTTTACAATTCCATTATATTCTTTTTTACAATTCCCGGCATCCTCCTCGAAACCAACATCGTCCACCGAGATGTCCTCTTCCTCAAAATCATCTAAAGTATGGATCCTTTCTTTTAATTCTTCCTCTTGCATTTCAACAAATCTCTTCAGATTATAATTTCTCCCTCCTTTAAGTTCAATACCCAAAGTCTTACCAACATCCAACATCTTGCGAGCTTCCTTAAAGAACACTGAGGAATAAGAGCTCTTCTTATTTTTATGCTTCAATTTATCGAACTTAGCTTCAATCTTGCGAGATGCTTTTTCTTTTTAATTTTCCTCTCTGATCTTCTCACTCCCCTTCTCATTTTGAGGATAGCATCAGAGGATGATCTAATGCCGAGAATGTTACTCCCAACATTAGATTTTTGCCTAGGTAGCCCTTCACCTGCTTCTACTCCCTCACTAGAAATAACATAATCCTCACTGTGAGAGGCCTCTCTTTTTTGGTGATACTCCTCAAAAGACTGAGTGATACAATGAGAACTACCTTCCTTTTGATTCATATCAACAAGTAGATTAATTCCCTCCACTTGAGAAGCTCTTAAGGAGTTTCGAGAATCATGAGTAATCCTGGTTTCAACAATTGTTCCAACATCATCCAAGATTGAGACTGCACCCTTTGCACCAATTACGCCCTCCTCACTCCCCGGAGAGGACTCCGAAGATTCAGAATTGGCCACAACCAGATTGACCCCAACAAGATTATCCCCATACAACGTACCTTAATTCAGTCCCTCCACTTACAAGAGTGCCATCTTTTTCGACTACATCTTTTCTTTCACAATTCCTGTACATCTTCGTGTCAAAATTTGACACGTGATCTCCGAATTTGTCATCGTCTTCGTCATCTTTTGAAACATCCTCATCTTGTTGTTGAGAAGAATCTATATATGCTGGCTCGGGGAATTTGTTTCTCTGCTTCAAACGGTTGATCACATGGATCTTCCATCTCTTCGACTCTATAGCTCTTCCCTTCAATCTCAATGTTAATCCACTCATCAATCTCCTCAAACACATTTGTGGCACTGAATACTTTAGCTACTGCAAAAGAAGAAAGCCTTAGTGTTGGTTCATCTGTACGAAGAGATGAAGGTACCCCACAATTCACCAATAGCGCGCTTCAAACGAGGTGTTGCTCCAGCCATTGAGAGGAATTCCGTAATAGCATAGCCAAACAAATCTTTCAATGCAGGCTGCTTGTCCCTCCCTTGATTTGATTTCGAAAAACCACCTTTGTAAGCAATTCACTTTGAGAAGATTCTCCAACTCTTCTTTATTATTGCAAGTTAAGATCACAAATCTTCCACCCATTGCTCGAACCAGAACATTATCAACTCCCATTCCTGCCATTTGGATTTTCAGCTCATCAATTGAGATTAGTCTATGAAGTTTTGCCACCAGGGGCGAAGGCACATGGGTACAAGGGAGGGCGACCGACCCCACTGACTGCCAAATTTTCATAGGGATAGGTATAATTTTTACCAATTTGACGCCAAATTTTTATAAGAATAGGTATAATTTAGCTATTTTGACCCCACAAAAAATCTCTAAAATCCCAACTTGTTTTAAGTGCATAGAAATCCCAAGCATTCTTTTCTTTTCAAGAGTTGATAGTGCTAGAAATGAGACTATCATGTATTAATTTTCAAATATAACAAGTCTTTTGGGGCCAATTATGAGGCAAATTAAAATGAATTATTAGTGCATATCAATCTTATAATTAACCTTTTAATTTAGTTATTTTTGGACTTGTGCCTAGAAAAAATATATTGAATATAAATATAATTTTTGACCCTACTAAACAAAATTTCAGGCTCCGCCCCTGTTTGCCACTGCACTACGGTAGAGCCAGGCAGCCAGCCATACGAGCACTTTGGGATTTTCGAAGCTAAAATTAATTTCAATCAAACCAGAAAATTAATATGTTTGTCGCGAATAACTAGTTTTGAAAAGAGAATAGTAAAATGTTTGTCCTAAATAACTACTTTAAAATATATTCAAAAAAAAAACTACTTTAAAAGAATATCACGTTTATCGTTAACACCACTAATCAAACGAAGAATAGAATATTTAGAAAGAGTATAGTCGTACCATTAAATGGAAGGAAATTAATTTTCGCGCACGCAGGCGCTTCACTTTCTACATTAAATTACTTCATGTACAAAGTGGAGATGTACTACTATTACATCCGTCTCATCTTCTTGGATTGTCATTCTGAAACTATTGTAACTTTTTAATGGAACATAATCAACACATTGGAGTAATACTTTTTTAGCTTCCAAAAACAAATTTTTTAATTTTTTTTGTCTTGTTTCTGCTGCAAATTTTGTGAATGAATTTTTTTTTTTAATCGTGTAATCCGTTTCACTCCCCTTAATTTACGTCCTCCAACCCTACTTTTTTGTTAACAATTTCCCCTCTTTCTTTTTCAAAGATAAAAAAAGACATTCACCACCGGGTAGGATCCTGAAATTTGAGACAGTTAGGATTGTTTCTTAACGCATCTGAGCCGTTTATTGCGTTTTTGGACGGCTCGGATGTTCCGAACCGTCCAAAAATGTATTGGACGGCCCAAATGTTCCGAGCGGGAACCACGTGAGATATACCCACCTGGCAACCGTGGACCGAAATACTACACTACTACTGCTCTAAGCCGACTTTCTATTGTGCTATATATATCCAGTCACGTTACCTGGACTAACAACGTGAGATCACTGAGAGAGAGAGAGGGTATTGTCAAAGATTATAGAGAGAGAGAGAGAGAGAGAGAGAGAGAGAGAGAGAGAGAACAAGACATGAGCGTACCAGTGGGTTATAGGTTTACGCCTACAGACCAAGAACTTGTTATCGATTATCTTGGGAGCAAGTCCAAGGGTAAAGCCCTGCCTTGCGACGTCGTTTTCGAGCGCGAGATTTACGGGACCGGAAACAAAGCCCCATGGCAGATTTTCACCGAAAACGACCCGTGGACAGAAAGCAGCGTCTACGTTCTCACCAAGTTGATCAAGGCCAGAGGCAGCAACAAACGGATAGCTAGAACGGCCGGCTGTGGCTCGTGGCACGGAGAGACCGGTCCTGAACCAATATACGACCAACAGACCAGTCCTGAACCAATACACGACGAACAGACCGATCCTGAACTGATAGGGTACAAGAGGACGCTGTGTTTTCGGACCACGGGCGAATCAGGAGCGATGGAAAAAGGCCGTTGGATCATGCATGAGTTCGAACAATGGCCTAAAGGAGAATATGTTCTTTGTAGGATAAAAAGAAGATACGACTCAAAAGACACCAAGATATTCCCGAGGAACGTAAACTGCACCAAGAAATCTACGGGGAGAGCAGAGAATGTTGAGGCTGCTGCTAGTGATGCTGATGTTACGGTCAGGAAACCCGCAAAGCGTGCTAGGAGGGAGTTTGAGCAAGAACAGAAGATGGAAGCACCGGAAACAGAAACTGTTCCTTACTCGCTAGAACTTTCGGAAGCGGAGAAGGAAGGAAATCATTCGCGGATGCTTTCGGCTGACATGGGCGCGGATCTTGAAGAACAAGTTCTTACGTTGGACATGGGCGTGGATCTTGAAGAACAAGTTCCTACGTTGGAGCAGCTACGAAGTTTCGGTCTTGATTTTGATGCATCGGTCCCTCAAACCCTATCTTGGCTTCCCCCGACACCTTTCTTTGAAGAATTTTCGGAAGCGGAGAAGCAAGGAAACTATTCACAAATGCTTCTTGACATGGGTGCGGATCTTGAAGAACGAGTTCCTATATTGGAGTCGGAGCAGCTACAAAGTTTCGGTCTTGATTTTGAGGCGTCAATCCCTCAAACCCTATCTTGGCTTCCCCCAACACCTTCCTCGGAAGAATTTTCGGAAATGGAGAAGCAAGGAAACTATTCACGAATGCTTCTTGACATGGATGCATATCTTGAAGAACAAGTTCCTATATTGGAGTCGGAGCAGCTACCAAGTTTCGGTCTTGATTTTGATGCCTCGGACCCTCATACCCTATCCGGGCTTGCCCCAACACCTTTCTCAGAAGAATTTTTGGAAGTGGAGAGGCAGGGAAATTACTCACAAAGGCTTTCGGACATGGATGCGGATCTTGAAGAACTAGTTTCCATATTGCAGTGGGAGCCGCTACCAAGTTTTGATCTCGATTTTGATGCGTTGGGCCCTCAAGTTGTTGCTGATAAATTTTGCCTTGTTTGATTTGTTAGTTTTGCATTTCTTTCGCAAGTTGATCGATATCGTTGGAATCCCAAAGCATGAGTTCTCTTTGTGAGACTGTTTATATCAAAATTTAACAGTCCCGTATTTGATTTTTATTTACGTATTGATGTTTTTATAGTCATTTTGGAAACAATCATATGCGGAGAAAATGTATAGTGAACGCGATTGTGTGCGGTACCAAAATGCCCGTTTGTTCAAGTTTAGAAAATGTTGGCCTACCCAAAACTTCATAGTAGTGCAAATCATATTCCATACATTTAGACGAACCAGAACGTATGCGGAGCCCTTTGGCCCGATGATTAAAAAAGAAAATGCATTGCACTACTCAGAGGCGAAAATTGCAACTCAATCAAAGTGGCCAATTAACAAATGAGAATATGGAAGAGAAAATAGCTTCGATACATTTTTAAGCTAGAAAATTTAGCGACAATGTAATTTCTGTTCACGAAATCAATACTCCGAAGTTCATCACAAGTTCAAATTAAATCTTCAACAAGCCAAAAGCAACACGTTCAGGTGCAGCAAGAGCTTTATTAAAACATCAACATTAGATACATGATCAAGGCTCGTCCCTTGGCATTGAGCATCCACCTGCAAAAACAAGCATTTGGAAAAAACAAAGAGGCAGGGAACAGGGAAACAGAAGAAGCTCTTTGGCTTACATGAGCCTTATCGGCCCTAATCAAAATATATCCCATCCTCTATGCATACAATTTCGAAACATATCCCTCAGGTATTATTGGATACCGCTCAGGTTAGCACAAAGAGAGATATCTCCAAGAACAAAATGCTTGCTTAGACGGAATTGGGGCATTGGTTTGGGGTCCCAACCTGAAGCAACGAGAGATGCAAAGCATGGTCTTTTATCATGGTATTTCCACACAAGTTTTAGCATTGTATTTTCACACAGGTTTTAGTATTATATTAATTTACCAGTTCTCATCTCATTTTGAATATGTTGAGTTCTAGGCACGTCTTTGGATTATTTCAGAGTTAAGGCCAAGTCATTGCGACATTTATCAACTAAGGATTATCCTTTGATGCCTCCTCCAAGGTCAACCATTGCAGCAACATTCAGTCCTGGTGGGAAAAACCTTGCAGTGGCCAACTTTGCAACGTCAAAAGCTATGTTGGGATGGAAGTGAAACCACCTCAAACTTCTTTCATATCGAGTTGATTAGGTAGAAGTGAAACCACCTCAATCTTCTTTCATTTCGAATTGATCAGTTAGATGTTGCTTTGTTGTATGGATAAAAAAAAGTTTTCCTATTTTGAACTTAGAAAGTGGATTTTGTGAAGACAGTTGGGTTTTTGGAATGTGATCAGTATTATAATCGAGTGTTTAATATAGCGGAAAGTTAAATTTTGTTCACAAGTGCTTTTAGGCATGGGCATTCCGCTAGCTAAGCTTACACCTAGCTAAGGTCACTCAAAATCATACTAAATAATAAATTCGTTGACCCGTGCCTTCAATTTCTAGTTCTATACACGGGAAGACATACATATATATTATTAATTATTACGAAGTAAAAATTTGAATTGTGGACACGCTGCACACAGGGGCACGACCACGTGGCACCCATCCGGCACTGAAAAATTTCTCCTCAAAAGGAGGAAAAAGTTATAATTTGAATGGAGTTGCATCATTACGTGGGACAATTTTATTAGAATTGTGCAAATTCAGAAAATGAATTAAAAATTTGATCTAATTAATGAGGAAAAATTTTACAAAACATTTTTGCCCTAAAACTAATTGGCACGTCCTATTTGGTGTAGAAGTCCTGGGAACGGGAGAGAATTACAGAATACACCCAACTCTTAATTAGTGGAAATCCACTAATTTCCCCCACCGTCACAAAATCTAGAAAAAAATTATTATTATTTTTTTATCGACAAAAGTAACATTTTATTAAAGGGAGGGGAAAAGGGATTTCGAACCAGAGGTTGAAAAACACAATCAGATGGGACAAGCCCATGCGCTCCGAAGGGCAAAACCAAAAACACTTAAAGGCCTCGAAGTCCAAATATTATTACAGATGAAGCTCAAAACACTAGATGGCCTAAAAAGCCCAAATCTTACAATTAAGCAAAATTAAAGAAGCCTGGCCCACCAAAGTAGGCCAAGCCCAGCCCCCAAAGACCCAAAACAAACAGTAAAGATATAGGTACCGATAGAATTTGTAGGGAAATCGTACCGACCGGCCCTCCGAGCCGTCCAAAAATTCTTTTAAAAAAAACCGAGGGGCCCAACGCGAGAATCAACGGCATCCGATATGTGTAGGGTGATTGATATATACACGAAAAAATGGTGTTTAGATCAATCACCCTACACATATCGGATGCCGTTGATTCTTGCGTGGGGCCCCTCGGGTTTTTTTTAAAGAATTTTTGGACGGCTCGGATCGGCCATCCGGTGGCCGGAGACGGCCCAGCGGGCCGGTCGGTACGATTTCCCTACAAATTCTATCAGTACTCATAGCAACACTCCAAAACAAACCCTAACGTTACAAATCTTTAGCCCGTTGCCCACCAACGCACACCAATCAGATAGCAACCAAACCCGAATTGTCAACCATCCGCCTCCGATCACCACCATGCCGCCTTTGGCCTACCTAAACGGAGAAAGGAAACCATCGATCAAACAACCCAGCCGTTGCCACAAGAGCTTAACAAAAAAATAATAATTATTATTGAGACACGGTCACGTGATGCCTCAACATCTTTATCTGCCACACATGTTTGTGGGGCTCAATACAAAATATATCAACTTCGCAGAAACGCGTGGCGGACAAGAGAGTTGCGATACCGTGCGACTACTGAATAATTACTCTACAAGTTAATCCAACACCACCGACTGATCCGTTCCAACTAATTAACCCGTAGTACATACTTTGTGAGTACTACTCAACCGTCATAAATTACTTTTCCTCTACAAAAGTCGATGAAATTTTTAGATCGAAAAATAAAATACTTTCATGCATAATTTTTAGAATTTTTTACTCCAAATTCTTTGGAGGCAAACCACTCACAAATGACTACCAATATGCAGAACATAATTAGACTTTCAGCTCAAAAATAGTTCTAGAAAGAAAAAAACGATTTCAGCGTCCAAACGTCAACCTCACATGAGCATAAAACATAATTATATTAACTTATGAAAAACCTAACAAAAATTCAAGTCCTTTTCGGAATTTAAGATTGTTTAAAGTTTTTTGATCCAAGCAATTCTCCTTTTCTCAGGCATATCCAAGAATATTTGCCTCCAAAGAATGTCACCATGCAGCTTCTCCAAAACCATCATGCAGATTTTCACCAAGAAACCCGTGGGATGAAGGCAGCGTCTACGTTCTCACGAAGCTGATCAAGGCCACCGGCAGCGACAAACGGACAGCCAGAACGGCCGGTTGTGGCTCGTGGCACGGAGAGACTGATCCTGTACGAATACTCGACAAAAAGCGTCGTGTGATAGGGTACAAGAGGATGCTGCGTTTTCGGATCAAGAACGGATCGGAGCTATGGACGAGAGCAGGGAAGGAGGCCATTGGATCATGCACGAGTTCTCTTTGTATGGCGGTAATGGTACTTCGACTAGGAATAAGCAATCGCCTAAAGGATCAGAATATGTTCTTTGTAGGATAAAGAAAAGATATGACTCAAACGACACCAAGAAATCTCCGAAGAAAGTAAAGAATGTTGAGGCTGCTGCTTCTAGTGAGGATGCAGATCTTCTTGAGGAACTAGTTTCTATATTCGAGTCAGAGCAGCTACCAAGTAGTATCGGTCTTGATTCTGGGCTTCCCCCGACAGTGCCAACACCTTTCTTTGAAGAATTTTCGGAAGCGAAGGAGCAAGGAAATTATTCGCAGATGCTTTCTGACGTTGATGCGGATACTGAAGAACTAGTTCCTATATTAGAGTACTTGGAGCAGCTACCAAGTTTCGGTCTTGATTTTGATGCGTTGGACGCGTTGAACGAGGAATGGAGCTTGTAAGAGCAAGAGAGTAAAATGTGCGTTGTTTGTTGTTGGAGGGGAATGAAAAACAAAAGAATTATTAACAGTAGATGTTAGTTTACTAGTAGGTCATTGATCGAGCCCATTCGTCATTCATTTATAAGTAATTGATCAAAAACAGAATCGTAGATATGATTGTTTAGATATGGAATGTTTTTATCAGTTACAATTGTTCTATGCAATGTTTTAAAAACCGGATCGGTGAGCGAACCGGACAAGTGACCGGGCGGATGGGTCACCGGTTCAACCACGGGTGAACCGAGTTGAACCGTCACGTCGTATATGCTATTATATATCCAACCTATAGCAGTCACAGCCAGGATTTTTCGAAGGGTCACCGCGTACAGAAAACCGAAACCATGACAGTTACAGCAGAAACTTACAAGACATTACCCCTGCCTTCCTAAACCTCCGATTTTCCACCTAGTAATATATCGATCCCGAGAGTGCTAGTTTGAGCAAACTAAATGTAATAGACCTGGCATTGCAATGCTGAATAGAGAGTGAACGTCTCAACGATGAGAAAGTCCCGAACGACTTCGTCTTCAGAATCAATCCTTCCCAATTTTGGCCTTCTCAATTTTGGCTAGACTCTGAATCTTTCTTGGCTCTCATCTTTCAATCAAGAAACTCTGGCTATCTTTCTTTGTAGAACCCATGTCCTTCTGCTTGTTGGTTCACTCTCATGATCTAAATAGACGCAGTTGATTAGGATAAAAAGTATTTTTCTTGGTAACGAAGCATCTGGTGCTGGCCGTGCTGCATATGCATATCTTGCACTTACATTTCTTATCACGGCAAAGCGAATATTCAGAGGAATTTAGAGGTAGGTCTAGGCTCTCATATTCGTTTCGACCGACAAAGACTCATTGACATGTTATTTTCTTTCTAAAGGGTAGATTCTTAATCTTCAGATTGAGTCTCACATTGGCAGCATAACTGATCTTGGCCTTTGCAATGCTGCGCGTAATAAACTTCTGGTTGTTACCTGTGGAGATGGAAAAACAATTAAGGCGACTTTTGACTCCGTAGTCTTCTATTGTTATATTGTTTCCAATCCAGCATAATACACGAACCGTATCCATAACCGTAGATGTTGGCATGGCTCTCCTGTTTTTTCCCAGAACTTTTAGCGGCGGTAGTAAACGCCGTTAATAGCCAGAAACCTTTACCAGCGGTAATTTACTGCTGTTTTTATATTTTCGACAATTGTTTTCCCGCTGGAACTTTTACCAGTGGTAATTTACTTTAACCGGCGGCATTTTGGGACTATTACCGGTGGTTTTAATGCCGCTTTTTTTGAACAGCAAAAAAAAAATTCATTAATCTTAAAATTGTTACAAGACTAATAGAAGCAAGGATATGACGTTTTGTTCAAAAGAACAATCAGTCCAATCCGAGACCCAATAACTAAATTTGCAAGAAGTCAATTCGGAACACCAAATGGGATGAAGCCCCTCTAAAGGTCGAAGCCCAATCACCCTAAATGGGTCTAAAAACCCAGATCAGAACAATTAAGAGCAAAAGGCCTAATATGCCCAACTCATACAATAACGAATATCAATGGGCCAAACCCAATCCAAGAGGAGCCAAGCCTGGCCCAACCCCCAAACCTAACCCTAACCCTAACCAAAACACAGTCACCACACACCACCACCCAAAGCAACCGCCGACCACCATACCCAGGCAAACAACCACCACCTGAAAACCCGAAGCAGGCCACAATCAAAACCATTAGACCCGTAGCCGATGACCAGCGCCGTCACCCACCAAAACGGTTGGAAAAAGCAGCCCACCACCAACACGGAATCTCCCTTTGAAGCTTTGGGAACCACTGAAAATAGTAAGCCCAAATCTAGCGGCCACACCAGCGCACCATACGCGATTTCCCCAACGTTGATGACCACACCTCGCCGTTGAGCAGAACTGGCATCGGAGAAGAGGACGAGGTGTGAAGGAGGTTTGCGGCCAAGAGGGCAGTGAGACGGATGGAACTGCAAAGTGGCTAAGGAAAAGGGGAGGTGTACGTAGGAGACGAGGCTGATGCCGCCGGAACACCAAGAGACCACCGTGAGCCGGCTGTGCATTGTTAGCCCCAAAAACGGTTGGAAGACACCGACAACGAGCACAGTCGAGTGCAATTTTGTTCACACTCCTTAAAAGAGAGTGAACATTACCCTCCTTCCTATTTGTTGAAATAGTGTGGATCCCACCACAAAATGATGTCATGCTTACCATGCTATACACTTTTTGGTAAGAATGACATCATCTTGTGGTGAAATCCACACCCTTTCAACCAATAGGAAAGAGATATGAACAAAACTCAACTCATCAAAGTCCCATTGAAGCCGAAGGGTTTTTTTTTTTTTTTTTTGGGGGGGGGGGGGGGGGTTAGAGAGCCGGTTTTAATGCCGCTAATGCAAAAATTTGGCGTAATGTATTGAAAATTTAAATTTTTTACCATTGAACGTATATTATCCACACTTAATGATTGGTGGTTATCAAATACTACTGCCCCGTGGCGCGCGCAAGCTGGCCCAGGGACTACGTTACCAAAAAAAAAAACTACTGTCAAAAGGAGGAAAAGGTTATGATTTGAATGGGGTTGCATCATACGGGGGACAATTTCATTAGAATTGTGAGGTCAAAGTCACAAAATAAATCAATTGATCTGATTAATGAGGAATAAATTTACAAAACCTTTTTCCCTAGAACTAATTGGCACGTCCTCATTGGTACGTGTAGAAGTCTAGGAACCAGAGAAAATTAGGGAATACACCAAATTCTTAATTAGGTTGCGTTCTTAAATTTATATGTTGCTAGCTAATGAATGAAAGAGAAAGAGTGATATTTATACACCCTACACTTCATCCACGAAAATATCACAAAACTTGCCAAAGGTGGCAAGTATTCCATAAATGGAAAGTTCAAAAAGTAGAAAAGATCTGCAGAAAAACTCCCGTATCGATACGGCCAAAAGCCTGTATCGATACCAGTACTCTACGGGGAAATTCCCAAAAGCTCTGTATCCAACTGGTATCGATACAGCCAATATGCTCGTATCGATACCGCCTTCTTTTCATCATCAGCCCAGGCCGTGGCCTTGACTTGGCCACCCGATGGCTCTTGATATGCCTTCAAAGTGCCACCGGCCTTCTTCTTGATCATTCCCACAAGCCCGACGGTCACACTCCATGAGGCATCGCCAACCCGATACCCTCAAGGGTTGTTCAAAACATCGAAACACGCCCTTTTATTCGCGTATTGCCTGAAACGCTCAACAGAAAACTTTACGCGCAAAATGATTAAAAAGACTAAAGCAAACACGAAAAGAATAACAAAAGCCGGGACTAAGCGCACCAATTATCTACGAAATTGGGTGCTTATCAGTAAAGTACAAATTTTTTACTTTTTTAATTTCTCTCGTTGAGACGAATTAATAATCCACATAAGTTTGGCGCAAACTAACAAACGCGAAAAAAAAAATTCAAAATCTAGAAAAATATGTAAATTGGCTATTGACGTGAGTGGAAATCAAGTAGTTTCCCACCACCCTCACAAAATCTAGAAAAAAATATTTAGCGGTCTTGAAATACCGTCACGTGGTGCTCTGCCATACACGTTTGTGGGGCTCCGTACGTAGTACAAAGTATATCGACTCCAAAAAACGTGTGGCGGATTAGAGTGTTGCGACCACTGAATAATTACTCCACAATCTAACCCAACACCACCGACTGGTCCGTTAATTTATACTAATTAACCCAAAGTCACGTTTTTTGTTTCGATTAGGAAATACATACTTTGTACTACTCAGCCATCCCAAATTACTTTTCCTCTGCAAAAAGTCAACGGAATTTTTGGATAGAAAAATAAAATACTTTCATGGAAATTTTTTAGAATTTTTTTACACCAAATTAAAGAACAAATCAAGCACTTTATATTGATGCAAAGAAATTCAAAAAATGAAACACGATGTAATTTTTTTTTTCACCGAGAAATTACAATTCTTTTTGTAGGGGACAAGTAACTGCGGACGAAAATAGTACACTACTACTCTAATAAGTACATACATAGCCGACTTTCTATTGTCCTATATATATCCCATCACATTACCTGGACTAACAACGTGAAATCACAGATAGAGAGAGAGAGAGAGAGTATTGCCAAAGATTAGAGAGAGAGAGAGAGAGAGAGAGAGAGAGAGAGAGAGAGAGAAGAGTGGTGAGAGATCGAGAACAAGACATGAGCGTACCAGTGGGTTATAGGTTTAGGCCTACAGACCAAGAACTTGTTATCGATTATCTTAGGAAGAAGTCCAAGGGTGCAGAAGCCCTGCCTTGTAACGTCGTTTTCGAGCGCGAGATTTACGGGACAGGAAACAAAGCCCCGTGGCAGATTTTCACCAAGAACGACCCGTGGGAAGAAGGCAGCGTCTACGTTCTCACCAAGTTGATCAAGGCACACGGCAGCGACAAACGGATAGCAAGAACGGCCGGCTGTGGCTCGTGGCACGGAGAGACCGGTCCTGAACCAATATACGACCTACAGACCCGTCCTGAACCAATATACGGCGAACAGACCGATCCTGAACTGATAGGATACAAGAGGATGCTGCGTTTTCAGATCACAAACGAATCGGGAGAGATGGACGAGAGCGTGGGAAAAGGCTATTGGACCATGCATGAGTTCTCTTTGCGGCCGGATGGTAATAGTACTTCGAGTACTAGGGAACAATCGGCTAAAGGGGAATATGTTCTTTGTAGGATAAAAAGAGATGGCTCAAGAGACACCAAGATAGTAAAGTGCACCAAGAAATCTACGAGGAAAGCAGAGAATGTTGAGGCTGCTGTTACTAGTGATGCTGATGTTATGATGGTCCGCAAACCCACAAAGCGTGCTAGGAAGGAGGAGTTTGAGCAAGAACAGAAGGTGGAAGCATCAGAAACAACAGATGTTGTTCCTTACTTTCAAGAACTTTTGGAAGAAGAGAAGGAAGGAAATTATTCGCAGATGCTCTCTGACATGGATGCGGATCTTGAAGAACTATGTCCTATATTGGAGTCGGAGCAGCTAACTAGTACCGGTCTTGATTTTGATGCGTTGGACCCCCAAACCCTATCTTGGCTTTCCCCAACACCTTTCTTGGAAGAATTTTCGGAAGCGGAGGAGCAAGGAAATTATTCGCAAATGCTTTCTGACATGGTCGCGGATTGTGTAGAACTAGTTCCTACATTTGAGTTGGGAGAGCTACCAAGTTCCGGTCTTGATTTTGATGCTTCGGACCCTCAAACTATATCTGGACTTCCCCTAACACCTTTATCAGAAGAACTTTTGGAAGTGGAGAAGCAAGGTAATTATTCACAAATGCTTTCCGACATGGATGTAGATCTTGAAGAACTAATTTCTATATTGGAGTCAGAGCAGCTACCAAGTATCGGTCTTGATTCTAATGCTTCGGACCCTCAAACCATATCTGGGCTTCCCCCAACACCTTTCTTAGAAGAACTTTTCGAAGTGGAGAAGCAAGGTAATTATTCACAAACGCTTTCCGACATCAATGCAGATCTACCAAGTATCGGTCTTGATTCTGATGCTTCGGACCCTCAAACCATATCTGGGCTTCCCCCAACACTTTTCTTAGAAGAACTTTTGGAAGTGGAGAAGCAAGGTAATTATTCACAAACGCTTTCCGACATGGATGCAGATCTTGAAGAACTAATTTCTATATTGGAGTTAGAGCAGCTACCAAGTATTGGTCTTGATTCTGATGCGTTGGACCCCCATACCCTACCTTGGCTTTCCCTAACTCCTTTCTTTGAAGAATTTTCGAACATTGATGCGGATACTGATCGAAGAACTAGTTCCTATGGAGGAGTTGGAGCAGCTACCAAGTTTCGATCTTGATTCTGATGCGTTGGATGCGTTGAACGAGGAATATTGGATCTTGTAAGAGCAAGAGCAAGAGAGTAAAATGTGCGTTGTTTGTTGTTGGAGAGGAATGAAAAACAAAAGAAATATGAGCTATAGATGTTAGTTTACTAGTAGGTCATTCATCATTCATTTATAAGTAATCGAAAACAAAATCGTAGATATGATTGTTTAGGTATGGAATGTTTTTATCAATTACGATTGTTCTATGCTTTGGAGTGCAGACTGCTTCTATATATTTTCCTAATGGTTTGCTTCTTTAATTTGCCTATTGGTTTGCTGCTTCTATTTGCCTATTGGTTTGCTTCTTTTGCACCGTAAGTAGCACACAATCGCTAAATATCAACGAGCTATGAAGGAGTCACTCTGTCATTTATTTCTCTCATGGTAGTTTATGTCAATTGGATTTTGCTATTTGTGCTGTCGTCGATATAAAATGATGTCCGATGGCGATGTGAAGAATGGAATAAGGCTGTTGGGTGGACAAAAACAACGTACGGATGCTGGTTGTGACTGCCCATATCGAGGGAGTTGCAAAATAAATCACCTCAGGTCTGTTGTTACGTACCTGTGGAGAGGGGAAAACAATGAAGGCAACTTTCGACTACCGAGTCTCCTATAGTTATATTGTTTCCAATCCAGTAGAATACACTCTAACTGTATCCGTAACCGCAAATGTGGGATGTGGTTGCTGGGTATCAAGTTGTTTACTTGTGAATGGCATGGCCCTCCTGTTTTCTCTGTTTGCCTGCATTTCAGGGAAAACATTCTTGCAAGGATCAAAATTAGATCTTTATTTTCTGCCTGATTTTCGGCGCATGTAATTCTCAATTTTTTGTTTCTTTTTTTCAACTTTCCCTGATGGGAAGATGAAATTATGGACATATCATACATCCAGATACCAGCTTATTTTTTAGGGTTGAATTGAGACAAAATATATATACAAACTAGGGGGACTATTTTAGAATTTTTATTTTGCAAAGACAAACTCATACCTAAATTCTTTCCCATGCAACTTAATTATTTCTGCTTGATTGAATAATCAAAATATTGAGAAAATTAGAATTTTCATTTTAGAATATATTACAGATAATATTATTGAAATTTGAAAAAGCATCTCTTAGTTAAATAGCTTTGCCTCAAGGTTTTTTTTTTTTCAATGGATTTATCTTGATTAATTTTTACAATTATGTTATATTCTTTTTTACGTAATTGTAAACAATTCCGATATATTCTTTTTTATAATTCCCTTACATCCCTTTCCTTCATTCATTGTTAACTATTGCATTCGTTGATCTTAAATTTATCGAACCGTGAGGCAATCCCACCAATTCGTTTCAAGAAGGATATATGTCACAGTACTGGCTTCTTCTACAAGAAACAATCCTTCATTTATCATCGTAACTCAGGTCGGTTCACTAACCCCATATATGCATGCTAAGGGTATCTAAACTAAATTCCTAGTGAACCATATGGACTAGCACCAAATGAGTTGATAACACCTAGGAAGTTTTGAACTTGAGACTTTAGGAGTGAATCTCAAAGTCTTTAGGGTTTGATCACCATACGAACACTTTGGGATTTTGGAAGCTAAAAGTTAATTTCAACCAAACCAGAAAATTAATATGTTTGTTGCAAATAACTAGTTTTGAAAAGAGAAGAGTAAAAGTTGGTCATAAATAACTACTTTAAGAAAATATCACGTTTATCGTTAACACCACTAATTTATCAAACGGAGAATAGAATATTTACGAAAGAGTATAGTCGTATCATTAAATGGAAGGAAATTAATTTTCGCGCACACAGACGCTCCACTTTCTACATAAAGTAACTTCATGTACAAAGTGGAGATGTACTACTATTACATCTGTCCCATCTTCTTGGATTGTCATTCTGAAACTATTGTAACTTTTTAATGGAACATAATCACTACATTGGAGTAGTACTTTTTTTAGCTACCGAAAACATATTTTTTATTTTTTGTCTTGTTTCTGCTGCAAATTTTGAATGATTTTTTTTTAATCATGTAATCCATGTAGTGTTTCACTTCCGTTTACGTCCTCCAACCCTACTGTTAACAATTTCCCCTCTTTCTTTTTCAAAGATAAAAAAAGACATTCGCCACCGGGAAGGAGCCTGAAATTTGAGACAGTTAGGATTGTTCTTAACTTTGTTTAGGGATATGATACCGTCAAATCTTTATTCCTTTTAATCTCTGTAACAATTTCGAAGATTAATAAAATTTTCTTTTGCCGTTCAAAAAGAAATCTCAGACAGTTAGCTCAATATAACTCAAAACAAACTTTCATCTTCGTCGTACTTGCTAACTAAAAATTGAATGTGTACGTTTAACGGGAAAAAAGTTATTAGTGATTGACAGCCCTTGCTTAATTTCGATTGTATTGCTTCATACGTGGGGTAATTTCATAAAAGAATTGTGAGGTCAATTTCTATTTTCCTAAAACAAAATCGCAGATATGATTGTTTAGTTTACTAGTAGGTCATTCATCATTCATTTATAAGTAATCGAAAACAAAATCGCAGATATGATTGTTTAGGTATGGAATGTTTTTATCAATTACGATTGTTCTATGCTTGGAGTGTAGACTTGCTTCTATAATGGTTTGCTTCTTTAATTTGCCTATTGGTTTGCTGCTTCTATTTGCCTATTGGTTTGCTTCTTTTGCACCGTAAGTAGCACACAATTGCTAAATACCAACGAGATATGAAGGAGTCACTCTGTCATTTATTTCTCTCATGGTAGTTTATGCCAATTGGATTTTGCTATTCGTGTTGTCGTCAATAAAATGATGTCCGATGGCGATGTGATGAAAGGAATAAGGCTGTTGGGTGGACGAAAACAACGTACAGATGCTGGTTGTGACTTCCCATATCGAGGGAGTTGCAAAATAAATCACTTCGGGTCATGAGAAACTTGTCAATGGATATAATGCATGTGGTTTAATTTGAATTTCTTGAAGTGGCCAGCCGCGCTATTAATTAGATTCTAATTAATGGTTTCACTCACGACTGATCTCAACAATGAGAAAGCCCCTAACCACTTTGTGTTTAGAATCCATCCTTCTCAATCAAGAAACATTCTTGCAAGGATCAAAATTAGATCTTTATTTTCTGCCTGATTTTAGGCGCATGTAATTCTCAATTTTTAGTTTATTTTTTTCAACTTTCCTGATGGAAAGATGAAATTATGGACATATCATACATCCATAAACTAGCTTATTTTTTATGGTTGATTTTAAAAATAGCCCTCTAGTTTGCCTGAAATTTTGATTTCGTCCCTCTAGTATTAATTGTGCCATTTTTTAATCCTATAATTTATATTTTTTCTCAATTTGGTCTCTCTCATTAACGTTGTTATTAGAACTAGCGGAACTCAAGGGCGAAATTGATATTTCGCTCCTAGAGGGACAAAATTGAGACAAAATACAAACTAAAGGGACAATTTTTATTTTGCAAAGACAAACTCATTCCTAAATTCTTTCCAACTTAATTATTTTTTCTTGATTGAATAATCAAAATGTTTTGAGGAAATTTAAAATTTTCATTTTAGAATATATTACAGATAATATTATTGAAATTTGAAAAAGCATCTCTTAGTTAAATAGCTTTGCCTCAAGTTTTTTTTTTCCATTGGGTTTATCTTGATTTTTACAATTCCATTATATTCTTTTTTACAATTCCCGGCATCCTCCTCGAAACCAACATCGTCCACCGAGATGTCTTCTTCCTCAAAATCATCTAAAGTATGGATCTTTCTTTTAATTCTTCCTCGTGCATTTCAACAAATCTCTTCAGATTATAATTTCTCCTCCTTTAAGTTCAATACCCAAAGTCTTACCAACATCCAACATCTTGCGAGCTTCCTTGAAGAACACTGAGGAATAAGAGCTCTTCTTATTTTTATGCTTCAATTTATCGAACTTAGCTTCAATCTTGCGAGATGCTTTTTCTTTTTAATTTTCCTCTCTGATCTTCTCACTCCCCTTCTCATTTTGAGGATAGCATCAGACGATGATCTAATGCCGAGAATGTTACTCCCAACATTAGATTTTTGCCTAGGTAGCCCTTCACCTGCTTCTACTCCCTCACTAGAAATAACATAATCCTCACTGTGAGAGGCCTCTCTTTTTTGGTGATACTCCTCAAAAGACTAAGTGATACAATGAGAACTACCTTCCTTTTGATTCATATCAACAAGTAGATTAATTCCCTCCACTTGAGAAGCTCTTAAGGAGTTTCGAGAATCATGAGTAATCCTGGTTTCAACAATTGTTCCAACATCATCCAAGATTGAGACTGCACCCTTTGCACCAATTACGCCCTCCTCACTCCCCGGAGAGGACTCCGAAGATTCAGAATTGGCCACAACCAGATTGACCCCAACAAGATTATCCCCATACAACCTTAATTCAGTCCC